>OX387964.1:13125000-13750000 GCA_947578425.1 Eugnorisma glareosa
GAATATATCAGAAAAGGATCTTATCAAACATGTGTTTGAGTGGTCTACATATTGCTGCAAACAGAATAACATTCTAGACACATTTGAAAATAGACGAAATGTACTAACAACTAATGGCTTATTAGAGTTGTTGAGGTTTTTGACACTGACTGTTAATGAACTTGAGGAAATTGTAACTGATATGAGCAATCTCCTGCTGCCATTTGAATTTGAGGCTATAAAAAAAGTTATTAAAACTTCGAATATAGATGAAAAAGATATGATTGGTTCTATTGGCTTGACTGTTATGCCAAGAAATTTGTTAAAACTACAATGGCACCTATGTTACCGGAGTCCTATTAGATCGGTGGCTCCCATAGTTATTGATCCAAATAATTATATCATACATTCTCGAATTAAAGTAAACAAGTCTATATTTATCAATTCACTTTGTGTACCAACGCGAATGGCACCAGCTGTACACTTCCGTAACAATACAGCTAATGTTTACTCAGAGCAGATGTCTGTGTCAGTAGAGTGTGAATCAGACAATAGTGATTTTAAATTGACTAACTTTACAAAAACAGTTGAATATGATTCATTAGTCGATATAGAGCTTGTGGAACCTTGCTTCATAAAGAAAGATGAATGGTACAAAATCAGTTTTCTGTGGCCTCGTAATAGGCTTCACACTTATTCATATGTTGTAGAATTTAGACACAGGCATTATTCTGGGCACAAAGTGTCTTTTGAATTTGATGACCTTTCATCTAATGCTGGAAATGGTGGTAGTTTTTTAGGTGGGTTAAAATTTTGTCTGTGAAACTGTGTGTCAGTCATCAATTAATCATAACACACTTATAAAATGACCTCATAATGTACAATACTAGTTGTTTTCAAATATTTATTGTTTATAGGATAATCATAAAGTGTAGGTATCTATTACTATTATAAAAATAAAGGTAAATGAAAATGAGGCATAACTGATAAAAATAAATGGTATTACTATGTAGTGAAGTTTAATTTATTAAATAACCCACACACCCTGCAGTAAATCATTTTCAAGTTTACCTTACTATGGTCATAGCTAGCACGCAGTGACGGATTAACCCTTAATCAAATTAAGCAATTAGCAATTGTCTAGGGCATCACGTCTGCGGGGGCACTAGAAGAAGCACAAAAAAAAACCGTCCTTAGGTCATCACATCTCACTCCCACGTATAGTTGTAAATAAACCGTTTTAAACCAAAATCAGTGGTTTAAAACCCGTTTTAAATTTGTTTAAAACGGTTTAAAACCACGACCACGTGGGCCGTACATTGATTACGAATCACTTGAAAAAATAGTTTTAAATGCTAATTGAAATCATTTACCATTTTTATTAATATATGTGAAGTCATATATCATATTTATACTACTATTTAGGATTAGACACTGAAAACAATCATGTTTTGGGTATTTATTAAAATAAAACGGCAATGCCGCATTTTTATTTTTCATTTTGCTACCAAAATCGCAACGGGGAGAGATGGGGCAGGTAGGGATCGATTTTATGTTTGTCTGTCATGTTAATGAAGGTTATTTTAAAACATTTTTATTTTATTTTCCTTTTATATATTCTAAATCAGGAAGGAGGTGTGGTCTAGATAACTTGGTGTAAAGCCTCAGTGCATTCCAAAAAAATATATTCTAAACCATATTAAACCGCTAAGTGTGGTTTTAAATCGTTTTAAACCAAAAAGACGGTTTAAAACAAAATGGTTTAAAACGTTTAAAATTCGTTTTGCATCTCTACTCCCACGTCACACAAAAAAGTTTTAGGACATTTTAAAATTCGCGCGTTTTAAGTTATAGTCCGACCTAGATTCATAACCCCGCTCCCGCTTTAGCCCCGCTTGCCCACTCGCTGCCCGCTAGTGCATTCGGCAATTCGAAATTTCGAATGCACCGGAATTGCGATCAGCCAATCACAAACCACCCCTTCCCCGCGGGCCCCCCGCCTGGCGCCTCCGCAAATCTGTGTCAATCAAATGTTTTGTCTTTTGAGTAATTGTGCCAGCCGCCTTCTATGCATACGTAATACAATTAATTTGTTGATTAATAAGTAAGTCAATAGTTTCAGTAAACTAAAAATCTACGGTGCTGTGTAAGTCACACAGCACAAAGTAATTTGAGTGTGTTTGTCGACAATTAATTCAAGTTCTGTTCTATTGTGTTCGCTTATGGGTACCTACGAAAGTTTTATTTTGTTTTGTTTTGATAATGTCCAAAGTCAAAATTTCTAAAGTATTTTGTTTCATTTAAGTAATTACTTTCGTTATGTTTTACTCAAACCAGTCGTAGCTGAAATATACTATATTACATTACATTACATATATAATACCTAATAAAACAGTAAAAAACTGTGTCTGTACATTGAATATATTAAAAAAATAATGTTTGAGGGGGGTTTGGAAACAGTAATAGAGCACGAATCCAAAAAAAAAATCTGTCTGTTTGTCTGTATGTCTGTTTGTTTGTACACGCTAATCTTCGGAACTACTCGACGGATTTAAATGATTTTTTTTTATAATAATTTATCTTGGAAACTTGAACATCTGATGCAGCACCGCAACAGACCAGCTAAACTATAAGAGATACAACAATGGTACCATAGCAAAAATTGTTCCACGTGATGAGCATTTTCTGCTAAGAGAATAAATTTGAAGATCTGGAACACATGAAGTGGAACTCCAAGAGCCCAGCTACACTATAACATAATTATATAGGAATGACGTCTTAGCAAGAGTTGTTCAGCCTGATGATCACTCTCTGTTGACGTATAAAAATTGAAGATCTGGAACACTTGATATGGAAATCAAAGCTATCACTAATTTCACTGTATAATTATAAAATAACATAAGCTGGGAGTACCTCCACGTGGTGAAGGCGGTAACAGTTTAGGACTTATTTTCGATGAATCATTGAAAATTTGACTCTACTGGCCAAAACTCCCATTCATTATTTTATTTTATCAAATAAATGAGCCATTCCGCGAAAAATTGTACCGTTACTAAGGGGACAAAATGGACAATTTTCTTTTTTTCTTTTTTAGCTGTCTTTATGAATCAATGCGGCATTTATCAAAGTTTAAGAAAAATAATATAGTTTAAAACTAAAAAGTACACAGTTTCAAAAAAAACGGAATTTCAAACATGATCCATGACAAGCACCGTCCATTTAGTAACGATCACAAATATTATTTTATCAGCAATGTGAACTATCTTTTACAAATTTTTAACAATTATTAGTTAAAATATATAATACTATTTTTGAAATCAATTTCTTTTACCCTACTTGAAATATATTTCTAGCTTTAAATCACATATTAAAATATTTTCGTCACGTTTTAGGTCAGTGCGACTTATATTTTTAACTTTGTAGTTAATTTAGCACCTTGAAAATGAATTCAAACTATTTCAAATGAAAATGAGTATCATATTCTATTATATTTCATCCCAAAATATACCATTACTAGTAAAAAAATCCACTTTACAGCCTATAACTTGGAATATAAAATTGTGACAGTGACTTCAAAGGAAATGTCATCGTGACTAAATTGAAACATAAGCGGTGTTCATAACAAGTTTAATAATCAAAAATGTTGTGTTCACATATTTTTGGTAATTACTTAAATTAATAGGAACTTTGGATCTACATAGGATATAAAAGATTTAAACAAGTAAAATTTACTTATACCTGCTTGTCTTCACATTTTTTTGGTATTGATCAAGTAGGAACGTCGTGGATGCATAGATTCTATAATTAATGACTTAGTGACATGAGTTTAACATAAAACTATAAATATTGCCATACGATATTCCTTATTCTAATTATGTAGTTTAGTTTTTTTTTTGTAAAAATCTTGATTGTAATAAAAATAGGACTGAATGTTCACGTGAATGCTTAGGAACTAATGTACAAAAAATCAAAATAATAAAAAAATCAAAATGTTGGCACAAAAAAATCAGTTTTTATAGAATTATTTAAACTTAAGGACTAAACACATAACATAAAAGTTAAACAAAACATTGCTGTACGATATCCCTTATTCTAATTTTAATATTTGGTAACTTTCTTTTTATACAAGAAATCCGAGTTTGAATGAAAATAATTGTTAATATTTGTAGATATTAATTAGATGTATATATAAACTATTTAAATGTTATAAAAAAGTAACTTAATCAGACTTTTGGGTACAGCAGGTACACAGTTTCTACATGCCTTTCCTATTTCTTATAAAATGGCTACAAAGCCTGGTGGTTTACAAAGTTAATCTTTTAGACAATTTACACATATATATGATTCAGAGAGAATTGGACCACTACACGATATGCAGTTCCATGACTTACAGGTAAGACAGTTAATCATTTCATGTAATTTGAACGCCTTTCTTGTTTTGCATAAGGTACAGTAAAATGTTCTAGTACTCATTTTATTTATGTTTATAGGTTTAAGGGGATTACTTGGGACCGGATTCAATGTTTTAACCCTTTTTTTAGGAAAGTAGCTAATATCCTCTATAATTTTGATTCGCTTAGTCGAAGGAATAGCTTTATCATTGTCATTAGATGTTGTTTCAGTCATTACAGACTCCATTTTATTATTTTTGGGTGTGTCAGAAGCAAGGTCACTCGGAGTTTCAGAGAAGTAAATGTCAGTTGAAAGGTCCTCAGAGATAGGAATTTGGGAATGAAAGACGTCATTAAAATTTGGAATAATAGAATCGATGTCAGTTAACGTCACGGGCTGAACACTTTCAGTTGCAGATTTATCTAACACTGGGGCCCAGTTGAGGCTGATATTTTGGGCAATTTCATTTAACTGTTCCTCGAGTGGTGCAGTGGTAAAATCATTGCTAAGTATACTCATTAATTGAGATGGTTCTTTTGCAATAAGAGACTCTACAGAACATTCTTCGGCAAATTCAATAAAATCAGTCATAGGTGTGCTATTAATCAATTCCTGTGTAGTGTTTTCAAAATGGATATCAAAATTATCAAGAACATCAATGGACTCTGTTTCGGAAATATGAGGATCATCTGAATGACGCAATATTGAACTAGAACCCGAGTTCGGTTTTTCCAGAAAGCAATGTTTGATTGGGCTGAGGCAGGCGCACTGTCCTCGCTTACAAAAACAACTTAACTGCCGGTGAAGAATTTCGTTTTGCACTTTTGATATTATTTGATGTATTTGCATGGTTCCTACAATAGCCTTTAAGTTACTTGGCACCAAAGTTTTAATATTGTCAATATCAGAGTTGTTTATGAAAAACGGCTTTACCGACTTCATGCACGTTTTTAAATTGTTAAATGCATCAGTGGCATTGACAATATCGTGCCCATAATAAACACGCCTATCTAATGCTCTTTTTGTGGCACCCCCAATGCCATCGGCTACCCCTTTTCCATGCCCACTTTCTGAAAAAGACCAAGTCGTAAGAGAAAGGTTCAGTTTTGTGGTAAAGAGGTTAAGCAGGAAGAAATTTTTTTTTTGCCGGTATTGACTGGTCGGGCCGTCCGAAAAAAAATGGATGACTGATAATGCCGGACAAATTTGCTTGGCTAACTTAATAATTGGAATAAGGTGTGCCCAAATGGCGTGGGGTTCATGGCAGTTGCTGTCTGATAACGTCACAAATGATTGACATTGTGTGCACGTGTAAATCATACCCGTATGAAGGGTTATAGAATTTTTTGATCCACCGAAATGCAGTGCCTGAACTTCTTCTGACAACTTACAATCGTAGTTTTCAGAAAAATCTACTAGAATTGCGCATTCATTCGGTTTTAAATTTTCGACACACATTCTATACTGACGCTGTTGCTCTTGGAAGTTAAAGAAATGTTTTTTGAATAAAGGCAATTGTTTTTCATACTCGCCTATTAATTCCTGTACCGTTCCTGTTATTTTTACTTTTTTTGTTACATTGGCTGTCATGTCTTCATTTTTTTTTATATATTTTTTTTTTGCGCGCTCCCACTTCCACCATTCGACTTCAGTGTAGTTATTATTAGTTTCGAAATTATTTTATGTCAATTCCATAAGATCTTTGGTGCCCTTAAATACAACAGCAGGAAAAGTGTATTTTTTCAGAGCTGTTATTAAATATTCAAAATTACTGTGTTTCACACATAGACACGTGTCTCGCGAAGCACGTCTCGGCGACAAGACATAAAATGGCTTGTATTTACAAAACGTTGACAAACTACATTTCCCTCCTTCGTTTTTATATATTTGGTATAGGTTAATTAAAGTATCGGTTAGATACCGTATTTGCATTTTTTTCTTATGTTTCGTTTTACACTCACGTTTTCCGGATGTTGATCTGCTAATTTCATCTCGGTTGTAAAAAACTTCCATCTCTTCTTCTACCTTTTTGCTTGCATTGTATTTCTTATTGCTTGTAAATCTAATACAACCTTTAAGCCCTAAACATTTTGATACCAGTGCCTTTGATCCTCTTTTTTGGAGGACAGTCTTGGACATTCCAATCGAACGCAATATCTTTTTTTGTTCTTGTGTTTTACAGTCTTTATATTTCTCGTTTAGCGATATTTCTAGCAGTTCATGTCTCGTTTTCAGTTTAACATTCTCTTCTGTTTTTAGATTGATTTCTTTTTGGTATTTTTCTTTGGTTCGACTTAAAGTTTTACGTAAGTTTGCATTGAAGGTTCTTAGTTTGTTCAATTGCTTTAAAACAGTTTTGTACTTATTAGCTAAGTTATTATATTTCCTTTTATAGTCAACCTTTCTTATATTTTGACTTGTTGAAGGTACGGCTATCTCTGCAGCTTGCTTTTTGGCATTCCTTTGCTTTTTTTTCTGTTCTCTCCAAATTTTTCTTCGCTCCTCTTTTTCCCGGTCGCTCAACTCCCTTATTTTTTTTTGGCCCTTCTTTACTCGTTCTATTTGTTTCTTTCGTTGTGCCTCATATTTTTCTTTATTTAGTTTCAGATTTTCGCGGTAACGTTTAGCCCGTTCAGCAGGTGTTAGTGCCATCATATAATAAATAAACTGGAACAAGAAGAAGTATTATTTATAAACTTCTCATCAATGACTATCATAAAGTCAACCGACCGACCGACCGACTTCCGGTTATACTATACTTTTGTCGTGCATGACTCGTGGATGTCTCAGGAGATCCATTCGCTAGATAATTATGTAAGGGATGACCCTTACATAATTATCTAGCGAAAGGCTCTCCTTTACAAAATAATCTAAGCCTTGATTAAAATAACAAATGTCGTTGCGACTTTAAGTTCCCTTGTGTAACACTTTGTTCAAAATCATTAAAATAAAATGAAAAACTTTCATGTATCTTAGATAAATATAATGGGCTTGTGTTTGAACGCCTACCAGAAAATTACCTATTTTCTTACCAAAATATTCTTTTTGCCAACTAAAATGGATAAATGCTCACCAAATTGTGTTTCGTAAATTATTGTAGAAAAAGAAATAACCACGAAGGCTAAGGCGGGAGTTTCGCTCCGCTCCGCTCCCGCCTTAGCCTTCTAACCTAACCTATCCGAGTAGGACTGCCCTGAGTCGGGGTGTCTATATATTAATGTTACTATTTCACGGAAACATTTCTCCATTTTGGTAGGCAAAAAGAATATTTTGGTGAGCATTTAAATTGTACCCAATTTAATGTGTGTTGTACCTACCTATATATTGATTTTGTGAAGTTTCTATTTATAACGAGGGGGAGCAAAATTCGCATTCATCGGTTGGATAGTGATCGTAAACACAAGAGTTGCAAAAAGTACACCAAATGTATGGCGATTTCAATAAAAACTTGATATCTTGTCTACTCATAGCTAAAGAGAAATGCATCAATCGTGAACCTGCAGCAGCAACTGCGTTTTTGCATACAAAACATTTTTTTGCCAAAATGAAATGGGTTTTTTCCCAAGGCCATTGAAGTCTACCATCAAAGCATTTTATAAGATCATTAATAGATAAAACTTTGTCAATATCCACCAATATTCCCATTATTAATATTTTTTTAATAAGTTTGCGTAGTAAATCTGAAAGGGAAACATAATACATTTAGGTATACAAATAAATAAAGTTCTAAATATTTACAAACGAAAATCCTATTTGACCATTATTTATTAAATAAAATGCTTATGGTTATTAATTATGTTATTAAACGAAACTAAACGTTAATTAAGGTAGTCTAACGAAAGACCATCTATTATGGTTATATAATTTAACAGAATCACAGAACTCCATACATCTTAGTTGTTGTCGGTAAAATATGCACCACCTAAACTTAGCCTTATGTGTCCATTTCGTCACAAATATTGTTCCACTAATATGTCACGACACTAAATGGACGTGACGAACTCCGCTTCATATAAATAATGACGACAACACTCAATGTTCCTTGTTCTTTTAGAGGAAATCATTATTTTACGACATTCGCAGATACATTAAGTATAATTCGCAAATAAAATAATGTTTTAAGAACTTACCGGTATCACGTTTTTGCTGTAACTATAGTGGACTTCTTAATCGACTACGTGTAGTTAGTACGGCTTTCGTCACCGATCACTGCGTCACAACTGCCCGATGGGTAAAAAGAAATGGCTGATCTACCACAACAATGTTAGCATGATAATAAAATAACTTGTTTTGGTAGTTTTTTTACTATTGAAAGCAAATAAAACAGCAGTGACTAAAGTGGAATGTCCACCTTGGTGCTAATTTGATAATCATATTTCATGTTTTTTTTTGTAATACAGTAAGATTTATGATTAAAATTAATGTTATAATTAAAAAAAAAACAATAATCTGTAAAAGCTCCCAAAAAACACTGAAATATATCTTAAAAAACCATGAACCTCAGTTAGTTAAAGTTAGCGACAGGATGTGTGACACGCAAAAATGACGTATTTTGCTTCTTATTTTTAATTTTTAATCAGTTGAATTAACAACAATTGACACCAGTATATTTTTTTCTGAAAGTTAATGAGCTATACTGTACATTAAAAAAAACTGCATTCAATAGAGTATGAGATGGTCTTGTAAACTGTTTGTAAAATATTGTGACAGTACTTTTTTCGTACGTTCAATTTTTCACGGATTGGCCCAAATAAGCCTTCGGGCTTATGTTATTTGAGTGTTTAATTTCCTTTTTCATTTATTTTCGTGACACGGTAGCCTACCCGGTAACGCAGGGGAGCAGTCACTTAGATTTTAATTGATCAGGTATCTTCAGAATTAAACTATAACTATGCCTAGAAAGAGGTCAAATTTTTCCCAACGTTCCAAAGGAGCTAAAAGATTGAGGATCATAAGATCCCAAGAATCTACCGAAGAGCGTCAGGAGAGACTTGATGCTGTACGAGAACATCAGGCAGCAACTCGCTCCGTAGAAACCTCTTCGGATCGCGAAGCACACCTGCGTTCTCAGCGTATTTACGCATTTACATCCAGGTCTCTAGAGACCAGTGAAGAAAATGATGCGCGAATGACCGCTGATCGTGAACGTCATGCATTGTCTCGTGAGTCGCAGACGTTCACGGATAGAGAATTGCGCGTGAGTTCTCAGCGTATCTACGCATCTGCTTCTAGGTCTCTAGAGACAAGTGCGGAACGTGATGCGCGACTGTCCGCTGATCGTGACCGTCACGCATTGTCTCGCGAGTCGGAGACGTTCACGGATAGAGAATTGCGCATTTTTTTAAAGTTATTTGCAATATTATTGTTAATTCAGTGTACCCTTGGAATCCGCTGCAGAATAACGGGAAGAAAAGGTATTAAGTCAGGCAACACATAGGCTATAATTTATTTTGGAAATTGGAACACCTGATGCAGAACCGCAACAGAACAGCTAAAGTATAAGAGATATAAAAATGGTGTCATAGCAAAAAATTTTCCACGTCAAGAGCATTTTCTGCTGTGAGAATAAATTTGGAGATCTGGAACCCTGTTGTGGATCTCCAAAGCCCAGCGACACTATAACATATTAAGGAATGACGTCTTAGCAAAAGTTGTTTAGTCTGATGGGCGTTTCCTGTGGACTTACGAAAATGAAAGATTTGGAACGTCTTCAATCGTCTCGCTCATCCCGTTGTTTTCCCGTCCCCGGGCCTCAGAATTCTACATCAGACGTTTCAGATCTTCGATTTTCTTGACGACCCCGTTGTCGTTGGCAAAAGCAACAGGATACGCGTACGAAGTCGCGGGCAGATGCTAGTAAGTAAAATAAGTTCCAAACCCAGTGATTCGGCTCGCACAAGTTTACATCAAACTCCCGCACAATTGTATACATTATAAAATAATAATTAAATAAAATTGAATCAGCTTTCCCTAATGTGGAAACAGCTCTGCGTATATTTTTATCACTTAGGATTACAAATTGCACAGCGGAACGTTCTTTTTCAAAATTAAATTATTTTAAAATGAAAAAAAACCGGCCAAGTGCGAGTCGTACTCACACGCACGTAGGGTTCCGTAGCATCAAACAATATAATAAAAGTATTTTGAAGGCATTCGTTCTATTTTGTCTTGTTTTACATTAATCAACAAAACTAAATTTAATGAAAAACAAAGTTGTTGCTGCAGTTTGATGAAAAAGTCCTATATCTCAAAAAATAATCATCAAATCTTATTCAAACCAATTTTGGTTGAAAGTTTTTTTTACGTTCTATAATCCTATATTTTTTTCAGAATTCTCTCTTCTTACTTTAGAAATTAGACGGGGGGGGGGGGGGGCACACATTTTACCACTTTGGAAGTGTTTATCTTTCAAACGATTGACTTTGAGAGAAAATGGTTTTAGGAACCTGAATGTCATTTTTAAAGACCTGTCTATAGACAGACACCCTGCACGTATAGGTTTGATGAAAAAAATATTATTTAGTTTCAGTTCCTTGTATGGGGAGACCTATTCTAATATTTTTTTAATTTTTGTATAAAAACCTTATAGCGGTTCACAGAATACATCTACCTACTAAGTTTTAACTGTGTAGTCCTAATAGTTTCGGAGTAAAGTGGCTGTGACATACACGGACAGACAGACTTGGCGAATCTATAACGGTTCCGTTTTTTGCCATTCGGCCACGGAACCCTAAAAAGGACAAAGATGATACAAGAAAGGCTCGATAATTTATCGACATTGAACACAGAGTCCGATATGTTAAAAACATTTCGAAAAAGCCGCAAGGCGCATTTCAATAAATAAATAAATTATGCTTTGGTTTTCATTGTTGGCGCACCTACTCCACTTCTTACGTTACATCTCATCATCTTATTTTCCAAAAAACTAATGTTTTTAAGCGGTAAAGGTTTAAAGATCGATTCTAGTTGCCATACGGATAGGGATCCACAGGCGTGAATTGCTTAGGGCATCAAGTAGTCTTAATCCGTCACTGCTAGCACGTACCTATGTTTATGGGGGAAGCTCCGAAATTTAAATTTTCTTAGGTTTTTTTTTGCAATTTGCAGGCCCGTTTCAGGTGTTAATCAAAATATGATTCATTTAAAAAAAAGAGACGTTTAAAAGTGTTTTTAAAAACCTATTTGCAAAATAAACATCATTTATTGATGATTTGAATGGTTATAATTCTGTAACTCCATACGTGTTACTGGCGTGATTCATATTTTCATCAACATACAACCTGACACTGACCTGCAAATTACAATAAACGTAAGAAAATTTAAATTTCGTGGGCTACCCTTGCGTTTCCACCTTAAAGAAAATGACGTGTAAGTATATATTGTACGAGTCGGATGCTCATTTTTCGCCTTAAAAATATGTTAATTTGAGAGTGATTCTACTACGCTACGATTTATTACGAGCCTATAGGGGGGGTCTGCCACTCCCTGCCCCTCCGAGCGACGCCCATGCATAAATACCCATTATTCTCGAGTGTCTAGGGTCTTTAGTTGGATAATGACTGCCCTGAATACTGGGTAGATACCTCTTTGGTGAGACTAGTTGTCATACTATCAGGCCACTGACTACCTATAACGACTATCAAGATCTAAAAATGAGCCCTAAGCGGCGGCGTAAGCCTTTGGGCTTAACGTGCTTTCCGAGACATGTAGGGAACACGGTATGTAGTAGATGGTCACGAATCATGGACCGACCTAGGCAAGCTATGCTTTACCTTCGAGATTGACCTTGTTGATCTCCAAGGTCCAAAACACAATTAACTTTAAAAAAGGTTTTTCTTTGCTAACAGTAATTTTGTTGCAATACCTTTACTAGTTATTAGGGCCGGACTCCACCGAAGCGGAGGTGAAACCTCTCGTCTCATTTTGCCATACTCTCTTGCGACCAATCCCCTCTATTTGTCTTTCTCTTGTATGTTTTCACCAATCTAAAAAAATAACACCATTTATTGATTATACAGCCAATATTCCCAAGACTCCCATACACACGCAAACACCCATTAATGCACCTACAGGGAATAAAACATACACGTAATAATTATAGAAACCCATAACATAATAAGGAAGTATGAGCGGGCAAGATGGGGTACCCCATACCCCATCTTGCCCGCGTACGCCTAATGTATTTAAAAAACCACACAAGGAAAGCAAATACACGATACAGAAATAAACAAGTTCTTACCTGCTGGCGTAATCACCAGAGAGCGGAGCGGAGCGGGCGGAGTGACCAGGAGGCCTACCATGATCTAATTAAAAACTATTCAAAAGCAAGACATTTCAGTTTAGGTTCCTAAACTGTATCGCTTCAAATCGTACCATGACATCCGATTCGCTCAGCAGCACTTGGATCGCTAAAAGTGAATGAAAGATTGCAATTTGTGGCTGAACCGCGTTTAAAAAGTTTTTGGTGAAAAAGAGATAACGCTATTATGATCGAATAACTTTGTTACGCTCACATTTTAGTGTATTTATATTTATATTTTTTATTTATTTTCCAATTGGCCGCGTAACTGGATCCTCTTACGTTTTTGGGCATTGTGTGAGGCAGAATCTTCCTCTTCCAAATGTGGTTAAAAAGGTATTTTAGACTTTAGAAGAAAGATTAAATATAATAAATAAATATCGCTGGACATTACACACAGCGCCATCTAGGTGCCACACTAAGCAACGAGGCTTGTGTCGTGGACACCAGATAGTTGATACTACTACATAGATACTTTTTTGTTTGTAAATACATACTTATTATACATATAAACATCCATGACTCAGAAACAAATGTCCATGCTCATCACACAAACATTTGCTCCTACCGGGATTCGAACCCGGGACCCTAAGAACGTAAGGCAGCCTCACAACCGCTGCGCCATTCGGGTCGTCAGATTAAAGTACACATACACTGGTTTTTGTAAAATTCCACTATGTTAGCACTAAAAAACTTTATTTTCGTCAATAATTCACCAAACGTTTCAGTTTAGGTTAGTGAAATAGTAACTTTTATTGAATCGCTTATTTTGACAGTTGAGCGTTTCAGTTGAGCTGCTCTATGGACGTCATGGTACCAAACAAGTACAAAATTGAATGAATGAAACCAAAACTTGCGACTCAGTTTAGGAAAATCGCTGTCAGATGGCATGGCCTAAACTGAATCGATAAACTGTCGTCATGGTACGAATTAGGAGAACAGTTCAGTTTAGGTCCTAAAATGGATCGCGTTAAGAGCTCGTGGTAGGCATCCTGATGGTGTCCCGCCGACGTGACGGGACTAAGAGAAGCATACAGGACATCATCAAACTGCTGAAAGAAACCGACCCTGACGACGTGCCAACGTTCGTGGCGAAGGACTTACACAAGCTCCCTCCCGTCACATTCGACCACGTCGATGTAACAAGCCTGTTGAAGGACATCGTTCTTCTTAAGGCAAGTCTATTGGATGTGCAGAAGAAGTTGGATGCATCCCAAAATCGGCTCGCCGAATTACGCAACGAAGTCAATGAGTTGCGTCAAAAGGCAACGGTACCTGGGTCACCGTCGGGTGCATCGAACATTAACATGCGTCGCGGAGCTGGCTTAGATGTGTCGTCGGCTAGTTTCGCGTCAGCAGTTTTGTCGCCGTCGTCACCAAAGATTGCAGAGCCAGCAGATTACACTCCTCGTGCGCCCCGCTGCCCCGCTCCCGTCCCACCGGCTCCTTCCCTCGCCGCCGCAAGACCGCTCGACGCGCTGCCTGTTACTGCAGCGCCTGCAAAATCTTGACCCGGAGATTTTGCTAGCGTAGTCGCGGGCATAACTGCTCCCGCTGGGAAGCCCGTGCCTGAAAAGGCATCGTTTCGGGCTGATGATGGTTTCGTGACGGTGTTGAGGAGGAAGCGCCGTCAACGTACCAATAAGAACCGCTGCGGTACTGCTCCGTCGGAGCCCAACGTGCCTATTCGTGCCGCGAAGCCGAACACTCCGGTGTACATCTCCCACCTACACTACATCACTACGGCGGAGGACATCATGGAGTACGTGCGTCGGAAGACCAAGTACGTGGCGAGAGTGCAGCTGCTTGAGTCGCGCCGCAACGTCAACTTTAAGGCGTTCGTGGTGCGTATACCAACGTGTTATCTGCACCTCGTCTTGGAGTAGGACTTTTGGCCGCAAGGAGTGATGTTCCGTCGCTTCTACGGACAAATGCCACCTGAACGCACAAAGACATAGTGCATAAGTGAAGTGTTACTAACATAGTTTTAAGGTTCTATTTACTAACACAATTTGTATTTTATCATATGTATGTTAGTATGTAAGGTATATATCTATGGGCCAAAGAAGCCTGAAAATGAATGAATGTTGTTGTTGTTGTTGTTGTTGTAATCATTGGCGATGAGAATAACTTCGAAGTTTTTATACACCACTAATGTTTTCGTAGCAAACAAATCGAAAAAATAAGAAACAAACTGCCCAAACAAAAAGTTTTGTCTCAATAAACAAAAATACACGTGTTTTAGTGAATGACTCAACGGGCGCACTGACAGCCATCATGGTGCCGCATCGTCACGCGCTAGAACGATAGTGATTGGTTAGTTAGAAGTCCATAAAAGATCGAGTACCCCGTCTTGCCCGTATCTCCCCTACGCAATTACGGACAGATTTTAGAAGTCCCACAAATGCGTAATTGAGGACTTCAAGTCCGTAATAACGTAACTATAGGATAATATTAATGAATTACTTACCCATTTATTTAGTTCTATAGTTTCTGCCTACTCCATGGGAAAAGGCATGAGTTTATTGATAATTACAACTTACACTATGGCAACTCTAAACGTTGTGACAACACTAAAACTCTTTCAGTGGGTATCCCCCGAATTACCGGGGCTTATTTTTCTATGTTATTTCAAAGGTGGAAGCGCCAGAGTAGCCCGCGAAATTCAAATTTTCTTACGTTTTTTTTTGCAATTTGCAGGTCAATGCAAGGTTGTTTGTTGATGACACATGAGTCGCGCCAGTAACACGTATGTACTTATAGAATTAAAATCATCAATATAACCCCCTTTAACCTTATTCTGTAATTATTTCATAAAAAAGTCATTCAATCATCAATACATCCCGTATTGATGATTTGTCATCCCGTATTGTCCATATTGTTCCACCGTATATTCTTCTCCTCTGTTGTTGCGAACTCTTATTTGTGCGTTGAAGTTGCCCATTACTATAATATTGTTGTTGCAACTTTGCATAGTCAGATCAGTTTAGATCTTCATGGAAGTGTGATGCTAAATGTAGTTAAATCCAAATAAAAACGCAACAAAGTAAGTCAACCTGATTTAATCAATCGAGTCTTCGAATTTAACATCATTAAAACGGATAACAACATAGATAAAAGACAAAACAATAGAAATGCAATCCCTAATATTAACCAATTTTACGAAGACCATTTTGGAGGACCGTCGAATTTTTTCGTTAGTAATATAATACGTTCGGCTTCCCGAATACCACTCAATCGCGCTCCGTGTGCTGTGGCGAAATATCCGGGCACTGTAGCCTCACCCGCAAACAGCAGGATGGGTGGCATCGGGTCGCACGGACCTGGCACTGGCGTTCCTAATTCGCATTGGTGACTCACAGTGGAACAACAACTCATGTAAGAATACGCCCCGCAGAAATGTGGATCTGACGCCCATTTAGACCGTAACATCATTTGTGGATAAGGAAGGCATGGGTTACCAGTAAACCTGCGCAGTATCTGGGTCAGTCCTTCAGCGACGTCGTTATCAGCCATTGCTTCCATTGTGGCCGCTTCTTGGCCTGATATTATAGCGCATAGTACATGTTTACTGCCTGGTAGTTCATCTATTGCACACACTCCGCGTGTCCAATCAGTTCTGCATTGTAATTCTTCTGCTGACCAAGCGAGTTTTAAGTTACCTTCCTGACACACCCAAAAAGGTTCGGCGTATTCAAGAAATACTTTATCACTTAGACCGAAACCTAAATTACATATAGCGCTTAATTTACAGCATGGGAGCGGAGGAGCAAATAATTTATCGGCTTGACATTTGAGACATCCAAGAGACACTGTAATGATAACATAATCAGAATATAATTCTTCGCCGTCACAACATTTAATCATTGCACGTCCTTCGCCAGTTGCTCCTTGCCCCCATCGAACTACGCTCACTGCTTTATTATAGCGCGTACAATTATCTGGAAGGCCGCGCAGTAAAGGTGCCATCACTCCGACATAACCTAATGGAACTCGGACGCAGCCACCAGGGAGCTCAATGTAACTGCCATACTGATCTGCACTGACTAGAGACAGATCGTCTCCACACTTGTTCCTTAAAATATTAGTCAATCCAAACATGACACGTGCGGCGTCATACCTTTGATCTTCTGGAAAATTGTATAACTCTTGTTGTATACGCAAACCGATAAAATTTAACAAAGTTCCATGTTGCCTTTCCCCACCGAGTCGAAATAAACTAGCTGCTTGTTGTTCTATTTGCCTGAACGTATGGTAAGCCGTAATAGTTACTGGCAAATCGACTGCCCGTCCTTCGCTGGTACAAAACAAACCTCTTGACCCATCTAAACGAGGTAATGGTTGTTGTAAAAGCCTATCTTGCGATGCTAGCGTGTATACAGAGTTTGGTAAACATGCACCAAAAATCCACTCGGCTCCCATTTCGATGACCGCATCTCCAAGCCAACACGAATGAATTCGTCCTCCAGGTCTGTAACATTTACTTTGATTAGTCGAGATTGGAATTATTGGACCTCTCCTAGAGAAGAGTAGATACTACCTGGTAGTACAACATAAATCAAATGTTGGTGTCTTTCTGATGTACAACATCAACGTCCCTAGTCTAACATACCTTTCTTTAGCTTCAAGAACTAGGAAATTGTTTATGCCGCACTGTGAGAGCCGATGTGCTGCTGACAGGCCTGCCATGCCGGCACCTATAATGATGACACGTGGTTCCCGGCAGTTGGGATTGATGCTGCACGAGTCCATAATACATTGTTCTTGTCCGGCTCTGCTCACCGCACTACCAAACAGTCTTTGACCAGTAGTCAGCGCTCTATTTGAAATGAGCCCTGTCCTACACCTGAAATTCTTTATAAAATTCCAAATATCTCTATTCCATATAAGTTTCATACGTGACAATTTCATTGTGATATTGCAAATAAAAATGCCATCTAAAATTTCTAAAATTTACATATCACTCTCGAATTTTGAAAGCTTTTGCATAATGTGGTGACGTTTAGAACACCATAAAGCGACAGAAGCGAAAAGAGAATAATTTTCTTCTTTCTTTTCATTTAAAAAGCATTTGCAAGTCTAACATGCAGGCTGATTAACATTGAACAAGTACCTACGTATTACAATTTATCCACATTGTCTAATTATGGTATGATATTGCTAATCCATTTCAGCAACCACTTTTTTAGCGCTGGATTTCAAATAAGCATTAGGCCAATTCATGTAGGCACCTACTCGAAGAATATAGACACTATGTTTTGTTTGGAAGAAAAGTGTATTCTATGAATCAACAAACATGGTGCAGGTATTTGATATAAAGAAAACGCAAAGCCTTTCGGAAATTAAGGCTTTATTCTACTTAAAGAAATTAGCTCAAATATATGAAACTACACTATGACACATTGACAATGTTATGGCATTACCTATAATGCCATATAGATATAAATCTACGTCATTCTTCCCAGCAGGGTTTTTTATATCCCACAAACATAGTCTCTCAAGTAGTTTTCGGAACCTGCTTGAGTGGCGCCTCTCATCTATGTCAGGTTCTTCCCTGGCCACCTCTTGTTGGCTTTGAGCAACCTCAGATTCTTGAGGAGTCTCAGACTCTCGCTGAGTAGCTTCTATGCCTCTCGTTCGTTTTCTTTATATCAATTTATTCTACTTAAAAAAAATTGCTCAAATATATGAAACTAGACTATGACACATTGACAATGTTATGACATTACCATAGATATAAATCTACGTCTGTATTGAATAAAGTCAATAGAGGTACTCCACAAGTTCACCACGGTTAAGTTTTTGATAAGCATTTTTCGATTTCTGAATTCGTAGTTGAATGTTTTGACTGAAAAAAACACCTTAATTAGAACTTTTTTTTTTCTTTGATCAAATACCCTGTGATTTGATCACAAAATGAGCTTAGGGAAATCATTGAATCAGTGATAAAAATAGCGGATTTTGGATGCAAATACTTAGACAGACACAGACAGACAGTTCTATAAATATTTACAAAATTGGGCGCTCGTACATCCTCGAGTACGCGCGTCGAAAGTTTAACCGACTTTCTTCAAAAAGGAGGAGTTTCTCAATTCGATTGTATAAAGGGTGTAACAAGACCCTTAACGAAGTCGAAAGCCACTTGTTCTCCCCGTCATTGCGATCATTGTTTTTGTTCTAGACCATACCTTAGTTACGGAGATATTGCGGGTCAAAGTTCCAACTTTTTCACAAGTTTTTTCTTATATAAGTATTTATTTATTTATTTAACACTTCAAGCACATCGTATAGAGGCGGACTTAATGCCATAGGCATTTTCTACCAGTCAACCTTTGGGTGAGTAAGTACCTACTTGTTTTTAATGTAAGATTTTTACTTTAAACACCTCCACGACCCCCGTACTATTCAATCGATCTATCAGCACAATGTTTTGAGTGTGTTTAATTGAGTCCTACCGTAAAACGTGATTTTTCACCCAAAAAAAAAGTTTAATTTTTGCGTAAAGTTGCAGTTGTTTGAATGCTTGGTTGACCCTCCGTCTGTGTAGAAAGCCCCTGGGGCTTTCTGTCAAATAACCCGCGTCTGTGTAGAAAGCCCCTAGGGCTTTCTTTTGCTCTGGTTTCTGAGGTGACACAGTCGGCGTGTTTTACTGTAACGATTTTGCACAAACTTGCTCAGAGTCTAGGATAAAGTACAATAAAGATATATTGCCTCTGTCCAATTGTTTGAAACGAACGAACGGCGTGTTACACCCGCCGCGCGCCCCGCTCCGTCAGTCGAAATTGCGCATGCGCGGCCAACGGTCGCTGTCGGTAATTAAAGTAGTGAAAGTGTGTTATGTGAGTGTAAATTGTGTTTTTCTCATGCCTGGGTAAGTGATAAACATTTTTGATTGCTTGTACAGTGTAATTGATAAAGATTTCGGGCAGAAATAGTCATTTCAACGAACATCGCAAGCCGATTTAACCGTTGGAGCGTCTTCGACGAACGTTTGGCCGTATTTTGACGGTATTACTAAAGATAGTAATGAAAAAAATGGCTATTACGTGTTTTTATGAGTCGTATTACAGATATTAGGCGTTTAATTTGAATATTATCGTATTTTTGATGTGATCATTCGAAAATTAAAATTACGTAAAACTATCAAACCAATTCAAACCAACTGCAGACGCGCCGGCCAATCACAGAGCCCGATTTGAGCCAGCTGTGTACGATTGCCTTTCTCAATAAATACTGGATATGGCATTCGTGATTTCAATTTGAATATTTTTTGTTGACGTTTTTTTTTATTCGATATTTTAACCGACTTAAAAAAAGGAGGTTATCATTTAAGCACGTCTGAATGTTGAACTATTGGAACTGACAATTTATTAGATGTGCGTGTGCATGTATATATATAAGTTTGTTTATTTGGTTGTCTGTCTGGCTGTCTGTCTGTCTGTCTGTCTGTCATAACTTTCTCCGAAAGACATACAGGCAATAAATTCCAATAATTTCTCGTCTATGGCAATGCTGCTTTAATTTTATGCTTTTTACGTTTTTTTATTTTTTTTTTATTTACATAATATTCACGCTAAAAGACTTAAAATAATAATATTATCTACAAGTATGCACAATATTTTTGATTTCAATAAAAAAAAAATCTTGCTTACATGTGTTGCCGTATCCATATTTTGTATCAAGCATAGTCAAGTACCTGAGTTTTTATGTTATTTTTTTGGGAAGTTGACCGTTTTGAATGTTGATTTGTGGAATGTTTTTGTTAGGCAGCATGCCTTTTTTATTTGACTAACGTTTTGTAAATATCTTCAACATGTAGAATGTTAAATAAGATTTCTAATTTACGCAACAAAATCACACAATTGATCCAACGTTTGAGTACCCATTTTTTGCGACCGTTTTCAAGTGTTTGTTTATGTTATCCGATACCATTTAACTAAACACTTCGCGCAGCTGAGACTCTTAGTGAGTTAAGTATGTGAACCGAACATTAAAATTAAATTGTAACCCGCTTGCAGATAAGGTTTCTCAGAATAGAAGCGTAAACAAACCGTTTATTTTATTACAATTACCTGGTCGTAAATTACGTCATGTTATTGTTCAGCTTGTGAGTTGAAAAGATTGTATGGCGAGGTCTGTTCTTTTGTTTGATTTATGTACAATAGTGTGTATTTGTGGAAGTAAAACAATAACTTTTTGATATAATGGTTTAGTTTTTGAATTATAATGACCTTTACACAAGAAACTGGGAAAAGTTACCTCACGCTGAACACACATTAAATTACTAATACATTATAAGACAAAACTACATTTACCCATATATAATCTGTTGGCTAATTTAATAACAATTCCAAATATAGAACTGGTAGCGAGCTAACTAACGTAATTTCGGGTATATCGTCGTTTACGTCAGACGCGCCGAATTAACATAAACAAAAGAAGATGGATGACACTCAGCTGTCATGTTCGGAAAAATGGCCATCTCGGATGAAGGGTTGACGGCTTCGTGAAGGGTTTTGTTACATCCTGTATAAGTATATTTTTTAATGTTTGTTACCTCATAACTCCTTCATTTCTAAACAGATTTGAAACATTATTTTTTATGTGAAAGGATGTATTTACCCAATTGGTCCCATAGAAATTTCATCAAAATCGGTTCTGTAATTTGGTTTTTTTTCTGACGTTATTTGCCACATCACGCGACGTCGCGTGAAGTGGCCTGTATGCTATGGCCGTTCACGCGACGTCGCGTGATGGTGCCAGAAAGAGGAAAGCTATTCTCGATACCCTTACTACGCGTGGATGATATTCTCGATTTCCTACAAAATCATAACGACTGCTTCTTCATATCGTTGCCATGTTTTCGAAGACATAATATTGTAAGAATAATTAGATAACTACGAACCATTTTTTAAAATACAAATACTTACAATATTTATGTAAGAGCCATAAAATACCGGCCACAGCGTATTGGGTTCTGTAAGGCTATTGCGTATCTCTGTTAACAGTTCATAGTGATCATCACTTGGCGAGTTTTGATATACAATGACAATTCTGCACGGGTAGCGTCAGTTGAAACCAACAAGAACAGTCATTGTATATCAAAACTCGCCAAGTGATGGACAATATGAACTGTCAACAGAGATACGCAATATTATACCCTGCAGGTATTTGTTTGGGCCAATGTCACATTCAACGAATATTTTATTTTGGCCATCTAAGTAAGTTCAGCATTTTGGCTTGGCAATGAACGTGTTACTAAGTTTTTTTTTCTGCTTGGGCTATTTTTATGACATGATCTCTTAATAACTTCTAGTTACAATGTAAAAATGTATTAATGACAAGAATTTGTGTGGTATAATACAACAAAAAGGGTAAAATAAAAAACTTTCAGCGAAAAAAACCGACTTCCAAAAAAACACTAAAAAAGTCTCACGTAACTTTACTTAATGTTTTTTTTTATACTGATACAGTCCTTTATTCAGTGACATCAAAAAAGGGGTGCGATGATTGTTCCGCTTGGTGAAAACTAACCCCTAAAGTAACACACGGGTGCTGCACAACTTCGAAATAATAAGCTTGATAATTCTTTTGTAATATTGTTTATTTCGTATTATGTAAATATAATAAATAACAAACAGCTATATTTTATATAGACACATATCTGTAAGTATAATATATCTTTATGTAAACATGAGACAGACATCGACAAGTACCTACCTCAATGTTTATAAATATAATATGTAGGTATACATGATGGAACGGACACCGACGGTAAAACGATTACAACGTACCTATTCAGTACATTATTCAGAACCCCCTACATATAAATTTCTCGTCATACATATAAATAAACACAGCTGTTTCTTACAATTCCTACAAAACTGCAATACCTACACGGTCAAAATGTACGGACCTACCTATACTAATAAATAATATAATTAACTGATCACAAGTCACTTTAACAATAGGCAAGAATCGACACTATCGGTATCGGTAATTTAACAATTAACTAATATATACATTGATGTATGTGACGATCTAAGTAATGCTATTCGTTTTTAAGGTTCCGCTGTTTATTTTCAATTCACGAACAATCCTTGAAGGATATGGTCAACAATAAATATCGATTCAAACTATTAATTAAACATAGGTAATATCAAAAAATACCTATTAGACACAAAATGCTTTGAAACTGCAGCCTATATATCCTATGCAGCCTATATATAGCCTATATACCTAATAGTTGAGAGTTTTTATCATTTTATATCAACGACTGTTCTTATTTTTATTTGTTAAATTAATCATCTTTTTTTGTTAACCGTTCTATGCGGTTGTTAAACACGTAGGGCCTGAAAAGTGATAAACGGTACTTAAAAAAATATTTTTGCAGCAAGTTTCATTTACAAAATTAATGCTTTTATAATGTCTGAAGTTGGGGGTTGCTTACTAAGGTCTTACGTCAGATATAAATATTAATTTATTAACGTACTTATTGTCATAAACGGGATTACAATACTTTATAACACTTCTATCACAGTTAATATAGTGTGTATACTGTGCTTCTAATACATTAAAGTTTACACGTAATAAATATTAGTATTTCAATAACTTTCAAATGAAGGTACTAGGTTGCAAAATTTATAGGGATGACTGCATTATTAATGAATGAAAGCGATTGGCCTTTCTTACACACTAAGCCTTCTTAGCACTTTGATCTTAAATCTAATAAATCTGAGCATTCACTTTCAATGAGCCTTTATAAGCAGCATTTGGTCAAACTGGAGAATTTTACCTAATTACCAACCTTATAATCTAGGTTTCGTATCGTCGATTTAATTGAGAATGCTCAGGTTTATTAGCACCATTAGGGCTCGGCGACAGTCTTACCTATACATTTTTTTATGAAACAGTTAATCGCTTCTTATAATAGCATTGGAATTATTACTGTTATAAATTATAATGTTCAAAAGCAATATGTTTTAACGGCCTTTGAGTAATTCATCAGCAGAAGCTTTTACCTCCTCCCAAGATAAATGAATGTCACTCTCTTCGCTGAAGCGTGAGCAAATTGCTAACCTAAGGAAATAAGTGTCATCAATTTTAGATGGAACTAAATGAATTTTGCCTCTACCGTTTATACGCCTGAGCAATTCTTCGTTCTGCTCATTACCGCCCTTCAGTCTAAAGCAAACAAGTCCCATAGTAACCTCTTCATAAATTTCGAATCGTTCGTCATCGCTGCACAGCTTTTCAAATAGATGAGCCAATGCAATGTGTTTTCTGATGTGTTTTTGAAGATTTTCTACGCCGTACAGACGTAAGACAAACCACAACTTGAGTGCCCTAAAACGACGTCCTAATGGTATTTGCCAGTGACGGTAGTCAGGGGCAGATCCCTGCTGATCGTGTTTCAAATATAATGGGTCTACGTTGAAAGCATCAATAATCCAACGTGGTTCCTTAAGCCACATGGCGGAACAATCGAAGTTAACCAGTAACCATTTGTGCGGATTAAAATTAAAGGAGTCGGCTTTATCAACGCCCTTCATGAGGTATCTATATTCAGGACAGATGAATGCGGAGCCGGCGTACGCTGCGTCCACGTGCAACCAAATGTTCTTTGAGGAGCACACTTCACCGATTTCTTCTAAGGCGTCAAACGCGCATGAGGACGTTGTGCCCAAAGTAGCCACGACCTGCAATAATGATTTAGGTATAACGTAAGTAATAATTATTATTTTAGTATTATCTGTTTGAGATTTCGAAAAAGCAATGAAATAACATACATAAAAGGGAATAAGGCCGTTTTTAACATCTTCTTCTATTGCATCCCTCAGAGTATCACCACGAAGGCTCCTCTTTCCGTCTGGCGTTAATGAACGAAGCTTCACACCGCCCAAGAGACCAGCACGTTCCACCGAAGAATGGGCTTGCTCTGTGAATGAAAGTAAAAAAGTTATTGGTAGGCTGACTTTTAATCTCTTATTCTTTGCTACAAATGAGTAAAATATAAGACAACTCTTTAGCTTAAAAAAAAAAAATATTAATGATTAAGAGTGGCTCGTGGCTGATTAATAACCTCAAATTCATGAATGGGTCCTCCGTGTGTCTGTGACCGTCTGATAACCAGTCTTACAAAGGGGTATCGTGTTATATCCACTATCTGGATTGTGGAGGTGTCAATACCTCCAAGTAAAATATTGGTATTCAGGTGCATCCGGTAAGAATGTAGTCCGACGCTAACATAGTTGAAAAAGGCTAGACATGATTATAATTTGGACGACTTACTGTTACAATAACCGACGAGTTTAGAAATAATGTCGCTGTCAGTCCATTCCGGATGTTGTTCCTTGACGCGTATCATGGTGCGGTTCTTGGCTCCCAACAAAGCGACCAGCGTGGCCTCGCTGGCGGTGCCCTGGATGACGCCGCCGGCCTCCCCTCCCGAGCGCGCTAGGAACGACTCGGGCAGGCCCAACATCTGGCCCAGCCAGTCGAGCATCACCACCTCTAATTCAGTACACGCGGGACTCGCAATCTAAAAATTTCGAAAACTTATCATTATTATGTATACGTAACTATGTTCTCACATTAGGTACATCACACGTCCCCGAAGGAAAAGCAGAGATCTAGATGGTCGCCGGTTATTTTACAAAGTGGCAACCCTACTTCTATCGACAGAATACAAATTCTACAACAGACCCCAGGCTACTACAATTCCATATATACAATACAGGGATATTTTGTAAAATTTTGGCAATCTTAATGTGGGAATGTAGCGAAGGTCATTTGCAATCAAATGACCCCTAAGGGGGTTTCACCAATAAGCCTGTATTTAAACTTTTTCTCGGCCCGCGTATTGATTCTAGAACTTTTATGCTAAATGACGACCAACTTAGATTGTCCATATTCAAATTACAGCTGTATGAAATGGCTATAGTAAAATAGATAGATAGAATACTTTTTTTAGGGGTTTTCGCTAAAAGCGATCTTTACAAGACAACCTTTGGATGAATTTAAGTAAGGCAGGAAGGGAGAGCGGCGGTGGCCTAATGGTGGCGGCCCCGACTTACGAACCGTAAGTCGTGGGTTCGAACCCAGGCAGGCGCATTACTTTGAGTAATTTATTTCATCACCGCTACTCAAAAACGGTGAAGGAAAACATCGTGAGGAATCCGTCATGTCCTAGAACCAAAAATTCGAAGACATGTGACATCTACCAACCCGCACTGGGCCCGCGTGGTGGATTATTGCCCATTCCCTCTCATAGAGAGGAGGCCGAGTGTCCCAGCAGTGGGAACATTAAAGGCTGATTATGATAGGGAAGGCAATGAGTCAGTATTGTTGGTCGTCTGTGGTGTACCATTAGGTAAAATAAATACACACATACATAGACTAGGAATATAAATAATAGGATGTCAATTTGTTTGACAATTATTCCCTGACAGTTTTATACTTAAGGGTGTTATTCAGGGGTATGGGGTATAGAAACAAAAAATACACTCTGCGACTCCTATAAGCAGAATTTGTAAGTAACAGTAATAAACTACATAATTATAACATGTAGTAGATAGGTGGCCAGACGATCGGTCAAAGCCCTCAGAAGTCATAATAATTACGTGTTATGTGCAGCTGAGGCAACAATCGAGTCGAAGGACAATAGGTACAATAGCCGTGGCTCTTAGTATTCTTGCAGACATAACAAGAACTAGATACCTATTACCTACCTACTTATTCTGTTTGTAACGCAAAAAATACTTACCTAATGCTGCTGCAAGCTAATGTTACAATGCGACCGGTTTTCCTTGGTCGAATTATATGAGTGTTAAGTGTGCCTTATGTGACATTGACACTGGCTCCGGTGCGCAATGCCACTAAGGGCATATTATTGTATACTTTCAAAAAATTGGCAATGTTGAAAATCCTAACTAATATAAATGCAAAAGTAAGTCTGTTTGTTACCTTTTCACGCCTAAATCGCTGAACCGATCATACTGATTTTTTTTATATACGTTGTCAGGTGTATTAGTGTATAGAACGGACACTTAAAGGAAAACAACAATAACGTTCTTATGACAATAGATGGTGCCACGAGTCTTTTGAATCATAATATTATTATAGAAACTTTAGTAGTGGGTTAGGGATGTTTTTTTAAAGTACCGAATTAATTTCGTGAGTACCTATAGAGTGCCGAATTGATAGTCAAATTGTAAATTAACTCGCTGATATTATGAAATTAAATATTTCACGGTTTTGTTTAATCTGTCAAAATTACGCAAAGAAATCATAACAGGTCGCACCATGTAAAAAAAACTGTTCTGGCTGCATCCGGTTAGCCTGGAAGCCGTCCCCAATACAGTTGGGAAAGGCTAGACAAACGACGAAGAAAGCATGAAATATCGCTTTGTAGTGACTAAACTAAATTGTGGATTCATGGGAAAAGTCGTGATTTCGATACGATAAGTAAGTAATCAAAGCAGCGACATATTTGAAAGTTGTGAAAGGAATATGACGTTGGCGATTTTCAATGCGGGGTGCATTTTTAAAATCGCCAGATCACTAATTAGGCTTAATTACTTACTACCAGACCTAGTATTGCTCATGAGTACGAATTAAAGCATACCCAAGTAAATCCAATGCAGGCGATGGCCCCGCTGAGCATGTCAGCTACGATGGCAGGGTATGAGTTAGCGGTGGGGAAGTACGCGTGGAAGCGCGGCGAGTGCCAGTGGGTCACCCCGGACATCACCACGCGCTCGATGTCGGCCATCACCGCCGTCCAAGGCTCCGCCTTCTCAGGAGCCTGCTCTGGCACCAGCGGGCGCAGGTAGCCCGGCTTCACCGACGGGACTACTTGCCTGGAAAACGGATGTTGTAATATTAATAGCGTTCATGCAATCACAATATGTGACTGCCTCGTTGGTCCAGTGGTCGCAAGCGACTGCTGAGCATGGTGTCTCGGGTTCGATTCCCAGGTCGGGCAAAAGTGTTATTGGCTTTTTCCATGACCTTTGTTTGACTAACCCTTCGGGGATTACACGGGTGATGTTATGACTGTGTTATGTGCAATGTCAATATTCAGGGGCCAAATATGGTATCGATTTTATGTAGTTTCTATTTAGTAAGTAGGATGTTAATACTAGCTACTTTAGAATTCGTTCAGATAATTGTCTTGAACTGCTTGAATAAAAATAAAGAATACCTGTCTCTGATGTTTTCCAGATATTCGGAAATGTAATCAGTCATCGCTTTCGCGAAATCTTTGAAGTCTCCGGCCTCCATCGTTTCTGAAATAATTTAAATTAAAAAACAATTAAGTTTTAGGAACTGCGTTAACTTTGGCAATATGAATAACTAGGAGTAGGAAGGTGACCCTAGTGGAGCTTTATCTTAGACTTTGGGCATGTTGCGAGCACTAATAACATTAACTACTTAGAACACAATATAGTGTGGCATGGTTCTCTTGGCGCTTGAATCGCATTGCTAGGGTTGCGCTATTGGTAAATATTTTTGTGAAATTATCTGTGAAAATTGTATTGATAAAACAAGATGGTGACTTTAATTCCACCTATGGTCAGTCGCCAAAAGAACCAAGACGCTCCCTAGCTTGTGCTGGCAGGAAAAAAAAATAGCGTAGGTAAATACTTGAGTACTTAATAAACACATAATAAATGTTGACAGCTTTATAAAAAACTAGCTGTGCCCGCGACTTCGTCCGCGTGGACTTAGATCTTTCTCAGCCTGGTCTATTTGAAATAAATGCTTTGAGTTGGTATCAAGTCTATATCCTGCCGAATCAAGAAACACCAAAACAATGGTGTAAATTGTCATACCTAACGAACAGACAAAATCATGTTGCCTTTTATAATAACCGGCTGAGAAAGATCTAAGTCGCGGACAAAGTCGCGGGCACAGCTAGTAATAATTAATTAATTAATGATTTATAGAAAAACCAATTTAGAGATAATAAGATACTTTTACAACACCAACGACACGACACTTCTCAACACAGCTTACACGGAAAACCTTATCACCGCGATTCAGAAAATGGCATCAAATAAACACCGCCATCTATCGAGCTGCTAAATGTTAAAGTGATCGAACACAAACCCTGTAAGGTAGGCTAGGCTGTGTAGATTTTTAAATCTTGTCATGCAGACTACCTTTTGCTAATAAAACTTTTTGAAAAACCCGGTCAGTCGATTTAAAAACTAACTTGTGAGCACATTTATTAGTTAATACCACTTTGGCTCAATAGATGTCGTTGCATGTATCATAAGTAATAATGATAAGTTCTTCTTGAATACTTTAAATTCGTATATCTTTTAATAAAGAGCAGAGCACCAATTACAATAAAACAAAAACTAAAACCTTCTCTTAGTTACGCATAATATTAGTGCATTGAATCTAATCACATTGGTTTTCCCAACAACATGACCGCCTGCATCGCAGCGCGCGCGGATCTTTATTTTGATGTGGAGTTATTTTAAAACTGTGATAATTAAGATAATCATCTAAATTAAATAGTGTGAAGGGCAATTTTGGTCACAATTGAATTGAACGGTAAAGATGAATAACATATTTATTTTGACAAGGATTAACCCTTCGTATCTACGAACGAACGAACGACGTACTCGTACGAACGTAGATCTACGCGAGACACAATAGGTTTTTAATTGTGTCTATATACTCGGCATACGGAAGGTTAATACTTTGTCGGTAAAAACACTTTCGCAAATAAAGCATTATTTTTGACCATATTTTAAAATCATAAAAATGGGTATTTTTAGTCAACCCTAAAAGATAGTCATGTACTGTCGCGGACTTTTTTTTGGACCTTTTTATGAAGAATAATTTCCTCATACTTTATTTTTGTGCAACTTTAACCGTTTACGCAGCGCACACAAGGATAGCTCCCAAAAATAATAAATTTTGCCCGTTTTTGCAACATTTTTCATTGATGCTCCGCTCCTATTGGTTGTAGCGTGATGATATATAATCTATAGCCTTCCTCGATAAATGGGCTATCCATCAATAAAAGATTTTTTTAATTCGAACCAGCAGTTATTGAGATTAGCGCGTTCAACCAAACAAACAAACAAACAAACTCTTCAGCTGAATATTAGTATAGAAGTAGGTATAGATTAAACACTAGACTATTAAGCAAACCCAAGCTCAGTGGTGCATGCATTATTTCTATACTTAGCTATAGCTAGGTATCACTTTAATGTTAGGCTATAAACGCACTGACAGGTAGCTTGCTTAGCGCCTAGAGGCACGCTACTTTGATACAATAAGCGCGCAGTGCGGCCAGTTGGCAAGATTTTAGAACGTTCGTTTCACTTCGCTACTCGCTAGGCGGCTCGCTAGCCTCTACGCGCTAAGCAAGCCACTTGTCAGTGCGTTCGTAGCCTTACGGTTAAGGTACAGTTGGCAGCGCATCAATTTACCACAAACTGTCAAATTTTCTCATTCAATTTTGAACTTAACCGTCTACATTTTATGGTTTCAAATCATTTGAAGGAATTTGACAGTTTGTGGTAACTTGATTTACTTACAAGCAAATAATTTGTGTGTACGTCCTAATAAATAATATTGCGTACCATTTCGGTTCGCTGCGCTTATTAAGAACAATTACCGTAATCAAATTTAAATAGCGAAACAACTGGAATCGAAATGGCACAATTACGAGTATAACAACAATTTAACAATATGCAAATAAAATATGGGACAGCAACAGATGAACATTCATACAATTCAATGCATATTTTATCAACACAAACCGAATTTGAGTTTTGTATCCTGATCCGACATTTTGGCAGCTAGAAAGGGATAAAATTGTGTTGTTAGTAATGAATGTTATAGGTATACAGGTATCTATGTAGATATTACATTAGTAGGTATTTCTTTAATCAAACATAGTTAGTTGGGATGATGCGCCCTCAGTGTGGCCAGAGCTTTATACTTCGCGCTTGTACACACGGCTACACATCAAGCTATACATTTCCAGTATAGGCTGACCTCGCATTGTACGGAAATCCTATACAATGCGAGATCAGCATAAACTGGAAGTGTATAGCTTGATGTGTAGCCGTGTGTACCTTCTAAGTTTATTGTGTCTTTTGAGGTTTGCTGTATTTTTCTTCTATTCGTCGGTATTTGATCCTAGATTTTATGATTGGCTATAATAATTATAAATAAAGGCCCGAATTCACACAATTCGCCTGTGCCTTAAATATGTAATTACATTTCCGGTTCAATCAGAAACCAAATCAAGAATTTGTTAGGTGCCTCAAATAATAGTCTTGAAACATTTCTCTGTTTATCAATACAACATAATTATATGCTCATTTAACTGATCCATGACGAACTATTAAGTCACTGATCGATTTTTCTTGCTCTACCAGTTTGCTGGTGACATTGACCGTATCAATACCTATCACATCTTACATCAGACTAATTATGTCACACGTTCAATGTCAGGTTGTAATGCTACCTGTTGTCAGGTAAATAATGCGTATAGACTTGAATCAGTGGTCCTTGTTCAATGCCGAGAGAGCGGCGCGTTCGGTCCATGCGCTTGGCCGCTTGCGCAAGCGCCGAGCATGCGCCCGCGCCGGCGAGCAAGTGGTGCGAGGTTATGCATGGACCTCGTTGTCTCCACTAACTTACTGCCGTGTTTACTGACAGTTTTTATTTTAAACATTACTGAAACGTTTCGCTTAGAATAGGCGACTTTGATAATTTATAAGTTTGTTCAGAGCGTATTGAATTTTCTACAAGAGCAGCCAATGGGTCTTATGTTCGCGCGCACAGTACAATGCTCTGCGCGTGCAATATAATAATGTGTTTAGGGTGCTTATGAGGCTGCCCCGATTTTGTAGCCCATCCGGGATGTTCGGCGAGTCGCAAGTAGACTGTTTTTACAAGACTATGCGAAAACGGTGCAAAGCCCTGGTGGGCGAACGCGAACTCTAGCGGCATCGCGCAGAGGTTTGATTGCCACCTCAACCATTGCTTTATGCTATTTGCTGAGCAATCGAAATATTTAATGTTCGGTACTTGTAGTTTAAAATGTGTTATTTTATGTGGAATTTGATGTTCCTTTGTTGATTGAAATAAATTATTCTATTCCATTCTATAAGTTCATGTCAAGCAATCTGAACCTGGCAATAGAAACATTCCTTCTATACTTATCGATAGAACCATTGCATATTCTGGACTTTCCTAGCTGTAGCTTGATCGCTATTCACGACACTAGGTACAAGCCGTGATTCCGAGTGCCCGAGCGAATGCAGGCAATGCAATTTGCAATTTTATGAGTCATTTATTTACATGGCAAATATTTTTGGAATTTTAAATGATTGAGAAATCCGTATCGAAACTTTGTGTAGTTTGAGTAAGGACTAAAGACACACATACACGAAATGCGACATTGTTTACCTATAAATTTTATAGATAACTAGCTGTTGCCCGCGGCTTCGCTCGCGTTTTGGTCGGAAATTATCCCACGGGCACGTTGTAAATATAGCCTATGACACTGGGGGATAATGTAGCTCCTATTAGTGAAATAATTTTCAAAATCAGTTCAGTAGATCCAGAGATTATCCCCTATATACAAACTTACAAATTACCTATTTATAATATTATAGTATTTAGTATAGAAGTATAGATTACCTCTTTATAATATTAGAATAGATGAACACAAGATTTATAAAATAAAAGAGAAATGGATATCACCGCTTAGCACTGCCATTGTCTATAGGTATTATTCCCTGCAGAGCGAGCAAAAACCAATGATGGAATTTGTTTAGCTAGTCAATGAGATTGTAGCCATAATTCACTGCTCCACTAGTTTTATCTTTTCTCCGGTCTGAGGGCTCCCCAACACCATGTTTAATTCATCGAAACGTATCAGACTCACGGCATCGATCGGTAGGTTTAGGGCCAAGGCAAGCCAACACTCACGCGATCGCTGAAAAAGTTAGCGGGCGCTTCACTCATTACCACCGATTCCACCGCTAAGGTCATTTATTTTGTACGATAACTCTATTAGGTTGAGTCCATTCATTATGTTACATACCTTTGCCCCTAAAATACGGTTAATGGCGGGTAGACAAAAAAATGTGAAAAATTAAACAAAACTGCTGAAATAGACCCGAAGTTTGGAATATTGCGATGGATTCGATTTTTTTAAATCTTGCTGCAATGATTTTACCATGTGACCTGAAAACCACCTGGACATTGTATGTGGGGAACCCTAAAGTAAAATCAATGACTGAGACATTTCCAAGATCTCGATGCTTTAATACTTAATTCATTATTCATAATCACAATAACATTTCTGATGAACAAGTTTTTAACTCGTCACACCTGCCACGTACCAATTCAAAGCATGTACTAAGTATTATATTTTACTAACCAGAGGAAGTATTACCCACACTTTAGTTTAAATCATTATTTTAGTTACATAGTAATTAAATTGCCAGTCGCTAATCGGCTAATTATGTGGTGTATTTGACAAATAGGCTTGTAATTTAATTTTAATTTAGATATAAGTATCTTATACATCGAAACAAGAATCATTCTGTAGTAAAAATGTAGTAGGTAGGTTTGGACTACTGCTGACCTCGGGATCCAGGTTATTTTCCAGCTTGGAAAAAGTGTTAAGAAATACCGAAGCACATCGTAATCTGCATTTATGCCCGGTATATCATAAGTTCACACTTACTTATAGCAATGAGAACTAATAAGTGCGAAGTCTACGTTGTCATGATCATAATATTATGGCGATTTCTAACTAAAGCCCATTATTCGTGGTGTGGTTCCACGTCATCTAAAGAAGCCAAAACATAAAGCGAATGAGTTGCATTGTCTACGTGAAGCACCCCGTGTAATGTCGCATAAGTGTTGCAAGGATAGTGAACGACAAAAGTCAGACAATAATTACATAAATAAGAAGTCGAGACCTCGTAACTCTACGTCATAATTTCGGTGATGACGTCAATGCCACTTCTACTGACCTCTCCAACAATTGCAGTTTGGCATACTTATACATCTATACAAATAAATAAAATTGAAGTGTCTGGTTGTTATATCAAAATAACAGCTTTTTACTGAATGCATATTATGTGAATACACACGGCACAATATATATGGTGTATCTGTTCATACACGAAATCTCTTAAGTTCTTCGAAAAAAAATCAGCTTTTCCCTACAATATGTTCGCATTAACTCGTCAAAATGTACTAAACAACCGATTTTTTTTTTTCGCGATTTTGGGGTTGTTCCCATAGTAAAAGTTGTTCATAATGATGAGTACGATGACCCCTCAAGAGATTTCGTGTATGAATAGATAGACCTTATATACTACATAACAAAAACTCATTTTTTTCAACTTTTGTCTGTCTCTCTGACTGTTTGTTTCGGCTAATCTCTGAAACGGCTGAACCGATTTTGATGGGACATTGACTGGCACATAGCTAATGTTATAAGGTCTAACATAGACTATTTTTATTTTAGAAAAATAGTTAGAGTTCAGTGAAAAAATAATAAAAACCCTTGAAAATGGTAACAGGATCTGATTCAAAGCGAAATTATACTTTTACGCGAACGAAGGTTGCGGGCAGAGCTAGTATTAAATAGAAATAAAGCTTGATTGATGAATCCAACTTTCCTCTTATAAAGTTTATGCTAAATACTACGGATTCTGTATAAGGAAAAACCCTCACTGTGACGCTGTGCACCGGTTACTTCAAAACGGGTAATCCCTCATTTTGTGGGCAGGTGGATAACTGGTAAAGTAAAACTTCACAGAATGAATGAATCAGCTGATTGTCACCGGTTTTTTCCGGTGTATAGGAACTTAATTGTCGTGACACCAAAATAGACATGACAGAAAAATTTAAGATGTAAAACAAAAATATTTTTAGGCACTTTATCTCATTTCTAGAATCTAGAACCTGTTTTTTTATGTAATAAGTATTTTGGAATAGACAAAGATAACATTTTCTTATTCATAACCTTCGAGATCCTGAACGCAAATGGCTTTTCTACTATTGTTCAACTGTAACTAGTATAAGAGATAAAGATGAACTCTTGAAAGAGTTTATAAACGAAAACTCGTATTATATAATTACTTACTTATTATAAATCAACATGCGGAAATTTGATGTTTGAAGAGAACTCCGGTCGCCATCAAATTGGAGTGTATGAATGAAGTGCTTTCCAATTACACTCGACAAGCCTTGGTCTCGTTGAATGTCCGAACCAACCGAATCCGAACAAGTGATATATGCTATATGTGTTGTTTTAGCAGAGATCTCTATAATGGAAACGGTAACGAACCTATAATGGACTTTAAACGTTGCCATAGATGACAGTAACTATTTTACTGGAGTTGCTCGTTGCTCCAGTTACCGAGCTCGATGTAGGTCGGACACGGCACTCGACGCAAAGGCTCGGTAATGACCGCAGAGAGTTATGACGAAACGCTAATTATCCTAATTAACATCAGCAAAAGGGAGACATTGAACTAAGTAATTAATTGATTAATTAATAAAAATGACAATAGAAAGGTACACCAGGAAGATATCGTTGCAAAAAGGTTGTACAAATAATTAAAAGAGGCTTTGTAACAGATTTGATGTATTTCGAAGATAATATGAATCAACAATCGTAGATAGGTGTAGCATAACAACATAATTTCAGTTATGAGTGATAAATACTGACTAGATAATATTCAATTACGCGAGCTGTTATGTAATGGGAAGATGCTACTCATGTGGTCTAGATAAGATGACTAAGTTTCCAAATTAATCGGCGATACGCCCTTAGACGGCACCAAAAGATAGCTTCAGAACTCAGCACACCGGGATATTGCATCATGATAAGTTACAGAAGATAATCAAATAATTTGCTAGGGAAAACCTTTAAGAGTTGAAATATGAAGAATCACGTAATTTATTTCAACGTGAAGGGACTTATTTCAACAAGAAAATAACGTTTGTTGACCTGTCCAGAACCAACAAAGAAATATTGTTCGTATAGTATAGTCCTTTACTCCTTACTATCACAGCGGGAGAGCAGTACATCGATAAAACTGGATTTCTTTTAATAACCAACTGTTGATTCTTTGCTTCTTCGGCTCTTCCATTTTAGAAGAGAGGATAAGGAGAACATGTTATAGAATCGGTATCTACCTATAATAGCCCGTATAGTTGTGTTAGCTGTATGAAATGTTTGCAAAAAACGTGGTGGCTTATGATACTACGTTTTGAACAAGTTCGTGGGCATTTCAAATGATTCTCAAAATAAATAATAAATAAACCTTAACTCGTCTATAATTGTGCTTTTTTTTAAGGCAAGGAACATATTGTGGAACATTTATTTGACGATTTAAGAAGCAGCAAAAAACATGTAATGATCGTAACTATGAGCGGTGGTCAAGACTATGGGAAAGATCATCATTACAATAGGTACGACATAATAATATGTAAGTATATATAAACTTCTTTGATATAAAGCCAGAAATACGTGGTCATGTAGAAAGGTGTGGTACAGAGCGGATCCTTCAGAGAGTATCGGACCAAAATTATTATCACGATAAATCAGGGGACATAGACGCACCAACGATTAACAAATATTCATTACATCATTCCAAACCCTACATTTTCATCGGTTTTATTTTTTTAAGTAACCGATGAAACATTTCTCGTACATCAATGTCGGATTCCATCTGTATAGAAGCTCTGAAGTATACTTGACCATAAAACTGAATCGTCTGATCTGATCCAAACCCATAATTAATATGATCACATATTTCTGCTACAAGCTGTATGCACTATTGACATAACCTTGTTATCATACGAATGTCATGGCGCGGTTAGAAAGAAAAGTTCTAAACTACACCAAGGCCAGATAACAAAGAACAATTACTTTAATTACTTTCTTATTATATAGTATTAGTCATCTATATCGATTAATAAAAACCACAATTTTACCTACATAGCGATAAATATCAAAATAATACACGTTGTGTTTACTATATTATCAAATTTTGTTATTGTTATTACAACTGATAGGTAATATTGCCTAATTAATTACCCACTTTATGATAATAAATATTACTTAGGTGTTTACCGATTTCATAAATTATTCCTAGCACGTAATTGAAGCAGTTTTTTGCAGACTTGTAGTGAAAAACAAGTTAATTCTTAGGCTCCTAACACTTAGTTTAAAACTTATAAATGTATGAATACACCAAAAGCACAACGTGCCTTACTGGTCAAATTATTCTTTCTAGTACTGTTAGGATTAACTTGTACCACTAAGAAAACCCAATGTTAAGTAGTAGTGCAAACATTATAAAAAAAAAAGAATAATTTCAGACAATTGTCAATTCAACTTACCAAATATATCTCGCTAAAAGCTTAAAACACAAAAAAATTGCAGACGTTCAACAAAAACACAGTGTCACCTACTTAATTGTTACTAATTTTCTTTCGAATATTGCCCGTGAATTTACGCGCTAGTGTGTGGTCGCGGGAACGCGGTGCGCCTAAATCACTGCCTGCCTCGGACTACGCCCGCCGCCGCCACTCTCGCAACCTTTATATACTCGCTGAACGATACGAGGGTACTGTTCACTATGTAGCTGACTCCATTTAGAAGATTAGCCGCGGCGCATGAGCCGTCAAGTCGAATGCTAATAGAAGAATTGAATCTCTGAAGTAGGTACTTCTTATACCCAGGAGACTTTTCATTACAAAAGCTTCATCTGTGAAAGCGATATCTGGTTATTAAAACTTTTTGTGTTGACAGAGTTACTTATTGGGGTTTTGTGGCAATTCCACTCCATTGAATTAAATTGGTCGGAGTAGGCTTGATTGAATCTTATTTGTTTATCATTTATTCCTGAAGCTACGCGACAGTTCTTTATCAATACATGATGACACTCACATGAACAAAATCTCCTTATCTTTAATGTACATTTTAAAATTCAGCCTCGGGTTATCATATACCAGTTAAACTAAGTTGTTATTGCAACAGGTATGCTTGTATTGTAAAAAGTAAAAACGATAACAATAAATTAAAATGTAGAACTTAGACCCTGATTTAATCAGATTAGACGTGAAATTCTCCTTGACCTAGGTTTGATTTAGGTTCTGGACCACGTCGGTTTTTTCCTCAGTGTTAATCAAGCTGTTATTATTATATGCATGGTAACGAACTGACGTAGACTAACTACGATAAACCTGATTCATTTTATCGTGAATTCGGGTAACAATTCCGCCGTTACCCGTACCGAACATGAGAGAATCACGTCGTTAGCGTAACAAGGAGGAACTTTGTAGGATCACTAAGGGCAAGATTTTGATTTTTAATTGACTTTGAATTTGTGTTGAGTTTTCCCATTGGGAATTTCTTGGTAGTCTGGATTTGTTTCCGGTAGTCACAAAAAACTGAAACATTACTGGCAAAATCTTGAAAACATTTACTGAAACTGGCTACCCCTTAATGAATGCGGGCGTAATGTTTATAGAGTTTATTAGATAGTTTTTTATTCGACACGAGTATAAACAACAACAAGAATGAAACAGTTAAAGGAATTATATTATTATTATTATTCATGATTTTAGATTTTCCTGACGCAAGTAGGTACATATCAACCGTATGAATGCCAGCGACTGGATTTCCCACCGGTAAAAATGACGTAATTCTATACAAACTTTCATCCCTCTTAATTAACTCCTATTATAATTATTATTAATTATACTCATAGAAAGGCGGTCGTGTGTCCCAGCAGTGGGAACATTATAGGCTGATTATGCTTATGCTTATGCTAGGGGTTATTTTTCAAGGATCGTTCCCTAATACTCACCTTACTATTGAAATCTCGTAAAAAAAATCAGTTGTGCCTTACCTTTTGAAGAGTTATGTGTACATAAATTTGCAAACAAGTTGCAACGTACAACTGTTTTTTTTGTTAGGGTTGGTCCCAAAGTAAAACTTTTTTGTAATGATGTGTACAATGTCAACGAAACTAAGGAATTTTATGATCTAGACCCTGCAGCGGTAAGTATGAGCATTGTCTGGCAGGAAATATTTACAACACCCTAGATTGTTGCAAAGTATACCGTCATACCTATAACCATACAAAATAAGATAATTTGACTTAATTGCCCAAGTAATCAAATATTTTGTAACCGACGTTTCGATGTTTCAACGATCGTTTTCTCGTTTTAAATGTATGTATTTTTTATGTTTTTTTTACACTATCTACAGAACAGACAAAAGATTTTATTTTATATAAAACTTTAAGTAATACAGCACTAATAAACCAGTTAAGGAATAATATATTTTGGAGACCTGAGGAGAACGTAGGATCGAGAGGATTATAATATCGATTTCCAAGCTTGAATGAGCACAAAGTAACTAACTATTCGTCAATGATAATGAAGGTTTATAAGTAATTATGTGGTACTGGAAACGCGGCTGATAAGTTTGGACGAGCACTGCAACGAGGCTGTTACGACGCGCCTACGCCGCGTAACGCAACTGCTACGAATTTGCTACGACGCGCCTACGCCGCGTAACGCAACTGCTACGAATCTGCTACGAGGCGGCTACGCTGCGTAAAGCAGCTACTACGCGTCTCTTAAACAGCGAGTGCCCGAAGACGTACCAAATGACACAAAGAGGGTACAACCACTGAGTCCGAGGTACACTTTATAAAAAATATGTACGTATCAGACGGAAGCACCATTTTTGAGATTTGTACTATTATGTACTTTTTCAATTAATATGTAAAGGTGGAACCTAAGTAGGTAATAGATAATACTTACATATAATATTTTTAATTGAACGTCGCCGATCCAAGAATACCTAATAATTTTTACAATATTAATTGTCTGTTTTATTTTTTTATTAGGAGCTATTTAATAAGTATCGGTAGTAATAACGTATGACTCTTAATCACGATTGAGGGCGGCAGTCGACAACCGATAGATATCGCAAACACAGTACCTAGGTACTTATGTAAGTTGTCCATATAAAACCGACTTCTATAAAAACACTAAAAAAGTCTAAAATAACTTTACTTTCGGTCGTCGGTAGTCGGTGTCTTTGTTTGTATCTTTTTTGCCACCGACTTCCGAAAGTAAAGTTGTTTTAGACTTTTTTAGTGACTTTTAGAAGTCGGTTTTGTTTTTACAGAAAGTTTTTTTTTATTTTACCCTTTTTAGTTGTAGTAAGGTACCTGAGGGTAATAAGGCCTACCTAATTTCGATTGGCTTTATTTATTTATTACTTTAAAATAGCTATTTTTTAAGGTCGGCCAGTATTGCTTCTTATAAATTTAAACAGACTTAGAAATGAAATACATGTGTATAAGCGTCATATTTTATATTACAATTAAAACAAAAATCACGTACAAGGTAGCCTAATAAGGCCCGGGTAGTTTATTAACGCCCTGCCCGTTTTCACGTTTTCGAAAAAATGTAAAACCATTAGAAATGATTCACTAATAATATTTAAACTGTAAGTACTCATCGTTTTTTAGTTGTATTAGGTATTATTATTTCTGTGAGAACAAAATTTTAAGCAAAATCGGTTCCCTTTAATTGAATAGGCTTAATTGCGCGATGCACATGGGCCTTATTAGCCGCAATTTTAATAAGTCTAATTATTAAGAAATTGTTAAGATATAATTTATATACTGAATTGGTGTTAGCTTTCAATTATTATTTTGTACGTTCCCTCTAATAGCCAAAACGTTTACACTGTTGTAAGTCCATTATTTTTCATATGGGCGTTATTATACTCCAGGCGTTATTTGCCTCAGGTACCTTATACCACACAAATTCTTGTCATGAATTAGTTTTTACATTGTAACTAGAAGTTAGTTAAAGTACTCGTCAAGACGAATCATACGAGCCCAAACTCGATGAGGTTTTGACGTTTTATAACGGTGTTCCTATGGCCACCGTCCAGCTCCAGCATCAGACACTGGATACCATTTAGGACGAAAGTACTCGTCAAGACGAATCATACGAGCCCAATCTCGATGGGATTGTGTCATTTTATTACGGACTACCTGTGACCACCTTCCAGCTCCATCACCAGACTCTGGGTACCATCTAGAAGCAAAGTACTCGCCAAGATGAATTATACGAACCCAAACTCGATGGGGTTATGTCGTTTTAATGGAGTTCCTATGGGCACCTTCCAGTTCCATCATCAGACCCTGGTTACCATTTAGGACTACAGTACTTGTCAAGACAAATCAAACGAGTCCAAACTCGATGGCGTTGCGTCGTTTTATTACGGAGTTCGTATGGCCACCTTCCAGCTCCATCATCAGATCAGCTACATGTCATCATAATATTGCATTTTCTCGCGATATACACATGCGTGCAAAATTTCAGCTCAATCAGAAATCGGGAAGTGTGTCAAATTTAACTAGCAAGTATCACGCGACGTCGCGTGATGTACATCAAAGCGCCAGCACGCGACGACGCGTGATTGGACAATTAACGTGAGGAAAACAACCAAATTCCTAAACCGATTTTGATGAAATTTCTATGGGACCAATCGGGAAGCATATCCTTTCAGATGAAAAAAGATTTTTTTAGATCAGTTTACAAATGACGGAGTTCTGAGGTAACAAACATTTTAAAAAAATACAACCGAATTGAGAACCTCTTCCTTTTTGAAGAAAGTCGGTTAAAAATATATTAAACTGATCATATAGGATAGGTACTGCATTGTGTTTTAAAGTTAATTTGCAACACACATCTGAAACTACGATAAACTAGATTTTCTTGCGTATCAACGAAATAATAAGTGACCAGAAATTAAAATTAATTAGTTGAAATTGTTAACCCACTTTTACATACATCTTTTTATTTTAACTATAGTAATATCTAGTCTTGAATAGTGTCGACAATCTGATTATTACGACCTCCGATAGTTCCTACTAAAGCCTAGATTCAATGTCGGATACATATCCGGTTAGTTACGTACTCTATATAGCCTTTAATTGTCGGTAATGGATATTGAAACTTTTGCGTTAGATATAAAGAGAAGAGCAAGACCCTTAACGAAGCCGAAAGGCACTTGTTCTCCCCGTCATTGCGATCATTTTTTTGTTCTAGACCGTACCATAATATCTCCGAATGCTTGGCTGACGGCTTCGTTAAGGGTTTTGTTACACCCTGTAGTAAGTAAGTATGTAACTGTCACTGATTGACTGAAGTAAATGTAACAAAGAGGTCTCATAGATAACAATAGTGTACACGGACCTTAACTATTGAGTGTATAGTCACCTTTACAAAACGATGACGCCATCTTGGCACACTGCTCGAACTGGGATTGTCGTGTCCATCTACGCTAAATGTTTTAATGTGGTCATTAATAAATAATAACTGTTGTGATTACTTTAACCAGCTTTCATTAGAATATCCCGAAACCCACAACATTACAGTAAGTAACTCATGTAATCAATACAGATTTTTAATGTTAAAATCGCACGTTTGTCCGTTACGTTTACACCGCGCACTCGTGCTAGTGCCTTGGTTACTGGCTCGGCAATAAACGACTAGTTAAAATTGAACAAGTAATGCAAAATAATTGGCGGTTAATACACAATGGTATTAATTCAACCAACAATTCTTGATATTCGTGCCATTCACTCTCAAAATGCTTTTCTGTATTGTTTTATAGTCGGACGTGACGACTTAAAATACCGGTGTAAGACCTAAGTGCATATAAAATACTCAAATTCCCTTTTTTATTCCTTGATTACCCGAGAGAAGCTAGGGCAAGCCTCAAAATCTTTTGAGAAAATACTACTGTTATTGAGTGTATGAAGTGTTTACTAATTCTGTTATTTATTACAAACATTAAATATAATTATTTCCGAAGTGTCAACTAATCTTGGATCCCGTGGCTTTAACAGTTCTATTAATTAAAAAAAAAAATGTACATCTAAAAGTAGTAAAAGTACTCTCTATAAAAATCCTATGGTAGGGGCTACTCGGTAAGTCGGTTACCACCCACTCCATTCTCGCTCGCTGGGACTGAGCACTGAATTGATTTAATTCCTTTTAACCCCGACGCGAGGACTTGACAAAATCCGCTCTGCTGGAAAAGTGTCCCATTTATTGAAATGCTAGAGCGAAGATAAAACATTATTCATTATCGAGATATTCTTTCTTCCACATAAAAATCGTGTAATAACGTTTTTAAGTAAAATTATTATTGTTACTCTATTGTTGACTCAGATTTACTGCTAAACTTAATAATACAAGCTAAAAATATGGAACTGGCCCATATTTTTTTCTTACTTATATATTGTATACCCTCAAGCATGTTCAGAGATTATTCAGGTATGGGTATAGTTTAGGATTTTGCCATAGTTTGTCTACAACTGACTACCTTCAGACTCTAAATCAGATCATAGAAAAATCGTCAGAATTTATCCCTATATTTCGCCTTCGAATGTTCAGATCTTTGAAAAATCAAGAACTTGAAACAAAATATTATTATTGATCTCTTTAGATAGTGTTGCGTTACGCTGCTTAGGGGTGTCGTAGCAGATTCGTAGCAGCTGAGTTACGCCACGGAAGCGCGTCGTAGCAGATGCGATACGTGGTGTAGACGCTTCGTAGAAGATGTGTAGCAGTAGAGTTACGCAGCGTAGCATGAACATCGAAGTAGATTCATCGCAGACGCATATTACGTGCATCGTACGCGTAGGTGAATCGTAAGTACATGCGTTATGTAGCGTACACAAGTTTAGCGTTCCACTTAATAACACAATGTTTCACAATAGCTCCGCCAACATAAAACTTAACTCTGCAGGACCTTCTTTTAAAATACAAAGAGATGTTAAACAGGGTGACCCGCTCTCTCCTAAATTGTTTACGAGCACACTTGAGGAGATATTCCACACATGTGCAGTCTCATGGAAGACCCTTTTAAGGGTATTGAAGTCGGTAATATTAGGTTGGCGAACCTCAGATTTGCCGCCGATATAGTCATTTTAACTCCCACAGCTCTCGAGCTCCAAGACCTGAGCACGGCTTGGCAAACACATTGATATGTCTATCCTGCCCGTCTTTTTTTTTTCGTATGGTAAATCATCATATGAGTCCCGCAGCCCCGGGTGTCCCGTAGCCCCGGTGCCCGTCTTAATCTGCGGTGCGCAGTCCTGGTCACTCATCGAATCACAAAAGCTCCGCCTTGGAGTGTGCCAAAGAGCAATGTAGTGCAGCAATCTGAGTGTAAATAGACCAGAGAATTCAGAACATTACACTGCGCTCCAAAACAGGAATGAGAGACATAGACAAAAAGGCTACCAGGCTCAAAAGGGATTGGGCGGACCACGTGGACCGCAACCATGGCGACCGCTGGGCAAGATCCTTAACGCTATAGGCGCCTGAGGCCAGCCCAAGAAGAGTTTGCTAGATGACCTGTCTGAAAGCTGGCTCGAGGTGGCACAGGAAAAGATTACTGGGCATTTGTAGAACAAAAGTCTTTGGCTAAATTCAAAATAAAGGCCTGGTAGTTTAAAAAAAAACTTAGGGACTGTTGGCTTGCCAAAACCACCAAAAATGTAATGAAAAGACTTGAATCACGGTTTTAGTATATTTTTGGTCTCTTATTGTCGCTTCACATGTAAGTAGTTGCTTCAGACCACCGATTTTATTCCAGCTAGAAATAACAGTTCTAACCTAACCCTACCCGCCTTTTGATCGGGGTTCCTTCTCGAGCCATTATCCTTGTAATAATGTATAATCTATACCAACGTAGGTAGTTAGGTTTATGGGTACCTAGATATCAAGCTAACCATCTTTTTTTTTATTGCAGACATAAAACTAAAACAAAGTACTATACAAAATGACTGAATACTTAGCAATTTTTTCTAGCTAAGTGTTTTAATAGTACCTACATAAGTTAATTACTCCTCTTTAATAACAATTATCTAAATATTAGAAAAACGGACCATTTCACAGAAATGATTTTATCGTAATCGATATAATTATAGTTACCTAGACAGCAAATCTGCCGTGATTACTGCAATCGCATAAATGTTTATTGTTTGTACATTAGCGTAACGTAACATAAACGCCTGTATGCTCTGAGGGAGTACACAGATGTGTACAGTACACCCAGATTTTGACAGCTTATGTCACATTCCATTTTATTGAGGATAAGCCATATTACCATGAAATGTATTGTTAAGGGTTTGGTTTCCGCACTTAGTGCCTAAAGTGGACCATTGTACGTGAGCCATAGTGGCCGTTACTCCAACCAGCCCACCTCCCTCCAGAAGCAAATTAGATTTCCCGGTCTTCTCAGGACATCCGCATGAAATGTATTGTTAACAATGTAAATTAAATGCATAGCAAATATTTGTATAGGATATTACAACTAAAAATGGAAAAATAAAAAAAATACTTACGACTTCAAAACACAAAAGAAAAGTGAAAAATAACTTTAGCTTCTGAAGTCGGTGACTTTTGTTTAATTGATTCAGTTTTTTTTTGTCACTGCACCGACTTCTGAAGCTAAAGTTATTTTTTACTTTTTTTTTTGTTTTGGAAGCCGGTTTTATTAAAAAAAAAAGTTTTTTTATTCTTAAAAATATGAGTTCCAGAATACTGTTTTCGTTACAACATGATATTTTAATCAGAACAGTAGGAGAAAACTAGTTTCAAAGTTGTTAAGATTTACATATTGGTGTTCGTGACTGTACATCGATCGGGTATCTCTGACGCAAATCCCCATACTTATTAAATTTTGATACACTTGTGCAAAGTTAATCATTGCACTAGGCCTTTGGCGATTTAGTGCATGAATAATGGGTATATGGCATCCACGTCTTCCACGATGTGATAACCTCCGGTGGCCTTCTGCTGCCTGTGACAGTTTAGACCAGGGGCCTTAGTCTGCTATTGCAATAGTGTCAGAATGGTCTATCATTGATTTAATAAGGCCCCGCGCAGACGAATTACCCTTTGTACGCACGTCAAACGAGTTTCGAACGCGCTTCAATACGCCGTGGGCTAGAGGCCTTATTAAATCAATGATAGACCATTCTGACACTATTGCAATAGCAGACTAAGGCCCCAGGGATGTTACGAATGTCGTATTTTTCACATTCGCGAATGCGAATTCGAATGCGAATTTTCAGGATGTGAATGTGCGAATGCAAATGCGAGTGTTTGGGAAAATGTCAATAAAAAAAAACTTTAATCGACTTAAGTCATCATTTTTATTACTTCTTCGGTTTTCAAATGGGTTCGTAATGCCGAGGTAGTGCGCCCAATTGTGGAATAAGTTTTCAGACAAACATTGCATTTCGCGTGGTTTCGATCGATAGGCGTAAAAAATCGCCATATTTCGCTTTTCTTTCCCGGAGCCATGGGAAAAACTGTCAAAATAGCTCAACACAACTCGAAACTCACAAACTACTTGTTTATTTGCGTAATGATTAGTTAGAACTGAATGACAACTAAAATACAACAAGCCAAACTAACCAAGCAATCAGCGAGAAAGAAACGGTTTCTATTGGTCGAATGAAACATGTGATGCCTGCCTGCGTCTTCTGCGCGGCCGCCAGGCAAGACACGACACGATCTGTACACATTCGCATTTGCAAAACATTCGCATCGCTTGATGCGAATGCGAAAATTGATGCGAATGTTTAAAATGATGCGAATCATTCGCATAAGCGAATGCGAATGCAAATATTCGTAACATCCCTGGTTTAGACCGGTAGCAGTAGGTTGACACATGGACTGCTCTGCAAAGGCGTCGTATCGTTAAACCAATTTATATACCTACCTATTAAAAGTTAAAATTATACGAACCTGACCTGACCTACCTCTGTTTACCAAACCTACACTTTGATTGAAGGACCCACGATTTATCATAACAGATAAAGAAAATCATAATCGTATCGTATTAATCCTTATAGGTGTACCTTTACGTGTTGCGCGTAATAGCGCTCTTTCCCAAAAATCGCTACTGTTGAACTTTAATTCACTCACAACAGCATTTACAAGTTACCATAGCTCCAACAGATAGATAGAATAAACTTTACGAGCTTTACTAAAACAATTTCCTAGTTATGAGAAATCGGGTACCGTAACGGAAATGAATTATTGCCTTAGCGTCTGACCCTACGGCTACAAAGCTCTGTTCCATCAAAAGCTTTAGATGTGTAATTACCCGCGATGACGCAAGCTCTCCCGGCTCTCGACTTCACAAGAGACCGGGCGGTTCCAGGAGGTGGGAGGGGGGGGGGGAAGAGGGTGTTCGGTCGCACCGTATCCATGGTTACCGAGCAGGGAGGCTGACTATTGCAACAAGTGGGACTTATCACGACATTTATTCTCATTCTCAGCTTTTCCGTTAAGGGACTACTTGTTCTGAAAGTTTTACCTATAAAGTAAAGCGACTTTGGTATATTATATTGTACGGTAAATCTACGTACCTACTTTTAACAATGGATTATGTAAAATAATCTTGAAAAGGTCTACCTCTATACTATAGTGTATTAAGTACATATGCTCTTCTCACTATCGAGACTCTACAAAGCAAGGAAATGCCCGGGTTAGGTAGGGATAATGCAATGCATTCGTAGGGGTTACGATTATAGTAAGTACTGGTAGGTATCTACTATCAGTTCCTATTCGAGAAGGTATATGGTTCCTAACATTATCCATCCATTATCATTATTGTGATTATTATGAATATATATATCGGTATTTTAACTAACACCGGGAAGTAGATGCCTTTTTATATTAAATGGGCCTACTCTTGATCTCAATCTAGTCCTGAGGACAGAGGTGAGGTCGACGATGGAACGAGCTAACCCAAAAGAAGTCTATACTCGCACTTAAATATATTGGGGTCATATGAACTCGGGAACACCGACGCAAGCAGGGAATTCCACTCCTTGGCTGTGCGCATAATGAACGATGTAGCAAAGCGCTTCGTGCGAATGTGTGAAACATTGACAAGGTATGGGTGATAATCTGCAGTACGTCTGGACTCCCGATGGAAGAAGGGAGATGGTGGAATGAGCTCGTGGAGCTCTTAGGCACACTCACCGAAGTACAATCTGTAAAAGACCGACAGGCATGCAACTTTGCGCCGGTGGACCAGGCTATGATGCTTGGTACCCACCAGCTTATCGTCCAAACCTTATTTAGGATACCCAGCTTTTTTTGCTGCAGTTTGAGCTTTCGACTCAATGTTGAGATTCGCACTCAACTTTGCGCTGAGAAACTCGAGACTGTCGGTAACTGGTAGTAGGAGCCACACTGAACGGACTCCTTTTGACGGTTAACAGGCACACTTGAGTTTTGGTGGCGTTAAAAACAACCAGTTTTTCATCACCCCGCTTGGAGACTAGACTTAATTAAGGTTGAATTTGTTCGGTCTACCATGGCTTCTCTCAATGAAAGCACTTCTTCACCGCTGGTTTTTGCGCTGGATGCATAACTCTCCATGACAGTGCTGAGTCTAATGATACTACGATTCAAAAGAAAACAAAAAGGATTGTAAATTCCATTGAATAAATATAGTATTTATTAAAAGACTATCGTATACGTCACGCTTAGGAAAACAGAAGGGTTTCAATTAGGTATACAGCACTGCTCCAACCGCAAACTAGCCCAAGTGGTTTCGGCCACGATCCTCCCCCTAACCGTAGATGGCGACTGAGAGATAGTCTAAATGATGGGCTACACGGATTGGAACTAAAGTAATGAAAAAACATACATACGAGGGCTTTAATTTGCTAGCGAAACGCGTACGTACGGGTATAATAATTATATGGATATCTAAACACGATACAACGAAGAAAAACACGTTTGATTGATTTATATATTTTTGGGATCGATGATTGCAGTTACCAGTTTAGTTACTTGAAACATTAGTTTAATACATCCGCCCTTTTTTTGTTTAAAAGGGCTTTGAATTATTAGTTCATTTAAACCTATTCTGTAACTATTTCATGAAAAAGTAATTCAATGGGGTTAAATAAACTTAGAGGGTTCTACTGATGATTTTAATAATTATACGTAATTCTAAAACTACATACCGTACGTGTTACTGGCGCGACTCATTTTTCATCAATATACAACCTGACACTGATCTGGGGGTCTAAAATGGCCGTTTTAGCAGAATCTTGGCGAATTGTCACTTTGTGAGCATTTTACGAATTTTAAAGTAGGTAATTCATATTATTATCCTATTATGATTCTACCAAAGCGGCAATTTTGGACCCCCTGCAAATTGCAAAAAACGTACTTAAGAAAATATGAATTTCGCGGGCTATGTTTAGTTAAAGCGTTAGTCCTTCAAGATCTGGCCACATTGTCTTCCAGTCTGTAATCAACCTTCAGCTTTTCATGAATATTGTTTGGATTCTGTCCAAAATGGGACCCTCAGAAATAATGGGTACTTCGTCATAAAATACAGGTTCTCCTACCTTTGGCAGCGTGATGGACTAGAGTGCACAGATAGATAGATAAACCATTTATTTAATGCACACAAAAGACAGCACAACACACAGAAGCACAATTAAATGATACAATTCAAAGCGCCAGGGTCCGCAAAATTCAAATTTTCGTACGTTTTTTTTATGGCTTTACAGAATTATAATCATCAGTAAAACCCTCTAAGCTCATTTAATCCCACTGAATGACTTTTTCATGAAATAGTAGAGGGTTGTATTGATGATTAAAATGATGGATGAATTCTGTAACTTGATTACGAGTTACGGTCGACGAATCATATTTTGTTCAACATATAGCCTGGCACTGACCTGCAAATTGTAAAAAAGTAAGAAAATTTGAATTTCGCGGGAACCCTGCACAAAATTGGACGTCGTGCGGATATGTGTCGCACGTGAATAGGCGGGCTCTCTGTCTCAATGCAGCAGTACTGTGAACTTCATTACGGTCACAGTGCGCGTAGAATGATGGGCTATTTTTAGTTTTTATATCTGCCAAGACGACATGTGAGAACAACGAAGTCGGCATGCGATTTAGCACTTGCATCGTATCTCTGGCCAGTAGAGGTCGCGCTGCATTTGAGCCACATAAGTATGTATAGTCCGGGTTTTACATCACGGAGATAAATAATAAAACATAATTTTATAAAATGATTTTTATTTTTTATAAGACCTTTAATCCTCCTAAGTGTTCATACATAATACAAAGGCAGTTTTTGTAATCTTAAGCAATCTCTATCAGGATATCAACATTCATAATTTATATTATCCACAGGTAAAACTCTTATTATATCAAAATGATATTTTTTTATTTCCTACTATCTATGTAGTTACTAAGTAATATCCACTTATTCTTATGAATGAAAATGATTTATAAATATTCACACAAAACAAATTGATAAATATCAAGCGGCATAATTGCACAATACGATGGTGATCGAAACACTAACATACATCACTAATTCCTCTTACAAATACATATCAAACAGTACCAATTGGATAATTATTCAGCCACACACGAACGACAGGGCCATGATTTTTTTAACGAGTTACAAATATTCAACAAATTATGGAGAAATTTAGTTTTTGTAGAATTTCTTGCCATCCCTGGCCATGTCCACAAGAGTTTGGGCAGGTTTGAAGGGCGCTCCATACAGACCATGGAACTCTTCCATCTTCTTAACCAGTTTATCAGCACCGAATTGATCTACCCATCTGGAAGGCGACAAGACACGTTGTATTATCTAAATATTTATTATGTATAAATGATATAAAAAGTATGGGCTATTGTGACAAAGCTACCTGAATGGTCCACCAGTGAATGGCGGGAAACCAAGTCCAAAGACAGCACCAACATCGCCTTCGAGAGGGCTGTGCAGAATTTTCTCTTCCAATGAGAGAACAGCCTCATTTACAAATCTGTAATAACAAATACCTTATCATGATACTGCCAATCCTTAATTATAATTGTTTCAAAAGTTACATATTACATTCTCAGTCGTTCAATCGCTAATAGTGGCAGACTCTTTCTAAACCAACATATTTTCGCCTAGCTAGTATAAAAATATTGATTTATTAGGTTCAAGTACCTGGACACCATTCGCAGTTGTTGGTCCTCGGCAGTGTTGGCTCCACGGGGCTCCAGTGGGTACCTCTCCTTCAGAATGTTGACGGCTTCCTGGTTCACCTCCTTGCTCTTTGAGCCCTTCTCGTAAATGTAGAAACCTTTGCCGGATTTCCTGCCAAGGAACCCAGCCTTCACGAAGTCGGGCATGACTTGCAAATTACCTCCGCTGAAGCGGTCACCAAAGGCCTAAAAGTATTTAGAATAAGCATTTATGTTCCAGGTTTCTTCTGTAATGTTCAAAGTATTTTCGGTACTTAAAACAAAAAAATATTTTTAATGTTGTCTGTGTTTCTTTTTGTTCCGGCTAATCTCCGAAACGGCTTGACCGATTTTACGAGACTTTTACTCGCAGAGAGCTGATGTTATAAGGTGTAACTTAGGCTCCCTTTATTTTAGGAAAAAGATTAGGCTTCCGTGCAAAAAAGATTGTTAACAAAATCCAAAGTAATATTTCAGTAATAATTTCACGCGGACGAAGGTCACGGGGCACAGCTAGTAAAAAATAATTATTTGAATGATGATAATAAGAAAAGATTTGAGCAGTACCTTAGCTAAATCGACGGCAATATGTGAGCCGACATCGATGCCGACTTCGTCAGCCAATGTGACGGCACCGACTGGGAAACCGAAGTTCTTGGTCAGGCTGTCCAGAGTCTTGGGGTCCACACCTTCTTGCAACAATCTAAAAAGAAAGAGAGAAGACACATTCAATCACTAGCCTTAATACCTCCAGCCCGAAAATATGCTAACCTAAATATTGAATAGAAGAAATGTTCCTTATTAGTTGGGGTCGTCATCATTTTTTCTTTGTCCTTCCTCTACCTCTCCCTCTATCAACATTAATTGTTGCACTTACCAATTCCATTGCAAATTTATTCTGGTCTAGGTATGCAGTTGGTTGCAATACAAGAGAAGTATGTTGCTGATAAATGAATTTACGAATTTACCTGACGGCTTCACTGAGCATGGTGGAGAGAATGCGCGTGGTATAGAAGCCGGGCCCGTCACCCACCGTGATGACGACCTTGCCCTGGCGCAGTCCTACGCCCACGGCCGCCGCCGCCGTGTCGTCGCTGGTGCCGGGGTGACGGATGATCTCCAGCAGCTGCATCTTGTCCACGGGAGAGAAGTAGTGCATACCTGTCCATAAAAAATACTCATTTAATTTTATGCTTAATGAGGTCATCATCAAAATCATCATCGGCCTAGCCTTTTTGCAAAGTATGTTGGGGTTGGTTTCCAGTCTATCTGGATGCAGCTAAATACCAGTCTTTTACATGGAGCAACTGCCTATCTGACCTCCACAAAGCTACTGATTAAGATTGAACTGGAACATCTGTCAAAGATCTACAAATACAGCCGAGACCAAAAGGCTTTCTGAGACACGGGGGAATCTCGATATGAAATTTGTAGTCATCCATCCACGGACCGACATCGGCAACTGTAGCTTAACCTTCAATCAAACCGTTTGACTATTTACTAGTAGTAGTAGTACTTTGTAACTTGAGTCCAGTCTTTCAGAACCTGACCCACCAGCTAGATTTGCTGTGGTCTTATTCTATCGATTTTAGGTCATCGCAAGACCGCGGTGTTCAGCTGCAGATTTACTGCAAGCATTTGGCTCGCCCATCGATGAGAAGCTTTTGATAATTCGTTTGTTTTTTACCATTAAGGGTAAATAAATTGCCACTTACCAATAACCTTGTCGGGACGGCTGCTTCCGGCCGCGATCTTGGTGATGGGGATAGCGCTGGTGTTTGTAGCGAGGATCGCGTGCTTAGGGATCACAGCTTCCAGTTCCTTGATGACCTTGTGCTTGATGCTCAAGTCCTCAAACACAGCCTCAATGACACAGTCGCAATTCTTCATTCTATTGTAATCCAGAGTCGGCAAGAGGTTTGACAGGATCTGGTCTCTCTGCAGGCTGTAAACAAAGAAAATTACAGATCACTTAGGGCTGTGCATCCTAAAACTTGTCAATGTCGCAAATAGCTGTCAAATATTATGCTACTTTGATTAATAAATCAATATCCATATTAAACTATTTGATATTGATGTTATGTTGCACTACAGTTTCGGTTATGTTGCAATGAACCCCCTTAATTAGATGTTATAGGTTTAGGAGCAAGAGTGAAAAAGGCATTTGGAAGGTTTCCAGTTACTTTTTACATGATTAAACTAAATATTCAGTGACACGGTATTGATGATTGTAGGTAATTCAGAATCAATATTTTAGTGCAACACAGAACGATATTTCATAATTTCGTTCAGTAACACTACTAAATATATGAAAACAGAGCAATATTTGACAGTTTTATGCAACATTGCCAACTTTTTTTTTTTTTGGGAAAAACAAAATTTACTAAATAATTCAATCGCTAATGTTTATATTTGTTCAACTGTTCATTAAATTACTAATTAATTACCCAGACATCCTCTTCCTCTTGACAGCGGTAGCCAGTCCATTCTGGATCTGGCCTACACCTCTGAAGAGACCAGGGTTGGTTGCATCCTTCATGACTACATGGTAACCTTTGTTGATGGACACTTGCACAATACCGGCTCCCATCAGACCAGCACCAAGCACTCCGATCTAAGGCATTATTTTTACCACCATTATTACTTAGAAGCTTAAGACTTCTAGGTATAACAAGAAATGTGTTTGAATACTAGGTTGTTTTTAAGAGTATTTGAAATATTTCGTACCTATCGTATTCCTTGATGAAGTATTGAAAAAGAAAGCAAAATGATAAAAGAAAAGCTAAATATAACATACAATGATTAAAAAGTTTGAAAACACTCACCGTTTTGATATCAACTTTGGACTTGCCAAACCTGTTTTTCTTGCACTCAGTTTGACCTCTAAACAGTCCAATGAGACCTCTGCTCTGCGGAGTGACGGCGAGCTCGCCGAAACCTTGCGCTTCTGCTTCATAGCCAGCAGCGGGGCCTTTGTCAACACCAGTTCTTACTACTTCAAGGATCTGAAATTAAGATTGTATTTTTCCATGTTTATACCTGATAAATACTAGAATTTACTTGACTCCGACACTCGATCATATAAAAAATTGGGTTTCTAATTCGAAATTTTCAGTTACTGGCCTTTTAAAATTATTTAGAACTTACTTTCAATGGTGCTGGGTACAGACCACGTGACGCTTTCATGACCTGCTCTTTGGCTTTCTTGAAGATCATATTCTTCACCGCATCCATTTGCATTATATTGGCAGTGATTTTCTGTATTAATCCCTTTTTTGCTCTGTCTACTTTAATCTTACCAGTCGCGATGTCTCTTGCAATTTGAATTGCTACAGTTTCTAAGTATCTCATTGTGCTTTCTTCTGGTAAACACAAGCCTATGGAAAAGAAAAGAAATAGTTATAAAAAAAGTTAAAATAATTTTTGAAATCCTATCATAGACCAAACCACCACACTAAATTCTATATTCCTACTGGAGTTATTTTTGTAAATTGGTATTTTAAACATTAAAATTTAAAAAATAAATGGGGATTGTGATTGCATGCTTCTTATCCAACTACTCTGAGAAGAAACATCGAAAAAAACTCAGGTCACATAGCCTCATAGTCCAGACATAATCCTGGCCAAATCATAGAGGATCATACAGATTAGTGTCTAAGAGGGATTACTATGTGTAGTAGCTGATCTCAATACTCTACGAGCTCAACAACTCCACAAACAGTACCGTAATTCAATTCGGGTAGGCTAGAAAAAAAACTCGATCTGCCAGACAATCATAAAATGTAACATAGTCCTCACATTCGTAGCAATTAAAATAATAACAATAAAATCCTTGAGTTTAATTTACCTGGCCCAAGAGGGGAAACTAACAAATCGACTATTCCCAACTTCTTGGCTTTATCGGCTTTTACTGTTTTTCCGGTGAGAGCTAGGTCCAAAGTCGTAGGTATGGATGTAAGTACCGGCATTCTGAAAAAAAAAACCGCATTTATTGAAACTTTATGTTTTTGCATGAACATAGCATACTTGAAGTATCAACACTTCCTATTTGTGAGCATACAATGAAATTGTTCATGTGATCTGATCTAATTTAAAATAGCTGCTTGTGAACTGATTGTCAAGTACATTTTATGTGTAGATGTAAATATACTCAGTAATCGATATAAGCGCACATAGTACTTAGTTACATAAATGATTTGATTATGTATGTTTGGCAACCTTGCTCAGAATGTTATTTCATTGCCAAGTATTATATAATTTGATCTTCATCTAGGTCATGGTTGTTTCCTTATTATCATTTCTAATACTATCATTTCCAGCTAAAGAATCAGACTTTAAGCCTGGACTTCATCGGAGTGGACAAAATGCGGAAAAGCGGGGTCGACAAATCACACGGGTTGACATTCTCTTTGCGTGTCGCGGCTACTGTAATTGATCGAATTTTGCATGTTCTTCTGCGCTTCGTTTCTGCTTTAGTGGTCCGGGTCATGGCCATAGGCTAGGGACAAAATGTGGGAGCGTTTTTCTAATAAGATTTGTCTTCATCCATACAATGCAAATAGAAAAGGAAAGACTGTATTCAATAAAGCTTATGGCTTTATTGAATACAGTCTTTCCTTTTCTATCTGTCTATCAGTCTGTCTGTCAAAAGATAATTATAGGGGTGTTCTTTCTTAAATTTACCTTTGAGTGCCGCCTCCACCAGGCAACAGTCCTAACATAACCTCAGGAAGACCAAATCCAGTCTTAGTGTCCTTAACAGCAATACGATAGTGACAGGCAAGGGCTGTCTCCAAGCCACCACCTAGACAGCTGCCCTGGATAGCGGCAATTATGGGTTTACGTGACCTTTCAATTCTATGGAAAATTCCATGACCTGTACAACCACAACAGAATATTAAAAATCAATAATAGGTTAGGCTATATTTCATAGGTTAGTTATCACTTTTGGAATTATAATAATTATAATTAGAGAGTTAATTTTATTTACAGTTTCAGGAAATTCTAGCCAACATGATTGGCTTGATCTGCAGTTACGGTTTCTGAATAGTTTTTATTATTAATATTGAATGAAACTGGCTTTTTTGAATTAACATTTGTAATATATACTTCAAGAATTGCATGTGGGCTTTAGAGCGTGAAACAGACTGCACAGAAGCTCACTACTAAAACTACACTACTGACCAAAAGAAGGACAAAGCTTCCATTGCTCAGTAAAGTGAGCTTTTAATTTTTACATGAACATTACAAGTATGTTAAAAGGGAGGCATTCATATAAATGATCAATTTCATATTTGTATGAAATGCTAACTAAGCAGGCACTTAGTCAAGTACATCCAAAGTGCAGTCTGTGTATGTCAAGTTAAAACTTAACCGGCAATATAGTGCACTCAGCACTAATCTCTGCTTTCTTCTGGGAATTTTACTACATATTAGTTTTTTACCTGTTTAAAAAAGGGTACTTTGCATACCATGTGTTGCTCTGTATGCCAGTATGTACAATAAGCTGACAAATATCCTATGAACCAACAATGTTTCTTATATAAATTGCACATGAATTTGTGAAATTGTTTGGTGCTTGGTGAGCCAACAGCTAGTAGTAGGAAATCATTTGACAGTTTAGTCACAATACTTGATTAGTACTAACCTCTCTTAGACAAGTCAACAAATTCTTCTTTGGTTTTGCAGGCTTCCAGCATGGTAATGTCAGCTCCAGCAATGAAGCATCCTGGCTTGCCTGATATTAATACTGCTGCTTGGATTGAGGGGTTGGATTCAATCTCATTCAGTACCTGATTCACCTCCTCCATTACAGCAGTGTTAAGTGAATTCACCTGAAACATACAATTATTTCTAGTGAAGTTGGATTTGTTTCTGGTATAAGTAGTTTTTTTTGCTTGGATTTTATTGTAAGCGATACAGCATAGCACGATCGTATCCTACGTAATATATAAATGAACAGGCTCTAGCTAGCAAGTTCTACAGCCTTGTAAATAGTCTCCATATCAATGGTAACTCAGTGGTGTGAATAGGGCTTTAAGTTTTTTAGTCATAATCCTCTTTTATCTACAGCCCAAAATGAGTTCAACCTAAAAACAAACACCAAGCTGCATAGTTAAAATATAAATCTTAACTATGCGGATTGCTGTTTGTTCTTAACATAATCAATGTTATCTGCTCAAATAAAAATAATTATATTTGAGCAGAGAACATTGATTATGTTTACTCATCATCAGGTAAGTTTTGTTTGTAAAACAGTAGTGTATTATCAAAATAAAAACGTTTTATTGGTATAAAATCTCATGCTTGGTAAAATATTTCTATGTGTTAGTATTTAAACTTGGAGTTATTTAAATAACCACTTACCTTTGTATTAGGCGAATCAAGAGTAACCACATAAATGCCATTGATATTTTTACATTTGGTATGAACTTGACTACCTGCAGCAGCATAGGTTCTGCTCTGTGAACCTAAAACAGTGATGATAACAACCTTATTAAGACCATTACACTACTAGAACAGTACAGAAAAACAAATGTTTTACAAAAATTAAAATATTGATAGTTTGCCGACGGATGAAATTTCCGAGAAAGTCATTACAGTAGTTCTTACCAGTTAAATATTTCAGATCTTTGCGGGACCGTAAGATCTTAAGTGCATTAAATATCTTACTGTTCGACATGTTTGAAAAGTTGTATAAATTAACAATAACTATTTAAACGATGAAAATAATTTTAAACTAATTAAATAATTTTGGACCCAGACTTTGAACCTAAACTTTCGTCGTGATGTGGGAAGTTACAGGGGGTGAAGGAAGGAAGAAGGAGCGGGTGAAGACGTCAAACGAAGACCATAGAGACTTGGAATGAAGAAACAGTTTTTTTGGGGAACCAAGTTTGAATATGTACTTTTTGAGTCAACTTTCAAAATCTATCTAAAGGATGATCATTTTGTACTCAAAATGATAAAAAAAGAAGTGATGTTTTAAACTCAGCAGATTTAACAGATTGATGATGTTTTCAATTTACTCCTACTTTGTTGAAGAAAATATCACGCGAGTAACACAGTTGATTTTCTTTTTTTTTTACGTTTCAGTGGGTAGTTACAGAATTGTAATCATTAAAACCATCAATACAACCCTTGTTCATCTAACCCCATACAATAACAGTATTTCATGAAAAAGTCATTCCAATAACCCGAAAATGAAAATTCATCCTTGACTTTTTTTTTATTAAGGGGGAAGCATGGGGGAAGCGCCAGGGCTACCCTACCCTGACGCCCTGGCTAATTAAAGAAATATCTTTTGCTTTTCCATCATAATTATCTTCACCTTGAGAAAGGAACAGATCCTCTCTTTCGGTGCCGAATTTTTGTTACAATTATGCATTCTATTTGTTTGTACAAGTATTAAAACCATTAAAGTGCAGTTCAAGATGGCAGTGCTTGTCAAAAATATTTGCATCGATATGTCAAACATGGTACATTAATTTATTTTAGTTCTGTGTTTGTATTTTCCCGCCTGCAGAGTTAAGTTCATTGAAGACGTGGTATAATTTAGTTCCATGCAGGGTAGGTTAGTTCTATGTATGTCAATTATAAATTACATAGATGCACGAATGTATGTTTACAAACAGTCCTCCCTGTCAACGTCATTGTCATTCAAGCGCCAAAAGAATCTGACCATCGTAAGTTTTCCGATATGGATTTCGGAAAATTAAGAAGGTTCATATTTTATTTCTTAACATATATCCTCGATACTCAGTTTGTATTAAATTTTAATGAAGGTGAATAAAGAAAATAATGTAGAGTTCTCGCCTTTCGTGAGGCCGATGGCACCGTCCTGTTAGACGCAGAGTCGATACAACTAAGAAGACGATCTTTGAATCGTCCCCAATGGTTTTTAAAATAACTTTAATAGAAGACTAATATCCTTGCTCTATTTCAGACTATTCTATCCACTAAATCCTACTGGACCAGCTACTAGAAACAAAAGAATAAAATTTCTTATGAAACTGAATTTTATTAAAAATAGTTTCTTGAAAAGGTTATCAGAACATGCCTTGTATTTGGCAATTACCTTCATACTTATGCCTATATTCATTTACTTTGAATTATGTATTGTATTTCCTACATTAATGGAGCCCTGGAGCTTAGCCTTCTTCTTTCATTATAGTTGTGCAAGCTTTCTGACACTTAATATCACGGGCAATATGATTTTTGGAATATTTACAAACACTACAATTAGAGGTATAAATCTCGAAGGTTTCAATCAAGAAGGATGGACTTTATGCAGCGTGTGTGAATGTTTGAGACCACCTCGTGCCTGGCATTGTGATTCTTGTGAAATTTGTGTTCTAAAAAGGGACCATCACTGCACCTATTTTACATGTTGTATTGGGTACTATAATCATAGATATTTCATGTGGTACACATTTTACCTTTGTGTTGCTATGATGTATACTTTTTACCATAATACAAAATATATGTATCTATTCTTGACTTGGAACCATGGACTTACATTGGTTAAGTTTATTTGTCCTCTTGCTAGCCTTGCGATTGACTTTGGTGATGAAAGTCTTTATATTTTCTTATTAGAGATTAATGGGATAATAGGACTTTTTGCTGGATTTATATTTATTTACCATTTTATTAACATACTCAAAGGAAGGTTAGTTCCTGAAATAAAATCTTACACTAAAGATTTTATTTACAACAAAGGCTGGAAGCTTAATGTGATAGAAGTATTTGGTACTAGGTGGTATTTAACTTGGATTTTACCTTTTATTCACAGTAAATTACCAGGAAATGGTATTGAATGGCCCATAGAAGATAAGAGCAAAATATATTAGTGTAAAGCACAAAATAGCTGCCAATCTGTTATTGACCCAATGGTTATTTACACTTAGACACTAGAATAGAATAGAATATTTATTTGCTTAGAATGTACATGTAATGTACAATTTCAATAATATTAAACAATTCTTGTACCTACATTCTACCATTTTGGCATGCAACCATTGATGCAGTTCATCATCTGACATACAAACATTGGCACACAACTAAAATTTATCAGCTAGAAATCCTGTATAGAGTAGTAACATTAATTTTTTAGAAGTTCAGGGGGCCTAAAATGGAAGCTTTATCAGAATCATAATATAAATCACGTTAAAAATTTAAAATTCTTAAAATGGTCGTTATGGTTATGAACACAAAGTCCATTTTAAGAGTTTTAAATTTTTAACGTGATTCGTAATATGATTCTGATAAAGCAGCCATTTTAGGTCCCCAGTTAGTTTCTTTTTGAACGTTGTTACTGGTTCCCCTTTTATGAAATTAGGAATTTTGTTAAAAATAGCCAGTGCCATACCAACACTTTTCCTCAACAAAGTTGTCCTATAGCCACCTGTGCGTAACAAATTTTGGTATTGAAATTGCAAAGTTATATCTCGGTCTCTGCTTTCCGATAAAGTTAAAAATAGCTGCCGATTGCGCAATTTCTAAAATGAAAAGACACGGAAATGTCGATAAATTATGACTAAAAATTGGACCACACCTGTCTGTAACTGTCAAACCAAATATTGCACGTAAGCAGCATTTTTGGGCTTTTAAAATACTCTCTTTCGATCAGATGCCCCAATATATTATAATACCTACCTAACCTTAAAATGGAAACGACAAGACTATGATGTAGTAATACTGTGATATTTACTTTTTTTTCGATTATGTAGTGCGTAAGCAGATGTACTAAGTTTTATACAGATTGCTTCTGCCTGTGCCCTCCACGTCAGTTGACGATCACTTAAAATTCCTACAAAATTTTGTCACACATCTACTCTGTCTACATTTTGGCTAGATCATTGATCAAAATTTTTGTTCAAAATGTTTGTTTTTTTTTTTTATGTTTATTTGTAAGTTGTTACTACCTACATAACTAATTTATTATAATTTTAATGGTGTCCTCTATTGTTTTCATAATTTTCATTATTGTCCTATTAAAAGTAATTCATTCAGTAATTCGCCATAGCGTACTTTCTAACTTTATGGATATGGTACATCGGTATTTTAAACTTCGGAGTTCAGTAATACAGTCCCGTCGGCAAACAGTACTATGGGATGGTGGATTTGGCGTGGGAGATCGTTGATGTAAATTAATTATTACTTATGTATGAAGCAGTAAAGTTTTGATGTACCTACCTACTTTAATCACTAAAACTTATCATCTAATTGTAAAAATAATTGTCTGTTAAGAAGCCACACTATTCCCCAAGGGCCTTACGATATAAATAAGTAACTGTTTCAAGAATGTTGGGTTATCATCGCAAGCCTACCAAAAATGCTAGCATTATATGGTTTGCTATAATTTAGGACAACAAGGAGCAATATGGCAGTATTTTTTACTAATACATAATTAACTATAATAAATGGTTCATGAACATACAAGATGTGATTAAATGGTACCTCAACAAAACATCGATGAAAGCAAAATAATTTAAAATTAATACATATGCAACGCTTTACCTAAAATCTGTTAAGACTAAAAAAGCAATATGTAATAATATTACCAGTCTATCACTGTCCCACTGCTAGGCAAAGGCCTCTTCTCAACGGAGAAGGCACGAGCATTGATCACCACGCTTGCTCAAGACGGGTTCGCGATTTCAGACTTTTAAGTCCAGGTTTCCTCACGATGTTGTCCTTCACCGATGTCTGTTATGTCCAAGATAAGAGTAGTTTTTAAAATATTACTGATGAGAAGCCCAAATAGGCTTAGGTATTCATACTTCTTATATTTATACATAATCAAGTAATCACTAAAACATTGTAGGTAAGATAATCTTTAACTACTATGTTAAAACTTACAGCATTTTAGAAGTATAAGAAATGAAAATTGTAATTTTTTTAATAATTTTAATTCACCAGTGTAAATTGTTGCAGTAAAGTTATTATATTACACTTTGATATTTTATTTCATTATTGATTATTTAATTAAAATAACTATGTGCCCTAAATCTAAATGAAGTACAGTTACAAACAGTAATATGTAGGTACACTCTTATCAAAATTCGAAAGCGATTTCAAGCATATTATCATAACATTGAGATTTAATAAAATTACAATCAATACAGTAGCAGAAAATCATTTTTCAAGTTGCTATGGGTAATGGCGCGATTCCATTGAAATTATGCAAGAACATTTGTGCCGCACATTTGATCGCGAACATTTTGTGAAGCACAAAATTTTCGCACATTGCAGCAACACGTAAGTACGAGAGTCCATGACCAAAATATTTGCCTCACCGCTTTACAACCAAACCGAATAAAATCTAATTTGGTTACCTATTCAGTAAAATACTTTTTAGGCAGGATACAAACAAATATATTGCGAATAGGTTTAGGTCAATGCTATTATAAAGAAAGGTACGCTACGTTCATACTGAGCGTGGTTCGTTGTTACGACTGCACAGCTATTGCGCATTACGACAATTGCCTGAATTTGTCTGCTACAATTTGCGCACGCTACTGCGTTATCTATCTCTTTTTATTTATAATATCATTGGTTTACCTAGTTGGTATTAGGATGCATAAGTGGTCGCAATTAATACAGGGTGGATGTACACCACCAGTCCATCTAGTATATATATCACGTAATTTTATCAGACATGTACGTAGATACAGACAAATTTTTCCAATCAACCTTGAACCTAATGCTTTAGTGATAAAGTTGAAAATCTATTAAATTTGACAGATTGTAGTAGGTTGATATGCCAACATATCAAGTCTGTACCTACTAAGCTTGCAAAAAAATATTTTTTACCATTGCCACTCAAAACAGAGCATTGGATTCATCGATAACAGTTAATAATACTCTCTTTTAGTTTTAGTCACTGAGTAAATAAAACATTTTTTTAATTGATAGCAGTGAATAAAAACATTTTGAATTTGGAACAAGCACGAATTATGTACAAAAAATAAATAAAACATGCTAACAAGATTAAAACACTGAATTTCGAAAACTGTTCTCATTTCACTATAATTTATTCATGTTAATATTTAATCCTTTGTTCTCTTATTACCGATTATTTAATAAAATTGTAAAAAGTAAAGGACACGAGTCTTCAAAAAAATCATCCAAAATCCCTTGCTACGCTCGGAATTCTACTCTAGAATCCTTCGCTGCTCTCGGGATCAAACTTAGCCCCCGAATTAAATTCCCTTTTTTTCAGTTGTATACTAATTCGTTCGGTAAACAGATGAGTGAACGTCGGTTTCTGAGTGCGCCTACAGCGAGTGCGTGTTCGTCGACGGAACTCCACAGCTTGTACATGTGCGCGCACAAATGTTCGCAGTTGTACGCAAACATTGCGGTGAACACACGCACATTTTGTTCATGTATACTTGAGCTAGTCCACCGAAAGAATCTTAACATCGCTGGAATCGCTACCTTTTACGTTAATACATATTATTGCTTGTGACTGTACATACACTACAACAGTAATTATTTACAGGTACCTATGATAGCAAAATTACATCGGTTGTCTATTGTCTTTCTGAAACATTACTGTTTGGTAATATTTGTGCTAAGTATCTACTGCGTATTCTATCAGACTGTTCTTGGGCGACGTCTCGTGTGTTAATAGATTGATCTAACGACTCCGACGGCCTCCTCGAGTCAGTTTCTTCGTGGTCCGTATAATCCTCATGGTCTAATAGGTTCGCAGTTTCGTCAGTTTCTTTAATCCTGGAATCATTGCAATAATCGTATTAATAAAAGCCGGCCAACTGAATATGACGAAATCAATGGCGTTACAATTTTCTCACTCACACAGTTTTACTGTAGGTAGGTAGGTTCATTGCCTTTTTTTTTTTTTTTTTTGATGGAGATTCCGATGGGAAATCATCAAATAACCCCTCCCGCTCTGGGCTGAGCAGGAGGGAGTGTCAGACTTTTACTGACTAAAACCCATCCATGTTCCTTCCTTTGCCCTTTGTGTTCCAGGGCCACGGTATCTCTTTCGAACAGTCCCGCAACCCTGGCAGGCATCGGTCCTTTCGGACTCCTTCCTGTTTACTGACTCTCTTTGAGGCGCGCGTGGAACACGAACGCGCCGTCGACACGGCCTGTCGTCATAAGACGGACGGACGGCGAGCTAGCCCATAGCTAACCGTCCACAGGCCCGAGGTTCATTGCCTGCGACTTGAAACAACCGCCATGAATCATATTTTGTTATCACGGGACAGTAAAAGCTTAATCAGCTCATTAGTGTAATTTGAGTATATTATACCTATTTAAATAACAAATTGAACAATGTAGCATTCAAAACATATAATAATATTACTTTTATAGCGGTAATGTTTGTAAGTTCGTGATCATCGTACTGATCCGATTCCGAAAATTCTTTTATTGATGAGAATTTACAGTATCCCCGAGTGTTTTCTTTTACTGGCAGATAACTGATGTTACAAGGAGAAGTAGCGGGTTCCGTGCAAAGAAATTAAAATCCTTGAAATTGTTAAAAATCCGATTTAAATTAAGGAAGTAATATTTTTATATGTAATAGGTAATTCCACGCGGGCAACAGCTAGTTAAAAAATAAAAAGGTTCCAAAACATATGTGTGTGTCTGTGATGTCCTATTAAGTTTTCATGCTGAATATGCTTGCTGAAAAGCCTCTGGGTTGGGTTCCCCAACTACTAATTAGGCTAGGGCTACATCACTAAAAGACGATCAAAGGCCACACAGGCACGCTCGCTACTAATGGGTCGCATTGTAATCGTTATGATTGGGTTAACAACGCGGTCATTTGAACGTAAATAAATACAAATAAATAAAATGGAAGTGTATGTTTGTAATAAAAGAACACCTTTTTACTGAATGCATAATTATAAAGTATACGGTACCTACTACCTACCAAATTATAACAAAAAAAAAACTATTTCATTTTTTGTAAATCCAGGTAAATCTCCGAAACGGCTGGACCGATTTTGACAGAACTTTTATGTTATAAGGAGTAACTTAAACTACTTTTAGAAAAAGGATTAGGGTTCCGTGCAAAAAAACGAAAACTCTTGAAATCCGATTCAAATATTTTTATACTTAATAATAATTTCACGCGGGCAGCTACTTTAAAATAAAGAAAAAATCTCATCATCATCATTTAGAGGTTTCTTAGGCAAGTGAATGGTATTGTCCATGTTGTTCTCTTTATTCCAACATTGGGTGAACCCATAATATTCTTAGCTTTTTAAGGCGTCGTCGTCTCCGCCTGAGCAACAGTAAAAATCCAGAATTATTGTATCTGCAATTGAATTGTCTACTAGTCCAGCGGTTGAGAACGACTGCTTGGGCAGTTGACAGTGTCCACTCAAGCAGTTGATAATTACTGGCCGAGTGCTCCGGGAGCACAAGAAAGATCGCCATCGCCTGAGTTTATTTTTAATAGCTGACTCATAACCGAAGTGAAGCCGTTGCGAATTTGCGATGCTTTAAAAGTGATGCAGTATGGAATTCCGTAGAAAGAGTTTTGCGACTCGAGTTGAGGTGATGCTGATCTCTTACAGTGCTTATTACTGTATTGACCTAAATGTTGTTCAATGACTAAATGCTCGAGCTGCCCGTGTATGGCCGCCCTAAGTCCGAGAAATCAGGCGTGCTGATTTGTTCATCGTTACCTATGTTATTAACTTATTAGTGTCAGTAACTTTCGGCCAATGCCGAAGGTTGCCTGAGAAATTAGAAATGTGTGAACCCCGCCCCCCGCTCCCCTCTTCCACCGTCCTCTCCCGTATTTGCAACAGTTCGTTCGATTTCGGTCGGACACTAGTTATGTTATCTATCAAGAGTCGAGAATACTAACGAATTACAACACTATTTTGTAAGTACGGTAACACTTACGTCTTTGTGGAATCCCTCTTACTCGGTGACATATTTAGTACACCATTGTTTGCTGAGTCAATTATGTATATGAGTATAGCCGCAATTAAGGATACTGGAAAAGAAAAGTAGTTTATTAAGAATTAAAATTCATGAAGAATTAACCATTTTTTAAATTATTTTGATTCATACCAAAAAGACATCCCAAGAAGAACATTTCTAACATTAAGTATCCATATCTATCAACGATGATTCCTGCAAAGATAATAACAGTAGCTAGGCCCATATTCTGCACTGCTTGACATCTGAAAAAAAAACTCTCATGTAATATAGGCGAGCCTATTGCCAACAAATCGGAAGTCTGTGCTGAAAAAAAAACTCAAAGAATTTTGTTCATGGAAAAGTTCAGTTTAGGCTTATTCTGAGAGAAAACTGCTGCAATGCTTTTGCTTTGACTTTGCATCAATTACAAAATTATTGACTTATTATATAAGTTGGTAAATATCAATCCCCTAGTATGCCGTGGTCCAATCGTGCCGGAGTCGATCACTGCGCATATCATAGTGCACTCACTGTATTTTAGTAAAAATAAAAATAGCCTTACATTCCATAAGCAGTTCCCAATTGGTTTTCTGGAACAATTAAAGCCACAAGTGGCCATAAACCACTGGCTAGTAGGGAATAAGAGATGCCCAGTGTAATCTGAAAAGGCAGTTTTGGTTTAGCAGATATAAAATTACTTACAGCTAATTATTGCATTAAGAAAAGTTTTTTTCTTACCACTCCAACATATGGACTGAAGAATGTGAAAGCCAACATAAAATGAGCACTAATCGTCGTCACAATACTTATTATAACCCATGTCATGTTTCTCCCTGTCTTATCAATGAGAATACCAAAGAATGGACTTAAAGCTGCTGACAGCAAATAAACCATGGAATTCACATTGTTAGCTTCTTGTGGCAGGAAATCGAATTTTCGCTCGTAAAATAATCTGTAAGATCATAACAGATTTTAGCAGTTTTAAAATTAAAAGATGACATAAAAAAGATAATTGCAAGCAGTTACTCACTTTCCTAAGGCAATAAACGGAAAAATGGCAAGATAATATGCCACACAAATTACAGATAAAAGCCAGAACACTGATTTGAAATGTCTAATGTCTGTTAGGTGGAAGGGTTCACTATTGCTTTGCTCATCTTGCCTTCCAAGAATTTTTTCAGCTCTGTAATCCATCCAACCAAGAATCACGCCACAAATAAGGGATATGAAGCAAGTTAGGGAGGCTGAAAACATAGATTATTTTAATAAGGAGATGAGAAGGACCTATGAAAACTAACAATAAAATAGTAACAGAACACAAACCAATGAACAATGTAACTCCCAATCTTTCATATCCACTATAATATGTAGATACCCATCTGTACACAGGTTCCATGACCCAAAAGTTAACAGTACTTCCAAACCGTGAGAATGATAACTGTAGTCCAAATACCATGTTCAGTTCTTTTCCTTTAAACCAAAGTACTACATAATTGTTTACAACCACTTGGAGGGATTCTCCTCCAATCCTGCAAAAAATATTAAATGTAACAATCATTGTCATCAAAGCAGTTTGTAATGATCCAATATATTAAGTCAATTGACTAAGTTGAAAAAAAGTGGTTATTTTGTTAAGTTTGTTTGTCAAGTTATAAAAACTTACCCAAATACAAATCTGCCTAGTATCATCAGCCAGAATGCATTAATGTATGCTCCAAATGCAAATATTACAGCTCCAATAAATACAATCGTCATATAAATTACAGTGCCTAATCTGACACCAAAGTACCTGAAATTGAAAAAAAATAAAACATAATTATGTATATCTGGCATTCTAGGCTATTCATTTTTCTTCTAATATTATAAATGCGAAACTTTGTAAGGTTGTGTCTAGATATTTGCTACTCTTTCACACAAATACTGCAGAACAGATTTGAATGAAATTTACTACACAGATAGTTTATAACCTGGATTAACTCATAGGATACTTCTGTTTTAACATTATTAGTATATAAATATGTAATGAACACCTGCATGTTACCCATGATCACAAATAAACGATTTGATTTGATTTGTTTTAGTATTGATAGAATCTATCCCTGTAGTATGATCCCGTGGGACAATTATCAAACTCCACACGGGCGAAGCCGCGGGCATTACTAGTATACAAATAAATGAGGGCAAGAATGTTACAATTTAATAACACTGCAATCATATTACAGTATAATATTCCCAATGTTTTAATAATATAATTAGACAAAATAGGGTCACAGAACTCATAGATATTGTAAACATCATATCATGTGCAGTTGATAACATAAATTATAATGCATGCTCTATTTATAATGCAATATGTTCACATTATATTGATCTAAGTACTTAAAGATAAAATGCAATTTGTTTTGTCAGAAATGAGGAAAACAGACAACATTGTATGTATATTCTGTACGGCTGTACCATAAACAATCATTCTGTATATTATGGAAAAAAGTGTCAGGTTTCATAATGAAATGATAAACCACAAACTAATTGTGTTGAAACATACCTATCAACAAGATAACCACCAATGAAACACAATACCACATTTGGCCATGAATATATAGAATAAAGCAATGCAAACTGGGATGTGTTCAGGTGTGAGTCATCCTTGAAGTTGTCAGCCAATGCACCAGGAGTATCATAACAAAAATAGGAACCTGAAACAGTAAATTAAAATCAATGTAATCTCCTGTAAACAAAGGAACAGGCATTTTTCAAACTAATACCAAAATTATATGTCTGTTTTTATAGCAAAATAATAAGTCTTGTAAATGCATTCATATCTATTTGGTGTTTCTTTTATTCAATTTAATTTAAAATGTGGGTCCATTTTGTGTAAGGGAAACAATATTCCCATACTTTAAGGAGTTTATTTAATAATCATAGCCTTACTATGTAATACACCTTTAAAAGCAATTTAAGTTTTTAAACTTATAAGGTCATTAATACTGAGACTTTTTGGGTCAAAAATTATTGTAAAAATGGTAAATATCCCGTTTTTAGTGTTAATTTTATAATGATAGCAATAACAAGCTAATAGTTGCTTACCAAAACAAAGGAAGCACATTAGTAATAGTGCAAAAAATCGATGCACTCTGTTGGCAGGATGGCACCATGACGTCGGCTGCACCATGTTGGATCGGCTGCTTCCACTGGATTCTGGGGCTTCCATTCTGCCCACTATTCTAATTTGATCAAAACTTTAGAACACCGTTATAGCTTGTGGTGAAATGTATTACGGCTATCTTTTTCCACTGCGTACAATGCTACTTTACAGTTTGCCTTGTTATAGTACTGGAGCCGATTACTGGCGTTCAGAAAATTGTTTGGAAATAAAAACATTGAGCAATTTACGGGTCCAAAAAAACGGTCAGTTTACGCGGAAATTATGGTATAAAAGTCACATAATTTGGAGTTCATTTCCAATGCAGGGAATTTTCGATTATCACAAACACAAATGTTGGGCTTTAGAGCACAATACGACGTCTGATTGTGCTATGTGCAATGGTGGTTTATTTTTGATGAATGTGAAATTAATAATATTTATCAAAAAATCTTGTCGACTGAGACGTCAACATTCAACAAAGACAAACTCATGTCAAACTCAAACTGCTATGATCTGTCAATTTCGTTCTGTCATTGTCAGTGACATGCATGGACTTATTAAGTACCACAGTCAAGTTCTTTGCTCCAGTATAGCTTTTATAAACAGTTAGCATTCACATACAATCAAATTGATCGTGACATGAATCGAACGATTGATAAAGCGCTATCACAGATCCGAAAGACGAGGTTTTTTTTTAAAATAAAGCTAAAAAATTAATAAAAAGGTATAATTGTGGTAAAAAATTTAAAGTGGCAAATAAATTATCTTTACTGGGGATTTTGTTATGTGCGACTATAGAATCTACATTTAGTAACCATATGTATAAAAATAACAGCAAAAACTGATTGTTTTATTAAATAAAGTTTAACAGATTTCTAACAAACTTGCTTTGTAAACTTCAATTTAATGTCAAACCGGGAATTTTACTCAGAGAATATAGAGAATATTATTATTCTTTATTTTTTAATGTTTAATTATTTTTTCTAAAGATTATTAAAAATGTTATTGATTTGTAAAGATACAAATAAAGGAAATAATAATCTCGGAACTGCACAATTTTGTCTTTTAGTTACTTCACAAGGAATTGAACCCACTTGCACAGCAATATGATACTGCACAAGAAGTGCTGTGCAGCACTTCTTGTGCAGTATTTAGTGTCATTGTGGTCTCCGTTATGGCCCTGAAAATAGATGCCTTTGACGAGGACTTGATCTGCAGGGCTATTGCTTATCTCTGCTGGCAGTTCATAGTGATCATCACTTGGCGAGTTTTGATATACCTACAATGACCGTTCTTGTTGGTTTCAACTGACGCTACCCGTGCAGAGCGGTCATTGTGTATCAAAACTCTCCAAGTGATGATCACTTTGAACTGTCAACAGAGATACGCAATAGCCCTGCTGATATGTCTCTCAGGCAAAAATATCTAATTTGCTTTTCCATTATTAGATATAAAGTAAATTTTACAGATTTATGTATTTAAAATGCTACATGCTTACAAATAGTACTTGCTGTGCTGGCGTCTGTACGCCAACAGTACCTACAGATGCCCAGCACATCAAGCTACTACAATCTGTCAAACTTTAATAGATTTTCAACATCATTGCTTAAATAATTAGGTTCAAGGTTGATTGAGAAAAGATGGTTAACATTCTCAAACATTAAAGTGATGCTGATGATCACTATGAACTGTCAACAGAGATAGGTACGCAATAGCCCTGCAAGGCTGCAGGGCAGATACCGTGTCTCAAGACCACATGCGGCCCGAGCCAAAAAAGACCTAACAGAAGAGCTGTCCTTCGTCAAATTGTTGCTGCATTGCAGCCTGAATTTTTTTGCCTCTGGAGGAAGGATAAGGTATGGAGATCTCTTATCCTTAGATGAAGAGAAAATGTCTCGAGCGTCTGTTGTTCTGCCGCACGCCGACAGTCTGGGGATTACACAATCACGAACTCCATCTACCCAAATAATTTAAATCAAACTCAAGAACGAATTTTTGTAAATCGTATAAATGTTAACACCTAAATTTGTGTAAATCTTTAAGGTGGATGCGGAAGGGTAGCCCGCGAAATTCAAATTTTCCTAAGGGCATTGCAATTTGCAGGTCAGTGTCAGGTTGTATGTTGATGAAAATACGAAGCGCGCCAGTAACACGTATGCAGATATAGAATTATAATAATTTCAATCATCAATACAACCCCCAGTCATTTAATTACATACCATTGCAGCCTTGCACGTGCTGGCTCCCATGGATTTTGATACAAATGATTATTAGCACATGTATTGGTAATTCATCTCGTTTTTTCATGCTTACCTAGCTTCCACCTTTATTGAACTTTACATACAAAGAGTAAGTATTAGTGTGGAAATTGGTGGGGTGTCAACAATAGGTGTTTTTACATTATTTACATTACGTTTAGGTACAGCACGCTCGTGCTAGTGCCTCGGATACAGTACAGCCTGTACAACTGAGAGGCCTAGGCCTGGATGTTATGTACCTAATTTTTTTCGTAAGTGGTTTTCTATTATGTAAAGGGCGCTGAAACTACCACTGGGGATACCTATCTCATCACTTACAGCCGTGGTATCGTGTTTGGGCTCATTGGACCATTCTAATGAACCCAAACACGATAGCTTATCTTATAGATAGATTATGATCCAGAATAGATGTTGTTAACGGCCCCAAACGCGCCGTGGCTGGCTTAAAATAATAGAATGCATTCATTAAACTGACAGGTTATATCCTATATTTTTTGCATTTTTAGGGCTTTTTTGGGTAGATGCTTTAGGCTAAATGCTTAGTGACCCTAATAATACCCTCGAGATTGGACTTCGAATGAACATGTCGAAGACCAAATTTATCATGTCTAACAGTGTCCAACGGGAACTGTATACAAGGAACGGTATGAGGGTGTGGAGATTGCATACGTCTCAAAATACGTTTACTTCGGTTGGCATAACTGTTTGGCATGACACTTCATTCCAGGCGAGACAGGAAAATAAAATTGTTATTCGCACCGTTAACGCCTAGAAGGCTAGAAGATCTATTGGTCGATGTTGGGACTCATAAAAGGTGACCTTCCATTTTGCCTTAAATTCTAATTGATGGACAAGTGCAGACTCCATATCTTGACATACGCAAACCAGATCTTTGACAGCTTAGCTGAGGTTTAAGCTTGAGAATTAGTAGCAAGCTATGGAGCTCACGATTGTTGGTGTCAGTCTAACAGATTGCATTAAAAATACAGTGTTACACAGCCAAGCTAAAAGAGTGACTAGGTCGGAAACGTCTGCCGTATTTTAACGGATCATAATAAATTATGATTAGTTAACCACAATGTGGGTACCGGAAAACGTCTGGCCGTATAACGGCAGACGCAGGCAAAGATGATCATCCCGCCATCTTTCCTGCCACCTTGACATGACACTTACGGGCAGGATTGGTCCAGACTAGCCCAAAAAGAGAGAATTGGAAAGAAGCACTTGCACTTCAAATAAAAATAAAAGAAATAAACATTAAGCATCCCTAATGAAGGGATACTCAAGTGAATAAGAAATAAGATATAATATACTTGTCAAAGATTGAACCCGAACTAGAAAAAATTAGGTAAGTAAAAACATAATGACAAAAAAGCAAAATAATACATATTTACCTGTTTAATCACAAGTAATCACAACTATCAAACTTGGGATGAGGTTATCATAACAACAGTAGGTACTAGGTACCCTAGTAGCAATTACCGTTGGCTTTCATATGCCAACAGTTGGGAATGTATTGGCAGACGGTTAGTTATTCCGCCAACCTAAACTTAAAATAGGCCCATTGTCGTAAACATGCACTATTTGCCCAACAGATAGCCAACGGCGGGCCTGCTGCTTCTGTTCCTACTGTTGGGAGATTTTAGTAGGGATTTAAGTTATTTTAACAACATCGGTCCAACTTAAAAACCCTTCAATGGCCCTGTTACAGCCACTCCTACCTACGGGTTGATAGCGGCCTAGCGGGGTGCGCGGGGGGCGGGCGGCGGCGGCACTGTCGCCCGACCCGCCCGCCATTTTGTTATTCATTCGTTGTTTGTTGTTGTGCACCTGCAGTTGCGGAGTACCTATTTGTTTTTTTCGCGATCGCAAGATAACATTAATGTATAAAGTTGTGGAATTTTTCGACAATGATGGATGCGGTGGGGAACTCGGTGTGGTACGTAAAGAGTGGATGACGCCGAAGAAGACTCACTGCATGTGGCCTCCGTTTAAAACCACAAATAAATTTAACAAATGCCTTGCCAGTAACGAGTCTCCCAATAAGCTAACGTGGACATTATGTCCAATAAAACGTTTATTCTATGAAACGGGTAAGTACCTAAGTTTTTCTTGTGGTAGTTTAATTAGTTATGTACCTAAAACCCGTGCGAATAAACTTGAGACCTGGGATTATGATGCTATAGGAAATACAACAGATCTGTTCCAACAACAATATACTATTTTGTTCATATTAAATAATCTCTGCAAATCTCTAAAATTTCATATAAAAATAGGTACTACGACGAATCATTAACCAAACTTTAATTGAATTTAATCCTCGGCCCGGTCTCAAGTTAATTCGCACTTAACCAGCTTGCGTGAAGTTCACATTCTAGCGCCGAGAAGTCGTGAGACAATCAGTGAACTGCTAATTATGTACCTAACTTTAAAGCTATAAAGCAAGGAAAATTGAATCTTGAAATAAATATGAGCGTCATTACTCATTAGAAAACTTATACCTAGGTAGGTACTTACCTGACTAAAACGCTCAATAAGTCAATTTTATTTTTAGATAACCTCTTAAAGGCGCGCCAGAAGTGTAAAATGGCAGAAAGTGATTCAGAACTGACTACTGATGTAGAAGAAGGTAGTAGAAAAAGAAAGAAGAAGAAAATTGTTTTTGATAGTGATGGTGAGACCGATGGAGAAAAGGAAAATGAAAAGTATGTAAAAATAAGTTATCCGAAACCACCTCACAGATCACTGGCTAGTAATGGTAAGTACCTAATACTTACTTAAATAAAATGTTGTGTGAAGTGTGAAGATTAATATTGTATTATCTTCACACAACATTTTATTACATACATACTAAAGTTATTGAGAAAATATTAATACAGTTGGGACCACGCCAAGCTTGACACTATAAACTTTGGACCGGCCCTGTAATGTATGGCATGTAGTACAAATCAGTGATCAACTTAAACTTGTAGGTAGTGTCTTGACGTGCTCCCAACTGTACCTATGTACCTAGCTATTTATTTAGCGCTGATCTACCTATTTAGTCGACCAAAAAAAAAACTAGATGAAAAAATAAAATCAGCATTTCAACATCTCTTAAACAAATAGGCATGTGTAAGTATGGTACCTACAGTGTAATTTTGTTTCAATAATTTTATAAGTGACCCTGTTGATGTTAATATTTTGTTCTATTTATGTAGGTACCTACCTATTTTTGTAAATAATTAAATAACTATTTAATCTTCTTACCTACAGTGCCTTGGATGGCAAAGGCAAGTACAAAACTGTATTGGTAATGCATCTGTTACTATCATAATAATAAGATACCTAACTAGGAAAGCTAATTATGAAAGATTAAGTTTGGATGTCTGGATGGATGTTTTTTACTCAATCACACCCAACAAGCTCATAACCCATTGATCACATTACACCAGAATAGCTGAATGGATATGGATGAAATTTGGCACAGAGAAAGATTATAGTCTAAATAGCACATAGGCAATTTTTTATCCCGGAAAAATGCACAGTTCCCGTGGGATAAAAGAATAGTAGTCCAAAGCAAAGGCAAAGCTGTGGGTGTTCACTAGTAATATTAGGTATTTCTCATAAATTTTATGTGTAAATAATATCATAATAATTATCCCAAAAAAGTGGGAACTAGAGATTTAGGTATGAGGATCGCACAATTCAAAATTTGATTGTGGTGCATGTTTCATTGTGATTTTATCTTTGTTTCTTCTATAGATTCTTCCTCAAGATATGACTATGTAAGCAAACCCAATAAAAAATTAACTCAACACTTTAATGTTGATGGTAAGCTTTTTTTTCTCTATTTTGACAGAATTAACTTCCACCGTTTTACAATTTAATCTAAGTAGTTCTATATGATTGCTTGTTTTTAGATTCTCCAATGCCAAATAGCCCACACAGTGTGGACACACAGCAAGACAGTAAGTGTACCATGTAATATTAAAATTAGGTATTTCTCATAAATTTTATATGTAAGTAAACTAGCTTTCTGCCCACGACTTTGTTCGTGTAAAATTCGGTTGTCCGCAATGACCACTTTAAATGACCTCCTCATTGTATAAAATTTAGTACTATGGATAGGTCCAGCTGTAGCTCTGTTTCTACCTACCCGAATGAGACCAAACTCCCTTGCAAGTGCACACCAAGGGCCTTCTACCACTGCAACTATGAATGGGTGGCAGTGGGTGGTCATGGAGAAAACGCTGGAGACAATAACAAACACTTTCCTATATATTGATAATATATTGATTTAGCACGAAAAAGTGAAATAAAAATTTAGGAGCATACAATTTAAAATTTCATTAAGGTGCATGTTTCATTGCGATTTTATCTTTTTGTTTATTTTATAGATTCTGCCTCAAGATACGAGTATATTCCCAATAAAAAATTAAGTCTGCAAGATTTTAATGTTGATGGTAAGCTTTTTTCTATCTTTTGACAGGATTACTAAACGCGTCATTCATTGTCGTTGAAATGTCAGTGCAGGTACATTGAGTGACAGTTATGTAATATTCTGTAATTTTGGTTTGATAAATATGTGAACGTGTATTTTATTTAAGTAAGTAAGTGAACGTTTACTAACATAGGTATTATATTAAAATGCTACTTTGTAGCTAATAATCCCAAAACTATTTTATGAGCCAACAAGATATTCGTCGGAAGATTTCATCTGTCAAAATTGAATGAACAATTGAAAATATGAATTTGACTCTTTTACAATGAAATATGGTCTTGGAAACATTAGTAGCAACCTAAGAAATAGTGATAATTCATTATTTCATGTTTTCGAGGCATAAATATTCATATCTAAATAGATTTCAAGTATTTTCAATTCAAGGTTTCCAGCGCAGGATTGGCATTGAAGTGTCAATGCCCAATGCCCAATGCCCAATGCCAAATGCCAAGATCCAGTGGGATCAGGCCGTTTACGTTCAGTCCAGTAGACAGTCTTACTGTGTTGAGGTACATTACGCGGCGACCACTGACACGCGTTGCGTTTACACGGATCCAGTGCCCCTGGCACATGGTGTACGGGGGAGGACACTGGATTGAAAAATAGGAACGTAGTCTATTCCAATCCAGCGCTGGATGCTGGACGCTGTACTGGACCAAGTGCTGCAGCCTTGAGAGTTATTATAAGTGGAGCGATAGGCATTTTTGTGATTTAATCCTTGTTTTATTTATAGATTCTTCCTCAAGATATGAGTATGTAAGCAAACCCAATAAAAAATCAACTCTGCAAGGTTTTCATGTTGATGGTAAGCTTTTTTCTCTTTTGACAGAATTAAGTTCCACCATTTTACAATTCAATATAGGCAGTTCTAAGTTATTGCTTGTTTTTAGATTCTCCAATGCCAAATAGCCCCCCCTGCAGTGTGAACACACAGCGATACAGTAAGTGTCAAACTCATTTTGATGATAAAATTATGAAGTCAATTTTATTATTCTTATCATATTACTGTCTTAATTACAGGTCCAGTATTATCAACACATTCAACACCAAGCCAGCCACTAATACTGACAGAAATCAATTCTTCTCTATGTAAATATGATTACTTTTCAAGTACATAATAATGACTAGCTTATGCTTGCAACTTCCTCTCTACTAGTTAAAGTGGACAGCCAATAGTATAAACACACTAAAACTCAGAGCTCACATAAAAAAAATAAAAAAATATATTAACAAAGATTTAATGTTTCAGCTAAAATTGCAAACTACCTAGGGGAAATCACGTCTGCAATAAAGGAATTACAACTGTCCCAAGGGGAAGTTTTATCAAGATTATCAACCACATCTGCTGCTATACCAGAGCGTTTACCAGAGAATGTATCTTTACCATTAAAATCAGGAACAGATATAATCAGTTTGGAAGTTTGGCTGGAGAACGAAGAAAACAAAGAGCTTTTGGTACTTATTTATTTGCAACTCAAAATTTGTATATAATTTATCGTTAAGTACTGGCAAATTTGTTGCTTACTGGCATACTTACTATAGTGGGTTGTTTTGTGTTTGTTGCAGATAAACTACTTGACCTACATTGGTGGGAACAAAACTGGTCCTATCACAAGAAGAATCCTTGAACGAATATTTGACAAAAACTTAGCTACAAAGTGTAACTGGACAGGAAAAAATAATAAAATTGCTTTAAAAGATTTACAGCTGATTAAAGTAATTATAGGTAAGTTAAGCCTTAATTATGTTTTTTCTAAGAGAGTGATAAGATAAAAAATTAAGTACCTAACTGTAACTATCATACACACTCATAGCCTAGGAAGATCCTGTATTGTGGGTGCCATGGACACACAAAGAGATATGCAAACTCAATATCTGCTCTAATCGGGAATGAACCCGGGTCCTTCAATAACATTTGGATGATTTAAATAAACTGCACACTGGTAGAGTGATCAGGTTACTGTGCGAGTGGTCACAGGTTCGATTCCTGCATTAATATTTGTAAAGACTAATTACTTATTACTTATTTTTGTATTGAAGTGTATTTTTGTATATTTTAGGTGCAGTACGTAAAAACAAGGCTGCAGAGAAAGAAACTGATCATGGAATAACTGAAATTATAGTTAGTTGGTTTAGATTCGCCAAGGACAGGGATGGAGGACGTGAGAGTCGTAGAGCAAGAAGCAATTAATTTTTCTAGTTACTCTGGTGTGTCAGAGAGAACAAAATCCCGCCATCGAAGTGCTATTAAAAATAGTCTTACACGTGAGTTACAAGTTGAGGTTGAACGTATTTCGAATAACTATTTTAGTTTGAGTCCACCCTTAGTTTTGTATAATGTTAATAATGATAGTCCTAGTGAGATTGAAAGTAATTTGGAAAATAATAATGCACCGCTTATATCTCATAACAATAATACAGAAACGAATTTTGCTACATCTCTCATTTCGTGGTCTCATGACCACAATATTTCGCACTCAGCTTTAGATGCTTTGTTAAAAATACTAAAACCTTATCATGCATCATTGCCTAAAGATTCACGGACATTGTTACACACGCCAAAGCAAATTAATGTTAGAGAATGTGATGCCGGCTCTTTCATATATTTCGGACTTTTACCTAATATACTAGAAAGAGCTTCTACTGGGTTAATTGACAATCAAAACTACCCTATAATTGATTTAAAAAAATTAGAAATTAATAGTGATTTATTGACTGTAACTGTTAATGTGGATGGCTTACCCGTACATTCTAGTACAAATTATTCTTTTTGGCCCATTTTATGTATTCTAGATCAGTGTATTAACAAAAAGCCTTTCATTGTCGGGCTTTTCTATGGTGAATCAAAACCAAATAATGTTAATAATTATTTACGACCCTTCGTTGACGAGTGTTTTGAGTTAGAAACAAATGGTATAACCATTCAAGGAAAAAAGTATGCATTTAGATTGAGTTGCATTGTAGCTGATGCACCTGCACGTGCATTTATAAAATCCATTAAATCACACAATTCTCTACATGGTTGTGAAAAATGCACCCAGGAAGGAGTGTACATTGGTAGAACCACATGGCAATACTCACGAAACTTAAATCTTAGAACTGATCTTGACTTTAATAATGTGCACTATGAAGATCACCAGATTGCAAAATCTATTCTTACAGAACTGGAAGTCGGTTTAGTGACACAAGTACCCTTAGACTATATGCACTTAGTGTGTTTAGGTGTAGTAAAAAAATTAATACGTGTTTGGATTGAAAATGGACCAAAAAAGTGTAAGCTTAATTTTTTAAAAGTGACTACAATATCACAAAGGCTATTAGAAATTAAAAAACATTATCCAGCTGAATTTTCTAGACGACCAAGACCTATACAATTATTTAAACATTGGAAGGCTACGGAGTTCCGATCTTTTGTTTTATACCTCGGCCCTGTAGTTTTACTGAACATCTTGTCTAAAAATTTGTATGAACATTTTCTAGCATTACATTGTGCAATATATATTTTATGTAGTGATTTTTTTTCAGTAAGCGAATGGCGCACGTACGCCAATGACTTATTGCATTGTTTTGTCCGTAATGTTCCAACCCTGTATAGTAAAGAACTTCTGGTATATAACTTTCATAATCTTTTACATTTAACAGCAGATACTGAAAAATTTGGTAATCTAGATAACTTCTCTGCTTTTCCCTTTGAAAATTTCATGAGTAAAATTAAACAAATGGTTCGATCTCACAGTCACCCTTTAGAACAGGTTGCAAAAAGGATGGGTGAATTTAAATGTTCAAGTAAATATTCACAAAAGAAAACAGTGATAGTTAGAAAAAAAAGAATTGTAAAAGTAATTTTAGATAATAAATGTATCTTAAGTGTCAATTCTTGCTTTAATACTAAAGAAGGTGATATTGTGGTCATAAAATCTATCAAAGAATTTCCTGAAAGAGGGTCTTACAAATTGGAATGTGATAATTTTTTGGATAAGGTTGATTTTTATACAGTACCAGTAAGAAGTAGTCTGATAGGCATATATAAAGTTAGTCGTACAGAAAAAAAATATATTTCTTCATCAACATTAAATAAGAAGTGTTTGTTGCTACCAAATTTTATTGAAAATGATACTTTTATTTGCATTCCATTTGTAAGTATGACACTTAGTCATTAAAATGTTAACGTACTTACTTTATAGATATTTTTAGTTCTGTTTTTTGTTATTATAGAGAAGTTATTTTTAAGTTTTGTTTTTTTGTTATTCCAAAGAAGTTATTTTTAAGTTTTGTTTCTTCTTCAGCCGTGGTGTAAAATTTGAACTGTACACAAATATACTTATTCAATTACTTAACATAATTTGTATTTCATTTAATTTCAGCTAATTAACTGACAGAAAGTAGGTCAATGCAGACGACACAACGTCCTCTCATGTACTCATCACTTCAAAGTGCAAAAGAGAGACAATACTGTATCGGTGACGTTTGTATGTCGTCGTCTGGGTTGGCCTCGAAATTTTTCAGCCTCAAATATATACTATTCCTAATTGCATATAAGGCCTCGGGGCAAGGGGCTCATTTATTTCAGGCTCCGTCTATACGTATAGGTCGATCGATGCAAAAATCCAATAGGAGTGCCAATCCAGAGGTACAAGCCTTTTTGATAAATGTTTTTTCGCAGGTTTAAACAATATCTTAATCACAATCACATAAGATTCCATTTTACGCTAATTTATTACGTACAATACCAGTCTATGGCATCAGGCAGGGAAAGCTATAACTTTTAAAAATCCTGAGCCTCTAGGCTGGGGCAGCTGCCTCCTCTTGGCGACGCCCAAGACAATATATATATAATACTCAACTAGAATAATTAGTTTTAAACTAGTTCAAGCTTGGCTAATGACGTACCTATTTGGTCCAGTTCAGGGGGGGGCAATTGCACCCATTGCCTCCCCCCCCTAACTGTATCCGCGCCTGCGCCGGCCGCATGCACGTCTCTGCAGATGTACCTTATCTGCTTGAAAATAAGGTTGGTTTTTCAAAACACATCGCTAAAACCAACTTTATTTTGAAGCCACTATGGTTCATGTACAGCGACGGCCGATACGGCCGCGGTACGAGACGCGTCGCTCTGAAACCAGCCATAGAACCAACCAACATACAACCGCTTGCCTACATGTAATATGTATCGTTGGGCCTACCCATAACACGTTGTTTTTGGGCCTTCGTAGGGCAATGCACGTTGGCCCCATCGCAAGTTGGGCCTTCGTAGGCAAATCCACGTAGGCCATCAGTGTTTGGCCCAACCCGCAAACTGCCCGCCAATTGTATGCATTTGCCAACTAACCAGAGGTATGTGGCCCAACTAAATGCCAACAAAAAATGCTACATATAGTATTGAACATTGTTAAGTATCTTCAATCTGACGGTAAATGAGATTAAGCTAACTCCTTCGATGCTCTAAAAGTTTATAAAAGCCATTCTATCTTACTTAGCTTAGTCCAATGATAAAGTAGTAATTTCCACGATAGTCTTTGGTGTTTGGTGCCTTTAACTTTTGCGACCACTGCCCCGCTATAGCCTGCTGCTTCCAAACACCCGGTTCAACCAAAGACGAAGCGAGGTGTACCTACTAACTTATAGTGGTCTTTGGTTGGTACCTATTGGTCACGCTCCACATTTACTGCACATGAGTTTGCAGGACAGCAGTTTACAGGTTTCTTGGCAAATGTACAAAGTTTATCAATAAGAATAATAAAGCTTGTTCCACGTGTTAATTATAATGCGCTTTAAAAACTATATTATACGATTTAAATCACAGGAATGTTAGAATGTTTTCATCATAATGTTGGTTTTTGGGCCACTGACTAGGTATACCCGTAACGACTGTCAAAGATCTACAAATGACGGCCGGGACCAACTGCTTAGCGTGCTTTTCGAAGCACAGAGAAAACTCGGTATGTAATGGGTGTTCACCCATCCACAGACCAACCTAGGCAAGCACGGCTTAACCTAAAGATCGACCCGAGCGGCTGTTATTACCTATTTAGCCACGAGCTCCTCGTTAATGGCATTGTAATCCACGAAAAGGGAACTTTTGGCCTGGAGCAGTTACAGATCACCACCCAGACCAGTCGACCAGTCGACCTACTCACGAAAGTAGCGATCACAGCCCTTCTGGCGAGTCATGTTTAAGGGCTGCAAGCAACGAAATTACTGCAATATATGGGTTTGTTGTTAGGCTTACTTAAAATGTTATTATTTACACAAACAACGAGATTTTAAGTAAGCCTGAGGAGTCAACGCCTCGTAACATTACATTTTTCATCCATACTAATGTATCTACATTGTAGTGTCAGCTGTAACAATTTCATTTGGGGCAAGCAATCTTAAAAAGCAGTATTGTAAGTTGTTGTGGCGACGATGTGGCGGTAGCAGCGGGTTCGGCGACGGCGGGCTGCGCTGTGTTGCGTACGCAGTGCGCAGGGTGCGCAGGGCGGGCGGGGCGCGGCGGGCGGGCGGCGCGCGTGCCGCGGGCGCGCAGTGCTCCTCGCGCAGGACCGGAGTGGTGTTCACTCGGCGGCGCGCCACGGCGCGACATGCCCAGCTGATGTTTATTTATACCGCGAGCTCGGTGGAGGGTGCGCGCGGGAGGCCCTCCCCTCCGCGGCACCACGGTTCCGCGTGATGCAGCCGAGCGAGCTAGCCGACGCCGCGCACGCCGCTAGCGGAAACCCCCCGCAGCGTGGCCTCAACGGTGGCCGCTTCGACTTTGACGATGGTGGTACTTATTGTGGTGGATGGGAAGACGGCAAGGCCCACGGCCACGGTGTGTGTACTGGACCCAAAGCGCAGGGAGCTTACGCCGGCTCCTGGCACTTCGGCTTTGAAGTTTCCGGTGTCTACACCTGGCCCAGGTGAGATAGTGACTTCGCCCGGGCCTCGCACACGCCCGAGCGCAAATCCGCGTCCGAAGCCGCTCCAAAAATAGGCTGCTATTAATAATTGAGTTCGGTGTTTCGCTAGAAAACGCGTGTAACGGTGGTGAAAGTGCCTCATGGCCCAATCTCAGCGAAAATATTCACATCGATCGATGGACGCTGATAACAACACGTGATAACAGTATCATATCATAGGCAAGTCCTGGTGTCGATTGACTTGTCATTGTTGGAGACAGATCCATTAGTCAATCTATGAATTGAAGACTCGGAAACGCCATTTCACGAACCTCGATTGGAACAATTTAGCACAATTGCCTAGACGACACTACGACAGTGATTTGTAGCAAATAATACGATATTGTACATCGAGTCTGAAGTATTTGTTATGAGAATCCCAAATATTCCAAAAGACAATAATAATAAGTATGAAGATCCATTTTCATTATTTAATAAACAATGTGTACAGTTTTAACTACAGCTCATAAGAGTTTATGGTGTCACGACATTCACGTGCTCGTACTTTCGGGTTATCGCTTTTACAAATTATTGTAACGACTTAATTGTTTTATGTAATGGGAATAGGTGTGTACACTGTACAATCCATTACAGAATGACAAGGGTATAGGTCTCACAACTGTCACTATGCGTATCAATAGCCAGTGTCTGCGAATCAACCCGTCGTCGGTCGACCTCATTCTCATCTGAACCCTACAGTTAGCCGTTATGACTTCTTATACTCTTCATTTAGATGGAATAGTGCACTTGCAATCATAGTTGTTTGGAACTCATAATTTTATAATGCGTTTACCTGTTTAAACTATGCTAATTTTAATCATACCACAACACCAAGCGGTCGTGAAGTAGTTTATTAATTTCGATCACACTAATCAATTAATTATGACACCATTTTCCATTCTTGCCTTTAATTATACAGGGTGTAACAGGACCCTTCACGAAGCCGTGAACCAAGCATTATGTACAATCAAACTAAGTAACTTTACGCAAAAATTATTGCTGGGATACGACTTTTTTTTTTGGGGTGAAAAATCACGTTTTACGATAGAACCCAATGTAACGCACTCAAAACATTGTTCTGATGGATTTAATAGTACGGGGGTCGTGTAGGTGTTTACAGTAAAAATCTTACATTAAAAACACGTATCTAAAAAAAACTTGTGAAAAAGTTGAAACTTTGACCCCCAATATAAATATGGTCAAAAAGGTTCCCAGGTATGGTGCAGAACAAAAAAATGATCGCAATGACGGGGAGAACAAGTGCCTTTCGGCTTCGTGAAGGGTCTTGTTACACCCTTTATTAAATAGTACTTGGGTGTCTAGCGACATTATAAAGTGAATGAATACACGTCAATATATCAACTGATCAACTTTCAAGATCATCAAGCGGTCTCGGTAACTAGACAACGGCTGATTTTCGCGCAACACAAATATACAAGTCAGCGATTAATTTATTATGAAACGACAATCCTAAATTTTGCAAACCAGATATGAACCAAAGAAAATTAGAATAGGACAGACAACCTATCCTTTTTCGTCGGTGCAATGACCCAATGAAAGTTCGCATTGGTATAAGTTTGCTCTGATATCCTAAAGATAGTGTAGCGGCACAAACTTTTAAAATTGTATTGAAAGTGTAGAACTTCAGTAGGTTCAGCACTGCGCAGTGTGCATTAGTACTTACTGCTAACGTCCATATAAATATAAACTCTAACTTATTAATTCTGTCGACAAAATTCACAAAAACAACTAGTTATAACCTATTAAAAAAAGAAACCTATCTCTCTAGATAGTTAATTGGAAAGCAGACTTCAATTAATTAAGGTAATTAGGTAGGTGCGGCGGCTATGCTAAGCTATTTTTTCCCGAAAACAGAACGAAAAGAATACAAGAAAAAACAAAACAATTTTATTTGTGGAGTGGAAATATTTGAAAAATCTGGTCGTCCCGGTCTGATGGTGAAGTCGTTGTTGATGCGTAATAGGTGTTCAGAAATAGCGTGAGATTAGCTTGAATAATTAAATCAAGTAGGTACTGTAGGTAGAGTACGTCTTTATAAATTCTACAAGTTCGTAACCCAAATATCAGATCAAATGGGCATTAATTACCGAAGAGTGCGGTGAATTGTATTAATATATTTTAAATCAAATTATTCAACACTCAGAATTCTTCGCATTTTTGTACATGTTAAGAACTGTACTGACAGTAAAGACTGACAAACGTGGCTTAATAGCCAGTTTTCATGGTGACATTGGTGTCCTAATTTATTGTAATTCCATAAACGCAAGCAAAAACATATGTGCTGTATTCGCCAAAATTTACATAGACATATTAGATATTAAAAATAAAAATGTTATTTCTGTAACACACATTGCCGTACACATATCGCATAAAACAAAAGAAAAAAAGTTTTGTGCGAAGAGCAATTCTACAGAACAAACATATTCAATGCTTTATTGAAGAAGAGCATAAAGCCGAATCGAGACCGTCCTCCTTTTTGGAGCCGGTTAAAAAATAACTCACTGGCCCTGATTTATAAAGCAATATAGGCATTGTTTTATTTTAACGGTGCATCAATGAGCACTAATTTAGTATAGATGTGCCTACTTATGTATCTACGTGACGTATAATGATGACTAATGCGCTTGCACTCAAATTACATTTTATTCGGAATTTGGCTGAGGTTTACACATGCCCATACAAATACTGAGGTTACTCCGCCTTTATTACCTAGTCATAGTTATGTTTAATGTCCATCTGACTAATTCTTCGCAATCTACTTTCAATATTTGATTCATAAATACAATTTTATTGTTTTCAGACACCGAACTTTAGTGAAGCACTCTGGCACAATTTGTTCTGCAAAGGTGTCTGTATCGGTATCCGCTCAACTCGAATATGATTTATATTTTTGGAAACTCATAATATAAGATATGGTAATCGACTACAATACTTCTGGGTAAATGTCTGACTACGCTGATGTATCTAGGTTGCAACATAAATAGTAAAACTACTAAGTCTGAACAACAATCACCCGATTTTGTAAATGTAGATCCAAAACTTATAGTTATTTGTAACAAGACAGCAAAGCAGTTTTTTGCTGCGAGTGCTGATTTTGAATCCTGAGTCTGGCGAGGGATTCAAAGGCACGAGATGCAAAAAAACTTTGTTCTCGTGTAACACACATAACTTTTCACTTCAGCAGCGAGAACACTTTAGGAGATAAAATAATAAACAGGAATAGATTGAAATAACTATTTATTGTGAATCAAAATAATTAACATTGTAGGTAGAGGTACATAACAATTCAATCAAATGGAACATTTTAAAAGTTAAAAGTAAAATTACTGCAATTCTGCAAATTAAAAGTAAAAGATTTATTTGGCATCGTTATAGTTGCATTGAGTTGAGTTTGATTATCTGGGGTTAAGGTTTCTGTTTCGGTGGCGGATTGAGAAGGAACAACGGTGAACTGTGACTCTGATCGGCTTTCTGTATAAGTACACGGTGCGTCGTTGTAAGTGGATGGGCGTGGGTGAGACCAAGGATCCGTGGTCGAATTCAGACTTATTGTTTCCACTATACGCTTACAGATTTTCGACTTATTTTCTATTGAGTCTTCAATATAGCCTTCTGCAACCGTATTGGACTTCCACCCGCCGTGACGTTTTAAAGTGGTGAGATCGGCTCCAGAATCAGCCAAGAGCGTTGCCGAAGTTCTCCGAAAGCAGTGACCCGTGTATAGCTGCGGCTCTTCCAGTTTTAAGAAAGTGGCAATTTCTCGCGGTATGGCACCTATTTTATCTACTCCCATAGGCTGTCTTGAGCATTTATTATTATGGTATTGTATGAAAAATCGGTCGGTTTTTATATTGGCTGGACGTAAATTTTGGTATTTTTCTAAAATAGTTACATATTCTACGCGTACGACAAAAGACCTGTCAAGGTTTATCTTCGTATTTTTCAATTTTACTAACAGTATTTTATCTGAATGCTTTTCGATATTATTAACCATTAGCTGTAATAGCTCGTTATTGCGACACGCTCCACTAATTCCTATGATCAGAACAACCTGTAATGAAAATATTACATAATTAATACGCATAATTTAAAATTTACAGCATCTTTTACATAACGTAATAAATATTTTAACAGTATTGCTAAGCCAGACTAGGATTCATTGTGCCTCCAAAAATTAGTAGTAGGCATTAAGTACCTTTATACATAACAGTCAAAATTTTTAATAAGTTCTAACAACATATATCCATAGGTACCACGTACTTTAGCGGAAAGAAAATTGCAGTCCGGAGCTTCATTAAAAATTTTTTCTTCGTTAAGGGCCGTGAAAATTTTGGACTTTTTTAGCCTTATGCCCAACTGACATTCTTTTTAGAAAAGATACGAGTTTTGCGTATGTTTGAATATGGACGTTATGTTTTGTTTTTAAAGTAGCTTTCAACATTGAGTAAATACTCCACATTGTAGATGATCACCTCATCTGTGATAAATCTAAAAAATAAGATAGCAACACCGTCTCCGAAAAACTGCTTGTGTCTCCATTCATTGAAGACATGGAATGCTTTCAGATATTTCTCCCGAGACTTCTCAGGTAGGAAACTTAATTCTGCATTAATAATAAATATAATAAATAATACTGTTCTCGTCGCTAGTTTCACTCTTATTTTACGATTATTATAATATTTTTTAATTTATTCAACTCTTTACGCCAGCCACGAAATTTAATTCCCACTCTTTTATTTACATTAAGGCGTGTTCGGAAATAGCACCCATGAAATTTTATTATTCAAAATATATTACGTAACATTATTTAAACTAGAAATAAATATTTACAGGTTAAATATCAGTCTTATTTATATTAAATACTTATTTTCGTTTAATAACAACAATAAGTTAAAAAATCAATAAATTACATTAAAAGACATAATTATCGTTTTGCAAAATTTTTTTAGTTAGTTCCGAAATTCCGAACGTGTTTGTCTTTGAGGTCGAATTCAAAATCGGAAATTCGAAAGGGCTGGTCTTTGTCCCTCTCTCTTTCTAATGGCGGGAAAGAGATAGAGTGTGAATGTTTCAAATTGTATGAATATGTAATATATAGCCGCGAATATCTTATTCAGCCTTGGGTTAACCCAAGGCTGAATAAGATATTCGCGGCTTTCTGAAAACAAAAATTAAAAAGTTACTTGGTCTTAGGCAGCAAAGGGATTTTAGGCAGCAAAACCTACATGTTCGAGCTACTGAAGTGAAAAAAATATTCCCATAAAAATTAACTAATTGTATCATGATTGTTTGAAGACAGCGCTATTAAGTATTTGATGATCGATCATACATTATTTCAAGCCATAGGTATCAGAAAGACTTATAGGTACCACAAAGAGCCGTAATATTGTTCGTCTGTGGCGGTCGTTCTAGGAATCTATGTTAAGCCGAAAGTTGAATTTTGGTGTAATACTCATAGCGTTATTACCGCCTTCCCTCCTAGGTTTCTAAAGATATGATTTTAATTAATATAGTTATTATATGATCTATATTAAAATTTTACAGGAGTATTATAGCGGTTTGCAACACTGCTAAAACTGCTGAAGAAATACCGAAATAAGTGCTTACTTGCGAAGGCCTTTGAACCTATGTGTGTATCAAATAAACGTTATTTAGCTAAAGCAGATATTTTTTCTTGACACTTTGCTATTTAGATGTATAGTTTAGGAACTAGCGCTGATTTATTTATCGCAACACAATATGACGGTAGGACACCAGCCGTTCGACAGAGTTTTTATGTTCGCAAGTTCGCAACCATAAGGTAGAAGCATGGTAGAAGCATCAGGGTAGCCCGCAAATCTCAAATTTTCTTACGTTTTTAGCAATTTGCAGGTCAGTGTCAGGTTGTATGTTGATGAAAAATGAGTCGCGCCAGTAACACGTATGTAGTTACAGAATTATAATCATTAAAATCATCAATATTCCCTATCCCTATATGTTCATTTAACCCCATTGAATGACTTTCATGAAATAGTTACAGAATAGGTTAAAAGGAAAAAAAAACTACGAGTTGACCTCGCGTCTCCACGCGAGTTCAACTCGTACTTGCCGGTACTGGCCGGTTTTTGGTTTTGACTTAGTACAGACGCCAGCAAATTAGCTACCCAAAATTGTAAAATTTTCCCAATCAACCTTGAACCTAGTGCTTTGGCGATAATGCTGAAAATCTATTAAAGAAATTTGTAGTAGGTTGATGTGATGTGAATTTTTCCTTCGTTTCACGTAGATCTTGGGAATTCTTGGGATTTTCCTTACGAATGAAGTGTGTCTACTTGAGAACAGTGGAGTCATGACGCAGACCTCTTCAGAATTGAAGAGGTAAAGTGGTTACGTTAGAAGAAATGGGAGAAGCTGATGTTAAAATAAGATAGGGCACACCGATTTTATGGACGGCTAAGTTTCTCGAGGAGTAGGTGAAAATGGCAAAGCTATTGTATACTTACGATCTGGAATCTTATTTGTGCTATTTTGAAAGGGACCTCTACACTTTCGTTTTAGTCCATAGCTAACGCTTATGTCCAGTGTTCCGACACTAGCAAGAAGATAATAATACCTCGTGAAAAACACCAGTGTGAAATACACTGCATTCTGAACCTATTATGTTAGGCTGCTCGAATAGTGCCTCTTCATTAAAATATTTATTGTATATTATTTTATTACTTCGTAATGGTACTAAAAACCGTAGTTTGGTACACGTGGACATTTTTCACTATAGTTCTCGGCTCCATAACAATGAATTCTGCCTCGGCTGTAATGACAAAATATTGTTATATGTATACCTATCAAAATTTGCATTTTGATACAAGTAGGCAAACCACATACAATGTTCTGTTAGAACATGTTCGTTTTAACCCGGATTTGGAATTTGACCAATAAATAGTCCAACAAGCCGTTATTTTTTGTAAACGCTGACTCAGTATGTAGTACCTATTATAGAAAAAAATAATTCTTAGTTTCAAGACTTACAGAGTGCAGTGGTTAAAACTCATCCTTTCTTAGTTTATATAATTTAACTAGCTGTTGCCCGCGGCTTCGCTCGCGTTTTGGTCGAAAATTATCGCACGGGCACGTTGTAAATATAGCTTATGGCACTCGGGGATTATGTAGCTTCCTATTAGTGAAATAATTTACAAAACCGTTTCACTAGATCCAGAGATTACCCCCTATAACCTCACAAACTCACAACTTCACAAACTTTACCTCTTTATAATATTACTTACTATAGCGATCCGCCCGGCTTCGCCAGGGGGCAACACATATAAATCTTCCTCTTGAATCACTCTATCTATTAACCGCATCAAAATCCTTTGCGTAGTTTTAAAGATCTAAGCTTACATAGAGACACACAGCGGGAAGCGACTTTGTTTTATACTATGTAGTGACTAGTATAGATTTTCCTACTTGCGGATTCTCCGTAAATAAGTAGTAGTTTTCTTTCATCTCTATGTATAACAAATACGCAATGGAGCAAATCAAACCATAAACTATGTTTTATTGGTCCAATCGCTTGTTCATTGTTCAATTCAGTCGTTTACAACGTAAAATATGTATCTACATACGCACGCTCTAAACATACATCAATCGTGCGTAATTCAGTAAATATTGTTACCTACGTCAATGAATCATCGAAGTTTTCTGTTCAAAATAATGTTTGAATGAAACATGTCTCATCCCTCAGAGGTTATCGAGGGTACTGACTTTGGTAGCAATCGCAAGTGTGAGTGCTGAGGATGAAGTCCTGGGCTAATTTCCAGGTCTGTCAAAATGTTATTCGTTATTTCATCAGGAATTTCTCAGAAGCAGGCTCGCCTCCGCACATGGGATACATGTGAAATGTCGGGATTACAGTCGTGAAATTACGTCATGTATTACTGATGCAGTCAAACGTAATACTTAAGATTACTACGACGTTTAGTTGTGTACACCTACCTAGGCAGAGGCACCACCTACCTAGGTACTCCATTTTATTTCTTACGGTGATTCATTATTCACCTAGATTTGGTCTTCAAGACGGTTTGTTATATTTAATAGTGAAATAACTGACCACAAATGAGTGTGAAATGGCTGAGTCATGATCAGTTGATTCCACAAAGTATCTACTATAATTTATTTCGCTAGTAGTTTTCATTCTAACAATTTGCCCAATGCCTGAAGCCATTTCAGTGATTCACTTTCATATTTTCCAACGCAACAATAACCATCGAAGTCGAAAATCTTACAGACAAGTCATACATTGTTACTTTTGCAAGTACAATACATATTAGTACCTATTGACTGACTATCCCTCCATATTGCATAGGTACTAACAGGGAACAGTAGATACCTATTTAATGTAATAAGTCTAATCCACAATTATTTAATTTTGCACTAGTGTCACCAGTAGCGAATGCGACATAATTTGTGCAAGTAAAACTGTTCCTTTTTTGAATTAGCCTTTTCAGTCTTACAGCTGGGCCAAGGCCTCGCCCATTCCATTCCAGCTCTTTCTATGTTTAGCCTTCTCCGGCCATTCAGTCAGGGACGAGTCCAAATAGTCACGCCAGCGTTTCTCAGGCCTCCCTCGGCGACGATGATTTTCTTGAAAAAAGTCGCCGTCACCGAGGAGAGAGAGAGAGACATAAACTGTGTGACGATTCTGGCCCAAACTTAATTATTGTATAAAATAAATGCAAATTTTTTGGCCAAAGAATCAGCATTGCCATAATACCACGTGGCAATGCTGCCAGCCTTCTAGGCACTTTTCCTGTTGACAGCGATGAGAACGAAGTTTTTGTCGCCCTGTAACCCTTTTGATACTTGTACATATTTTTATTACTATTATAGATTTGTACATAATATAAATAACCAGATCTTAAATTAATTCTACATATACCTTATTATTAATACCTAGTTCAATAAATGCAATGAAGTTAAATGCAATGTGTGATTCTATCTTTTGTAAACTTTAGGCTATGTACCAATGGTACGAATGGTAGGTAATTTTCTGCTGTCGTTAATGACTACCTAAGGTACCTAAACTAGCTACTAAGTGGCTACCAACTAGGGATGATTATGTGTCCTAGACTCCTAGTATAATTATTTCAGTTATACTTTAATTTTAAGGGACTCGCGTATTCACGACTTGTCGCTATAAAAAAAAGTGCTATAATTACTTAAATCGTACTGATTAAAGAAACTATCTAATTCGTTCCAAGTAGCTTGACTGTTAAGGAATACTAAGAAAATAACGGCGTTGAAAAAAACTTTAAAACCCAACAAGACACCAAGTTTTGCAAATGGGTTCTATCTTCTCCCTCAGTAGGATTACTTACTGGCCCAGGCCCTGCAGTCTCGACATTCCTAGATGGCGAACGCTAAACAACCGAATGCGGTCGCAAAGCCATAACGATGCGGATTTAAGGTGGACGCGAGCCGAACGCGTCCCGCCGGCGACCGAATTTGGTAGTTTTTCGATCGCTACGTCCTATGTCGAGACTGCAGGGCCTGCACTGGTTTAATCGGGCACTCATACAGCGTTATGTTGCTCTATGTTATGCCATCATCATCATCATCATATCAGCCCGGCACCACCCACTGCTGGGTATAGGCCTCCACTTTTTTCTACCACAAAATTGTATGCCTTGAACGTTATTATATCACAGCTCTTATTAACTCCTCAGTGTGTTACGAAAATGCTCAAAGAAAAGATCTTGAAACAAAAACTTTGGCCCTATTCAAATTACCCTTGTACCTTGTAAATTTATTAGAATAATACATTCGGGTTAATAAAGTTAGTTCGTTCCTACCTACTCTTTCGTAAAAACTCAATGCTTCTTAAAAAATCATGAGAAGAAAACAAGCTTTAAGTTCGAAGTTTCATTTACAAGTTTATTGGGCTTCATATTGTGGAGAAGGCTGCCAAAAAATACGAAAATTTGACAGCATCTTACGAAAGATGGCTTTTATGAGTTAATATAATATCTATTTTTTATATTATAATAAATCAAATACCGTTCATATTACTCAGAACAATAAATTGAATATCACGGAAGACATCCCGTAACTGACAGTGTAAGTTTAGTTATAAACCGTGAAAGCTTAAAACATCATAATTTAAGCTTACAAACGTCGTTTTTAAAACCTCCCTAAACCTTCATAAAACCTCAAGTAGGTAGTCGCTTATTTAGGTCAATAAAGCAGAACGAACGAACAATAGGCAAAATCCGTCTTAAAAGCCTTTAGTTATAGATCGTTGTCCATTCTCTTAAAATAACTTCTGTATTTTTATGGCACCAATCGTAGGATCAATAATTTTTTTGTTAGGATAAAATCTCTCACATAGTATCATCATCATCCACCTACCCAGTACCCTTGTCCCATTCTATTTGAGGTCGACGCAACACGTTTTCTTTTTCCATTCTCCCCTGTCAGACGACACGGCATCATTTACTCCTCAAATAAACATAGTATCATTTTAGGTTAAAATCACATCATGCAATCTTACAATAACTTATTAATTCATATCCCAAAAGGCAATTACACATGTAACATAACTTTCCAACGGTTCCTGTATTGTCGAATAAGCATAGCGTTTTGCGTGCGTTTCATTGCGCGCTACCGTAAACAGCTTTATTTCTCATCAAAGATAAGTTTTCCCGCAATAACTCTTGCTCAATGTTTCTTTAATGTACAAAATGCGTAGTCGACGGCTTTAGATGATATGTCATTTTACAACTTGTGTGTGACGTTCGTGCTAATTCAGAAAACGAAGTTTAGCGAAGCGCACACCTTTTCTGGTTTAACTGTACTTATCTGTGGCGTACTTTTCAGGCCTACAGCCAGAATGCAAATAAAAAGGAATGCGTGTTCTATACACTGCATTGTGAACCTAAAAGCGATCCCAGTAAAGTACCACTTTTCGAGCAAGTGTGTTCCTCCAAAAGGCCAGGGGCCTTAGTCTGCTATTGCAATAGTGTCAGAATGGTCTATAATTGATTTAATAAGGCCCCTAGCCCACGGCGTATTGAAGCGCGTTCGAAACTCGTTTGACGTGCGTACAAAGGGTAATTCTTCTGCGCGGGGCCTTATTAAATCAATGATAAACCATTCTGACACTATTGCAATAGCAGACTAAGGCCCCAGGTGTGTAGTTAGGTAGGTACGTGCCACCGAGGTGCGTGTATTGTTATAAACGGACTCTGTTTCAACGTTCCATCAGATCTGATATTAAAGAACATAAAGTAATCATAATCATAAATCTTTATGTAAGTAATAGTATGTATACAACATACTAGGACCATGGCAGATCCGCAGATGGCTTTCTGTTGTTTTTGCCCTCACCCACGGGAAATCACGTATTGTCTTTGAAAGAAACTCCGAGTGGTTTCCGTGGATTAAAATATAGTACAGCACCAAAATTAAACGACCAGCAAATCGTTGTCCAATCGCATGCGTATTAGGTATAATTTTCTTGGAAATATCCATATACGTAGACATCCAGTTTGTTAGCTTGCAGACATACTAATTAATTTACGACTAGGTACTTACATATAAGTAAAGTACCTAATTAAATTCCAAGTACCTAATAACACATTGTTTTGCCAATTTTTTAACAGCAACAAGGCAATGTAGTCACGACATGAAGCTCATATTTACAACGTTATGATGTAAATTGTTACAAAAAAAAAAACCGGGCAAGTGCGAGTTGAATTCGCGTGGAGAGGGTTTGTATTCATTTGGAAATCCTCACAGTAAGATGCTAGTTAATTACTACTAGCGCTATTTAGTGGTGTTTTAGTGAACTATTTTCCGTAAGTGAACGTGTTATATTGAGTTTACCACTTTATTTTCAATTGATAGAATTCGGCAAGCAATTAATTATATTTTGTATTTTTTTCAAAATTTTAGGCTCAGTAGTTTCGGAGATCAATAATAACAATAATATATTTGAGATCCTCATAATAAGCCCTTTCATTTGATATATGACACTGTATGGTATGCTTAACTTTTTTTTAAATTTCCTAATATGTACCCGAAAATGACAATTATTTAAAAAAAAAAAAATACTTTGTACATCTGTATTTGGGTCATAAGATTACACCATCCTACCAAATTTCACCTGATTTAGTCAAGTAAATTCGGAGTAAATTGGCTGTAACAGACGGACGGACAGGCAGACAGACGCACGAGTGATCCTATAGGGTTCCTTTTTTTTAATTTTTTGTACAGAACCTTAAAAACTACTGCATTTAATTAATTCTTTTTTGTAACCTCACCAGTATTCGCCTGTTATATTTAATTAAGAGCTTTTGCATACCAAGTTTTTTGTTGCGCTGACCACGCGCATTTTTTATTAGTGCGCGCGACAAACGCAAATGTAACGCGCGTTTGCATCGATTGAAACGCGCGCTTTTAACGCGTTTGAGCCATTGGTGATGCGGGGAGAGGTGTGTGTGCACATCGACGCGACGCCCTCGTAAAGGTACGAGTTCATAGCCGTCTGCACACAGCAGCAGGAGCCGACGCGACGTGACATTGCGACACTTATGTCGCAGCGGCACATCGAAGCGTCATGTCGTTGCAATCATGATTCCGAACCCAACTGCAGATGGCTGCAGCAGACGGCAGCGCCGTATTCCAGTTAGTTCTGAATGTTCCATGAGACAAGATGTCTGACCTGTTTGAGATTAGTGATCGAGCGATTTAAAAAACGTGGTGTGCAAAGGCTCTTAACAATCCAAGAATTCCAAGATTCGACTTTGTATAGAAACAAGTGAATCTGAACTGTACAAGCGAATACTCCGTGAGTGAGCGCTTTTACAGAATGTATGTAACTCATATTTTTTTGTACTTTCATGAATAATTAACTCGCCGCAGAGTTGAAAAGCCGTAGGTTCTACTTTGTTTTTTATCTTTTTCATATAGTAAAATGAACTACAGTTGTCTAGTTTAACTACCGCCATAATTTATTCCTGAATAAAAGCAGCCTTTTGTGATAAATTATGTACCTTAGTGGTATTATTATACATTACGATTTATGAAAATGTTAGGTCTAAATAACAGCTAGCTAGTATTATTTCCTTTATTCATATACATTACACACACATATAAATTAAATTTTTACATATTATTATTACTTAATGAAGGTTTTACCGGATATTATGTAACGAATTTAACAGTCATCCGATTGCTACACGTTCGTACATTGTATATAACATTTGGTTGCAGGCAACAATGTGTTTTAAGACATGAATCTTACTAATATTTAAGAAAAAAATGCCGTTTAGTAAACGCTTACTAATTAATTAGTAGTAGGTAATCTAACGATGGATCAAAATAAATAAGTGACAGGTTCCCGGTTCTCGTTTTCACGGTCTCTTCGTATCTCCGCCCCTCTCGGCTCTCAGTATTACCAAAACGCAGGTCAATTTTCTCTACAGCCAAATTACCAAGACGCGCACTAAAATACTAGAAGGAATATTGTTAGACACTTTTTATTTAGTTTTACTCGAAATAACCATCAAATCACAATCCGTTTACAAAACGAGACTTCAAAAATGGTAAATGTCTTACATACATTGTGTGAGTATTGGTGCATTAATTCCTCATAAATTAGTTATACACAATTCTCCTTAGATTTAAACTCCTTATTATATAAATCGTCGTGGGTAAAAATAATAGGTCATACCTACTAGGATACAAACATGCGCCATTCGTTTTAATTTGTAAACAAAGTTATTGTTTCTATTCTAAATCCACTGCATTTGTCCATAATAATGGTTTGAACTAACTACGTAGTGAGTTTAATAACAGTTTTTGCAATACCGAGCAACCCACGACATCTGCCCAGAGCTACTGAAAGTTAGTGGCGCAGAAGTTGTAATTTAACTAACCTGTTGTAAAGGTCAAGGATTGGCCAGTTGTACATAACACGGAGACACCTGCGCCGGTGCTAGACTCGATACTGTCAACTTTTTCTATACACATCAAGTTTATTACCGTTTACTCGCATTACGACTACGATACTTAGACAGCGTGTATCAGAATGGTGTGGTCATATTTCAGGGTGTCAATCAGCTGTCCTATACATTTGAGTCGAGTACTCGTAATATTCAAGTTTTGTACGGGACAGTTATTTTTTTCGCGATTATGACGGTAGTCCCATGAAGAAACTTGTTCAGTTTGATGGTCTGAATCACAAGGCCTTTCTGGTACACGCTGTAGAAACTGACGGCTTTGAAGACAGATCGTGAGAAAAGTTGTACACTCAACGCTCTTTCGGCACCACGATTAACGCTTCCAGCGTGACAATTTCGTGCTCTGTGGGCAGTTCAATAATTTTCCATAGATCTTAACATGTTTTTGCCGGCAAATTTATGTTCCCTTCACCAACATCGACCGGAGCGGACCCATTTAATAAGAATCTAATTAATTTGTACCTCGGTAGGTATACCTCCATGTTCTTGGTGTCACATATTGCATTTAAAATATGCATATTATAAGATTAGATCACCGCAAGGTTCAAGTTAATTTTGCGTGACCTGTAAATGTCCTCACATAGGTAATTAGAAATTCCTCATTCTGCCACCGACGAGGGGTGATTTAATCGATATCTAATAGTTTTCGAGTGGGTTCAGTTTTACGACAATGGCACATAAAGTGACATACTTACAAAACAAATCATTAAATCCAAATATGTTTAATTTTTATGCCACTGGAAAAATAACACAGGTTTAGCGACCGGCCCTCGGTTGTGCGCTCAAGGTCGATTGTCTTTACAGTGAAGTCTGTTGGTTTTACTTGTAATATTCAGTTACGTTACCGCAGAACGTACGTGTAGCGTGCGATATAAATAGAGGTTAGGCTCGAGTTGTTCCGACCGTACTCTTGTGCATAACAGACCGGTCCATTATCTTACCGCAACTAATAAAAACTAAAAGGAATTTCGGTACTTACCACTGACACGTGTTGACTGTTGCAATGTTGTATTCTACTAAGTATGTCTAGAAACGGAACTCACGATACAATCAATGTACGTTAGTCTCTAGTCAAATAATTGCTTCCAACTTTTGATTCTATAAAAAAATAGCTTTGGCAGCCGTATCGGTTTGTCTTTCACCGGGAAAAGATTTGTTCTATTGTTAGTATTTGACAAGTGTGAGGACGACTCATTGGACGATACGAGGTAAATGTGTTCTCTCGCAGCTGACCTCACGGAGTGTTGTTCACCGACCCACGGCGGGTTTGTTGTTCATCCTTGAAAGTAGCACCAACCCTGTTTCCGCGACTGTTTCCTAAAACATACCTACCTAAAAGAAAACAAAGATGACCCAATTTTGGAATGAAGTGCGCATATACACCTTCTGTTGAAATAGTGGGCAGTACTTCCCTAGCTCCGCTACATGTTGACTTTGCATGTATGTATTTCGTAGCACGCTGCGACATTTTGTGCATGAGGATATTCACAAGCGTTATAGTGATTTTTAAACGGCATTTGCCCAAGCTGCGCCTTTCTTGGCTTTCCCTAATACGTGGCCATCTCTTGAGTGGACTACGTGATGTTTTGCTAAGGTAAATGACCATCACCGGCGTCCGTGACATGGTAAAAGTGCAAGTGACGCTTTTATGAGGTTTAAACTGTACGCAACGCGGGTGCTACGCAGGGTCTACGAGTTTTTTTAGCCCTATGTTACATTTATATTACAGCCCTCGCAAACTCATCTTGTAATAGTAATAAATATAATAAGCGTTATTAATAAGTAAACAATTTTGCTTCCGTCTTTGTGTCATAGATCAGAGTTTTAATCCTATACTATTATATTTTATTTACATACCTTTTGGCTACATTTTGTGCTACGATTTTTCGTAGACGGGCCATCTCGTTTCTCGATACCTGAGTTTATAAAAAGCCGTCGCGTGTGAATAATAAATGCGAAATTAGAATCGCTCGATGGCTTGTTATGTGTAATTAACAGTGGTCGGAATAGGTAGAGCTAATGTACCTAAAGTTCAAGCAAGGAACAGAATCGAACAGTGTTCCTTGCGACAATTTTTTTTTTCCAAATATTTTTTTCTGAAACTAGGAAATGTCTCGGAATCAGTTAAGTACATTTAATAATAATGTTATTTATTAATCAGTATAGTAAACTAATTGAATGTATTATTTTTCATTTTTAACCGACTTCGACAAAAAGGAGCACATTCTCAAAAAGTTACGTTAGTTGTTTACTTTAATGAGTAATTGGTATGAAAACCTATAAATTGTTTTCTTTTACCTTGTTAGTTCTACTATTAAAGCAAGTATGAAAATTAAATTAACTTCCGCACTTACTCACGGCGTTCAAACGAAGTTACGGAGATTACCTTTATTTTTTAACAATAAAAATCGTGCACTCTTTTTTTTAAACAGAAACAGTAAATGAATTCGATAGTTGTTGTACTTTTTTAATTTTAGTTGTACTTTTTAGTAATGTTCAGACATTCGGAACAAATATTCCGAAAAAAAAATAGTCGTAAGGAAGTCTCCACTTTAGTTTCTGTTCCTTGAACTTTAGGCACATTAGCTCTACCTATTCGGATCACTGGTAATTAAATTAAGTATTAACGAAGGTTCTACAATAATATTACATAATGACTACACTACACACATACTACACCACTACACATCACTATTAAAAGTATGTGGCTATGGGGACTAATTGACACACCACTAGAAGTTTTTCAATACCGAAGTTTGCAAGTATGATACCCTCCAGTATGGTCTCTTTCTGGTCGTGTCGTTCCTATCGGACTATGAGAGTGAGGGAAGAAATAGAGCACGTCTGTCATTGTGCACACGCTTTTAACTTGTGACTAATATATGTATGTGTGGAAATTAGGATAGGATCCTTTTAATATTCACAGAAAAACTAACAACTTGTACCTACATTACTTGTGAATGGTTGGGTAGCGAATTTTTGTTTATCGTCGTAAGACGTAGATTAGGGCCAACAACTTGTGGGTTGCTTGAAACAGAAGTGTATATAATGGTAGAACTACCACATGATGGTCCTACCGTGATCGTAGCAGGTGGCTTTCTGTGGTTTGTGTCTACCCCTATGGGAAAAAGGCGTGTAGTATATATGTACCACGTGATGCTCAAGCGAGCGTATTGAACGTGAGAGTAGCCAAATGAGTATACACCCGATCTTAGCAGTTCACGTTCTGCACATTCTGCCTGGTCTGGGTTTATGTGGGTGGTCAGTGTTACCCCTCAACGGGCGTTTTTGGTCTTTGAGTCTTATAGGATTTCGATTAGTTTAGTTGATCAAAAACTAACTTGATTTCACACTGAAAATATTCTTACAAATGAAACTATTTTCTGTAACACTCCAAACGCGCGTTTAAATTAGTTTAAATTAGGTAGGTACCTTACTTGTTTTACCTCAACAAAAAACATTTAAATACGATAGACGGAACCGGGTACAAAGCGAACGGTTATCTAATTGCATCCCGTGTCAATTATGACACGGGATGCAATTAGATAACCGACAATTATGTCATTTTGCTATATGACCTCAATGAGATATCACAGATTTTCTATGACATTTCTTATATTATGAATTTATAATGCAAGCCTTTGAACTACGCTGAAGTTGTCTGAAATAATTATGTAGGCCACATTGCATATTAATTACTACGCCTTAGAAGTTAAGAATATAAGAAGGGCAACCTATATTAAGTATGATATAAACAAGTTTTACTGAAAAAAACATATAACATTATTGGAAACGAAGATGACACTTGAATGAAGACACTTACTAAAAGATTAACAGTATTCCTAACAGTATGATAATTTACTTTACAGTGGCAGCTCATTCGAAGGTCAATGGCAGAATGGCAAGCGGCACGGCCTGGGCGTGGAGACGCGCGACCGCTGGCTGTACCGCGGCGAGTGGACGCAGGGGTACAAGGGCCGCTACGGCGTGCGCCAGAGCACGATCAGCAACGCCAAGTACGAGGGCACCTGGGCCAATGGACTCCAAGACGGATACGGCTCCGAAACATACGCTGATGGCGGTCAGTATTATCTCATTTCTTTCATTGCCAAAGTATTGGAATTCAGACGAAAATACATTACGTTTACATGGCCATGGCATTCTCCGCTATATAGATCTGTTCGTTACGAGAAAATACATTATTGTTAATCTCATGATAACACACAAAGCTATTGTTTTAATCCGAAAATAAACTCTTGAAATCCGGGTTAGCCTGAGTTATGCTAGTATAGGTATTTGTAATAAATTAATTTCATAACTATTTGTTGTACGCGGTGTTCGCCTCATGACCCAGATTGTAATGGCGTGAACTAGGAAGGAAACCCTTTTGCTTGCGCAATGTTTGCTGTCGGAAAATAATGTCTGTAAACTATGCACCGTCTGGATAAAACATTCTTACTGAACATACCTAAGAGAAGGTACACAGATTGTACAGATAATAGTAGCTCGCAATAAAAAAAACACATGATAAAAGGAACGGAATGTGCACCTACGTGGACTTATATGGTTTTGTTTCTCATTTAATTACGCATGCACCTATCAATATCCATATCACGTGTACTGAACATTCATGTTGTGCCAAGCGACAGATAAAAATCACAATCAATGGTGGCATAATTTACCGAGTTATATATAATGAAGTCCAAAGTTAGACTTAATTTAGGTAATAGTTTGCGAGCGTTGTGTATGAAATAACGTCATATGTTTCCTAACGGCGGCATACCGTTGACTCATGCTCTCAATAAAGATTTGTCATTCATAAAATTAAAATGATGAATTCAGTTATTTGTAACAAAAGAATTTCACCTTTAACAATATTTTTTTTAATGTAATAGTAACTTTAAATATTTCCGAAAACAACTGTCGAGAATAAGTACTTAACTTTAGTACCGTTCACATAAATTCATCTTCCTTATAATTTAGCTAATTTACTCTGAGTTCTGACAAACTTTAAGCGATTTACTCCAATCATAATGTTAACATTTACTCATAGAGACATCTTTAGAGCTGTATTATAAATTATAAACATGTTCAGCACCAACGGCTCCATCAACTGTGCGTAGCCCAGTTACTCGTTTGCACTGGGATGAAAGTTTTCTCGATGAATGATCGGAGTGAGGCGGCCCTGTGCTCCGCCGCCGCCCGCCACGCAGCGGCCCGCGGCCCTCGCCGGCTAAATATAGCACAGGCACGCCTGCCGCGCCGCCTCGACACACAATCATGTCGACCACTCATTTAATACTAGGGGCTTCAAAAAATAAAAATCACACCCTAATTACGCGGACATAGTCATCTCTACATTTCCTTAGATAAACTGGAGTCCAACCTAAACTATCATCTCTACCGTCTCTACCACTTTATACATAACAGTGACCAAACTTTAAAGTGTGTTCGAAAATTGAATGTCATTTAGAAACGTTTTGATGCTTGATGGCTTTTCGTAAAAATAAACGTAGTTACACAGCTGAAAGGGATGTTATAAACACAGGAAATATAAGATTTGACACAGTTTTACACCATTTAGTACGGAAAACGTGCAGACATTACATTCATGAATGCAATTGACGTCATACGGTGCTTGAAGATTGACGATAGCGAGATTGACTATGAGAAATAAGTCGTGCCATAGACTTCATTCGTGTTCTCAAGTGATTGATGCAGAACATCAGTAAAAGTCAATTTTACACTGCTTATTTGTGTAACAAGATTTTAATATGATTTAAAACCTAGAGGTTGACGCATCTTTACCAATAATTTGGCGTCCATCTTTTGTATTCTCTATAGAATATGGCTTTGATTGATTAATTTTGTTCCGTTCTTTTTGTTTTCGTATCCATATTCATATCTACTACGGAAAGAGCTACAAACCCTACAGGTGGAATCTATTAGATGATAGGTACTATACACAGAACATACTCCACGTTTTGGAATAGGGAAATATTGAATCGCTCTTGACGTATACGGGTGATAGATTAGCGCATTTGCTCGTAATATTTAAAGACCCACCGGACTCGAACTTATGACGTCTTTACATCGCATTTGCTGTTCAACGTGCCATTATTGTGCGATTACAGATTAGCGAGCGATCAGTACATTCTCTATCTCTTTTCAACTGCATATTACATAAGTAGGTAGTAGCTAATGGTATTATGATAAAACCCTTGTCAGGCTTCTGTCGCACTTAAGTGGTTTATCTCTACAAAATTAATAGCAGGCGACTTATGGTGCTTATCTAGTTATCATTGGCATACATGTTTTCCCTTGTTACAATCATTTTGTAATAGTGATACTATCCTACAATTTTGTGTGCCGATGGGGGGTGGTGCCGCTACTAACAAACGTGTGAAATTAAACCTTGTCCGTGTACTCAAATGCCTTAAAGAAATAGAAGATTATGCATGCAGAGGATAAAACAGTGAGTAAGTCTAGAATCGTGAGAACAGTAAGAAATTTAAGTCCGCACAAGACGAAGACACCTTTACCCCTGAGGTTCATACTCTACTTTTCAAACCCGCTGCAAGAAAATAAAAAACAATTAGGTAGTTTTTACTAAAAACGACATCGCACGCTAACATTCTACCGCTGGGGTGCACCAGTGTTGGTACTGGTTGGTGGTATGGACATTTTTAACTCTTTTAGAGAAACAAATCGTTCGATCGGAAATTTTGGACAAATGAAATCCTTGGAGAAAGTGACAACATTAAAAAAAAGAAAATCAAAACCTTTTACAGCTGAATTAGACAGGCAATAAATACACGTACATAAAATTCTATACTAGTGGTACTTTTTGTAAATGAAAATAATTATTCAATACACTTCCTCGAAAATTGGAATCAGCAACCAAAGCAGCCAATCAACCGATGCGAAAGAAGCTTAGGGCGAGTCAATTCTTCAATCATTAATTTGTATTTGGCCATTTGCAGAAACTATTTTTTCACACCTCGTAAATATTTGAATGTCTTTGTTTCACACGACCTGCTCGTAAATGTCAAATTATAAATAAAGTAAAGTAAAGCTAGTACAAGCCCGGATAGAGCCTAGGACAATAATGACTTGCTTTACGTTAGGTTGGCACTTGGCATACCATATAATTTGACATTTGATAGCAAGTGGTGTTAAAAATTGATTAATTACTCCCTGCCTTATCTAATCACCATAAACCACCAACAGTCTTAGGATTTTTAGTGTCAGGTTTGAATTTGTATGATCCAAAATGATAAGACTGTCGACTTTAATTCCAGGTACATACCAGGGACAATGGATGCGCGGGTTGCGGCACGGCTACGGCGTCCGCACGTCGGCGCCGTTCGGGCTGGCGTCGCACTACCGCGGCGGCGCGCGCGGCCACCGCGGTTCCTTGTCTTCGCTCAACGAGGGCGGCGCCGACCCCTCCGAGCAGCGGACCACGCGCATGGACGACGCCCGCGGCGGCTTCGTGCTCACCGTCCGCTCCGACCAGCCGTCCGGACGTCGCGGATCGCTTGTCGGCAAACCTAAAGGACTGCTGCACGTAAGTTGAGTCTGCTATCATTCTCTATGCTGTACTCTACCGAACCTCAACTGGAAAGACGAATTCAATTCTCGTAATCGCCTTGCTTGGCGGGCCAGATCCTAACAGTGCTTCTTTTCACTGGTGACGTAACTGATTTTCACTTGCTCTAATGGGGTGTCTAATTTGGAACATGTTACTTCGAAATGAAACATACATAAGGGTGCTATCACATGGATTTACAGCTGAAATTCAAAAGTGCCTTCTTTAGGATTTAAGATGTTAATCCCATAGTCCGTTTCTTTACCACAATCTAGAGAAACACAAACTAAGCACTATGCAATGCAGAACATACTAATCAAATTTTAGTATGAGGAGTAATACTGAATAGGATCTTTTCGTGAGTATTTTAGGGATGAGTTTTTATTAATTTGCACCCAGTCCTAGACAAACAAAACCAAAATACAAAAGGAAAGATTTAGTAAATCCCTTAAATATGCCTAAGCTATTGAACTCCACTTACTAAGACGACGTATAATGTTTTCAGAAATGGCGCAAACAGCGCAGCGTCGGCGAGCTGGACGGCACCGGCACGGGCTCGGTCCACTCCGGGGGCTCGGGGGGCTCGGGCTCTTCATGGGTCTCCTCGGTAGACAGCACCCACTCCGCTATGACCCATGCCTCTTTGCACACAAACTCAAACGCAAGTTTCGTTGTCGAGGTGGGACTTTACTTATTTGGTTTAAATCACAAATTGATCACCCACATTACCGTTCGCATGTTGATGCAATGCCATCTTGATGCCCTCCACCCCCGGGCCGATCCCTAGCTAGCATGGCTCCACACGAACCCAATTATCTACACAAACCCATTAATAGATATTGATCACGCATAATATGTACGTGTAGATCCAGTCCTAACTAAAATAAACATGTTGTCATCATTGTGACACACTGTCTCTAACTCTGAAACCTATATATTTATTAACAATGACACACTCCACATCCTTAATGGAAATCTTTCACATGTGTTAACAGAATGACTTTGTAAATAAAGGTTTGCGACGAAAACAACGTGTGGAATGCCATTACACGATTATTAGTTCGAGGAGACACACAAATGACTCATTTTAAGACCTCGATTCGATGTATAATAATCTACGTCTGCATCAATTTCAATCGAAAAGAATGTTTTTGATATGTGGGGATTGATACTTTGCGTTTTGGTTTTGTTTAATAACCAATACTTAACTATAATAAGGCACTGCCGAAAAATGGAAAGAGACCGGTTTCCCCCTATATCAAATCAAATAGTGTTGTTAAAAAGTAATTTTCCTTTGACAGGATGAACATTTGGATGCGAGTGTCACAGAAACTTATATGGGCGAATGGAAAAACGATAAACGTACTGGGTTCGGTATCAGCGAGCGCAGTGACGGCCTTCGGTACGAGGGAGAGTGGTCGGCGAACAAAAAGTATGGATACGGCGTTACGACGTTCCGAGACGGCACGAGGGAAGAGGGCAAATACAAAAACAACGTACTTATAACAAGCCAGAAACGAAAACATTTATTCCTCATGCGGTCCGCTAAATTTCGAGAACGTGTTGATTCAGCAGTAAACGCAGCGCAACGTGCCTCCAAAATAGCATTACAAAAGGCTGATATAGCTATCTCCAGGTCAGTGTAGCATCAAATTCATAGAGGTCAGATTAAGGCCACAATTTAATATTTATCTTTTTTTCAATTACTTATTTGACTGAAAATCATTTCCATAATTGTTACAGAACCGCCACGGCTCGAGGGAAAGCTGAACAAGCCGACGAAGCGGCAGACCAAGCAAAAGAAGACTGTGATATAGCGCAAGCTACTGCGAAGCAGTTCGCTCCAGATTTTAAGCACCCAGGCTTTGACAGAATAGGATTAAGAGAAAAATATAGACAAAAGGTTTACGATGCACAAGTTGCAGCAGCCGTATCACAAGAATCTGAAAAGATCTTGGATGGAAAGAGCATTCCAAATCATATCCCTCCGATGCATTCACAGATTCCCCAAAACAATAGAGCTCCAAATGCAGTAGCTTCCAGAAGACCTTCGACGCAATATCCTAAAGCCGTAGATCCACGGCTCCCGAACAGTTCTAACTACAATACAGACAATAGAAATCTTGGACCTCCGCACGATCCGTACTATTCGTCGAATCAAGATAACTGGAAATCAGCAAATACAACGCCCCAAATTTCGCCCGATAGTCAAAAATCATACTTACCAAATGACCAAACAAATCCATACGGACCTATCTCACAAGGCAATCAACAACAGCAGCAAGCTTCCTCGTACAGATTTAATCAACCAAGTATGGACCAAAGTGGTCAGCAATACGTCAACCAAGATCGGCGACTCTCCTCGACTAACAGACCACAATCAAACCAAAGACCCCAACAGAATGAATGGAACCCTCCTCAAGCTCCTCCCCGACGACAGAGTGTGCTCGGTCAGCCTTCTTTTGACGCACAGGGTAACTTGTACGTTGACAGCGGACCTGCTGCGTATGGACGAAATGAGCTTCGAACCGGAACCGTACACTCTGAGGGCCCTCTCGACCGACAGGCAATGCCGACGAGTCAGCAACCCTATCGTCCAACGATCGACTCCCAAGGTTATAGACAACCGCATGATCAACAAGGGTACGGCCAACCGCAAGATCATATGTATCGTCAGTTGCCGAATGACAATCAGGCATATCGACAACCAGGCTCTGCTGATCAGGGATATAGACCCAGTGCTCCTACTGAACAAGATATTGTCAACGGAGCTCGGCCAGCAGGACCGCGTCCGTCCATTGACTACTTCGATCACTACAAAAGGCCCCCAAGTCGAGATTCAAGCGTCGACCGGTATGGACGGCGGTCGCGGCAGCCGTCTGTGGAGGCGGCTCCAAGCGGAGGCTCCCGGGCAGGCTCCGTAGCTCCGCAGCCCGCAGTGCCGTCTCGGCCGGCGTCCCGCGCCGCAACACCTGCTGGCAACGGCCATCTAGCATCTGGTCGTGGCTCCATATCGTCTCGTGCAGGTTCGCGAGAACCTCAACCATTTGAGGACTCGATTTTGAGAAAACGGACGCTCGGACAAGAGATATCACCGTCACCTTATCAGCCCAAACGTACCGAAAGTTTGTATGTGGCCCAAGTACCGGAACCACCGCCGCCTGCGCCGAAGAGGGGCGGAGGGGGTGGCGGAGGTGGCGGAGGCGGCGGAGGCGGCGGAGGCGGCGGAGGCGGAGGAGGCCGTAAGGTAGGTTAATTACAATTACAAGTAAAGCACTCGCAAAGACTTCCGATTTAACCAGAAAATAATCTTATGGCCTAAGTATGATTGCTAAACCAAACTTAGTACAAGCGTATTTAAAAAAAGACATGACAAATGCGTAAAAGACCCGCGCCTTGTCAAAAGCTGTGCCTGGTTATCGAATTTCTAACGCTTTTCATAGATTGCAGAGTAGATGATTGAAGAGTAGACGATTGAATTAAACACGACCCATGAATTTTCTATTCCATATTGAAGAGCAAACTTAACCTTGCAGTTAACAAAATAGTGACCGTGACTTCGTTAATAATTTGTATTTCCCCTTAACTTGTTCTGTGAGACCTAACTGCCTGCCAAATTTCAAGTTACCATGGGTTTTGAATAATCAAGATATATTTGAGTTGATTGCCCTGTCTCTGGATTACGTTGAGATTAGATTTTCCACAAGTACAAGGGACCGCAATTAAAAATGAAATTATATTTATATCAAATACAAGCAAAGACAATTGACACTTTTACGCGATCCTTTTGGAAGTCGGTTAGAAAGGGTCCTGACGGGTAGAATAACGGACAACAAAGTGATTTTTTATGGGTACCTTTTTTTCCTCCTATTGTAGGGAATTAAAAAAAAATGTTATTCATTTCTTGAAGTTTGTCTATACTAATATTATAAAGAGGTAAAATTTATTTGTAAGTTTGTATGTTTGTATGTTGGTGGTAACCTCTAGATCCATTGAACCGATTTTGATCATTCTTTCACTAATAGGAAGCTACATTATCCCCGAGTGCCATAGGCTATATTTACAACATGTCCGTAGGATAGTTTCCGACAAAAACGCGAGCGAAGCCACTTGCAACAGCTAGTTAAAAATATATTCCTTTTGTCAAATTGGATGGAAAATGGACAATGCTATCTTAACTGATGATCTGTTGTTTACCTTTGCCACTGTCACTAAAATCGATAGGTAGTTCTTTTATTTAATGTAAAAAAGATTTCTTATTTTTTTATCATATCTATTTACTAAAAGTTACAACAAACATTTGTTAAATAAAAATTTTGCAGAGACCAACTCCTGGTACAATTAGTTGGTCAGCTATATTTAATTTCCTAGCCTGAGATATCTGGAATTAGTATAATAATAAATAGTAGGTACATTTTGATGCAAGTGTGCAAAATGATTGAACACAAGGCGGGATTACACCACGAGCCGCAAGCGAAGGCGATTTCAACATGACTTATTTGTAAGGAAAAAAAAATATTACATTCTGTTACAAGTATTTAGGAAAATGACACGCGATGCATTGTTTTGAGAAAACTGCCTCGAAAAACAAAGAGTTTCAAGAAAACATCACATGAACTTGGCAGTTAATTTTAAAGGAATTTTGAACAAATCGGTTTGCGATGGATTCATTCGTTTATGAGCTATATTACATTGAGATCCCGCCTATGATCGACCTTCGGTCAACACTCACAGCTGTCGCACTTTAAATAGTCTTGACTTAATTTCACCAGGTAACTTATGCGTAATATGTTTGGTTATGTATTAAGATGGCAAAAAAAAATGTTTTATTCGGTAAACAGATATGTGAAGGTCGGCCTTGGGCGAGATCTTAGACTATCACAAAAGTGTCATTTTAACGCTCTTGACGGCGTAGATTTCTCACAGTTAGCAGTTTATGGTGGAGAGGTGGAAAATTTTCAAAAAAAAAATTAGTTCGATTTCTGCGAAAGAACCTCCCAAGCTATCGAGTTAAAATTCAAATTCAAATGTTTATTGCCCGAGTTCATACTTGTTGCAAATTAGCTCTATTGTCACCTATTTCAGAAATGGCACAAACCACCCTGGATTAGTTCTATTTATTAAGCAAAAGGGAGCAATCAAAATCAATCTGTGTTAAATATATACAACATCGTGACCCCTTCTTGGGTTGTGCAATACACGTAAGAGCCACTTCTCGAAAAAGTAATCAAAAGACACGCTATAAGGCTGGCTTTCTTTTTACGTCAGTTGGTCAGTCCTACAAGGTTATCAATATATGCGATACATGCAAAGAAGCAATGAAATATTAAAAAAAAGGTATAAACAAGCAAAGAGGTGATAAAATCTATGCGCAAGGAGGAGATTAAGTGTACTGACTGCGGGTATCTTCTGTTTTAATGATCAGGAAGTCACGCGAATATCTACGCCAGTTTGAACACCTCCATACAAGGTATTTCACACAATCAGCACGAGGGAATTTTGCCCTGTATTCCGCACTAGATTCACCAAAGTTTGACCAGATGTGCTACGATATAGCAATTTTTGCGTGTAAAATTCACCCCCTAGATTAGTCAGGTATTTAATTAGAAGCTCAGTAGTTGGTAAACATTATTGAAATATTTTTGTCGTCACGTCATCCTCGAAAACTACAAAAGATAATTGGTTAGTGTCCAACTGTACATAAAGATGAAACATTTTTTTCTTTATAAACGTAAGCAACTAAATAAATGAAAATTTAGTTTAGAAGCGGTTGCCACGTCGAAATGTTAGGGGTGGGTGATAAGTAATTTTACCGTCTCAAACACATCGATATACTCAGAATAATGACGCTGTATTCTATCAACAATAGCTAGCCATTATGCTACTACCGCTGCTAACTTTTAATTAAATTGCTTAAAATGAATGAATGAATTAATTAATTGTTTTAATTGCTTTAATTTTCTAACATCTATAGGCAGAGGCTACACTTATTCGTAGTATGTCAAGCAAAAAAGCACGAAACACGTTCACGTACAGTAATATATTTGTAAGTGCTACTAATCGTGTTAGATAATAGACAAAGGCAAGTATCTCCTCAACCTCGTTACGCGCAATTTATGAACAAGGTCACCCAGGTTATTGTACGTTTTGCGCACCTAAATAACTGGGCACTGAAATACGGTATTACTAAATAAGAGATCGAAACATGTTGTATTTCATTCGAAGCATCTGTTTATAGATAAATTATAACAAATATGAGTTGGAGTTGACAGTTTATTTAGATTTATTGACTGTTTTAGCAGTTGAGCAAAGTACTAAGGCCCATACAATGTTTTATAGCTGGAAAATGAACAGCTTGATCGAAGATACCCAGTATTAACGCAAATCACAACGCGATGGATGTGCGAATGGCATTGCAATAAGTTTAGTAATGACACGGCACTAGGCAGTAGGCGGGCGGGCGGGCGGGCGGGGATCGGCTCAGCGCTCAGCCCGTTCTATTTCTAATTTGAGACAGTCACTCGCTGCCGCTTTCCGTGTATCACCTCTTCGCTATATATAACTAAAATACATTAAATCTCAAAAAAATAATTTGCAAGTTATTAACTAGACCAATTTACACGCGATTAATTATAAAATGTTAATGAATACGTAATTTAATACGGTGCCACTTTACCTTTATATAATTCAGAAAAACATGTGGAGAATTTGTGAGCCGTGATTCGTAGAATTGGATAAACTTGTGTAATTATCGAGAATGTGGTACCAAGGCGAGGAAGATGACGAAGAGGATCTTATGTGCTCCCCGGCGATCCTCGCCAGGCGAGCGTCCGAGAGCTGGATTAACGTACCTCCCGTGGAGGTAAACTATCTCGCATAAAATTTCCACTAACGGGTACTTTGGAATTAGTAGAAATAATCTTAACCAGTGATAATGTACATAATACCAACTACTAAATATAACGCAAATAGCTTAAGATAAGCTCAGTCAATCGATTTAATGTTAAACAGATGTACAGGTGCGCTGTACTCGTACCTGAGATAATCAAAGGTCAAAGAGTATGCATCCACACTTAAATGCATTGGTGTCTTCGCAAATAGGCACTCGCTTTTCCTTTCAATAGAAATTTATTTGGATTTGTTTGTACCGTCAGATAAATCAATTTGTTTTTGTAAACGGCCCTCGCCCGGGGCCAGATCGGCGCAAAAGCAAACCAGTTTGTTTTTCTGACTCTTATTGCACAGCTTTTAGGTTCACAGTACAGTGATTCATGATACGATTTTTACTTTGCTTTCCTACACTAGTGCGGAAAGTACACACAGATAAATATATTATGCTAGTCAGTAATGGGCGAATTGCGAGTCCTATAGTCAATGTCTCTCCTTGAAATGCGAAGCATGGCAAACAAAATATAAAGCATTACCCTGCTTCTGGGTCAATCGGGTAAAAACTGGGGGTCACCTTACAAAATACATTTATTTATTACAAATAAGTTACAAAATATTGTTCATGATTTATTTGATTGCAAACAATGACAAACTTTGCACACTTGCATCACGATGTCAGTGATAAGTACATACATAATCATATGTATATATTTTATCATCAATTTAATCTGCCTAGCCTTTTTCCAGCGGTTGGTTGCCAGCCTAACCGGATGAAGCTGAATACCTGTATTGTTAATATTGTTGTCAAAGCATAACCTTGATAAAGCATTGTCTCAACTTTAAAAAATATCATGCATACGTACAACCACAGAACAGCAGTATTGGCTAATTCTTCTATTTGATAAAGATCTTCTTAATCTAAATTCACTGACAGACAATGAGACAACGCAACAAAAAGTCGCAACCATGAATTTGTGCTTAGGAGTACCTTATGTAACGAAAACGCGTTCGCTGAAAATAAAAAAAAATTACCGATGAGATTACCCATTGTTCGACCGGCTTCTAATACAAGGATTATTATGTATGTGCAGATGCTAAGCACGCCGCAGACCCTTCAGCGTAAGAAGTCGTTGCCGGACGTGGCGGGGATGCCCCGCATGCCGGACGGTGGAGGCATGTCCCGCGAGGAGGTGTCGGCCCTCGGCTCAGCGCGGCGTGAGGAGGTGCGCCGCATGCACGACGAGACCGAGAAACTGAGGGCCAACCCTCTGCTCTACCTAGTTAGTCCGCAAGTTAAGGTTCGATAGTCACTCGCTTAATTATTTTCGTAGGTCAATATCCTCAATGAAGAACTTTATTCAGCTGCTACGAAAGTGCTACGAAATGGCTACGAATGCTACGACGAACTTAATTAAAAAATACAAGTATAAATAATTGTCCTTTGCACTTATATCTTTGTAAATGTAGTGTATACTGTTCGCAGGACTGGTTCTCCCGGCAGCAGCTGGTGATCCTAGTGCTGTTCATCAACATCTCTCTGGGCATCATGTTCTTCAAGCTGCTCACGTAGCATCGGCGTGTGGCGCACGCGCGCCTTCTCTTTCCGATGCTGTAAACGATACTTTTGTAAATATTTGTAATTTTTGAACCAGAATAGTCCAAATATTATTTGATGTGCGACGAATGTTTAAAATAACATTTATTCTTTATTCCTTTTTAATACGAGAGTTACATTTACACATCCAATGAAAACGTATTTATTTGTCAATAAGGACTTCAACTTGCTAGTGTAAAGTACACGTTTGACGTTGTGAAAGTGTGCAAAGAATGACGATATAAGAGTGAAAACATTATCCTAATATTTCGTCGAGCTAATAATTTCGACTTGTTTAGTGCGGGAGTGAATTGAACCTGTTTTGTGTCCGGTAATCGGAAACTTCGAATGTAAGAAGCACGTTGTTCTATAAACCTGCATATTGTAGGTTTATTTATGCCTTCTATTATGAAGCTTAACGCCTTTAATGTAATATTTAACAGCTGCGGTGTTGTTGAAATCAGAGAGTTTTCGAAGAATTCATGGTCGCTTGTTCATGTGGAAGGAAGATATACCTATACAATATAAATAATAATGACAGCCCCGCAGTAGTCGTTTGTTTCAGTACATGACGCAGCACCCGCGCTGCTCTGTAGCAGCTGCCGAGACCTGGCATCCATGTAGCATCCTAATTCATCAGATTGTAGAGATTGACCGAATTAGGTATTCGAAAACTTTTCCGCCACTAGTGAAGTCGGCTATGGGGACGTTATTATTACTAAATGTTATTGTTGCTAAGTCAAAGTTTAAATAATTAATAAATTATATTTGTCAATTTTTAATAGTTTGTGCTGATTATTAAGAGATTGAAATATTACGTACCCCGAGTGATAATAAAAGCACAAAATATGTTAGATATAGGTATCTACTTGTTTCGAAAGTGTATATAAGTAATAATGATATTAATTAAAGTTTTACAAATATTACACAAAGTACGCATACCTACCTATAAGTAGATACGTTGTTATGCTTGCAAATGTACAAGAAAAATAAAATGCATATGCATTATTTTCCTATTCTATTAAAATTGTAAAAATCTAGCGATGAATACTGAAATTTTTATACAAGATTTAATCTTCATTTTATACCTATGAAGTCAATTCTCTCGTAATCGAATTGTTTATATGGTTAATACTATATAAATGGTATGTTAGATACTTTATTAATATTGGCATGGAAAGCGTGCGTTGAGACTGTTGATACGTATTATATACACCTACAACGAAACTTATTGAAAGCGCACATTCGTTGTTAGGTTATATATACAGTTGGTTAGACAATTTTCACAGTTTCATTATTATGTAAAGAATTATAAGTTATGTCTCTAAGAATTTTAATTACTTGTATCGATTTTATCTACGTTTCAGAAATAAAATATTTTAACAAAACAATTAGGTATGCCATTTATTTTCACATGATCCCAATCCTTGATATCCAAAACGCTGAAATGCGCGACAAGCAAAATGCGGCTGCTACGCCACTTACGTATAAATTTTTTTGGTACAGACACCAGCACATCAAGCACTACAATCTGTCAAATTTCTTTAATAGTATTTCAACTTTATAATTATAGCTTTAGTTTCAAGGTTGATTGGGAAAATTTAATAAATTCGAGTAGTTAGATGCGCTGGCGTCTGTACTTAATCATAATATTAGGTGGTCTTGAACACAGACTAAAGTCACTAGACAACGAAAACTTGCCTTCGAGGAAACAGCACAATTTTATTAAATTTAAGTACGGAAAGAACCAGTCTTACTATGGGGTATCGTAATATTACCCAGTACTAACGGGTTGTGACTGTCAGGCTGATAGGCAATTGCTCCATGTAAAATACTGGTAATCAGCTGCATCCGGTTAGACTGGAAGCTGACCCTAATATAGTGGAAAAGGCTAGGCAAATGAAAGAACGGTAATGTTATTCTAAAGACCAGGAAGTTGAATTGGATGGAATGACTTTTGCAGTGAATATCCAACTAAAATCGCTACCTAACTTAGAATTACTTATTAACAATTTTTAAACTGTCATGGTCATCATGGTGCTTGCAATAGCGCCGAAATATCGGGAACTCAAAACCAACAGTAAGCATGGTAAATATCCCTTTTCTAGTGTTAATGATAATTATCGTAGTAAAATATAATGCAACTTTGGTAATCACTATTTATAAAAAAGTATTAGATTAAATAAAAACTTACTAATTTGACTTTTTTTAATGGACGCCGCGCCAAAGTATAGATAACAAAGAAATATGTTTCCATCACTCACTTGTTCGAAAAGTGCCTCTTGCACCGTTTTAGGTTCACAATATAGTGTACTGAAACAATGCAGTGCATTCTCGTATTGCTGACAAGTGCTCTTCAGATACCTATCTACACAGCGCAGCGGTAGTGTAGTCATATAAAACTGAACAAGTTTCTCCATGGGGCCAACCTCGTAATCGTGAATAAGTAATGAGCAGTCGTAAAACAAAGCTTCAATACATACTGAAATGTGACCAAACAGTTCTGACACACTTTGTATACAGGGTGGAAGGTACACCGACGCTAAAACAGTAAACGTATTCAGTACATCATTCTGAGCCCCTACATAGAAATCAGCTGTTTCCTACAAAAGTGCAATATCTACACGGTCAAAATGTACCCTGGCTGGAGGCCTTAAATTCTAGGCATCCACAGGATTAGACCGAATTAACCGATGAAAATTTTGCTATGATGTACCCACCCCGTATTTTTTCAAGTCAGAAATATGTAACTTTTCTATAAGCTCAGCACAAAAGCAGCCAGTCTTTTAATGCCTAAAATAACATAACGTCACGCCACTAATCCCCGAAGATTTTTAGGCAGAGGTGGCCTATTTTTATCATGCCTAAACTATACAAATATATACAGGCTGGAAAAGGGGCACTGACTCGTAAACGGTAACCACGTAGGTACTCAGTACATCATTCTAAAATCTAAACCCCCTTACATCGAAATTTTCATCAGTACATAAACCCACAATAGGCTGCGGCCGCTATTTTATGGCTCGTACATAATTGAGGCACCATAACGACAATTAACATGAGGAAAACAACCAAATTCTTAAACCGATTTTGATGAAATTGGGAGCAATCGGGAAGTATATCCTTTCACACAAAAAAGAATTTTCATACCACCTGCTCGAAAATGTCAAATTATATGTTAAGCAACCTTAACCTAAAGTGAGTCATTAGTGGCACAGCCGGTCAATAATGTTGTACTGGACATGGTATAATAATATCTGGATTTCATTATGACCCGCTGGCAAATAATTTCCTTGCCCGCTGGTCAATAATGTGATTTGAATTTGGAATCTCATATGCTCAGCTAAATTGGCAGTATAGTACTAACAAACACCCTTTGGTGCCAGAAAGAGGTAAGCTATTCTCGATGCCCTTACTACGCGTGGATGATATTCTCGATTTCCTACAAAATTATAACGACTGCTTCTTCATATCGTTGCCATGTTTTCGAAGACATAATATTATAAGAATAATTAGATAACTACGAACCATTTTTTAAAAGGAATGGAATAACATTAAAACTGGCATTAATAATAACAAATACCGTACCGCGCCGTAATACCGTAATAGTAATTGGCTGTAACATTAGTTAATTTATTTTAAGTAAACTGCGCTAAGATTGCTGTGGATTTTGTGAATCAATAAAGAAATAATAAAACCTATCTATACTCTATATCTCTACAGTCAATTTATCACATTTTATAAAAAATACTCTATTTTCACGAGCGTCTCCAATGACGTTCTAAATTCAAAATGCATACAGCCAATCGTCCAAAACCATTCTACCAGCCCTGTATAAAGCTTAGTTTACACAAACGCCACTTCCATGAGAGTGATATCAATAGACACACTGCACACACGACAAAACCATAGAAGAGACTTTTTTTTTTTGAAAATCGAATTTATCATGTCTTGGCTACTTATTGGTAGACGCAATAAAGGCGCGTACTTTTGGCATTTAAACTTTAAATTTATCAACAAAGTATTATAAAATGTCGAGTGATGAAAGTGATTGTACTCCTGAATTCATTACAACCGAAGCTAATAATATTTCCAATGATTTACTGCCGGAAAAGTCAAAGGATATAAAAGCCTACGACAATTGCCAAAAATGGAAAAGTACGAAAGGCGTCAAGTCCATTTCGGAACCAGTTCTATTAGTGTATTTTCAGCATTTATCTTGTACTCAGAAGTCAAGTAGCCTATAGGTGTACTTATTCAATGCTTAGGTCAACAATAAGCATGAAACATAATATAGATATCAAGACATACGCTAAGCTATTAGCATTTCTAAAGAGGAAATCGGAAGGTCACCAATCAAAGAAATCGAAAGTTTTCACACGTATGAATGTTGATTTTCTTTTAAATGAAGCTCCTGACCATAGTTATCTTGCCGTAAAAGTAAGTACATCATTTTATTTATAACTAAATAAAATACAACATGGTAGCAAATAGCAACAAGAACGCATACGTATACTTACTGAATTTACGTATGTTGTTAGTAAAATTTATTTTTATTTTTGTTACAGGTGGCTTTAATTATTGGAGTGAATGGGGCTTGTCGTTGTCAAGAAAAGGTAAACATGAAAGTCCAAGATATAGAAAAACACTCAGATGAGTTGTTATTGATTAAGTTGCCTGACACTAAAACCAAAAGGGAAAGGTCATTTGTCATCGGAGCATATGTAAAGGTTGTGGAAAAGTGTCAAGCTCTGCGGCCTCCTAACATAAACACTAATCGATTTTTTGTAGCGTCCAGTCGTGGAAAATGCACCCGTCAAGTTATTGGGAAGAACAAAATAAGTGCCATGCCGAAGGAAATTGCCAAGTACTTAGGATTACCAAATATCGAGCTCTACGGGTCATTGTTTTCGTCGAACGTCGGCTACACTGTTGGCGGATGCGGGAGCAGATATAACCCAAATAAAACGCCATGGTGGTTGGAAATCGGATACAGTAGCGGAGGGCTACATTGAAAATTCTGTACAAAACAAAAGTAAAATAAGCTGTCAAATTGGTAACAGCATCACTTTAAAAACGTCATCTGTTTCTTTTTCACCACAACCTTCAACATCACACCATCAAATTCCATCTTTCCCTGAGCCTCATGCACCACCTTCACCAACTTTCACCACCCAAAATGCTCCTGAACAAATACAAGATTCTGAAGCATTGACGAGCAATACTCAAATAAATTCCACATCAACATCTATAAACGTACCAAATAAAAACTTTATCTTTGCACAACTGGACTAATGTCTCAAATGTTACCATTAACTTCAATTAATATGTAAGTGCATATAACTAACTAGTTCTAAATATGTTATTCTTACTGTTTGTTTATTTAATAAATACTTTGTTTTTCGTACTATGGCTATTATTTTCTCACAGTAGGTTTAAAAAGTAGAGTACCCTCCTCTGGGCTAAAGGTGTCTTTGCCTTGGGCTAGCTTGAATCCCTCGCTGCCTTCAGGATTCTTGTATTAACTCCCTCGCTTCGCTCGTGAGTTAAATCCCGAATCCTTCATTGCGCTCGAGATTCAATATGACGCCCGTGACATAAGACACAACTTTAGCCCCCTCGGTGCATAATCTACTATTTTCAAATTGGTTTACAAATGACGGAGTTATGAGGTAACAAATATTTAAAAAAAAATACAACCGAATTGAGAACCTCCTCCTTTATGAAGAAAGTCGGTTAAAAACCAGCTGTAAATCATTAGACATTCAGTTAGGTATCCCTTTGTGTTTGTGAAAATACAAAGGTGTGTGGTCGAGCCTTAACATGCATTAGATGAAATCTTCACTACCGATGATTCTCATGAACAGTGGTAAAACGTGTTCTTGGAGGATCTATTCAATGTATCGCACTACCGTTAGACGACCTGTAACTACAGCCAACTCTGTGCGTGCGTCTGAAAAAGATCCCTCTCCAAACCATAACTGATCCACCATGGAAACTAACGGTTTGCCTGGTAGTAACTGGCAGAAACCTCTCCCATCTGAAGCTCTTAAGGCCACTCTGCATTTGTCAGTCCTCAGAACTTTACTCCACTGCTCGTGAGTCCAATTTGCGTGTTCGCGACCGAACCTAAGTCTAGTCCTCGAGCACGCAGATCCCGTTCCTCCATTCCCCTTCCTATTGTCCGCTCACTCACGTTGAACCCTCTTGTCAATTGCAGCCGCTGCCGTATTGCGACCGCAGTAAAGAACCAATTTCTCAAAATTGCTAAACCGATAGATCGGTCATCTCGCGCTGTAGTACTCTTAATAACGCCACTTCCTGGTCTCCTTGTGTACAAGCCGGTCTGGTCCTACATTGTTAAGGCGTACCTGACTCCAAAGCAACGCAGCTGGAGCAACTTCCATTGTGTTCCAATTCCAGAAGCATAAATGACTACAGATCAACAAAAAAATAAAACAATCAAGATTAAATGCACGATCATTTTAATATAGAATTTTAACTCACCCGAGTTGTGTGTGTTCCAGTAAAGAACTAACGTTAAGTGTCATAGCAATTAAACAAATGAACTTCTAGTTGTATTGTGCCCTCTTAAATAAACAAAAACAAATGTCTCTCTCTCCCGAAATTTTTATACTCAATATACCTACCCTAAAGCAATACCAACGTCTGCTATCGGTTTGTTTATGATTGGGCCACATTCCGTGCCGCGGAGTCTAGTTTCTTAGATACGCTTGGGCATTTGTCATATTATACCCGATCATTCCCTAAATGGTCCCTAATCCAGACTCATTAAAATACAGCCTCAGTAAGCTTCTAGAGACTTTAAACCAACCGGTGGTGGGCTCGTTGTCAGGATCACCATCCTGTGGTATCCTTTTGGCAATGGAACTCCTATGAGGCTGACTACTAGTAAAGGCTATCTAAGAACTTCTGTCAGTAGCAAGATACACACCATTGCAATTCAATGTCATTCATTGGTAAGGACTCAGCCTGTATTGACCTACAAAAAGGTCTAATTCAGCAAGTTAGCATTATAGCTTTGACTGACGCTAAAGCTGAACGATAGTACAATGCTATCGCATGCGTAGGTGAGTTCTTATTAATTGAATTAATACTTTATGGCTTCGTCCCGTTACTCTAAAGTCTGTCAAACTGTAACGTTGGAAGTGAATGGTACACTTTTATACACGTTTTATTGTCATAATACTATTTATAGTGAATACTGAGTGAGTGTAATGACGAAAAATGGCAGTAACTCAAATACTTACGGCACGGAAGATAAACTATCGGTATTTATTATTATAAACATTTGTATCGGTTTGCAAACGCAGTGACTTCGTTGTGTGTATGAAGCGTGTGACTAATAAAAACAACAATCAATTTAACCATAGTTTGGCTTTAGCTACGGTGAATTTGATTAAATTCTAAGATTTTTTACCCATGACCGTATAGCGTATAGCGTGTTGCGATTTAGGAGAAATTGAACTTTTTAAATACACTGCAAGTGAAATGTTACCTACATTAGGATTTTCACGCTAATTTCAGACCATAGATATAATAAATAAGGAGATATGCCCGTTATACGAAAATGTATCGCAACCTACTGTCTCCGTTTTCTCCCACCACCCGGCAACTACTACACATGCAATTCAGTAAAAGCAATTGATACGCAGTCGCGCACACACCCGCATTTCTTATGAAACAGAACGTACTACACAATCAATTATAAACCTTATCCTATCAAACACAGCGTGTATTTACCATGCACCGTACAACTTACCCACACAAAAATATCGGTCGGTATCGTTGTGCTGTGCAAAGGCAATTTAACTGAATACCCACGCTAGTGATCCTCTTTAGAGTTTAGATGTTCTGTGCTAGTGATTGACTAAATCGAAAAGTTATCGAATATTCATGTGTTCAAGTAACAGGTAAATCAATGAAAGTTGTTGTACTGACTTATTGAAATCGATTCTTACTGAAAGTGTGTTACGCAATTACTTCGCAGGGAGGATTTTTGTTATAAAAAAAAAAACAGAGTTAGGAAAAAAACAGTAAATAAATGAAAACAAACAAACATAACAAATAAATAGCATGGATAAGCAAAAGTCACTATTATATATTATCTGAACCATGCCGATTACTATAACGTATTCTAAGCTAAAATACAAAATAAAACATAAAAAAGTAAGGAAATAGCACGAGGTTTGGGCATTCAGTTAGGTGACAGTTTAGGTGTGTTTGCGCGGGTGAAAACGGGCTTAAGGCGTCGAGTTAGGTGTCACTTAGTGTTGGTGAAAACAGGCACTAGGCGTTCAGTTAGGTGCCACTTTGTGTTGGTGAAAACAGGAATTGAGCGTTGAGTTAAGCGTCACTTACTGTTGGTGAAAACGCACATTAGGCATTGAGTTAGGTGACACATAGTGTTGGCGAAAGCGGGAATTGGGCATTCAGTTAGGTGTCACTTAGTGTTGGTGATACGGGCTTTCGGCATTGCGTTAGGTGACACTTAGTGTTTGTGAAACGGGCTTAAGGCATCGAGTTAGGTGCCACTTAGTGTTGGTGAGTACGGGCTTAAGGCATCGAGTTAGGTGACACTTAGTGTTGGTGAAAACGCGTATTAGGCATTGACTTAGGTGTCGCTTAGTGTTGGTGAAAACAGGAACTAGGCGTTCAGTTAAGTGCCACTTTGTTTTGGTGAAAACAGGAAATAGGCATTCAGTTAGGCGTCACTTACTGTTGGTGAAAACGCGCTTTAGGCATTGAGTTAAGTGACACTTAGTGTTGGTGGGAACGGGCTTAAGGCGTCGAGTTAGGAGTCGCTTAGTGGTGGTGAAAACGGGCTTAAGGTATCGAGTTAGGTGCCACTTAGTGTTGGTGATAACAGGAACTAGGCGTTCAGTTAGGTGCCACTTTGTGTTGGTGAAAACAGGAAATAGGCATTCAGTTAGGCATCACTTACTGTTGGTGAAAACGTGCGTTAGGCATTGACGTGTGACTCATAGTGTTGGTGATAACAGGAATTGGGCAGGAATTGTCAATTCAAAGCCAAAAACACTCCACCGATTATTAAACTGAAATTTAACTAACTTACTTTACGAAAATTAGTTACGCATTTCTCTACTACGCTGTAAAATAACCAAAATACGTCAAAATCATTTAGCAATATTTCTTTCGTCAATCGACATTGTCGATAGCCTACGTTAGTTGAATCTGCACAAGCACATCACTCGTCGCAACAAGCAGCGGCCGTACTACGCGATGCATATACTTAAAAAAGTATCGTTTTGAAATTTTTACATTGCTTGTCCAGTCACTTAGCGACAAACTTTGGTAGTGGTTAAGGAGCAATGTATTTATTGCAAAACTTGTACAGCACTGTGATATTTGAAAACAGAAATAACATTGTAAAAGCAAGAAATATTTTACGATTTGTGATGTTAAAGACAAATATAGTGAAATACTTGTACATAGATATAGTAAGTGATTCTATGATTTATAAAGTTTTGGTTTATGCTTCGATTTTTACAAGAAACCACTGAACAACACGGCATTCTTTTAAGTTGTCACGATCGCGGTCGAAAGCACACTAGTTCGCGGAGACGGCCATTTGCCCTATAACATGCTTATCGTGCGCTCGTCGCGGCGTCACTGACACGCCTACTTGCCAGTTCTCCTGTTTTTTTATATTTCTAGGTTTCAGACCCGTAATTCAGAAAAACTGTCATTGTAACCTAATGTTTAATAATGACTTCTTAAGGCGTACGAACCGCACGAGGTCATCGATTTGGACGACTTGCTGCCTAAAATCGGGGAGTTTGGTCTGTACCAGAAGCTCCTATTATGGCTCGTGTGCCTACCAGCCTGCTTACCCTGCGGCTTCTGTGCGTTTAACCAGCTGTTCATGACAGACGTCCCCGATTACTGGTGCCGTGTTCCTGAACTAGAACTACTCAATCTTACGCAACAACAACTTAAGATATTATCAATTCCACGAAAGGTAAGATGATTTATAATAAGATGATTTTATCGTTATCTTTTATCAGCTATTTCATCTTTACCATTTATCTAACGCTCGTCTTGTTTGGCACACAAAACCAACAAATGATAACAAAAGATTATTGTCACCACAAAACCCAATACGGAATTAAATCTATAACCAGTAACCATCTCTAATCTCTTTTACCCGCATGAAACAGTGTAAAAATGCGGGAAAACTGGGTTTAATTACGTAAACATGTTTCTCCACTAAAATATGGACATCTTACAAAAAAGCGATATACATTCAAAGAAAATATTAACCAAATTAAGTTTTATATATTGTTAAATATTATTGTAATATAATTTAACTATGTACTTTACTAGTACATAATCTTTTAATATTAATAATGCACTGGTAATGACTGACATGTGAAAACACAATCTGTAAACCTTACTGTTTATTTTCTAGCGAATGAATTATTACCAAATTATTTTTACTAAATTTGATTATTGACCTCCCATTGTCACTAAATATCTGCAATAATGAAATAAATGTGTGAATGACGATAATACTTGTTTAACTTCCAGGACAATACCACCTTCGAAAAATGCTCACGATATGCCATAAACTGGACAGAACTTATAGAGATGGGTGGAAACATAGAAGTCAACGAGAGTTGGCCTATAGAACACTGTGTTCAAGGCTATGAATACGACACCTCTGAAGTAACATCGTCTGTTGTTATCGATGTAAGTTGTTACTTTTAAAAATATGGCTGCTTCATTCGCCGCAAATCTTCTCCCAAAAATGTTGAGGTCGGTTGCAAAGCTGATTACAACTAAAATCGTACCAGTATTATATGGAGTGATAGCATATTAGACCTCCACAACTCCAACCACTAGGTAACACGGTATCCCTTGGAAAGACTGGTTGACAGACTTTCCGGCTTTCTACCCACAACTATCAAAAATCTACGAATGACAGAAAGGAACTGGCACCAAGACACGAAAGGGTCTCGATATGAAATTCTCGGTGTCTTTATTTTGACAAAGTAACATGTACTAGGGACTATTATTAGGTAGTTCGGTTTTTTGTGATTCTTTGTAAAACATGTTGTAGTAATTTACACAAATATTACAAAGAGGAAAGATTAATATGTTTGTAACGAATAAACTCAAAAACTTCTGGACCGATTTCAGAATTCTTTCACCATTAGAAAGCTAAATTATCAGGAAGTAACATAGGCTACAAAATTATATTTATATCATGTAAATTAACCGAGCTATCATAATTTCTGCGCACGAGATCGCGGGTGAAGTGCAGTTCTAGATAAACTTATAACAGCTCTTACGGGATATCTTCCGTGATTGAAAATGAAAAACAAGAGCGACGACGACAACGTTTGTTCAATCACGGAAGATATAGCGTAAGCGACAGTATAAGTTTATCTAGAACTGCAATTCACCCGCGATCTCGTGCGCAGAAATTGTGATAGCTCGGTTAATTTACATGATATAAATATAATTTTGTAGCTGTTACTTCCTGATAATTTAGTTTTCTAATGGTGAAAGGATGTCTGGAAGCGGTCCACAAGTTTTTGAGTTTATTCGTTACAAACATATAAATCTTTCCTCTTTGTATTATTTGTGTAAATTACTACACAGTATACGTTTAGTTGTAAACCGTGAAAGCTTAAAACAGTGTTAGTGCTAGATAAATATAAATGTGGCGTTCTTTCTAAGTCCATTATTAAATTAAAATGCGTTTTCCCTATTAAAAATATGTTGTTATTTTATATAGAGACTAGTATTTGCGTGTTTCGTGAGGTGGTACCTCGCGTGCTTTAATTTAAAATAAAAAGGGGGGGGAGACGGGGGCGTTTTTGAAAATTGTTTTGACCATCTCTGTGCCCCAAATCCGCCGCCTAAAGGGGAGAGAAGGGGGGCAAGGGGGGCCAATTTTGAAAAACGGTTTTTACACTTCCGAGCCCCCCCTATACGAATCCGTAAAAAAACACAGCACGGATCTCTTAGTGTCCGAGATACCATAAGGAGGAGGAGAAGGGGGGTGAAAAGGGGGTGTTTGGAACTTTTCCCCAACTCGCGAGAGTTACTTGTTTACGAATCTGTCAAAATATACCCTCCCCCCACCACCACCTGGGAGAACAATTATGTCAGTCAGTGAGTGGTCGAGCTATAGTATATATAAAAACACATTTTGCCGGATTTTGACTGACACCAGTCAAAAGTCAAACTCAGACTGATTAACAGTTTTGACTGTAACATATTCATTCACATTGTAAGGGATAATTAAACATATAAGATGGCTTTCCTTTCAGTTTGACCTAGTCTGCGAGTACGACGTTTACCCTACTCTTGGTTTGGTTGCTTTAAATATTGGAGGGCCAGTTGGAGTATACACTTTTGGGATTTTAAATGATCGAATAGGACGTAAGAAATCTTTTTTCCTTTGCCTAACCACACTCCTACTCGGAAGCTTAATGACTGCCTATGCTCATGAGTTCTGGTTCTGGACAATGGCACGAGTTATCGTAGGACTAACTATTCCCGCGGTTTATCAGATACCCTTTATTATTTGTAAGTATCCATGAAAGTATAACAACCATGTATTTATGCATTTATGAGAAAATAATATGAATACTTAATCTTTTCAGCTTTGGAGTTAGCAGGTCCAAACTACAGATCTTTTGTAACTGTGATGACTTGTGTTTTTTACACTTTGGGTTTGATATTATTGTCCATCGTCACATACTTGCTGCGAGACTGGAGAAGCCTTGCCTTAGCTACATCAGTACCTTTCTTTTTTTATTATTTATATTGGTTCGTACTACCGGAGTCTCCTCGATGGTTACTCATGCGGGAAAGGCTGGAAGAAGCCAACAATGTTTTAAAAACAATCGCCAGAATCAATGGGAAAGAATTACCGGAGGAGTTTACGAATAAACTTCAAAAGCATATCATAGAACAAAAAGAGAGAGGAGTAACAGAGGCTAAAACTGTGAGTGTGTTCGCTCTGTGTCGGACTCCAAACATGAGACTTAAAACATTTCTGATAACTCTAAACTGGTGCGCCTCAGAGATGGTGTATGTGGGTCTCAGCTATTACGGGCCGGCTATAGGCGAAAACCAGTACATGAGCTTTTTCCTGTCGTCAGCCGTAGAGATACCAAGCTACCTCGTCTGTTGGGTGCTAATGGACCGTATCGGACGAAGATGGCCACTCTGTTTGTCAATGGTTATAAGTGGAATTTTCTGTATCGTTACTGTATTACTCCCCAGTGGTAAGCACCATCGTGACATAACAACTATCCTTGTAAATAGTTACCCACTTATATAGAACCTAAATAATGTTCCAGATGCTCGAACGGAAACCCTTATCCTCTATTTAATATCCAAGTGTTTTATTTCTGCGTCCTTCTTAATAATATATCCTTATGCCGGAGAGTTGTACCCGACGGAACTGAGAGGTGTTGGTATCGGAACTTCGGCATACATTGGCGGCTTGGGTTTGATTATAATACCTTTTATAAACTACCTGGTAAGAATTATTTCCAAAACCTAAGTAGTGAAATATTTTGGAGCTAGAAAGATAAGTTGTATTGCATTTTTTTTAAATATAAACGAACGATTACTCGCGATCACAGTAGATCTTTTCATGTGTTTCATGAACCCTTTTACTTCCTAATATTTTCAATGTCAAAAATTTTGTTTCTGACAACAGCCGAGATTTTGTACTCGCTAAAGGCACCCATTATATAATTTTTAGTAAAACTATATTTAGTTAACAAGCTAATTGAAGGTTGAAGCTAATTACCACACATAGCATAGTTTAATCCAACATATTTAAATTGCATCTATTCTGCTTTAATACCTACGCTTGCGTGGACTATTTCCACGGTAGGTTGATAAAGACGAAGTACATTACGTGGAACTACGTGGCGCCACTTTATATAGTTACATGATAATGTGCAGTCACGCACTGACATAAAAATCATGTTGTAATTATGAATGTGTGTTACTGTTACCCAATACATTCCTCATTTACTGAAACATAAATCGCAAATATTTTGCTGATAACATTTAATGTCAAAATTTTCCGCAAAGCAACATCTGATTCCCTTAGTAAAACTCATTTTAGCAAGCTGTTAGAAGAAATATGAAAGAAAAATAAACAACGTCAACACCCCCACCAAGGATAGTCTTGTTTAGCCTAAAATCTCCAATCCACCTTGAGCACGAGTAGTTTATTCAAGCTCGTGTCTCCTCTGTATGAGACGAGGGCTTTACCCTGCAGTGGGACAGTAATTGGCTAAAGCTGGTATTATAATCCCTCGACAATCTGGCAGCAGCTCTCAAAAACCTGAAAATAACGGTTAATCAAGATTAGAGAGACTCACATGAAGGAAGATACTCGTGTGACGATGAATGAGCCACTTTTGTCTAGTATTATGTTATGATACATAATAGCAATTTATAGTCATAGGTAGGGCTTAATGTAATATACATGATTACCTCATTTAAATGCCTATATTACAGGGCTCGAGCAATCTCGTCCTGCCTCTGGTGGTGATGGGTGCAGTGTCTGTGGTAGGGGGGCTGAGCGCGCTCCGCCTGCCTGAAACATTGCACACCTCGCTGCCACAGACGGCTGAGGAAGGGGAACAGTTCGGCAAGGATTGGACTTATGCTGACTGCATGGCTTGTGGTGATCAGAGGTGAGCATTAAACAATATCGATCACAACTGATAGATAACGTTAGACATATCAGAAGTGTAGGGGATCCACAACAACAACGAAATGCATCCTGGTGAAATAAAATTTACCAAGGTAAAAATGAAATATTTAAAAAAATCGTAGCACCCCCTATGCAAAGAAGCGATGCTACGAAGTGTTACAATTCGGCCTACAAAAGCGTAGAGACGCCGCCCGTAGCTAACATGAGTAGTTCTGGAAAGTAGATGCAATCCTTATCCTTAGACCATAATAAAATTATAAGTTTGTTTGTTTGTTACCTTTTCACGCCTAAACCACTGTACCGATCATCCTGAAATTTTGCATATACGTTGTCAGGTGTACAGAAATGGACATGGGCGCCTTTAATCCCGAAAAAAGTAATGTTCCCGAGGAAAACAACAACAACGTTCTTCCGATAATAGATGGCGCCACGTGTCTTTCGAATCATGATTGAATTATATTATTACAAGCAGAGTTGATTGTCAAATTCTAAATTAACGCGAGTGAAGCCGCGGGCAAAAGTTAGTAGAATATAAAGCAGAAATTGCAAAGATGCTGCTACGAAAGCGGGGAGGCCACTTAAGGTCCATACGTAACCAACACCAGCCTGCAGTTTTCGACAGTAGACCCAATAGAATATTAAACAACAATCGTAGCATTTCGTAGCACCCTCTCCAAGATGATGCTACGACATGCTACGATTCGGCCTACAAAAGCATAGAGGCTCCATGACTACGATGATAGGTACTGCTACCGGCGTTGTGTGGAGATTAGTGTCAAGTAACTTGGTTTATATCTAGGTAAATAAAAACACCCAAAACTAGTAAAAACATATTTTAAGAAGACGAAAATGTTGTTAGAAAGTTTAAAGACTTTTAAGTACAAATGTACCTAGTTTCAGGATTAGGACAAGACCAAATAAAGATAGTTGGACAAAAATTAAATTTTATTTTGATGTTTAATCAAAGAGACAGCAAACAGTTACAATATGAGATCTTACAACTAGTTTAACAAAATTAAATGGTTTCACAACGGCAACGCTAGGAACTTTTGTAGCAGTTCGTGCAGTAATAAGTTGTAAAATGAACATTAAAAATATAATTACAGTTTAAAATAAAGATAACAGTATATAATATGACACTAATAAGTTTGATGGTAAATTCTAGAAAGAGAACACAGATTTTATTTAACCCTTAAATTGGCAGTGTACTCCACCAAAGACATAAACTTTGAAAAAATCGATTGTAGTAGTAATGTTTAAAAAAATACCCTCTATTATTATTTTTAGCTTCCAATAATTATATATTTTGGTAGAAAAAATATTAGGATTTGGTAACATCGAAAAATATCCGTCAAATTCAAAATGTCTTCGAAGCGGTCTGGTGTCTCTGCGTCACGGGTAAGCTTTTTACGTTTTTCTTTGCTTTTTTGGGTGGGACTTGCGGTTAATAGGCTTTACATTGCATAAGGACATTATAAACAATATCAATCGTGCGTAATTTTATGTGTAAATTAAGTAATGGTAATTTTATGAGTTCGAAACTTTGTGTGTACTCCGTGAATACCGTTGCCGAGTACGTAGTACTGAACACAAAATAGACTTCGGTATACACGAAGTACATTGCCAAGTACACAAAGAAATGCAAACTGGCTTTTTTTGGTTTATTTTGATATAAAATAACATCGGTTGAGGTGTGGATTGTATGTCGTTTAGCATGTTTTTTTTTTCTTTTTCTGCAGTGCTTGAACCTGACACGATCGCATAAGATTTTAGCTTTGATCCCGAAAGAAAATGCATGTTCTGATGAAAGCTCTAGTTCGGACGACGAATCACACTTCCTTCCAACATCTTCACCTAAGCTCAGCTCTGACCCACCTTCATTAGACTCTTCATTTGAAAGACTGAACATTCTAGAAGACGACCACAACCACTCTGATAACAAATTTGACTGTAACATTGATGATGTACCGCTAACACCAACGCTTCAAGAGGTTTTTCCGTCTCCGTCCACTAATAATTATAATGCCATACCAACATTGAATTCAATCCAATCATTACCCACACCATCTGTAGAACTTCTGCAGTCACCAGTTCCTAGCACGTCGAAAGCATCGCCTGTGCCTATCACTAGATCTAAACGCAAGAAGCCTTCAGTATTAGTCAAAAAAGTTAAGAAAACTAAATTTTCTCTGATTCATAGCTGGAAAAAATCTTATTTACGCCATAGGGGCTACGTGGATGAAGGAATCCATGAGCTTCATAAAACACAAAACGAAACGGTATTAGAATACTTTCGCTGTTTTTTTTCACCGGACATTATGTCAGACATAGTTCACAACACGAACTTATATTCAGTTCAAAAACAAGGAAAATCTATTCAGTTGACCAATGACGAGCTAGAAAGTTTTCTTGCTATTGAAATGATGAATGATGGGTGTGGTTCACATGCCAGCATACACTGATTACTGGGCAAGAAAAACCCGATATCCTCTTATAGCTGATGAAATGCCCCTAAAACGTTACCAACAAATACGCCGCAACATTCATTTTGTGGATAATAGCATGGAGAACTCAGACCGCTATTACAAAATACGCCCTGTTATGGAGAAGATCAGACAAAACTGCTTGAAGATAGAGGAAGAAGGGCAGTACTCAATAGATGAGATGATGATCCCATATAAAGGCACGAAAGCAGGTAAAAGGCGGCAGTACATAAAGAACAAGCCGAAAAAATGGGGTTTCAAAAACTTTGTACGCGCCGGGGTTTCAGGAATTATTTATGATTTCATTATATACGGTGGATATGACACATTTCGTGAACACACTTTTACAGCTAAAGAAGCTTCACTTGGGGTTGGTGGCATGGTGGTAATAGCATTATGCAAAACAATAAAAAAGAAGCCATCCATCATATACGCGGACAACTTCTTTACTTCTCCAGAGCTTATTTACTTGTTGCGGGAAGAATATGGAATATTTAGCCTGGGAACAATGAGAACAAACCGGCTCCGGGGTTGTCAAGATCTTCTACCCTCTGAAAATGAACTAAAAAAGAAAAGGAGAGGATACAGTGCCCAAGTTGTGTGCAATAGCAACAAGTTAGCTGTCGTGAAGTGGAACGACAACAAGGTGGTAACGCTTATAAGTTCCTACGTGGATTCTCATCCTATTGAAAAGATAAGGAGATACTCGAAGGAAGACAAACGCAAGGTCGATGTTGACTGCCCTCAACTTGTGAAACAGTACAATAAGCACATGGGGGGCGTGGATTTAGCCGATATGCTTATAGCTTTGTACCGGACCCCATTCAAGAGCCGACGGTGGTGTTTGGGTATATTTTCGCAATTGCTGGATATATGCATAAATAACGGCTGGCTTCTTTACAGGCGAGATGGGAGGCTTAAAAAGTCTCTAAAAGAGTTTAGGCTCGATTTATTTGAAGGTCTCTGTCGGGCTGGAAAAATCGCCAAGTCAAGCGGAAGTATGGAGAAGATGAAGGGGAGAAAAATTCAGAAACCTACTGTTGATCGGCCGGTGGACAGTGTCAGGTACGATGCTGTCGGACACTTTCCAGAATCGGCAAATAAGCAATCTCGTTGTAGGTATTGCAAAGAGGGTAGAACCAAAGTCTTTTGCGTAAAGTGCAATATGCATCTGTGCTTTGTGGTAGGAGAAAATAACAAAAGAAATTGCTTCCGCCAATTTCACACTCAATAAATATTGTTTAATAAGAATTATGATTAATAAAGCAAATAATTAACTAAAATGTGTTTAATTGATATCTTGGCAACGTGCTCCACGTAGTACAAACACAAGAAGACATACTTTACACTATAGTTGGCAATGTACTCCACGGAGTACATAGATTTTCGCAAAAACTGTAATAAGTAGATTTTTTTCACAATTTTTTTCGGTCTTCTGGGATCATAATAAACCAGGAAATAACATAAAACCATTAAATTTTAGAAATAAATTCATCTGCCAATTTAAGGGTTAAATATAGAACGGCGGATGAAGGTTTTAAATTTACTCATTGAACAACTGAAGACATGGTGGCCTACCATGACGTAATTCCAGTGTGGGAAAGAGATGGCGCTGGACGACCTGTGTAGCTCTATCTCTTTCCCACTCTGGAATGATTCCTGCTTTAAGACGTCATAGTAACCCCCCAAATCATGTTGTTAGGGTTTAAACAATTCAATTTGTTTCTGACAATTTTATACAAAGTGTAAAAGAACTCTTCACAAAGCTGTCGACCAAGCATTTTGTACATCAAACTAAGTAATGATGACTGGGAAACGACTTTTTTTGAGAGGTGACAAATCACGTAGGACTCAATATAACGCACTCAAAACATTGTTTTGATGGACACATTGAATAGAACAGGTGTCACGGAGGTATTTAAAGCTATTTAACATTAAAAACAAGTATTCTTTTTTATTTGTAAATAAGTTATAAGGTGATGGCAATGACGAGGAGGGCAAGTGCCTTTCGGCTTCGTTAAGGGTATTTTCACACCCATTAAACAGAATAAATAATACTCCCATTATAAAACTGTGGCTTCAAAGTAGTTCGGGAACTAAGCTGAGCGAGAGCTTGTACTTACTGAGTAACTGGGAGTAAGGTAGCCAGACCTAGGTAGGACATCTATGGTGTCCGTACGAGCACGTAAAAATTTGCACTGTGCCTACATTTTCAACCATTTTAGATATTTTTTTGTAGAAAGAGTTCCATCATAGTTCCATACTGACACTGCTACTGATGTGTTTCCCTGCATGAAAGCCTCTATGCTTGAAACCTTGCGATTCATTAGTAGCTTACAACCTTATGTGTTTATATAACAGTCGATTTTGAAAATTGAATTTGAAATGAATAAAGAGTGTTTTTTTTTCATATCGTTTGGCAGTCGTGGAATTTATCTTAATTAACAACAATTCTTTTGTTTTTTGTAATAAAATTATTTTTTATTATTTTTACATGAAATTATAAGTGTTTAAAGTTTAATAGTGGCTAAATGTTCGGATTTCATTTCGCTATGATACTGTAATTATGAGCGAACTAGGGCTTTATACAAACATAGTTAAGTCGAGGTTGTTTTGAAGTCAATGGTGGATCGCATGATAATGCCAAACAACGGTGAAGGTTCGATAACGATTTTGTGGAGTCTAAGCTTACTAAATTACTTATTTACAGAAAAATATCAGATGCGGAGTCATATGAAAATCTAGATCAACTGGAACTCACACAGGCACCGTTCATCGAAGACGAAGTTCCCGACATGCCGGACATGAGACGCAGTTCTATGCGCAAACTCGTGCGTCGCCAATCCAGCATCGTTGAAACGCAGCGCGATGTCGATGGAAATATGAAAATGACATACTGGTTTTAAATTCATCATATCTGAAAATTAAAATAAATAGGATACTGATGGCTTTTTTTTAAGTCACCCAACGCTAAGGTTTATAACGAGTCCTGTGAAAGAGACCCTCTTGGGCAGACATACCTATACAAATACGTATGGCGTGCTGAATGGATCTATTGGCACCTGAAAGACATTGAATGGGTGTTGGTAAAGGTTTGTGAAATTCTGTGAAAATTACATTTAAAAAAAATCAGGAAAAAAACAAGTTGGCTTGCCACGTGCCAGAAGATCCATAATTCTGTAGCATTAACCCACAGATATATATTAACCATAACCATACATAATATATTAGATAACCAAGCCAGTTACCATTTTTTTGCTTTCCTGCTCTGTCCCACTCCTGGTCAAAGGCCTCCCTCCAATCCATTTACCCTTTTTTTTTCAGGTGGGAAATCATCAAATGACTCCTCCCGCTATGGGCGGAGCAGTATGGAGTGTCAGACTTTTACTGACTAAAACCCATCCATGTTCCTTCATCGCCCTTTGTGTTACGGGGCCACGGTATCTCTTTCGAACAGTCCTGCAGCCCCGGCAGGCATCGGCCCTTGCGGACCCCTTCCTTTTGCTGACATGTCTTATCCATTTACCTTCCGGTTAAAACTGATGAATACTTATAATATGTAACCGTAAGATTAAACACAGCTAAGGATGATTTCCATCAAGCGGCACGCATCGCATCGGATCGGAAAGGATGACGATTATCAAATTATTAGTAAAATAATAGTTTGTAATTACTGAATATATGGCTTACAGAAATACTAAAAAAAAACTATTTTGTAAAAAATGAAACCGGCAATTTTTTTTATTTTTTTTTTTCCGTTTTTACATGACGTCATATCCTATACTTTTGCTATGTATTTATTTTACATTGTTAACAAAACATGTCTTGGTAATAGACTTATCCCCAATAGATGGAATTTAACATACCTAAACTGTCGAAATCTGGGTGTATTGTACACATCTGCATACCCTTCAGAGCATACGGGCATGATGTTACGTTATGGTGTTGCATAAACAATTAACATCCAAGCGATTGCAGCAATCCAAGTTCCATTGTATATCTCCGAAGATCAGCATCAGATCTTCACCAAATTTAAATGGGACCAAATAGCAACTATTCCGCATCAAACTAAAGAAGAATCACGTAAATCGGATCATAAATCTTAGCGTAATCGGTGTACATACACAAAAAAAATACCAATCTAATAGAGAACCTCCTCCTTTTTAAAGTCGGTTAATGAGTGAATATCTACCTAATAATGACTAGATAATGGTGTACTTAAACGAATAATTTTGATAGGTATCTACCTCTATTTTATTTATTTTTTCCTTCGATTTAATACACTACAATTTTTATTCAGGAAGTATGTAAGCATGTTTTAGTTTATAGTTAGGGTACATATCATCATTATTTGCATAGCCTTCTCCCAACTATGTTGGGGTCGACGTCCAGTCTAACCGGATGCAGCTGAATACCAGTATTTTACATGGAGCGACTGCCTATCTGATCCCCACAACCCAGTTAGTACTGGGTAATACGATATCCCTTGGTAAGACTGGTTGTCAGAGTTTTTGAGCCACTGACTACCTGTAACGACTGTCAATGATCTACAGATGACAGCTGGGACCAACGGCTTAACGTGCTTTCTGAGGCACGGAGGAAACTCGGTATGTAATGGGCGGTCACCCAACCACAGACCAACCTAGGCAAGCATGGCTTAACGATTATAGTTACATTTCTCATAAGGTGGAAGCGCAAGGGCCGCCCGCGAATTTTTTTTTTTAAGTTTATTAATATTATTTTAAATTTATTATTTTTGCACTAATCTGCAAATTGCAATAAACGTAAGAAAATTTAAATTTCGCGGGCTACCCTTGCGCATCCACCTGTACAACTCTCCTATAACTAACTTGTTTTATGAAAAATGTTGTAAAAATCCTTGATCCTTGTAATAAATAGTTGCACTTTTAGTAACCATGATTTATCATGGGGATAATATTATTTGATCCTTTCTATATTTTTTTTAAAAATAAATGATATATTTTTATGTTTAATCTATATTATAGTTGATCTACGGATAAATTATAGATGAACTGCATTCAAGGTAACATGCATAAAAGGTTAACATACTCAATTAATATTTGGGATACAAAAATAATATTTGATCCTCTTTTTTAGTTATTGGTCTTTTTGGCAAGAGCTAATCTGTGGCAAGAGCGACCGAAACGAGCTCGGGACTTGGGGGCATCCCGTCTTGGTTGTGTTAGTTTTTTAAAAGTATAATACGCCTTATAACATTTTGATAGTTACCTTGAACGTCAAGGTATTCTATTCCTTTTGTTTGACCTTCCAAAACTTTTAAATTCTATTCGACCTTGAGTTCTGAGTGAAATTGAAATAGACAAAAAAACTAATTTAGATAAATCGAATATATAAAAAGTATCAAAATATTAGATATTTAATGCTCTTTGTTCTTCTCTTAATTTTGGGGCACAACAAATAATTATCAGACGTAATTTCTATATCCCAAACATTTTTTGCGTAGTTCTAAATAGATTAAAATATCGATTCATTTATTTTATTTCTCAAAGAAAGAGGATCAATCATTAAAAAAGACGACAGGTTAGATTTTTTTGTCATTTATATACCTTTGCAGTACTTGATAATTCCATAACAATATACTACGTGGATTATGTAGCTAATCATTATCTGTGCTGTGCTCGTGGTGTTCTCTGACTGAGCCGTCATATCAAATGTCAATCCAGTGATCTGTCATTCACATTGTGTTGTATTGTGTGAAACTGTGAATGTGTACGGTTATCGGAGGGAATTCCAATATTCTGTAAGAATGTTTTACCCTAGTAAAGCGCTGTTACTGCGTCTTATTCTAGCATGTACAATAATTGTGGCATTGGGACATAGTCATAGCCACTCGCATGATGATTCTCATGGAACTGAACCGCCCGCATTCAAATACTCCAAAAATGCTAACGAACAACACAAAAACGAAGAAGTGATAACTGAACCAGATTACGACTTATACGTCAGAGCATTGAGTTCAACACTCTTTATAAGTATAGCGCCGTTTTTAATACTATTCTTTATACCTATTGACGGCACGGTGGAAAAACAACCGTTACTCAAGATTTTGCTGTCATTCGCATCTGGTGGTCTTCTCGGCGATGCATTTCTCCACTTGATCCCGCATGCACTTATGTCTAGTGGCGGCGCGGAAGGGCACAGCCATAGTCACTCACATGACAATGAGCATCATGAGCCACATGACATTACTGTTGGTCTTGGTGTGTTAGGAGGAATTATTACCTTCTTAGTGGTCGAGAAAACTGTTCGCTTGTTTGATGGAGGACATGGCCATTCTCATGGAGCGGAAAAGAAAAAATCTGATGATAAACAAAAAAAGAAGACAAAGGACAAAAAAGAAGATATAAAGATTGCTGGATATTTAAACCTTGCTGCTGACTTTACCCACAACTTCACTGATGGATTAGCAATTGGAGCATCCTATATTGCAGGACAAAACATTGGTCTTATTACAACAGTTACAATATTTTTACATGAAATCCCTCATGAAATTGGAGATTTTGCAATTCTTGTTCAATCGGGATGTTCACGAAGGAAAGCAATGATGTTGCAGTTGCTCACCGCATTTGGTGCAATATCAGGCACAGTTTTGTCTATATATTTAAGGGGTTCGGGAGATGGTCTTGTTTCATCTCTCATTCTGCCATTCACTGCAGGAGGCTTTATTTATATTGCTACTGTGTCTGTTATCCCTGAACTTTTAGAAAGTTCAACTAAATTTTCTCAGTCTGTCAAAGAGATAATAGCTCTGCTTGCTGGAGTGTACATGATGGTACTTATTGCACAGTATGAATAATTTTGTATGCTTGTGTGACATGTAATATGAATATATTTACATTGTTCAATTTTTTCAATTAAACATTAATCATCACATTAATTTTGTTCTTTTGTAACTGTCTAAAAATCTTAGTTTTGTTTGAACTCATCTTGCAGGTTAAACTATGAATTCTTCAAATGAAAATCATGTTATGGAATTATTATTCAGATAAATAAGTCCCACCATTCACTAGGTACTTATGTCATGGATTATTCCAGTTTTTTTAGTTATTTAAATGAAAAAACTAGTGATTATGCTAGAAACAACTACACACCTATAATGAGATCAAATGGAGTAACAAATAAAACTATTAAATGCAGATATTATGTTTTTATTTATTTAGATTACTTCTTCTTAGATACACCAACAGTTCTTCCTCTCCTGCCAGTGGTCTTAGTGTGCTGACCACGCACACGCAAGCCCCAGTAGTGACGCATACCCCTGTGGGCACGGATTTTCTTGAGCCTCTCCAAATCCTCACGAAGCTTAGAATCCAAGTTAGATGATGTCAACTGGCTGTACTTGCCATCAACAATATCCTTCTGCCTGTTGAGGAACCAGTCAGGGATTTTGTATTGTCTGGGGTTGGACATGATTGTGACAATCTTTTCAACCTGAAAATGAAAAGATATTTTATAGTAACACACTAAAATAGTGGAGTTATTGCTATTATGTGACAACAGAAGAATAATTTAAGCCAGTTAATTTTGTTAAAGATACAGCTTCTGTATGGTGTCTAGTTAACATAACATCAATGCCAGTAAGGAATTACAACTATGGCAGCTCATAGATTTTTGGTATGCACGGCTACACATCAAGCTATACATTTCCAGTATGAGGTGACCTCGCATTGTACGGAAATCCTATACAATGCAAGATCAGTATAAACTGGAATAGTATAGCTTGATGTGTAGCCCTGTGTACATAATTATTGAATACTAAATCTGTTTGGGCCCATAGTTTGTTACAATGGATTTATGTACATTTATCGAAGAGTTTGATACAAAAACAACGGATTAATTTGCACAAGGAATCACATATGTTAATTTCTATCAAATAACCAAAAACACGTACCTCTTCTTCAGTGCATTCTCCAGCACGCTTGTCAAGATCAATGTCGGCCTTCTTCAGAACGATATTAGAATATCTGCGACCAACACCCTTGATGGCGGTCATTGCAAACATTACTTTGCGTTTGCCATCAATGTTCGTATTCATAATACGGAGAATATGTTGAAACTTGTCTGGAATTACCAGCGACTGAAACAAAGTTGACACTCATTTAATAACACCGATTGAAGTAAAATATTTAGAAAACTCGCACCAAATCTATTCTAAGAGCACATTAAACCACTGATTTTCAATTTTGATCGTGTGATTAGTTAAAAATTATAAGATTATTACCATTTTTGCAAATATTGGTTAGACAGCCACCACTAACAACAATGGTTCATGGGGTAAAAGAATGACATTGACAGCATATCTTAAGAGTAGCCATTTCATAAAACTGTTTTTTACTCTTGGCAATATCTCCCAGCATTAAATGGGCTTTACACTATCATGCTGCCTAAGGCTAGATACACACGCAGCTTTTATATCCATATATACATTTTGACATCTTTACAAACGTGTTTTCAAGGGAATCTTGCCTGGTGCTTAGTCCACTGGTCTAGACCGAACTTGAATGTCTGATGGATGGAAGGGCCGGACTCCACCGAAACAGAGCCGAGACGAGTGCAGAGGAAATGTGTTGCCACAAAACCACCAATATTCTTTATTTACACTTCTCATCTCCGCTTAGCTTTAGTGGAAATGGTTGAAAAGAGAGGAGAGGCCATATCTCGTAATTGTTTAGGCAGCGGAAACGAGAAGAGACGTGAGCAGCGTGCTGTGAGCATCATGCAGTGAGCGGCGTGAGGCTTAGCACATCTCTACTCTCCGCTTTGTACATCTCGTTCGTTTCCGCTTTGGTGGAGTCCGGGCCGTAAGCAACTTTCGTACTGGCCGTTCAGGATGCCAGAATAGAGAATGGGCCACTACTTTTAGGGTTCCATAGTGAAAACTGGCTCCTAGCATGCAATGCATTTCACACTCGTGGATTTTTACAAGCTTTCATTTATTTATTTTAGTTTCTTAATTCATGGCAAAAATATTTTTCGTTAAAAATTTCTTTCGTAGCGTTGTGAAAAACGTTATTTGATACACGTGGGCATTTGTAATTATTATAGTTCTAGCACTGAATTCTGCCTTGGTTGCAATAACAAAGTTTTCCCACTTGTATCAAAATGTAATACTACTATTTAAGTTACAAGAAATGCGCAGCAAATGTTTTCAACTTTACCATGGAGAAATCTGAACAAAACGGAGTTGAGATACGTCACATGGTTTTTGAGATATGGGACATTTTTAGTTACAACAGTAGAAATAACATAATTTTCCTCAGCGTCATGAAGCTTTATTGGCCCCATTAGTTTAATGGTCGCAAACGCTAATAAGCATGAAGTCTTTGAGGGTTTGATTGGGTCGGCCAAAGTGATACTGGGATTTACCATTAGGAATTTCTCAGTAGCAGCCACGGAGCTCGACCCCGTATAACATAATATTCAGACTTAAACATGACTGGGTGTGGGAGAAATGGTAGTGTATTATTAAAGAAAGAAAGAAAAATGATTATTTGACGTCATTAAGCACACACACAATAATATTATAAAAGTTACAAAAAAAGAGAAAATACTTAATATGACTGTACTGTGTGCCTTCGGCTGCGCCAAGCCGCCAAATAACAGAAAAAGAAAAATACACCTCTGCCGAACCCTTCGGGGAAGTCAAGCTAGTAAGTCACGATGTTTGATTTGTAAATTATGGTGTCGGTATGATCACAATGTGCCTGTGCAATCGTTTATTATATTCGTCCTGATTACGGGACCCTTCACTGTTTACAGTTCGAAGCGCACTTGGCCGGTTTTTTTTTATGTGGAGTAACACTCTGACATTATCATTTCCACATATTTTTCACAACTAGTAACATTACATCAATGAGTGTTCTTCCGTCGGTGGTGTGCCGGTTTCTAATTTTTATTACGATTCCAGTTATTATCTAGAGTTTTGAACTAAAGTGAACACAATGCATACAGAAACGACATTAACTCTTATACAAATATTGGAAAAGACTGTATCACCAGGTAAGAAATCACATTTTGTAATTTACTGTTCATGTATGGCGCTTCAGGTCGTCAACCGACTTTATCACCCAACGTAACTGTTTTAAATTATATTTTGTCGAATCAGTCGTCAGAAACCAATCGTGCAATGGGATATTTTATAATTGAGCACCGTGTACAAATAAATAGCCGTTGAAAGAATGTGGATGACAAAGATGCTTAACTGTCATGTAAGGAAAATTCTAGGTTCACCTACGATTTAAGTTTTACAATACGCGGCAATGATGCGCGTAAACAATTTGACATATCAACATACATCTTCAATTATTATAAATTTGCTATTACTGGTTTGTTTCTTGGCTACTGGTAGTCTTCTCAAGGTTTGAAGGTTATAATCTGCAATCTTTCACTACTTTGACATTCCAATTTACATTCGTGTATTCCTCACAAAGGACTGATAATATTATGAACTTGATGTATTTTGTCATAAGTCCCTACATAGTCGGTTAAATTGCGAAATGTATTTAGTAAATTTATTAATACTTCCTTACATTACGACTTTATTAATAAAATGCAATAAACAATATGAAGTACCAACTTCTAGGTATTAACCTCTAAACCAACCCTTATAGACAAGCTATGGTTTTGTTTACACCAAAAATTATATAAATTACTTAGAACATATTACTTATGTTGTAATCTTGTAATGAGGATTGGTTAAATAAATCAATGCATTTGTTTAATTATTAATTATATTAAATACTGGTTTTTTGCTATAGTTATTTTTGAAATAACTCCTCAGTAATTTTGCCTAAGTAAAACATACCTGTATTAGTGATAATATCTAACACTTGAGTAAAATAATTCTACATAAAGTAAAACAAAAAAAATATCTCTTCTTCTTCTGCTCTTGCTTTTTTACTAAAAAGTTATTTGAATTTTGCAGATCGAAATGAATTGGAAGCTGCAGAAACCTACCTTGACCATGCAGCTGTTACCAATTTTACAACATTCATCAAGATGTTGTCTGATGTTCTGGTTGCGGGGGGGAACAGTCAGGTGGCTAGAATGGCTGCAGGTTTACAGCTAAAAAACCACCTAACTTCTAAAGACCCTACCCTAAAACAGCAATATCAACAAAGGTGGCTGGCACTACCTGAAGACATCAGATTGTATATTAAGAAAAATGTACGTCTATTCTGTATTTTTTGTAGACGCGATTGTAATGATATCAAATGACAAGAAAGATTATGTGATATTTTTGTTCATAGATTCTCACAGCGATTGGAACAGAGAACAGCAGACCAAGTTCAGCCGCCCAATGTGTAGCATATGTAGCAGTAGCAGAGCTTCCTGTTGGACAGTGGAATGACCTCATACCCATGCTTGTAGAAAATGTTGTTAATGCTCAATCCACAGAACTTAAAAAAGAAGCAACATTAGAAGCAATTGGTATGTAAAATATGAAATCAAAATTTATGTATAAAATGTTTAAGATTTTGTGCAAATAGAATTGAAATATTTTTATATTATTTTCAAAATGGACTGAATCTCTGTATGTACATATTAGAACTATAGTCATGATTTTTTCTTTTTAAAGGTTACATCTGCCAAGAAATTGATGCTGAGGTGTTAACAGAACAAAGTAACCCAATTCTTACTGCTATCATTCATGGTATGAGATCTATTGAAACCAGCAACCATGTCCGACTTGCTGCCACTCAAGCTTTACTTAACTCATTGGAATTCACTAAAGCTAATTTTGATAAAGAAAACGAAAGGAATTTTATAATGGAAGTTGTATGTGAAGCCACACAGTCAAGCGACATGAGGATCAGTGTTGCAGCTCTCCAGTGCTTAGTAAGTATCATAATACTGGTAATAGATTATAAATTTATATTCATAAAGATGATACAATTATATTTGTTTAGTTTTTATGCCAAGTAAAAGATTGTTTGTTTTTAATTTCAGGTTAAAATCCTTTCTTTGTACTACCAATATATGGAGCCTTACATGGGTCAAGCATTATTCCCAATAACGTTAGAGGCTATGAAGTCTGATGTGGATGAAATTTCTCTTCAAGGCATTGAGTTCTGGTCTAATGTTAGTGATGAAGAGATTGATCTTGCGATTGAAGAAGTAGAGGCAGCGGATGCAGGTGTGTCTAATTTTAAAATTAATATTTTCACACTAGTATTAAGAACTAAGATCTTAAATATCCAACTGCTTCTTGTTTCAGGACGACCTCCTGCGCGTACGTCTAGATTCTATGCCCGAGGAGCATTGCAATACCTTGCACCTGTTCTCATGCAGAAACTAACTAAACAAGATGATACTGAAGATGAGTTGGAATGGAATCCCTCTAAAGCTGCATCTGTTTGTCTCATGCTATTGTCAAATTGCTGTGAAGACGAAGTGGTTCCTCATGTATTACCTTTCATAAATTCAAATATTAAAAATGAAAATTGGCGATACAGGGAGGCTGCCTTGATGGCATTTGGTTCTATTCTTGGAGGACTTGAAGCAAATACTCTGAAGCCATTAGTGGAAAAGGCTATGCCAACCTTGATTGAAGCCATGTATGATTCTAGTGTTGCTGTGCGAGACACGGCTGCCTGGACTTTTGGAAGAATTTGTGAAATTGTTCCTGAAGCAGCTATAAATGAAACATATCTCAAACCACTCTTAGAAAGCCTTGTTAATGGTTTGAAAGCTGAACCACGTGTAGCTTCTAATGTTTGCTGGGCCTTTACTGGCCTTGCAGAAGCTGCTTACGAAGCAGCCGATTGTGGAGATTCCAATCAACCTAAAACCTATTGCATGTCAAAATACTTTGATTTTATTGTTCAAAGGCTTCTTGAAACAACAGATCGCCAGGATGCTGCCCAACATAATTTACGATCAGCTGCATATGAAGCTCTCATGGAAATGGTTAAAAACTCTCCTACTGATTGTTATGTAACTGTGCAAAAAACAACTATGGTAATTTTGGAGAGGCTTCAACAAGTTTTGCAGATGGAGAATCACATTTCAAGCCAGGCTGATCGTTCACAATTCAATGACCTCCAAAGTCTATTGTGTGCCACACTGCAGTCGGTACTTCGTAAAGTAACTCAAGAAGACGCGCCACAAATATCAGACGCCATTATGACTGCCTTGTTGACTATGTTTGCTGGCAATGCGGGAAAAGCTGGTGGTGTGCAAGAAGATGCTCTAATGGCAGTCTCAACCCTAGTTGAGGTCTTAGGAGAAGGTTTCTTAAAATATATGGATGCTTTCAAGAGGTATCTTTATGTTGGACTTAAAAATCATCAGGAATATCAAGTATGCATAGCGGCTGTTGGGCTCACTGGTGATATTTGTCGTGCATTGAAAAACAAAGTAAGTTCACCAATTCTAATCTAATTTGGTATTATCATTTTCTCTAAAACCACTAACTTCATCAGAGATATAGAAACTCTGTACACAAATTTATGTAAAATATAAATATTACAGGTGCTACCCTATTGTGATGAAATCATAGTCTTGCTATTGGAAAATCTTGGTGATCCCTCAATTCACCGCTCCGTGAAACCACAGATTTTGTCTGTGTTTGGTGATATTGCCCTGAGCATTGGTCCTGATTTTGCTAAATACTTCGACGTAGTGATGCAGATGTTGTTGCAGGTAATAAAATAAGTTCAATATTACATTGGAAGTAAGAAAAACAAAAATAACCTTTGATTTTACGTCAAATATTTTATATTGCAGGCAAGCAATGCTCAAGTAGATCGTAACGATTACGACATGGTAGAGTATTTAGGAGAACTTCGCGAAAGCGTGCTCGAGGCCTACACTGGTATCATCCAAGGCTTGAAAGGATCAACGGGCGAGGTTCGTAATGTTTCAATTCAGCTATGATTTAATTCATTGTTTGCTCAGCAATATACGGTACTCAATATTGCTGAGCATACAATGAACGTGTGTAATGTGGCAGGTACGTTCGGACGTGGCCCTGGTGGAGCCGCACGTACCCGCCATCGTGACCTTTATGATGCAAGTGGCGTGCGAGCCCGAGCGCACGGACGGTCACATGTCGGTGATCGCGGGGCTGACGGGTGACCTGTGCACGGTGTTCGGCCAGCGCGTGCTGCCGCTGCTGGAGACGCGACCGCTGCTGGACCTGCTACAGGCTGCGCGCCGCTCGCGCACTCCGCGCACCAAGGCGCTCGCCAACTGGGCCACCAAGGAGATCCGCAAGCTCAAGCATCAGACGCCTATCGCTAGCTGGTATGTACTAAATAAAGCATACATTTTTACATGTATAATTTTTTTAATATAAATAATTTTGTCGATATTATTTTAAACTAATATTTCAAAATATTGCACCATACAAACCCAATGTGAAATGATATACAATCCTGAAAACAGATTATATAAACAACAAGCTAAAATATTCATAAATACCTGTTTTTGCATTTCAGATTTGAAAAAATTAACTGCCACAGCGATCCAACGCAGTTTCAGATAACTAACTGCTGGTAAACTCAACTGTGCTGGCAGGCATATTACGTCGTATTAATAATAATAAGTCGTTAGGTGCATTCGTTTAGAGGCCTGTATTATTTTAAACTATCTACAACAATGGTATAGTAGTTATTTTGTGCTCAGCGGCTAGCACTCTGGCCTTTATCTATGATATTATATGAATATTTGTCTACTTTAGTAACATGTTACCATTATTGTAGCACTTTAACATTTGGAACCATTGCTGCGTTTAATTTACAGAGCGTATTACCATGACAAAATCGTCAATGAACTTTGTTAAAACCAGAAAAAATAAAAACAAATCAAAAGTGGAATGTTTATAAATAATATATTAACTGTTTTTTTTTGCATGTAAGTGCTAATTTGGTTAAGGCGTTTTCTTCAAATCACCAAGTGATTTTTGGCCCCAAACAATGCACTTAGCGTAGCATTATTGAAACTGTTTAATGTATGCCTGACCATAATCTTTCCATAATTATCTTAAAGTTGAAGCATTTTTCCTATTTGGTATTATAAATACAGACAGTGGCTGTGGTATCTTTACTTATGTGAGATAAAGTAATAGTTTGATAGGGATGTATGAAAGTTGATGTATGTTACTTTAGGCATGCACATGTGCAAGGGATTATGAATTTTATAAATTATTATTATGTTTTGTAAGATGTATGAAAGAATTTTATGAATGGGTAAGAATGCATGTGTAGATGCGTGCATGATTATCTCGGATATTTTATAAAGTTAGGCATTGTCGATCATAATGAAAATTCGGTATATTAATGTATGTTTAAGATTCCGTCGGCGTTACTCGAGACTGAAGGACGCCATATTGGCGACGATTATTTTTGATTCATCACAATTCAGGTTAACATATTGAAGATCTCTTATTGAAAAACGTTGACCGAAAGCTAATGATACTATGTATAATGTTAATTGCTAAACAACAATATACCAGTGTTATTAAATAGCTTTTTAAAAGCGTTTCATTGCATTCAGTTATGAATTTATTAAAACAACATTAATGAGTTAGTACAACTAGGAAACAACAAGAGCTTAGCAAATCAACAATGTTGCACTGGATTATCAACACTTCTGTACTGAGTCACTACACAACTTGAACACAACTCAAATAAACGAAATCCTTGTTCAAATCTTCCTTTGTGATGAATGAAAAATGTCTTTGCCTTCTGATCTCAATATCACTTTATTGTACATATGTAATTAAAGAGTTTTTTTTTTTCCTTAAGATATTCCAAAATGGCAAAGTAGTAATACCCCGAGAATAAATCTAAAAGACCAAGCAGACCTTTTGCTAAAACATGAGCTGTTTAAGAAAGAGCTTTCAAATTAATGCATTTCGCTAAACCAAACTGATATACAATTCCAAATACCGTAGTATATTTCACCAAACCTAATTCGTTCTTTCGTATTAACGTTTTAACTTTATTTATTGTGTCCAAAACACAGTTTTAATTATTTTTTTACATCTTTATCCCAACATTATTTATTTAAATGTTTCTGCCTAACACATTTTGGCAACATACAGGTTGTTGTTTTTTTGTCTTCTATCGCGTCATCTTATTAACAAATGAAAAAAATACGAGGCCTTGCTCCCATGTCGAATAGCTCAAATAAAAAAGTTCGTGTGTCGCAATAACTGCATAAGGTTAATAATAATATTTAAAAATCTACTTCGATACGCGCAATTACTTGTCACGTATTGAAATATTTGTTTCCGATAATTGGTCGATGAAACTTGTGTTTATGCTGACTATATCAGTGCCTTTGACGTGTACGAGATCTAAACCTAAACTGTTATCAACGTCTAGTTTTATTACTCGTAAAGTCGTGACTACTATTTTAATCAATTCGTTTTGTTAACTCTTACATGATAGAATACGTTTTATGCCTACCTACTACTCTTCAGGTTTAAGTCTTGGTGTGTTCTAAAATTTGGAAATAGGTATCCTTTGTTATTTAATTTCGATTGACGTGTTGAGTGTCTGCTAGTCTGTGAGCATCACTGATAGGAATGATGTTTGCGCGAATTATGCAAGAATTTATTATGTGAAGTCTCTGATTATATAATGTCTAGATAGAGCATCAAATGTGCGCAAACGTGTAATACCAGCCAACTGTTGGCTTATAAGTTCGAACCCCTGCCACGCACCGGCCGCACGATGCCGCACGCACAGGTTTGAAATTGTTGCCTCGTTTTCTTAGTTTTGATTGTAGGGCGACGCTCCATCTAGACATTATATAATCAAAGCGTGAAGTGTGTCATTACTACCATCTACTTGTTTTACATAATACCATATATATTTGAAGAAGAAAATGAACAATTTGGACATGAAAATATTAAAAAAAACAGATGTCATACAAGTTACGTATGTACTTATATTTAAGTATGATAGGAGAATATGTGAGGACTAGTGCCATGCCATGAAAGGTTCTGAATTAGAATCATAGGCATCGAGTCAATGAATACCACCCACTTTTCCTGCGCGAATCTAAAATCAATTAGTTATTTTGTTACGGCGTATATTTTCATTCCTTTGACTATGACTATCTGCTACCCTGTAAACTGTTCTATGGTGATTAAACAATTTAGAAGTAAAATTGGTTTCTGATTTTGAAATATTTATAAGATACGTTTGATCAAGACTTCATTTTCATAATGTGGCCTTGCCATCATCATCTGCCTAGCCTTTTTCCCAACTATGTTGCTGTTGGCTTCCAGTGTAACCGGATGCAGCCGAATACCAGTATTTTACATGGGTCATGGAGTGACCGCCTCTAATAAGCTGATTACCCAGTACTACTAGTGTCCGATTGAAGTTTCGGCTTCGGCCAGAAAAACCAAACCTTCGGTTTCGCCCCGTTTTGGCCGAAGCCGAGAAGTTTTCTAGCAAGCGGTGAACGAATTAAAAACGCGTGCGGGTGGGGGTTGAGTCAGAGTCACGCATTTCGTGATACACTTATTATTTTTGACAAGTTGTAGGGTAATTTTATTCAACCTCCATATTCATTAAAAAATGGTTTCAATAATGTCGAGTATGACGTAATCCACTGAAAATATCTAAAGCAAAACATACAGTGGACAGAGACATTTAACCGTACCTACAGAATAATAGTATGATATTCCTATTAAAAAATTGGGAAGTTGCGGCACAAAAAGAAACTTTGGCGTCGAAGATCGCTGTATTAACAACAGTTTTTTTTAATAATAGAATAACCATATTTTAAAAACTGTCAACTGTGTTTTCAATAATCTAAAGAAAACGTGCAAATGCCCATTCGCAGCTTAGTCACTTGTCAACACAAATACATATTTATTATTCACGCTCCTTATTGGTGACAAGTAGCGATTAAAATCGTAGTCAGTCCGCGCCTTAACGGAAAAGTATGTATCGGTCCCTCAAATGTTTACAATTCCTAAAATAGATAGGAAATCTTTGATATACTTTTCCTAGGAAATGTATACATTTCCTAAATACCGATTGGTTATGTATAACATTCTTGATGTTCACAGCGGGGATAATGGTGCGAGAGGCGACTACACACAGTCGAGAGCGTCTATCGTACTCCTGTTTCATTTTTATGTTACCCTAATACACTACGCACCACACCAACAAACAAGGTATTGTAGCAAGGAAAATTTAGGATGCAAGAGCGAGCTCGTGACTTGGGGCACCCCGACTATGAAAAGGTAAGGTTCAAAGGGGATGGCGGGGTCTTGAGAGCGAGCGAACTAAGAACCGTAATCCCCTTCGTGTTAGGTTAATTTAAACCCTGCAGACAGAAAGAGAATCCATTTCCAAAGTAGGCCCGGAATTGTATACAATTCCTAGGTTTCTGGTAACTTAATTATTTATACAGTCAACATAAACTTTTAATTTTAAAGACAGAAAATACAATTTTATTCACTTTAAGCAGATTTTCCCAATCCTAAACTGAATTTCTTAAGGTCATTAAACCTTCGGCTTTGTCGCCGAACATTGTGGCGATAGCTGATTAATCGGCTCCAGCCAAAAATCGACCTTCGATCGGACACTACCCAGTAAATTACGACCTTTTTACTACCTTCCTTGACTACTGATGATAATAGAGGAGGCAGCGAATTTCCGGTCGTTCCCGGCGCTTAAAACGGCCCTTCCCGGTCCGTCTATCGTCAACGCAAGCATGATCGAAAAGCTTGTTATGTTTCATCCAGAGCCAGAGCGGCAATTTTCTTTCAATTCCCCCGTCTTACCCCGCCCCGAACCCGCACATCTCGTCTCCCGGGCACCTCATACCGCCTAACGCGATGACATTGAACGAAAAATAGTGTTCGAAAATTTCTTAAACTTGTTCCAGGAAATACTTGTTTTTGAATAAGTCTTACGTGTGTGAACGAAATATTTGTCATTAAGAATCTCCATTACATGTGCAAGGTTTCTATAGAGATGTTTTCTTTACTTTTACAGTTTAAGAGTACACTATGAACGGCCAAAGTTCAGTTAAAATTTGTGCAAAACAGCCATTTTTGGAGGCTTATACTGAATTTGTTTCTACAATTTTTTATTTTTTGCTTCCATAGAAACTTAAATAAAGTGCACAAAATACCTATTATTTCAAAAAATTCAAAGATAGATGTGTAACAACTTCATAATCACGTACGAGCGTTTGTATGAAAAGTATGACTCGGCCGCTCTTAAAGGTACACCAGTCTAGTCAAAACAAACAAAACGTAGTGTGGCGATTACTCCACTGTCTGATGGTGTACGTTCAAATTAAAAATAAATCGATTTGCCTCATCATTATCTAGCCCTAATGTTTTTTTACTTTTTTGTTTTGTGATCGAAATGACTAAGATGGTGCAATCGAAAACATGTCAAGTTATTCTCACTTTTAAGTCAAGTCATTATGTGCGTTTCGACCGCGCGGCCACGGCGTTTTTTTTTTAAAAAAAACTATGCCAAGATTATGTAAAAGTTTGTAAAAGTTGATTCCCCAAAACCATAAATTTGTCAAAGTTATGGTTAAAAAGTTATAAGGGTTTGAACGTGGCCGCGCCATCGAAACGCGGAGAACCGCGCGGCCACGGAGATCTCTAAAACTAAGCGTTGCAGAGACCTGAAACTTAGGTAAATAACAGATTGAATTTGTAAAAAATTTGTAAAAATATAGAAAAAATTCCAAGGTTTATATTTTAGGAGCTGTAAGACTAAAACCCCATGGCCGCGCCATCGAAACGGTGAATAAAACGTTATCGCCGATATCTCGCTGAAAAGGCATCGCAGAGGTCTGAAGTTTTTTGTAAAACCTAGATTTGAATTTGTCAAAACTAGTAAAAATACAGAAAAAAATCCTAGGTTTATATTTTCGGAGCTGTAAGACTAAAACCCCGTGGCCGCGCCATCGAAACGGTGAATAAAACGTTATCGCCGATATCTCGCTGAAAAGGCATCGCAGAGGTCTGAAGTTTTTTGTAAAACATAGATTTGAATTTGTCAAACATTATAAAAATACACAAAAAATTCCTAGGTTTATGTTTCAGGAGCTGTAGTACGATATCGTTTAGAAATAAGTCGCGATTATTTACCGAAGGAGTTAAGTATTAAGTAGATCTTTTTTGTAAAAACACTGATGAATAAGTAGAACTACCGATAATAAGCAAAAAAAATATATTTTTTTCATAATTTAAGACCTTTTAATACGTTTTGAATATTTCGATAGGGTGACCATGATTTATTGTTTACAGAAAGCTTCCACATATTGTATTAGAAATTATTTCTAGAGAATATCTCAGTATTGTTTTTGAGAAATGGAAATTTTGTCAATTCTATTAATAAAAGTTTGAACTTTATCAATACGTGTGCGTTTGACTCAGTTTTCTTTTTGATAGCATTTGCGTACAAACAAAACGTTCATATTCAACAAATATTTAATACATGTACAAGCAAATTAATCAGCGAATTTATAAAAATATTAGCAGAATCGTTAAATTTAAATAGTGCTTATAAACTACGAGAGGAAATCATTATTAAATACTACAAAAGCGAAAACAATACCTATAGATGCGACAGTAATATGGCTTTCATATTTGAACATATACTTTTAGAGTATTTGTACAGTGCCAATGTAACGAAAGAATGTTTAACCGAAACATGCGCCAACCACTCAAAAAGAACAATAGTGTTTTTATCCATCAATATGGAAATTATAAATTTATTCGGAATCGGTGGACTGGAAGAAGCCGTCATTATCGATGTCTCCAATTTAAAAAATGTATCAAAAGCAATAACGACACCACGAGATTTAGGTACGAATTTAGTGATATTATTTTATTCGATCTTAATGGCACAGACCAAATTATACTCGAAGAAATTCCTCACAACATCGAAATAAAACAAAAGAAATATAGACTGATAGGTGCTGTGGAATATGTTCCCCAGGTTGTAGGGCTTATTGGTCATTACAAGTGTCATTGCTTAGTAAGTAATTCCGGAATGATTTGTTACGACGATAATAAAACCGGAATGCACTCAAGTTCTGAACAACCTATGACAATACATAATTTAACATAATGGTTTATCAGATGATTAGGATATTAAAAAAAAAACAGAGTAATTTTAAACAAAATATAAAAAAATCTTGGTGTAAGTAAATAATCTGTGATTTATGTGATTTTTAAAGAAATTTAATATTTTAGTGTAAGTAAACAATCTATGATATATGTGATTTAAAAAAAAAAAATATCTTAGTGTAAGTAAACAATCTGTGATTTATGCGATTTTTAAAGAAATAAACATATGTTTTTGTATCTTATCGTTTCATTTTAATTTAATTTAGAATCCTTGAGAAACAATTTCTAGGTAATGCAATAGGTGGAAAGTTTTCTGTAAACACTAAGTCATGGTCACCCTATCGAACCATTCAAAACGAATTAAAGGTTATAAGCGATATCGTACTACAGCTCCTGAAATATAAACCTAGGATTTTTTTGTGTATTTTTATAATGTTTGACAAATTCAAATCTATGTTTTACAAAAAACCTCAGACCTCTGCGATGCCTTTTCAGCGAGATATCGGCGATAACGTTTTATTCACCGTTTCGATGGCGCGGCCACGGGGTTTTAGTCTTACAGCTCCTAAAATATAAACCTAGGATTTTTTTCTGTATTTTTACTAGTTTTGACAAATTCAAATCTAAGTTTTACAAAAACCTTCAGACCTCTGCGATGCCTTTTCAGTGAGATATCGGCGATAACGTTTTATTCACCGTTTCGATGGCGCGGCCATGGGGTTTTAGTCTTACAGCTCCTAAAATATAAACCTTGGATTTTTTTCTATATTTTTACAAATTTTTTACAAATTCAATCTGTTATTTACCTAAGTTTCAGGTCTCTGCAACGCTTAGTTTTAGAGATCTCCGTGGCCGCGCGGTTCTCCGCGTTTCGATGGCGCGGCCACGTTCAAACCCTTATAACTTTTTAACCATAACTTTGACAAATTTATGGTTTTGGGGAATCAACTTTTACATAATCTTGGCATAGTTTTTTTTTTAAAAAAAACGCCGTGGCCGCGCGGTCGAAACGCACACAAGTCATTAATGCGCTCTCGGAATCATCTGGGTTGGAGTGAGGGGTGAGGCAGGGTAGTCTGTTCTCCCCCCGGCTCTTCAATCTGTATGTTAATGACCTCATTGTCTATCCGACACGCATGACGTGTCGGATGCAGGGTAAATGGTGTTAGTTGCAACATCAGTTATGCGGATGACATGGTGCTGCTGGGCCTGTCGTCGGGAGCGATCGTGGATTTGCTTCATGTGTGAGACCTTCGCTGCTTCACGTGGACTGGTCTATAATGCCAAAAAGTGCGAATACGTCATGGTCTTTGGGGTCGCTGATAAGTGCCGGGAAAGTACCTACACTCGGAACTTATCATAAACGGTACGTGACTACGTAGAGAGAAAAAGTTCAACTATCTTGGGCATTTTCTTACCGACGACCTCAGCGATCATGATTCAACATTGAACGGGAGCCTAGCCCTAGTAGCATTTTTTGTTGGCATTTAGTTGGGCCACATACCTCTGGTTAGTTGGCAAATGCATACAATTGGCGGGCAGTTTGCGGGTTGGGCCAAACACTGATGGCCTACGTGGATTTGCCTACGAAGGCCCAACTTGCGATGGGGCCAACGTGCATTGCCCTACGAAGGCCCAAAAACAACGTGTTATGGGTAGGCCCAACGATACATATTACATGTAGGCAAGCGGTTGTATGTTGGTTGGTTCTATGGCTGGTTTCAGAGCGACGCGTCTCGTACCGCGGCCGTATCGGCCGTCGCTGTACATGAACCATAGTGGCTTCAAAATAAAGTTGGTTTTAGCGATGTGTTTTGAAAAACCAACCTTATTTTCAAGCAGATAAGGTACATCTGCAGAGACGTGCATGCGGCCGGCGCAGGCGCGGATACAGTTAGGGGGGGGAGGCAATGGGTGCAATTGCCCCCCCCTGAACTGGACCAAATAGGTACGTCATTAGCCAAGCTTGAACTAGTTTAAAACTAATTATTCTAGTTGAGTATTATATATATATTGTCTTGGGCGTCGCCAAGAGGAGGCAGCTGCCCCAGCCTAGAGGCTCAGGATTTTTAAAAGTTATAGCTTTCCCTGCCTGATGCCATAGACTGGTATTGTACGTAATAAATTAGCGTAAAATGGAATCTTATGTGATTGTGATTAAGATATTGTTTAAACCTGCGAAAAAACATTTATCAAAAAGGCTTGTACCTCTGGATTGGCACTCCTATTGGATTTTTGCATCGATCGACCTATACGTATAGACGGAGCCTGAAATAAATGAGCCCCTTGCCCCGAGGCCTTATATGCAATTAGGAATAGTATATATTTGAGGCTGAAAAATTTCGAGGCCAACCCAGACGACGACATACAAACGTCACCGATACAGTATTGTCTCTCTTTTGCACTTTGAAGTGATGAGTACATGAGAGGACGTTGTGTCGTCTGCATTGACCTACTTTCTGTCAGTTAATTAGCTGAAATTAAATGAAATACAAATTATGTTAAGTAATTGAATAAGTATATTTGTGTACAGTTCAAATTTTACACCACGGCTGAAGAAGAAACAAAACTTAAAAATAACTTCTTTGGAATAACAAAAAAACAAAACTTAAAAATAACTTCTCTATAATAACAAAAAACAGAACTAAAAATATCTATAAAGTAAGTACGTTAACATTTTAATGACTAAGTGTCATACTTACAAATGGAATGCAAATAAAAGTATCATTTTCAATAAAATTTGGTAGCAACAAACACTTCTTATTTAATGTTGATGAAGAAATATATTTTTTTTCTGTACGACTAACTTTATATATGCCTATCAGACTACTTCTTACTGGTACTGTATAAAAATCAACCTTATCCAAAAAATTATCACATTCCAATTTGTAAGACCCTCTTTCAGGAAATTCTTTGATAGATTTTATGACCACAATATCACCTTCTTTAGTATTAAAGCAAGAATTGACACTTAAGATACATTTATTATCTAAAATTACTTTTACAATTCTTTTTTTTCTAACTATCACTGTTTTCTTTTGTGAATATTTACTTGAACATTTAAATTCACCCATCCTTTTTGCAACCTGTTCTAAAGGGTGACTGTGAGATCGAACCATTTGTTTAATTTTACTCATGAAATTTTCAAAGGGAAAAGCAGAGAAGTTATCTAGATTACCAAATTTTTCAGTATCTGCTGTTAAATGTAAAAGATTATGAAAGTTATATACCAGAAGTTCTTTACTATACAGGGTTGGAACATTACGGACAAAACAATGCAATAAGTCATTGGCGTACGTGCGCCATTCGCTTACTGAAAAAAAATCACTACATAAAATATATATTGCACAATGTAATGCTAGAAAATGTTCATACAAATTTTTAGACAAGATGTTCAGTAAAACTACAGGGCCGAGGTATAAAACAAAAGATCGGAACTCCGTAGCCTTCCAATGTTTAAATAATTGTATAGGTCTTGGTCGTCTAGAAAATTCAGCTGGATAATGTTTTTTAATTTCTAATAGCCTTTGTGATATTGTAGTCACTTTTAAAAAATTAAGCTTACACTTTTTTGGTCCATTTTCAATCCAAACACGTATTAATTTTTTTACTACACCTAAACACACTAAGTGCATATAGTCTAAGGGTACTTGTGTCACTAAACCGACTTCCAGTTCTGTAAGAATAGATTTTGCAATCTGGTGATCTTCATAGTGCACATTATTAAAGTCAAGATCAGTTCTAAGATTTAAGTTTCGTGAGTATTGCCATGTGGTTCTACCAATGTACACTCCTTCCTGGGTGCATTTTTCACAACCATGTAGAGAATTGTGTGATTTAATGGATTTTATAAATGCACGTGCAGGTGCATCAGCTACAATGCAACTCAATCTAAATGCATACTTTTTTCCTTGAATGGTTATACCATTTGTTTCTAACTCAAAACACTCGTCAACGAAGGGTCGTAAATAATTATTAACATTATTTGGTTTTGATTCACCATAGAAAAGCCCGACAATGAAAGGCTTTTTGTTAATACACTGATCTAGAATACATAAAATGGGCCAAAAAGAATAATTTGTACTAGAATGTACGGGTAAGCCATCCACATTAACAGTTACAGTCAATAAATCACTATTAATTTCTAATTTTTTTAAATCAATTATAGGGTAGTTTTGATTGTCAATTAACCCAGTAGAAGCTCTTTCTAGTATATTAGGTAAAAGTCCGAAATATATGAAAGAGCCGGCATCACATTCTCTAACATTAATTTGCTTTGGCGTGTGTAACAATGTCCGTGAATCTTTAGGCAATGATGCATGATAAGGTTTTAGTATTTTTAACAAAGCATCTAAAGCTGAGTGCGAAATATTGTGGTCATGAGACCACGAAATGAGAGATGTAGCAAAATTCGTTTCTGTATTATTGTTATGAGATATAAGCGGTGCATTATTATTTTCCAAATTACTTTCAATCTCACTAGGACTATCATTATTAACATTATACAAAACTAAGGGTGGACTCAAACTAAAATAGTTATTCGAAATACGTTCAACCTCAACTTGTAACTCACGTGTAAGACTATTTTTAATAGCACTTCGATGGCGGGATTTTGTTCTCTCTGACACACCAGAGTAACTAGAAAAATTAATTGCTTCTTGCTCTACGACTCTCACGTCCTCCATCCCTGTCCTTGGCGAATCTAAACCAACTAACTATAATTTCAGTTATTCCATGATCAGTTTCTTTCTCTGCAGCCTTGTTTTTACGTACTGCACCTAAAATATACAAAAATACACTTCAATACAAAAATAAGTAATAAGTAATTAGTCTTTACAAATATTAATGCAGGAATCGAACCTGTGACCACTCGCACAGTAACCTGATCACTCTACCAGTGTGCAGTTTATTTAAATCATCCAAATGTTATTGAAGGACCCGGGTTCATTCCCGATTAGAGCAGATATTGAGTTTGCATATCTCTTTGTGTGTCCATGGCACCCACAATACAGGATCTTCCTAGGCTATGAGTGTGTATGATAGTTACAGTTAGGTACTTAATTTTTTATCTTATCACTCTCTTAGAAAAAACATAATTAAGGCTTAACTTACCTATAATTACTTTAATCAGCTGTAAATCTTTTAAAGCAATTTTATTATTTTTTCCTGTCCAGTTACACTTTGTAGCTAAGTTTTTGTCAAATATTCGTTCAAGGATTCTTCTTGTGATAGGACCAGTTTTGTTCCCACCAATGTAGGTCAAGTAGTTTATCTGCAACAAACACAAAACAACCCACTATAGTAAGTATGCCAGTAAGCAACAAATTTGCCAGTACTTAACGATAAATTATATACAAATTTTGAGTTGCAAATAAATAAGTACCAAAAGCTCTTTGTTTTCTTCGTTCTCCAGCCAAACTTCCAAACTGATTATATCTGTTCCTGATTTTAATGGTAAAGATACATTCTCTGGTAAACGCTCTGGTATAGCAGCAGATGTGGTTGATAATCTTGATAAAACTTCCCCTTGGGACAGTTGTAATTCCTTTATTGCAGACGTGATTTCCCCTAGGTAGTTTGCAATTTTAGCTGAAACATTAAATCTTTGTTAATATATTTTTTTATTTTTTTTATGTGAGCTCTGAGTTTTAGTGTGTTTATACTATTGGCTGTCCACTTTAACTAGTAGAGAGGAAGTTGCAAGCATAAGCTAGTCATTATTATGTACTTGAAAAGTAATCATATTTACATAGAGAAGAATTGATTTCTGTCAGTATTAGTGGCTGGCTTGGTGTTGAATGTGTTGATAATACTGGACCTGTAATTAAGACAGTAATATGATAAGAATAATAAAATTGACTTCATAATTTTATCATCAAAATGAGTTTGACACTTACTGTATCGCTGTGTGTTCACACTGCAGGGGGGGCTATTTGGCATTGGAGAATCTAAAAACAAGCAATAACTTAGAACTGCCTATATTGAATTGTAAAATGGTGGAACTTAATTCTGTCAAAAGAGAAAAAAGCTTACCATCAACATGAAAACCTTGCAGAGTTGATTTTTTATTGGGTTTGCTTACATACTCATATCTTGAGGAAGAATCTATAAATAAAACAAGGATTAAATCACAAAAATGCCTATCGCTCCACTTATAATAACTCTCAAGGCTGCAGCACTTGGTCCAGTACAGCGTCCAGCATCCAGCGCTGGATTGGAATAGACTACGTTCCTATTTTTCAATCCAGTGTCCTCCCCCGTACACCATGTGCCAGGGGCACTGGATCCGTGTAAACGCAACGCGTGTCAGTGGTCGCCGCGTAATGTACCTCAACACAGTAAGACTGTCTACTGGACTGAACGTAAACGGCCTGATCCCACTGGATCTTGGCATTTGGCATTGGGCATTGGGCATTGGGCATTGACACTTCAATGCCAATCCTGCGCTGGAAACCTTGAATTGAAAATACTTGAAATCTATTTAGATATGAATATTTATGCCTCGAAAACATGAAATAATGAATTATCACTATTTCTTAGGTTGCTACTAATGTTTCCAAGACCATATTTCATTGTAAAAGAGTCAAATTCATATTTTCAATTGTTCATTCAATTTTGACAGATGAAATCTTCCGACGAATATCTTGTTGGCTCATAAAATAGTTTTGGGATTATTAGCTACAAAGTAGCATTTTAATATAATACCTATGTTAGTAAACGTTCACTTACTTACTTAAATAAAATACACGTTCACATATTTATCAAACCAAAATTACAGAATATTACATAACTGTCACTCAATGTACCTGCACTGACATTTCAACGACAATGAATGACGCGTTTAGTAATCCTGTCAAAAGATAGAAAAAAGCTTACCATCAACATTAAAATCTTGCAGACTTAATTTTTTATTGGGAATATACTCGTATCTTGAGGCAGAATCTATAAAATAAACAAAAAGATAAAATCGCAATGAAACATGCACCTTAATGAAATTTTAAATTGTATGCTCCTAAATTTTTATTTCACTTTTTCGTGCTAAATCAATATATTATCAATATATAGGAAAGTGTTTGTTATTGTCTCCAGCGTTTTCTCCATGACCACCCACTGCCACCCATTCATAGTTGCAGTGGTAGAAGGCCCTTGGTGTGCACTTGCAAGGGAGTTTGGTCTCATTCGGGTAGGTAGAAACAGAGCTACAGCTGGACCTATCCATAGTACTAAATTTTATACAATGAGGAGGTCATTTAAAGTGGTCATTGCGGACAACCGAATTTTACACGAACAAAGTCGTGGGCAGAAAGCTAGTTTACTTACATATAAAATTTATGAGAAATACCTAATTTTAATATTACATGGTACACTTACTGTCTTGCTGTGTGTCCACACTGTGTGGGCTATTTGGCATTGGAGAATCTAAAAACAAGCAATCATATAGAACTACTTAGATTAAATTGTAAAACGGTGGAAGTTAATTCTGTCAAAATAGAGAAAAAAAAGCTTACCATCAACATTAAAGTGTTGAGTTAATTTTTTATTGGGTTTGCTTACATAGTCATATCTTGAGGAAGAATCTATAGAAGAAACAAAGATAAAATCACAATGAAACATGCACCACAATCAAATTTTGAATTGTGCGATCCTCATACCTAAATCTCTAGTTCCCACTTTTTTGGGATAATTATTATGATATTATTTACACATAAAATTTATGAGAAATACCTAATATTACTAGTGAACACCCACAGCTTTGCCTTTGCTTTGGACTACTATTCTTTTATCCCACGGGAACTGTGCATTTTTCCGGGATAAAAAATTGCCTATGTGCTATTTAGACTATAATCTTTCTCTGTGCCAAATTTCATCCATATCCATTCAGCTATTCTGGTGTAATGTGATCAATGGGTTATGAGCTTGTTGGGTGTGATTGAGTAAAAAACATCCATCCAGACATCCAAACTTAATCTTTCATAATTAGCTTTCCTAGTTAGGTATCTTATTATTATGATAGTAACAGATGCATTACCAATACAGTTTTGTACTTGCCTTTGCCATCCAAGGCACTGTAGGTAAGAAGATTAAATAGTTATTTAATTATTTACAAAAATAGGTAGGTACCTACATAAATAGAACAAAATATTAACATCAACAGGGTCACTTATAAAATTATTGAAACAAAATTACACTGTAGGTACCATACTTACACATGCCTATTTGTTTAAGAGATGTTGAAATGCTGATTTTATTTTTTCATCTAGTTTTTTTTTTGGTCGACTAAATAGGTAGATCAGCGCTAAATAAATAGCTAGGTACATAGGTACAGTTGGGAGCACGTCAAGACACTACCTACAAGTTTAAGTTGATCACTGATTTGTACTACATGCCATACATTACAGGGCCGGTCCAAAGTTTATAGTGTCAAGCTTGGCGTGGTCCCAACTGTATTAATATTTTCTCAATAACTTTAGTATGTATGTAATAAAATGTTGTGTGAAGATAATACAATATTAATCTTCACACTTCACACAACATTTTATTTAAGTAAGTATTAGGTACTTACCATTACTAGCCAGTGATCTGTGAGGTGGTTTCGGATAACTTATTTTTACATACTTTTCATTTTCCTTTTCTCCATCGGTCTCACCATCACTATCAAAAACAATTTTCTTCTTCTTTCTTTTTCTACTACCTTCTTCTACATCAGTAGTCAGTTCTGAATCACTTTCTGCCATTTTACACTTCTGGCGCGCCTTTAAGAGGTTATCTAAAAATAAAATTGACTTATTGAGCGTTTTAGTCAGGTAAGTACCTACCTAGGTATAAGTTTTCTAATGAGTAATGACGCTCATATTTATTTCAAGATTCAATTTTCCTTGCTTTATAGCTTTAAAGTTAGGTACATAATTAGCAGTTCACTGATTGTCTCACGACTTCTCGGCGCTAGAATGTGAACTTCACGCAAGCTGGTTAAGTGCGAATTAACTTGAGACCGGGCCGAGGATTAAATTCAATTAAAGTTTGGTTAATGATTCGTCGTAGTACCTATTTTTATATGAAATTTTAGAGATTTGCAGAGATTATTTAATATGAACAAAATAGTATATTGTTGTTGGAACAGATCTGTTGTATTTCCTATAGCATCATAATCCCAGGTCTCAAGTTTATTCGCACGGGTTTTAGGTACATAACTAATTAAACTACCACAAGAAAAACTTAGGTACTTACCCGTTTCATAGAATAAACGTTTTATTGGACATAATGTCCACGTTAGCTTATTGGGAGACTCGTTACTGGCAAGGCATTTGTTAAATTTATTTGTGGTTTTAAACGGAGGCCACATGCAGTGAGTCTTCTTCGGCGTCATCCACTCTTTACGTACCACACCGAGTTCCCCACCGCATCCATCATTGTCGAAAAATTCCACAACTTTATACATTAATGTTATCTTGCGATCGCGAAAAAAACAAATAGGTACTCCGCAACTGCAGGTGCACAACAACAAACAACGAATGAATAACAAAATGGCGGGCGGGTCGGGCGACAGTGCCGCCGCCGCCCGCCCCCCGCGCACCCCGCTAGGCCGCTATCAACCCGTAGGTAGGAGTGGCTGTAACAGGGCCATTGAAGGGTTTTTAAGTTGGACCGATGTTGTTAAAATAACTTAAATCCCTACTAAAATCTCCCAACAGTAGGAACAGAAGCAGCAGGCCCGCCGTTGGCTATCTGTTGGGCAAATAGTGCATGTTTACGACAATGGGCCTATTTTAAGTTTAGGTTGGCGGAATAACTAACCGTCTGCCAATACATTCCCAACTGTTGGCATATGAAAGCCAACGGTAATTGCTACTAGGGAGGGCTCTGGCGGTCAGGGGAAATATGTTGGCACGAAGTTTTGCTCGGTGTACTGACCAAGTAAAGATAACGCTTTTTAAAGCTTATTGTCAGAGTTATAACACCGGTATCTTTGGGACAACTAATCGAAAAGATCGCTGAATGTCTTGCGCCTCCAATACAATAATGTTTTGAGGATGTTATTGCGATTGCCTCGTTTTTGTAGTGCCTCTGGAATGTTCGCGGCAACCCATACCGATGGGTTTCCAGGGGCGTATTAACCCTAGGGCCAAGGGGGCCGTGGCCCGGGGCGCCAGGCTGCGAGGGGCGGCATCGGCATAGCCGCTCCTCGCGGCCTTCTCTGGGCGCCTTTTATTGTCAAGCTTAACTACAATAAATATTTTAATTGAAATGTAAATTTAAAAAAAAAACGAGCGCTTTGAACCCAAAATTGATACAATACCGTCAATACCTACATGACATTTGCATTCAAGAATTTATTATACATTTAAGTAAAGGTGAACGCATACCTGGCCACGCCGCAGTCGCCGCATTCGAATTCTTCGTATCAAGTTCTATGCAATCTCGCACACCTACCCACGCCGCAGTCGCCGCAGTACCTACCTGAAGCGGCCGAACTCCCCAAGCCGCAGCTGATGACGTCACCAACGCCGACCCGCCCGCATCGGACGCTGCGGCCGGCGAGTTGCGGTTGTCGTCATTCGCATACAGCAGCCTTTCCTTTGGTCCAATGGCCCTTCTGAATCTTGTACTTATTTTGTCTTATTATTTGTGGTTCTATTAATATATCTAACAGCTGCGTAAACTTAGTTCTACTCATATGAATATATTTGAAAAACCGCTTAGCATCATTAATAAATCAGGAAATAATGTATGAAATTATCCCAAATAGCGGCCGTTTTAAATTGATGCTATGAATCCACATTTTTTTAACTCTTGTTGGTATTTCATTTTCGTCTTCCTTTAATAATAAACAACTGCTATCAAATTGTTCGTCAAGAGCCATACCTACTGTAATACATGCCCAGTTATTTAAGGAACATACTTAAATTAGAAACTGACTGAAAGAAATCCAGTGCGATACTCGCTAGAGTATTAATGTTCTGTGGTGCGATGCGTGCGGCGACAGGAATGATTGCGGTGACTGCAGCGCGGACAGGTGTGATTAAGAACTTTGCGGTTTGTGGTTGAATTACTTTTTACTGAAATGGATGCGAATAGAAGAAAACTGAGCGGGCAGGATCGAAGAAAAGCTATGTAAAAAAAGACAATGAAGAGAAACTTGTCAAACTACAAAATCGATAGGTAGCTTTTTCAAGAAAAAATAATGCCGAAGCATCAACTTCGAATTTGGCTAGTTTAGAAGTCACGACAGGGGCGGTAAGTTTCTTTAGTACTTGAATTAGGTATTTATTTTATTTAAGTCTGGTAGACCGTATTTAAACGATCTTGGATACATGAATAGAAATATGATTCATGAGATATTTCTATTCATGTATTGTATTGCTGGTCACACACTTTTTCGTTTTTTAATGGAAAAAGGCCATCCTTTACAACAGTGCACTAAAAACATTCGCCTGGCGGATGGCTGCACGCGCCTGATGGAGGTGCTTGTTGCAAAGGTAGAGGTGAAACTTTTTCATAAAATTGTGCCCACTGAGTTCATAATTTTCCCCGAAGCAAAAGATAATGAATCACTCTTAGGTATTGATTTTATTAACAATGCCGGTCTCGTTATCGATTTCAAGCAGTGCCTTTGGCATTTTTCGGATAGTAGAGATCAGAAAACGTATACATTGATTTCAGAAACCCTTTCACCTCGTCATTCATATGCTGCGACGAATGTTTTACGCGATGACGAGGGTGCAGGTCTAGAGGATCAGGAGCGTGAGCTTGCCCAATTACTCACGGAATTTCAGGAGATTATGAAGCAAGAGCTTACCAAGATGTTGGCTGAAGATATTATTGAAGATTGCGAATCTGCATGGGCTGCTCCAGCCTTGCTAGTACCTAAACGTGACGGCAGTTTTCGTTTCTGCGTCGACTATCGAAAGTTAAATTCAATTACGAAAACGGACGCCTATCCAATGCCTCGCATTGATGAACTGCTGCAATCTACTAAACGTGGACGTTGTCACATGAGTACAATAGATTTGCGATCTGGGTACTGGCAACTGTCAGTTAAGGAGGAGGACAGGGATAAGACGGCTTTCGTGACCCCTTTCGGAACTTTCCGTTTTAAAAGGGTGCCGTTCGGTCTAAAGAATGGACCGGCCACTTTTCAGCGTCTGATAGACAGAATGCGATCCGGTTCAGCATTGAAGGATGTTACAATACTAGGGTATTTAGACGATTTGCTAATTATAACGCAGGGGGATTTTTCCAGGCACCTGGAAGACCTGCGAATCGTTTTTGAACAGCTGATGAAGTTCAAATTGCGTGCGAACCGAGAAAAATGTGTATTTGCAAGAGAATCTGTTAAATATTTGGGTCATGTGATCTCACAGGAGGGAGTCTCAGCTGATGAAGCGAAGATTAAAGCCATCTTAGACATGAAAGAGCCGTCTTCACTGGGACACCTCAGAACATTCATACAAACATGTTCCTGGTTTAGGAAATTTATTCCCAAGTTTTCGGAGGTAGCAGAGCCACTGACAAGGCTGACGAGGAAAAATCAACCTTGGATATGGGGACCAGAACAAGCTGAAGCTTTCAGTCATCTAAAAAGGCTTCTGACGTCAGCGCCGATCCTCATACAGGCAGACTACTCTAAACCATTCATCCTGCGCACAGATGCGAGCAACTACGCGATAGGCGCAGTGTTGCTTCAAGGAGAAAAAAATGAAGAACGACCTATTGAATTTGCTAGTAGTTTGCTGTCAGCAGCAGAGCGAAATTATTCAACCACGGAGCGGGAGGCTCTGGCGGTCGTTTGGGCAGTCGACCGTATGCGAGGTTACATTGATGGCCATCCAGTTATCATAGCCAGTGATCACCAGCCCTTGAAATGGCTGCTGTCATTAAAATCGCCTGCGGGTCGTTTGGTGCGTTGGGCACTAAAACTGCAGGCCTATGATATCCGGTTTGAGTACACTCCCGGAAAGGTAAATGTGGTGGCCGACGCACTCAGCCGCCCTGTCTGTACAGATGAGTCTCGCGAAGCCTGTGGAATATGTTCCGTTCTTATTGATTTGCCTACGCGAGATCTTACGGAGCTACGTGCAGCACAAGAATCTGACCCAGTTTTCAATAAAATTATAAAGGAATTAGAAGGTACAGAAGAAGTCTCCTCCCGGCGTTGGACTGAACGCGGCTATCTTATGGAACGTGGTATCCTTTACCGCTATAACCCAGATACAGACAACGAGTCACCGCAATTGGTGATACCTGTAAGCATACGTGAGGAGATTCTGAGAGAATGTCATGATGCTCCAATTGCAGGTCATCTTGGTATAGAGAGAACGTACCAAAAGATAACTCAAAACTATTATTTCCCTGGTATGAGAAGAATAGTAACAGATTATGTAAAATCATGTTCCTCATGTCAACGCTATAAAGCGACAAATGAAAAGCCACCTGGTCTGATTCAAACATCGATTTTAAACCAGCGCAATGAAGTCTTGGCTATCTACTTATTCGGACCACTGCCAGTGGGCGATAACGGGGAGAAGTGGATCCTGTTAGTGGAAGATACCGCGACAAGACGGGTAGAATTGTATGGCTCAAAGAAGCAACCTCTATCGCCTGCGCAAGAGTACTCATAGAAGAGTACCTATTTTCTTCGGTTTGGCTTACCACGTCGCATTATTTCGGACAATGGCGTCCAATTTGTTTCAGCGGTCATGCAGAAGTGCATGTTTATTCTTGGCATTACACAAGACTTGATACCCTACTACCACCCAGAAGCCAACCCAGCGGAAAGAAAAAACCGGGATATGAAAACACAATTGGCTCTGTTGGTTGGTACGGATCACCCCTCATGGCCTAAGCAGCTACCGATAGTACGGTTTAGTATGAACACCGCGGTTTGTGAAACGACAGGGGTTACTCCTGCATATTTGACGTTTGCACGTGAGCTGAGGTCACCATTAGAGGTGTACAATGATCCAAGAGCGGTCTTACAGAAGGATAATTTTGTACCACAGATAACTCCTTACCTATCAAGATTTTTAAACTCCTTATGTGAAGTTCGTGACAGAGTAGAAAAACTGCAGGATAGAAGGAAGATTTATGCTGATCGTTCAAGAAGAGTAGGACCAGAATTCAAAGTAAATGACAAAGTTTTGTTGACTACCCATCAGCTGAGCGACGCCAGCAAGTCAAAAACGGCTAAGTTTTTCCCAAAGAGAGATGGGCCGTATGTTGTGAAGAAGAAATTGAGTCCAACAACATACCTAATCGCATCTCATGGAAATCCTGGTGAGGTATTGGGCAAATTCCACGCTAATCAGCTCACCCCTTTTCGAGGACGAGTAAATGAGTCCACTCAACCACTGGAGCCTAAGAAAAAGCGAGGCCGACCTCGTTTGCAACCCACTCCTAATAACATTAATGTAGGGCTAGACCACGATCGAGGACGTAATCGTGATCTAGAGGGGGAGTATGTAACGCGGCAACACCATGACCATAGGGTTGATAATAATGTTGGCCGCACTGTCAACCACATCCAATCGGATGATGGCGGGAAGAGTAGAGAGGTTGGCGACACTGTTATGCGCAGCGAATCAGGCGCCGCAATTCTTACCGCGCAACCCGCTAAGCAGGCGCTAATAGGGGTACCGGGGGTAGGGCAGTTGACTGGTGACACTGACACGTGTATGACGCGGCGTGTTTCGAACCGCACTCGTAGAACGCCGGCCATCTTAGACCTCTAACATTCTTTCTACCCAATAAGTGATTTTCTGTAATTCTGTTTGTTCTTCTTGTTTTTTTGGTACTTCCATTAAAGAGTGTGAAATTTAGCAAGGACTTTCACTCAGAGGCCCGAACCCTATGCCCGTCGGCTACAGTATTTATTTATTACATTATTTTTATTGAAAAAGCTATCGATTTTTTTGCGTTTGTTTGACAAGTTTCTCTTACTTGTCTTTTTTTCCAAAGCTTTTCTTTGATATGCGTGCCCGCTCAGTTTTCTTCTATTCGCATCCATTTCAGTAAAAAGTAATTCAACCACAAACCGCAAAGTTCTTAATCATGTATTAAACTAAAACTATGCACCGGTAGATAAGTTTTCACTGAGACAAATTAAAACATAGGTAAGTAATTATTGAATATTTGTAATTGGCAACATTTATATTTTAATTACTAGGTATATTTTTTATTGAGGTGGCAACTCTCTCTTGCGCTAAGCCGGTAAAGGCGACATACATCTTTTTTTGTATCGAACAATTATCATTCAAATAAAATACGCATTTAAATTCCATCTTGTTTTATTTCGCTCCAACTGCCAAACATTAACTTTAAAAGGTTATGGGCCCAGCGTTCCGGAGCGAAATAAAGGAATTATTGCGTAGCAGCCGTGGTAAAACGGCGGTGTGGATCTGCGGTCAAGCAGTGGCGTCGGTGCAAAAAAGACTGGGCCGGTGATGTTGCAGACCGGAAGTCAACATCGGGTCAAATATTTTATATATTTAATTTTCCTGTCTCTTGGTGCAGCAAGAAGCAATCTTGTGTATCACTGTCATCTTGTGAAGCTGAATATGTAGCTCTTAGTATGTGTATTATGGAAGGCTCTTTCTTGAAAAAGTTACTGAAAGATTTTGGATATGATAACAGAGATTTTGAAATACTTTAAGACAATCAAAGTGTGATTAATATAGCCAAGAACAATGACAGTAATAAAAGATTAAAGCACATAGATATAAAGTATCAGTACATTGTGGAAAATATATCAACAAGTTCAGTTAAAATAAAATTTGTTTGTAGTAATAATAATAAACTTGGCTCGCGAGGTTGTCGACATGTGGGATGTGGACTCAGCGATCATTGTGCCGATAGTCGTATCAGCCCATGGCTTAATTGCTAAGAGCCTCGATGAATACATATCTCTCTCATATCTTTTTCTAGGCATTTTGATGAGCCATCCACCAAGTCATAGACATTAACCGCCTTTAGTATGACTTTTACTTGGAATTTCCATGTATGCCAGTTACCGGCATTTTCTAACAACAGGCGACTATTTGACGCCCCAAAAATATCGCCCTCGCCGTCCATCTTTTTTGTTTCGCTCCAACTGCCAAACATTAACTTTAAAAGTAATATGCGCTAATTTGAAACGAAACAAGGTGAGTCAGGTCTTGGTCAAAATCCAGTTGAACGATTTATATGTTTTCTACCTAACACTGGTCACGAAGGACGATATGTTGCTGAGCGTAACGAAGATTTTCAAAACTCTGAATATTAACATAAAAAATTGCAGAGGTCAATCCTATGACAATGCTAGTAACATGTCTGGCCAGTATAATGGCCTCCAGGCCAAGGTAAAAGAAAAATGCCAATATGCGACATAAACGTGCCTTGCTCGGCACATTCGTTAAACCTCGTTGATACATCGGCAGCTGAATTTTGCATAAAAGCTACAAAGTTTTTCGGGTTGCTGCAGATTCTGTACGTATTTTTTACACCGTCAACGGAGCGCGCAAAACTGCATCAAGAATTTTTGACGGCGCCCGAAAAGGTAACTTTGAAAAGCTTATCCCAGACGAGATGGATATACCCGGCAATGTCCGGTCAGCTAGGGACGATGCTTGTTCCAGTATTAACACAAGACTAGAATTGCCCCTGTAGCCATAAAAGGTGACTCTGGCAACCAAACCGCTTTGGTCAGAAATGAAGCTGCAGGCTGCAGTGGCGGCAGTCTACAGTTGACTTCCCTGGAAACGGCCACCTTGTCAGAATCTTGGGGAGCTATTTTGAAGCAATTTAATAGCTTCAAAGTTCTGCAAGGGGTTGACTTGGACCTGGAGGTCGTTTCTGACTTTTATGACTCTTTAATTAATTTCATTCAAAATAAAAGAGATAGTTTTGGTGATTTCGAAGAGGCGTGTAAAATGAAATCACCCGAAGAATATAGGTACAACCAAAAAGAGTTGTCAAAAGGAAGAAACGTGATGATGAGACTCGCGAAGGATATATTATTTCACACCACATAGCAGGTTTCTTTTTCTTAAATGAATGGGGCGGCAAAGCTAACTGGCCCGGGGCGCCAAATCTTTAAATACGCCTCTGTGGGTTTCATGCCATCATCGAATGATCGATTTTTTTTTAATAATTTAATCAGCTGTCCTGCAGGGCTATTGCTTAGCTCTGTTGGCAGTTCATGATCATCACTTGGCGAGTTTTGAAATACAATGACCGTTCTTGTTGGTTTCAACTGACTTTAACCGTGCAGAACTGTCATTGTATATCAAAACTCACCAAGTGATGATCACTATCAAAGGCTCAAGTATGGTGGGAGTACTTCACAGGGTGCAAGATTACCCACCTTATGTTATTCTGCCGCACTCGAGTAAATCCCAAAACCCCCACTAGGGTTCCCCTACTATAACACGTATGTAGTTACTGAATCCTATATGTTTATTTAACCCTATTCTGTAACATAATTCATGGTAGCTGGTAGCAAACCCCAGGGTTAATAAATTGTGAAGCCACACATCAGGAAGTGTAGGTGGGAAGCGCCAATAACTATTTCATGAAAAAGTGATTCAATGGGGATAGATGAACTTAAAGGTTGTATTAATGATTTTAATTCTGTAATTACATACGTGTTACTTGTAAAACGTGTAAAAGTTCTTTCGTAAAAAAAAAATCTGCTGTTTCTTATAAAAGTGCAATACCTACAGTCCTACACGGTCTAAATGTATGGAACACCTGGGGTTGGGTTACTATGACGTCTTAAAATCAGGAGTAATTCCGGTGTGGGAAAGAGATGGCGCTAGACGACCTGTATAGCTCTGTCTCTTTCCCACACTGGAATTACTCCTGCTTAAGACGTCATAGTAACCCCCTGTTCTTTTTTTAATAACCGCTGTAAAATTTGTATGTGGTCTTAGAAAGATGTACTGAATACGCGGTAATCGTTTTCGCGTCAGTGTCCCTTTCACCCCGTATATCATTGTCCCTAAAATTAGCAAGCATGAGATATTTAAACATCATTCTTCCTCCAAGTACTGACAAATTAAAGTCAGATCATAACTTGCTACTTAATTACTTAAATTTCAAGTCATATGGTCGTAATTAATCAGGAATGAGGCCATGGGCCACCCTAAGGAGGTGCGTGTGCCGGGTTCCGTCATCGGGGGCGCCGAAAACGCCCGAAATCTTTGTGATCGGGATCTTCTTAATTAATTTACTTATTCCCGACTGTATGTACAGAAGAACGAAGTTTTAGCATCCTAAAGTATCTTGATTATTCTGGAACTATTTTAATACCATCTGTAGGAATGGTAAAACAATATAACATTTACGCCTGCTGCCGTCTTCAATTGGACACACCTTCAAATTAGTTCAAATCACAGAGTACTTTTAAATGGTTCAAGTCTACTGTCAACTTTTCATATTAACATAACGATGACAAGTTTAGTTTAAGTTATTGTAGAGGTTAGTGTCTTGCGTTTTCGCTATGCATCTACACTAATATTTTAGAGAGGAAATATTTGTATTTTCGTATGTTTGTAACGAATAAACTGAAAAACTACTGTCCCGATTTCAAAAATTCTTTCACCATTAAAATGCTACATTATCCCTGACTAATATAGGTTATATTATTTAGAATTTTCATCGAGTTTAACCAATGGGGGCTATCGCTTGTGAATTCGCCGCTAGAGGCGCTAGTGTAGCGCGAGGTCACCGAAATGTCAAATGTCATAGAAAGTTCACGTTTTGCGTGCTTTTATATCACGTATTTTTACTAATATTCACGATTGTGGTTAATTAAGATTATAAGATTTTAAGTAACAACCTAAAATCTTATTTGTTAGTACTTGCAGGTAAAGTTATTTTTTAATGTTTCATGCTTGCTAATTTTAGGAAGAATATTGTAAATAAATGTATCTGAAGTTTAAACTATGTTGTTGGTACTGTAAAGTATAAAATAGAATTATTGACCTTACTCGACAGTAGCGTCATCTGGTGAGCTCAAAAACGATAGTTATCCCTCATTCATTAAAAAACTCGCTAGATTATTTTCTATGGTTTACCTTTCCCAGACTGCCTGCGCTGCGGCGTTTCAGCATTTACGGCTGTTTATGGCAGCCCCAATCTGTGATGTCTGTCGAGACTTGACAAGTTGGTCTGTCAGTGTCAGGTCAGTGTCGGTGCTTCGCAGAATCTCACTCAGCTCACAGATTCTTTCTTAAAACAGAACTGTCTTTGGTCAGGCTTGGTCGTTTGCATTGTAACTTGCAAGTGATCAGTTTTATTTTGTTATCTTTCGTTTTGGTTAAAATCAAAATTAACACTTACTTTCAAGAACTAGCTAGTGAAATTGTTGCATATTCGCGGGCAGATATTTTAACACATCTAACATCATGAAGCCTCCGTACAAAATCGGTAAGTAACGTAACTTGTTTTCTAAAAATGGAAAGTAATGTTAGAAATAATTATATTTGATTATTGATAGTACCCAAATACAGCTGATAGCAAATCCTTTCATTTAAAATATTTTTATAGGTTATCTTAACCATGCGACTTCAGAGATAGACCGGCGCTTTTGTGTGTTGCTTATTTACTCTAATTCGCGATAATGTTTCTTATCAATTAATCAGTAATTATGACTATCTTTAATGTTTACATCAATCAAATGATAGCTTTTAGGTTTATGTACAGTGGGTACCTACGTACCTTTGTTACCTATCTTAATAAACAGTGAAGCAAAATAATTATTAGATATGTCCCTACACAAAGAGCTTATTTTAATTAGGTACTGAGCTAAATATCTGAATTACAATCGAAACAGAAGTAAAAATAAACTCTTAGCTAATATATGAAATACCATAGAATTTTTTGTCAATTTAGATGTTATGAGCTATCGGCTTCGCTCGCGTTTTGGTTGGAAATTATCCCACAGTCACATTGTAAATATGGCCTATGGCACTCGGGGATATCGATAATGTAGCTTCCTATTAGTGAAAGAATTATCAAAATTGGTTAAGTAGATCCAGAGATTACCCCCTAAAACTACCAATTAGAAATCAAATGTATTGTTAAATTATAGCAACATCACTGAAATTATTAATAAGAGGACATTTTAATACATTTTGAGTCACAACAAATGATTTTGGTGGTTTTGCCAAGCCAATTTACAGAGTTTTTATCTACAGGGAAATCTTTGCCACACTTCTTTTATTTTATTTGATTCTTAGGGACTGGAAGAATTTGTCAAACAACATTATATGAATGTGTTTTTATAATTCTCATGCATCTGTGACAAAAATTAACTATCACTGTTGCTTATGAATAGCTTATTTACACAAGTATTATGTAACTACTTGATAAAGATTTTGACATGATTTGCAATGCAAATACATAATAGTATTAACTCCATAAAAAGTACTTAGGTACAAGCCAAAAGATATTTTATACTTATAATAAAGTTATAATTTATGTTCCATGTTGAATGTCTTCAACTATAAAAATGACTTTACCTCATGTTCTTAAAGCAGTTCTTATAGGTACTTACCTAGACCTGCTTTATAATATATACATATTTGATGGCTCATATACTCAAATATATTAATGAGAACACACACACACTACACTTTTTTACTACGTAAATTATGTAATAAAAAAGTGTGATGGTGATTATCTAAGTAATTTTAAATAATGAGGAAAGATTTTAATTTTTTTTTTTCTTATATATTACAGCTGATGAGAAGTTGGCTGAACTTGGCCGCAAAGAGATCATGCTGGCAGAGAAGGAGATGCCAGGACTGATGGCCTGCCGCCGCAAGTACGCCCCTGCAAAAATCCTCAAAGGAGCTAGAATTGCTGGAAGTCTGCACATGACCGTGCAGACCGCAGTCCTCATTGAGACACTTATAGAGCTTGGTGCTGAAGTAAGTGCTGTTCATTTCACCTACTTAAATAATTTTCAATTCCCAATTCCAATTTTTATTTTAGAGACAGTCTTCTTGGTATCTCCTCTCCCAATCTATTCAAAATGAACCCGTATAAATGAATAAAAAGTTAGAAAGGCTAAGCAGATGTTGAAAATTCAAATAACTTTTGCATATCCATCACCACACACCACCATCACATCAACATCATCATCTGCCTAGCCTTTTCCCTACTATGTTGGGGTCGGCTTCCAGTCTAACTGGATGCAGCTGAATACCAGTACTTTACATGGAGCGACTGCCTATCTAACCTCCACAACCCAGTTATGGGTATAACTGGGTTGTGGAGGTTAAGGTGGTAAGACTGGGTGTCAGACTTTCGGGCCACTGACTACCTGTAACGACTGTCAAAGATGTATAAATGACAGCCGGGACAAACGGCTTAACGTGCTTTCCGAGGCACGGAGGAAACACGGTACGTAATGGGTGGTCACCCATCCACAGACCAACCTAGGCAAGCGCGGCTTAACCTTAAGAGCGGCCAACCCGATATACTTTTCATACAAACGCTCGTACGTGATTATGCAGTTGTTACTCATCTATCTTTGATTTTTTTGAACTAATAGGTATTTTGTGCACTATATCTAGGTTTCTATGATAGCGAAAAATAAAAAAATGTAGAAACAAATTCAGTATAAGCCTCCAAAAATTGCTGTTTTGTACAAATTTTAACTTAACTTTGGCCGTTCATAATGTACTCATAAACTGTAAAAGTAAAGAAAACATCTCTATAGAAACCTTGCACATGTAATGGAGATTCTTAATGACAAATATTTATTTCACACACTTGTAAGACTTATTCAAAAACACGTATTTCCTGGAACAAGTTTAAGAAATTTTCGAACACTATTTTTCGTTCAATGTCATCGCGTTAGGCGGTAAGAGGTGCGCGGGAGACGAGTTGTGCGGGGTCGGGCCGGGGTAAGACGGGGGAATTGAAAGAAAATTGCCACTGTGGCTCTGGATGAAACAACAAGCTTTTCGACCATACTCGCGATGACGATAGCCTCATCGGGAAGGGCCCTCTTAAGATTGATCCGAGCAGCTGTTATTATCTGGCCAAGAGTTCCTCCACCATCGCATCAACAGTCCATACTAATATAATAAAAATCATAAATGCAGAAGTTACTCTGACTGTCTTACCTTAGCTGTTAAAGCATGATAGGGTAACACAGACAGAATTACTTTAACATTTGTAGTATTAGTACGGATTACTCTTACAGTATCTTCCTGGTTACAAGTAATATATCATACTCGGAGATAATACATCCAAACAAATGACTTTAAATCCCGTATAGATCAGAATCTTATCACTGAATGATAAACTTGTCGAAATACATGAAATGTCGATATATGTGGTATTATCTATACCTACATTTGTTATCTGCAAAGTTTTAGTTTGAGGAAATCTGATATGCCTAATATTATCTTACGATTAGATTTGCTTAGTAACGTTTAGTAGAGCGTTAAGCAAACCGAAGCGCAGACGACTATCAAAGAACGTTACGATAAAATGTAGGAATTGGGAATGGGTATCACAATCTCACATTCTAATAATATCTTGACCAACTAAACGGCGGCGCCTAAAATATAAAACTGGGCAACTGGGAGTTAAACTCGCTCGGCGAGGGTTCACTAAGTAATTAAATCATGAAAACTTAATCTAAATAATATACCATTCGCAAAATAATAATTTGTTTATAGACTAGCTTTTTAACACGGCTTCGCTTCCGTTGTGTACGAAAATTAACCCCAACGGAACGGTTAAAATGTAATTTTGCTTCCCGTTAGTGAAAGAATTTTTGAAACTGAATCAGTAGATCCGAAGTTTTTCGGAAGATTACCGTACCGGCCCCTACATACAAAGTTACAAACAAATTTTACCTCTTTATAATTATTGCGAGGAACAACAAATGGCAAAGGGATGTCTAGCAGGTAAAAAAATAAAAATACGAATTAAAATAACGTTACGCAGACCGCTGGGCCAGCGACCGCTGCGAACGTCTCTGTTACGAAAATGTAGACAATCGTGTAACTACATATAAATACACAAGTCTCTTTCCCATGGGGGTAGACAGAAAATACAGAACGCCACCTGCTACGATTCATAAATCCTCCTTTCGGCTCGTCTTACGGCATAACGTGCTTTCCGAGGCACGTAGGTAACTATGTATTTTATAATGGTCACCCATCCACGGACCGAGCTAGGCAAGCGCGCGGTTGTTATTATTTAGCCACAAGCTCCTCTATTTCTCGACTTGAACAAATTACATTTACTTAAAGAAAAACATGAGTAACATTGTGTTTGTTATTTCGTATGGATATTGAAATGTGACAAAGATGAAATCATCACTTGTTATCTTGTTTCTGTGAACACATGTAAGAATTGAGCTGATATTTATCATCGTTTCTTGACCTCTTTATCTTTAACCCCCGATCTGTTTTTAAATGTGTCTGCTATTATGAAATCATTTTTGCAATTCATGTTGTGTATTCAATTGCTAATGCTAGCAACTTAGTATTTTTTATTAACCGACTTCAAAAAAGGAGGTTATCAATTCGACCCGTATGTATGTAATATTTTCAGAATTGCACATTTTTGTATGTTAGTCAATACCAGCTTCTAAACACGTGTGCCCCTTGGGATCATACTACCGGGATAAAAAGTGTCCTGTGTTAACCCAGGTTATTAACTATCTGTGTGCTAAATTTCATCCAAATCCGTTCGGTAGTTTTCGCGTGAAAGAGTAACAAACAGCCATCCATCCTCCTCACACACTTTCGCATTATAATATTTAAATACAGGGTGAATTTTTCAAGTGGGCGTGGATGGCGAAATCCGAAACTATGAGGTATAGATAAAATACTCAAAGGAGTCTCGAGCCCGATAGAGGTGACTTTTGTGTTTCATTGATTTTTTGCCACCGCCTACCGAAAGTAAACTTATTTTTCACTTTTGTAGTGCTTTCTTTTGGATGGCGGTTATTTTTTTGCAAAAAAGTTTATATTTCAACACAATAAACTTCAGGATGTTCTTCGCTCCTTCGTTTTGTCATATAACTGGCGTAGGCTAGAACCTAGCCTTGAGATCTAAAGTTGAAATCTATAGACCGATATTTGACATACTCAGTCGTATAAAGGAATATGCAAATTAAGTTTTAAATTAAACTTCATTTTCGTAAGAAACACTACTTGGGTAAATCGCTCCGTAGATGTCAGAGTAGGTCCTTTGCAAGGTACAGGAAAACCGTTAAACATTACTTGGCTTTTTAATTATAGCCGATGTAGGTACCTACTCAGAAATCAATGAAAATACGCAAAGAACCAAGAACATTCTCAGGCGCTTCACTCTGTTTTCCCAAATATTTAGACCCCTCGACCCAGACAAGCTAGGCAATAAAGAAGAGCAGTATCGCCCACATACAATGCAATGATGTAGTCTTATTTTTAACCGACTTCATAAAGGAGGAGCGCGGTTTCCCGATCGGGTCAAGGCCCTACCATCCTGTAGCACACATACGAACGTATACGGTACATACAGCTATATTATGTACCTATGTGTGTGTGTGCTTTCCGAATGGCCAGCCCACACGGCTGCCTTGGCCTGAGTACTACTTACTAACTTGATGAGGTCTCAATTCGATTGGTTTTTTTATATTCCTTCGTTTACGGTAATATCTTGGTTTACAATAAAAAAACATTTCTAACACATTTGCTCGTAAAGGTTCTCTTATTTCACCAATTTCAATATCGTATTGTATCTCATTACGGATTTGTGCGGTAATGTAATGTAAAACGCACGGTTTATCAAGATGCTCCGTCTAAAATGACGGTATTTTTTTAAATCTTAGCAAAGATTTTTTGTCAGAAAAGTGTCAACATTTTTTGAAAAATTAACTTTGGGAGATAAAATAAATAAACATTCAATTCTTTAATTTAATTAATTTTGACAATAAATTACAACCATTTATCTGTAACAAAAAAACAAAATTATTAATTTACTTTATTAGTAATACTGGCTGTTTTTTGTGACTTTGCCTTAAAAAGAAGCGCTGATGCGCGCGCATCGCTAATTTGCGAACAAGTAAAAATTATTCCGCGCCTTTTTCTTTTCGCTGTACTGTATTGTTTTTATTTGAAAATGTCGTCAATTAATGATGAATGTATTAATTCGACATCGCCAGAAGTCTCAGAGGCAGTTTTATTTATTTGGCTCCTGAAATACAGGTACTCTAACCTAGCTCTGGAGCCAGGGTCTCAAATTTTTCTGTACCCTGTTTTTATGGCAATAAAGAAAGAATTTATTTATTTCCTCGCAAATATGTTATAAAACGTCGTATGACATACGTGCGCTTTGATAATTGCAGCCTTTGCTTTCTTTGTGCCTCGGCTATAATTTTCAACTTACCGCACTTCCTCTTAATGTACTATTACTTTGCACAGGTCCAGTGGTCAAGCAGCAACATCTACAGTACGCAAGATGAAGCCGCTGCGGCATTGGTTGCGGTTGGCATACCTATCTATGCTTGGAAAGGAGAAACCGAAGAGGAATATGTTTGGTGCATTGAGCAGACACTGATATTCCAGGACGGAAAGGTAATAAAAGTGTGGGTTTTCCTGCACTAATATTTAACTCTTCTTACATTGAGGAAAATGCTGTTCTTCACCCTTTTTCCTTGATGTTTGTTGTTATTAAAAGAAGTAGTAAATCATCTTATGTCGAGGTAAAATAGTTATAACAACATATCTTGTTGGTTAAATTTGTTATCACACACACTTGGTCAGTACCAGTAATTCGTCTTGCAAAGAATTTTGTCATATCACCATTTGGGTTAGACCCCTTAACGCATCGAAAATGCGAATTAAAAAGCATTAAATTAATCACGGAAATCTACAGTAACTAAACATTCCAATCAGCGATATATTTGAACCGTTTTGTCCCAGTTGCTAGACCATCTGGGACTAGGAGCGAGCTAGGTGGACGTCACGTTCCGGGAGCAGAAAAGTTAGCGATATTATTAGTGTTAATTTTTTAAACAATTTTTATTGTCTTACAAAGTTAGTTGGTATGAACTAAGCCTGTCCGACTTCATAAGAACTTCAGTATATTATACTGTACTTGTTACATTTAAATTATCTTTTATTTCAGCCCCTGAATATGATCTTGGATGATGGTGGTGATTTGACGAAACTGGTTCATAAGAAATTCCCGCAATATTTGGAAGCTATTAAGGGCATTTCTGAAGAAACAACAACTGGTGTACACAATTTGTATAAAATGCTCCGTGAAGGTTCATTAAAAGTTCCAGCTATCAATGTAAATGATGCAGTAACAAAGAGTAAATTCGATAATTTATATGGGTGCAGGGAATCATTACTTGACGGAATTAAAAGGGCCACAGATATAATGGTCGCTGGAAAAGTTTGCGTGGTTGCGGGCTATGGCGATGTCGGCAAAGGCTGCGCTCAGGCATTCAAAGGATTCGGGGGTAGAGTCATTGTCACTGAAATCGATCCCATTAATGCCTTGCAAGCAGCTATGGAAGGATTCCAGGTAACAACTATGGATGAAGCTGCTGAAGTGGGACAGATATTCGTGACCACTACTGGATGCCTCGACATCATTTGCAAGGAACACTTCCTAAAAATGAAAGATGATGCAATTGTTTGCAACATTGGTCACTTTGACTGTGAAGTAGATGTTGCCTGGTTGGAAAACAATGCTAAAAAAGTAAACATTAAGGCACAAGTAGACCGCTATGAGCTTGATAATGGCAATCATATCATTGTATTGGCTGCTGGACGTCTAGTTAATTTAGGATGTGCCACAGGGCATTCGTCGTTCGTTATGTCCAACTCTTTCACCAACCAAGTGTTGGCTCAAATTGAACTTTGGACAAGACATAATGTATACCCTGTTGGAGTACACACATTACCTAAGAAATTAGATGAAGAAGTAGCTGCTTTACATTTGGACCATCTTGGTGTTAAACTTACTAAGCTAACACCGAAACAAGCAAAATATATTGGTGTCCCAATTGAAGGACCATACAAGCCTGACCATTACAGATATTAAATATTGTGTATTTGCGAATTTAGTTTTTCACACTTTTTCTTTAAGCTAAATATGTTTGATCGTAAGAATTTCAGCGAAGTTACATACTTTAAAATACACAAATGTGATTATTTGTAAATCATTCTTGTTTTCAATAAAAGTAAAAAAATAAGTAGCCTAACACATAAATATACAAAATGTATTGTTTTTGAGAAAGTAAACATAAAAATATTCAAGTGATACATTTCATGTCTTTTATTAATACTCCTTGTCAGGTATAATTTATGAACCTCGCGCACTACACGGTTTGTCGCATAACCGACCGCACTACACGGTTTGTCGCATAACCGACCGCTATCTTGAACAAAACCGCATAGCTATTCACAAACGCTGCGATTCGATTCGGAAAGTCGTATGTCTATCTCGCTCGCTTTCGTAATGCCAAAAAAAGATACGACTGTCGAATCGAAGCGTTTGTGAATAGCTATGCTGGTCTGACGTCCGGTTGTGCGGCCAAACTTTCTTACCGTTGTGCCTGCTCCGGACCTTCCAAATTTCCTTAACTTTTTGACCGCCTGAGCATGAACGCACGCGCGTGCCCTCCAAGCCACAATTTCACAGCTACCATTTTGTCACATACTTGTGGCGTTTGGCGTACAGGGCACGCGCTTGCTTGTCACGGATATGTGATTATGGCGGTCAAAAGCCACCTGCACCCGCGCAAGATTACACCCTATGGGCTCATTTACGGATACGGACTACGCGTCACGTTGTGCGGCGCTGCCCGCAATAAATTCAAACATAAGAGCGTTTAAGGAGAAACGATTTACGCGCGTTTGCTTGAAATGCAGCGTTACTTGCGGCGAAGCCCACAAATGATATAGCTGCGTCACACGCAGCGTTTATCGCTCTAGCGCACGTACTACAGTTGCGGCTAGCCAGTTTCCTGCAATTCATGGAGGATGTGATGGGTATTCACCCACCATGGACCAACCTAGGCAAACGCGGCTTAACCCTTCGTGTGTCGGAACGTAGATCTACGCGAGACACAATTATAATTGTGTCTATATACTTGGCACACGAAAGGTTAACGTGTTAAAATTCATTAAATAAGTAATTGATTTAACATTATGTACGAGCCAATAATGCTCATACAGCAAAAGTACGTTTTTTTTTTTTTTTTTTTTTTATTTATTTCATCAAAAGTTACACAAGAGTATTTTCCAAATCTTCTGCCAAACTGCAGGACAGTTTGTCGGCAGTGTTCTCGTGGACACAGCTCTTAAGTTTTCTTAACACTAATGCATCATTATAAAAGGTGAAAGGTAAGGGGACATTATAGTTTTATTACATAGACGTACGCATCACACCACACCCAACTTCACACATACTCGAGTGTTTTATTGAAAAGAAACGTAGGTACATAATTAAAATGATCTACAGCTCGAGTATATCGACTTGCCCGCCATCCCAGCACGCGCGGCGAGAGCACATACTCCTAGCGTCCCGACCAGTCTGGTGAAATCTGTGGTCCCACATGGTTCCATAATGCAAGCATTACGCGAATCTCCGGGCAAATACGCCAAGTGAAGCGACTTCTTAATAATTAGGTAAGGTTCCAGCGCTAGGGACACAGACTCAAATAGTGCTTACGCAGAATATTTTTTAAGGCATTTTTAGAAACTGTTTCGGTAGAAATTTCCTTAGGTAATTTGTTTAACTATGTTGGAACTAGCCATTTCCGCGTCCTTTGACCAAAATAATTCCTCACCTTGGGGGCCGAGTATTTGTTTCTCTGTGTCGCTTTACGGGTTGGTCGGTGATACACTTTCTTTTCCTTGTGTTCGTTTTTGTTGTGCTGTTCTAATATTATAGTTGTTTTTACTTTTTTCTCTACGGGTAATATTCTACAAATTTTAAATAATTTCTCGTATTCCTTATTAATGCTATCTTTAGTTACCTTGTTCACTAGTAATTTTAATAATCGAATTTGCAATATTTTAATTTTATTTAAATGTACCGGAAACGTCAGTCCATAACCACCCAAACCGTAGTTTATTGTTGCCTCTGCAAGTGCATGGTAAAGAATGTACAGTACCCGCCTACTAATTACATATTTTAAATTGTGAAATTTCCCCAGTACGGAACGCAGTCTGTTATATACAGTGTCTACGTGTGCGTCCCAAGTGAATCGTTCATCAATCAATAATCCTAGGTATTTGTATTTCGCAACACGCTCAATACACTCACATTGGCAGTTTGCATAGCTATCGTGAAGGCATTCGTACGAGTGGCCCTTTATCGAGATACAGGCAGTCTTAGCGAAGTGATTATACGGGGACGATATCAACATACACTTGGTTTTTTTTACATTAATAAGGATACCATTATCGTGCGCCCATTTGACCACACTATCCAAATCCTCCTGCATTGCTGACCGGATCAGTTCACAGTCCCGACCGCTGTATGTCAAGCACGTATCGTCTGCATACATGTATGCGTTACAATTTTTAATGACATTTATCATACTGTTGACGTGCATGATATACCCTATTGGTCCATAAACCGACCCGGTAGGCACTCCGTAATCGACTTTACCGAGGTTACTGTCCACTCCTTTAACCCTAACTTTTAGGTACCTATTATCTAGATACTGCCTGAACCAACCTTTTACAGGGCCCCGTATCCCACACTCGTCCATGGCCTGCAGCAAGCCCTCATGCTCCAAAGTATCAAAGGCTTTTTTAAAATCAATAAAGGTCATTAAAACCACCTCTTTTCTATTCAATGAGGTATTTATGTCATCTGTAAACTTACTTAATGCCGTTGCTGTGCTTCTATTTGGCCTAAAACCGTGCTGAATATCTGTTAATATATTATTATTTTCTAAAAACTTTGTGATTTGTTTCTGCGCACGTAATGAATTACGCTAAACTTACTTTATTAATTCTATTTTAACATATATTCAGTCGTCACTAAAACTTAGCCAAGAGCGGGTCAATCAATAATAACATTGTATCAAGTGCGGCTCAAGATAACAACAATCGTAACGTAATTAAACTATTGAAACCTAACAGTGGTTTAGTGTGAATTAACTACCTTCCTACAATAACTACCGGGGTATCAGTCAACGACGAGAATACCCCAACAAATAATTGCCAGTTTTTTGCGACATTGGTAACTTTCAAAATGCACCCACTCAATTTTTATATACAATCAACCAACCAATCAACAAAAACATTGAATTTAAATGTAAAAAAATAACAATATAGGTATTATTCACTTTTAGCCAGTCTTGAACTCTATTTCTTAAGAGGGCCCTTCACGACGCGACTATCGTCAACGCGAGCATGGTCAAAAAGCTTGTTGTTTCATCCAGAGCCACCGGCACCGCGGCGATTTTCTTTCAACTTTCCGTCTTACCCCGCCCAACCCGTCTCCCACGCACCTCATACCGCCTAACGCGATGAAAATGAACGAAAAATAGTATTCGAAAATTTCTTAAACTTGTTCCAGGAAATACGTGTTTTTGAAAAAGTCTTATAAGTGTGTGAAATAAATATTTTTCATTAACCCATATATGCCCAGGGGGTCGCTAATGACCCGAAAGTAGTTGATTACTTCCAATGCACCCTGAATGCGAACTTATGAATAAATTCTTATTAATGCGCTATCTTTTGATAGTCCAAAGAACTATTTTGAAGCACAGCTCAACATAATACCTAATTTACAATAATTTCAAATGACAAGTGCCAGTGCAAGATCGCACAAGTTCATTTCACGCGAAAATTTGCAACGAAGCACATAAAAATGTAAGTATTTTTTTTTTTTTTTTTTATAAAACTGGTAGCTAATTTTGAATAAATTATGTTGTTTTACTTTCAAAATTGTTTTTATAGTAAACTAAATATGTGTTTTAGAGATATAGATGTAAATATTGATTATAAAATATATTTTTGTAATTGCAATCAATCGAAACATTTTCGTGGGTCGGGAACGACCCCGTGGGCACATAGGTACCTACCATGCTTTAAATCATATTTTTTATTTTTCACGTGCTCTCTACAAACGATAAAGTTAAAGCCCTAGAGTCACTTAGGTACGAGGCAGGTGTCCAGGGCTTCGATGTATACATCAATCCGCCTTGTGAGGGTACCATATCGGACGGTGACTCAGATGACTGATCAGAGGACGACTGTAACAACATAAATCGCTTGAACCGACATCAGTTACTTGCTCCAGCTGAGATGGTAGTACTACAAGGCGAAGAAGACAATCATGATGACACCACGATAACGTTTTAGTCTGTCCTACAAGTAGTTCCCGAATTTTCGAACCCAGTTCTACGGCATCCGGATCCAGTACACACTGGTTACGAAGTTCTCGTCTTGTCGAACCGTCAATTTCAGAAGTTGAAGAACCGACGATCATTGCTAATCCTGATGAACAGAATGGTCGTTTTACCAGGACCTACAATGCTTCTGTGGACCTTTCTTCAAGACGTAGAATACGGAGCAACGTCAGGCCACGTAAATGGGTAAAGCCAGATTTGTAAAGTAATGTCTTGCAAGAAACAACCCAGAGGATTTTATGATTATAGTTGGGATACAAATGATAATATTTGCGCCGTACGATGGAATGACAACAGCGTATTTCTAGTGTGTAGTCAAATAAATTTGGAGTACTCCCCGTTCAAAAGGCACGCCGGCCAGGCATATTCAGTTGCTGCCAAACAGAAAATTGACATTGATCAGCCAAACGCTGTACATCAGTGCAACCGATTTATGGGAGGTGTAGATAGACTAGATTCTAATATCGGAGTTTACAGGATTGCCATTAGAGGCAAAAAATGGTATATTCCTCTTTTGACGTGGCTCGTTGGGGTTCCCTATATGACTTCGAAATACTATTCTGCGAAAATTGTATCATCGATGACTATACACCGATGCCTTGATAATGCGAAGTTACGTTTTAACTACGCCTTTTTTGTCCGCTATTTCTTAATATCGATAACCTTACATCGAACACTCGTTTCTTCGAATTTTGTTTGTTCTATGTAACGTTACTTCGAAAACATTTGGTCAACGAGATATTGATTTATAAAGTATGTTTAATGCAGTTTTAATGATTTCTTTTAATAAAAATGTGTGATACTAATTAGGTAAATAGAAAATCTCATATTATGCATCTATTAACATTACGTTGCAAGAATCCCGTAGCGGTTATTATTCAAATATCGTTCCACTGACGGTGCCATGGGTGCCAAGCTTCGATACTATTTTGTGTTCTAGCAGCCTCAGTTCGTTCTGTCTATCAATTGAAAGCTTTTGTCCCTTGGACGTGTGATTGAGGTCTTCCGAGGACATAATACATTTTAAACCAATCCGTTCTAGTCAAAATTATTTTACCATCAGCATATTATTATCTCAGCAGACATTATTTGATTATTAAGAGGTATTTTATGAAACAGTTTTTTTTATTGATAGTTTCCATCGTAATCTTGGATGTAACACATTATTTCAAAGAAATTGTTTTGATCAAATGTTTTCGAAGTAACGTTACATAGAACAAACAAAATTCGAAGAAACGAGTGTTCGATGTAAGGTTATCGATATTAAGAAATAGCGGACAAAAAAGGCGTAGTTAAAACGTAACTTCGCATTATCAAGGCATCGGTGTATAGTCATCGATGTTACAATTTTCGCAGAATAGTATTTCGAAGTCATATAGGGAACCCGGCTCGTTGACGTCGCCGTCAACAACGCTGGAATTTCGCCGATCTATTGCAAGGTCTTTGCTCCAGAAATATGGTGAGTGCCAGAACTCAGCCTAGACCACAGAAGAAGGCAAAGACTACTGTACCTGTTTCTGTTAGAAAACATTCTGCTGAACATATTATTATCACAAGCCAGATCAGAAGATGTACCCTGTGTAAAAATAAAATGGTCAAAATGTGCTGAAAATGTGACGTCAATTTTATTTGCATTACAAATGCTTTGCAGCATTTCATTCATAACTGATGTTTTGTCCTATGTTCCTTACTTACCGAATTTAATTACTTATCTAGGTAATAGTTCCTATCTTACTTGTCTAAAATAATAATAAAGACTGAAAAGAATATAATACTGTTTTATTTTGATTATTCTTTCTCTATATTAGTGTACGACCTTATCTGCCCAAAGGGTCATTTTCGACCCACTGAAAAAAACCAACTTTCAGAACTGAAAGTTACAAATTACTATCGCAGTTCTTGTTTGTGGTTATCAATAAACAAAATATGTAAAAATTATAAAAATCGGTGTTATAAAAAATTCTGGGCATATATGGGTTAAGAATCTGAATTACATGTGCAAGTTTTCTATTGAGATGTTTTCTTTATTTTTACAGTTTATGAGTACATTATGAACGGCCAAAGTTCAGGTAAAATTTGTGCAAAATAGCAATTTTTGGAGGCTTATACTGAATTTGTTTCTACTTTTTTTATTTTTTGCAACCATAGAAACCTAGATACAGTGTACAAAATACTTATTAGTTCAAAAAATTCAAAGATAGATGTAAAACAATGGCATAATCACGTACGAGAGTTTGTATGAAAAGTATAACGGGTTGGCCGCTCTTAAAGTAAACCATTGGGTAATTGGCTTCGGCCAGAAATGGACCTTCAGTCACACTAATTGTCTGCCTAAAATGATCTCACTAGGACACATAACATGCTTCCTGTCAGTGAGAGGTAGTGGACTGTAATGCACTGTGCCTGAGGCTTTTTCTCTTCCAATGTAAAGGAATCAAACAGCTTCTGGGGAGCCTTCAGAACTGGTTTTCAAGCTTCAGAAGTTAAAATAAATACTTTTATCCTATTTGTAAATAATAGGGCAATGAATTTGGGACATAAATAAAATAATGATTAGATCTACTAAGTACCTATTTTATTAAAAATAATAAATAATATTTCACTTATGTGTTGTAAAACTGCAGCAATTCTTGATCTTTAGGTTTAAGAATACATTTATCTTTCAAATTTACAACCCATCCAGGCTCTAATCCATAAAATATCTGTCTAGGATCTTTCCTTTCACATAACATTTGGTAGTTTGATTCATTTTCTAAGTCAGGTAGAGTATACCCATATTTTTGAGATAGTTTAAGCCTTTCTTTGGATATTTCTTCTGGATTAGCCAAATATCCACGTGTGCTAGCACTGGTGTAGTATTCAATAGCATCAGGTGGTGGAATCATCCTCCTTGGTATAGCTTGCCCGGACTCGAAAAACTTTTTAGGGTTCTTGAGCAAGAAAAGGCTATGTGGGTCATAATAAGCAGTTGTAATAACTCCACCGTTTTTTTCAATAGCCGCAATTACCTGTTCACTAGCCCACTGTACTTCTATATTTATCTTGACTGCAAAGATATCTGCCCCTTCATCCGTGAGATGAATACCAAACTGTTTTTGGTCAGGGAAAAAATTGTAAATACCTGACCTAATGATACTGGCAATATCAATAGGTTGCTTTATGTCCAAGCGGTCTTTATCTATCATACTCTGCAGCTGGTGTAAGGATAGTGGTGGATATTCCCTTTTCAGGCTGAAAAAGAACATTAGGAAACATGATGTTTTACAACAATTAACAATTCTGAAGTAGTTTTGCACTAATGCAAACTTTTACTAATGTATTTTACCTATAAATAACAGTTTATTGGATTGTATTTGATAACATAGAAAAACAAATTGGCTTCAAATGAAAACCAAAACTATGAACCTTGAAAAAATTGTTGAAGGGGCTACAAGCAGCTGTGATTATTATGTTGTCAGAAGGGCAGAAAACCAAATAGGGAACTTACTGATGGCCTCTGTAATAATGTTCTTGAGGTATCCGCAAATAAAAAGGATTATTTCCAGTTTCATAACCTAGCCTCATAAAATTCTGTCGTTGACCTGAACCCTTATTACCAGCACCGTGCTTATCACCACCATGTTGACCGCGGCCCCGTTTTGCCTGCAAGTCAAAATTTAAAAATAAATGTTGCGCTCGAACACGATTATTTACTTTTTACTTCTACAAAAATTTGATTATTGTACTCACAGGTTTCCGACAATTAGGATTGTCGCGAATATTACCAAGTGATATCCTTGGTAGGGACCTCAACATAGAGAGTGATTTCTCTATTATTTGTCGGGAACCCATTTTGAATAACACATTCAGTTAATTTATATACTTATAGCTTCGTAAAAAGCATCACAATCTTGCACACTAATCTATCTAGTTTGACACTTAACACTTGACAGCTCTGAGCTCACGCTAACTCAATCAAAACTTGCAGGTTAGAATTTAAAAAATTGAGATTAGTGTTGCTACCCTTTAATTTAGGCGGACACAAAGACGTTCAAATATTGATCAAACAGGCGGATAGAGTTGCTTGAAGCAACTTGCTTCGCATCTTAACCAAAACTAGCTATTCCCTGCAGCTTTATGCACATGGAGATCCATAGGTGCCTTGCTATATCTGTTTTTAGTACATTATGTGTTAGGACGGCCAATGATGTTATGTATAATAGACCATCAGTTATCGCCGCCAAAGCGTTGCTACGTCGTAAATGGCCATAGCTATATCTGCCTATAGTTGAATCAGATTCAGTTGTCAAGTTAACGTCATGTGAGACATTGCTGAGAATTAAAAAAATATCAAAATGGGGAAATGTGCCGTTAAAATTTGTAAGTTACGGTCTCAAATTATGAATAAAGAATGTGGTGTTACATTTCACAAGTAAGTTAGCAAAATTATCTTCAGAATAACACAAAAAATATTACGAAACGAAGCCAAATTTTCTAACATTTTTAATGTCATCAGTGTTACCAGTAAAAACGATTTTGATTTTACCAGACTGTTGGGAGTTTAGTGAATGACGAAAGTATGTTCCTGTAAGTCTGAATTATTATTATAGTCTGTTTGGTTTAATTCACGTGTATGTCGTGTTAAAAAGGTTGTATACTGGATACATTTTAGTTTATTGTAACTTTGGTTGCTAAGTAATTTTGTTGATAAAAATATGTATGTCACTTTGAAAAATATTAATTATACAAGTCTATCATCTTTTACGAGTTTTACTAAACTAGCTCAGTTTACGAGATACTTTCAAAAGGTTATGGGCCCAGCCCGTGCCTCGTTGTTGCTAACTTTGTGAGACAGTTATATAGTAAATTCGACTAGGTATAAAGATGGAAAGTTCAACGAGTGCGATCAAAAAGCTCACAGGCCGAAATAATTATGGCAGTTGGGCCTTCAGCATCGAAATGCTATTAATAGATGCGGGGCTCTGGGACTGTGTGAGCGAAAATTTCGTTACTACCAAACCTGAAGACCGGAAACGCGACGAAAGGGCAAGGGCAAAGATTTGCCTGTCAATCGCAGAACAGTGCATCACCATTGTCAAGAATGCCAAAACCTCATGGCAAGCATGGAATGCGCTCAAAAAGGCCTATGCTGACTGTGGTCTAATTAGAAGATTAGGTCTGCTGCGGAAGCTATTTTCATTGAAACTGGATAATTTCCTAAATATGGATGCCTACGTCAATGAAGTGCAAGCTACGCATCAAGCCCTGGAGGCAATCCAAGCTGCACTGAATGATGAATTCATCGCGGTTATTCTCTTGGCTGGTTTGACGGATTCTTACGACCCTTTAGTCATGGCCATGGAACATTCTGGCAAGACATTATCATCGGAGAACGTAATAGCGGCTCTTCTGCGTGAAGGTCACCGACAGCAAGTGAATGATGATAAGGGCGATACGGTGTTAGCTAATGTTGCAAGTGGTAGTGGTAGTGGTAGCGCTGGTAAGAAAATAGTTTGCCATTTTTGTAAAAAGAAGGGTCACTTTAAATGGCAATGTAAGCTCTTCAAAGCCAAACAAGGCAAGACTGAGAGCAATTTAGCGGCTGTAGGCAGGATTAATGATGATTATTCTACTGATTTTGTTACTTTACTTGCCGCTAGTGGGGATAATTGCTGGGTGGTAGACAGTGGTGCGACATCACACATGACATCAAATATGTCTATTTTATCACCTATAGCAAGCAGTTCGAAAGCTGTTACTTGCGCGAATAATGACAAAATAGTATCGACCTCGCAAGGTACAGTGAAGTTGGACGTACGTCACAAGGGACTTCCATTAGGATTGACAATGAATAATGTGTTGTTGATTCCAGAACTAGTCACCAACTTGATGTCTGTTGGCAAGTGCACTGATAATGGCAAGGTTGTAGTATTTGACAAAAATCGTTGCAGAGTTTTCGATGGCAATGTATCTGTGGATGGGAACGTACTATTTACAGCACCACGCAAGCAAAACGGACTCTATGTTTTAGATTCAGGGAGTAACAAGGCGACGGTTCTCTTAGGAGAAAGTCAGGATGACTTTGAGTTGTGGCATAGGAGATTGGGCCACTTATCCAAATCTGAAATGCACAAACTTAAGGATATCGTTAAGGGCCTTAGTTATAGCCTTGGGAACTGCAAGAACCCCTGCGTACCATGCAGTCAAGGCAAGCAATGCGTGAAAAAGTTTCCAAAAAGAAAATTCAATAGAGCTTCACAGATTTTGGAGCTGGTCCATAGTGACGTTGCGGGTCCCATTGAGGTGGAGTCATGGGACGGCAAAAGATACATACTGCTATTCGTTGACGACTATAGCAGGAAAGTTTATGGCTATTTGCTGAAATGCAAATCAGAAGCTTTCGGGAAGTTTCGTGAGTTTCAGGCATTAGTTGAAAATCAAACGGGTCAAAAGATTAAGAAGTTAAGGAGTGACAATGGTGGCGAGTACACCAGTAAGGAATTCCAGGATCACCTGAAAAATCGTGGAATTCAACATCAGACAACTGTAGCGCACACTCCACAGCAAAATGGAGTTGCGGAGAGAACCATCCGGACAATCGTCGAAAAGGCGAGATGCATGCTAGCAGAAAGCAATCTCAATAAGAGATATTGGGGTGAAGCAGTTCTAACGGCGATTTACCTGAAAAACCGCTCGCCCACTATGGCTATTTCGCAACAGGTCCCTGAACAGGTGTGGACCGGAGAGACGGTGGACCTATCGCATTTAAAAGTGTTTGGTTCAAAGGCACAGGTTCTTATTACGGATGGAAGCCTCAAAAAGTTTGATCCCAAGACACGAGAACTTATATTTCTTGGCTATAGTGAGGATCAAAAGGGGTTTAAGTTTGCTGATGTTAAGAATAATCCAAGGCGGATTATTGTTGCTCGGGATGCCGTGTTTGATGAGAGGTTACCAAATCTGTCTAAGGACAATGTGGATTTTCTCGGACCTCTAAACAAATCGCCAACTAAGATGCCGGTGGTGGATGGTCCTGAAGAATTTTTCGTAATCCCCATTACAGGTGCGACTACCAGGGCTATGGAAACTGAGGAGGAAGTTCCAAGCCAGAGCGTACCAGCTCCAGCAACCGGGTCCACCACACCTGAAAACGTCGTGGTCGAATCTGAGGAGTTCCATGATTCAATGGATTCCATCTCGGATTCTGACAGAAGCGAAGAACGAGAAGCTGAACCAGCTGTAGAGGGGCATCGATACCCTCAAAGGATCAGAGTTCCAAACAGACAGAAAGATTTTGATTATAATTTTCTCTGCGTGCACGATCCTGTGTCGGTACAGGATGCAATGGACCGCGGCGATAAGGACCTGTGGTTGGATGCGATGAAGCAAGAGTACGACTCGCTCATCGAGAACGGAACCTGGGAGCTGGTGGATCGCCCAAGAGGAGCGAACGTAGTCAAATGCAAGTGGCTATTTAAGCTGAAGATTGGCGCTGATGAGACAGTGCAGCGCCACAAAGCAAGACTGGTGGCTAAAGGGTATTCCCAGAAGTGGGGGGAGGACTACTCCGAAACCTTTGCACCAGTGGTTAAACTGTCGTCAGTCCGACTACTGCTAGCGCTATCGGCAGAAATTGGATTGACAGTGCATCATATCGATGTCACGACCGCTTTCCTTAATGGTGACCTTGCTGAAGACCTGTATATGGAACAGCCAGAGGCCTTCATCACGAGGGGGAAAGAAGGAAAGGTTTGCAAACTAAAGAAGGCCATATATGGTCTGAAGCAGGCAGCACGATGTTGGAACATGAAGGTTCACGCTCACATAATTAAGATCGGGTTCACGAGGTCAAAATATGACCCATGCGTATACCTGAAAAAGGTCAATAGCAAATTTCTCGCAATTGCCTTATACGTAGACGATTTCTACATTTTTGGGCATGACGTTGACGAGATTCAGGCCGTGAAAGCAAAGATTGGGGACGCCTTCAAAGTTAAAGACTTGGGATTGGCAAAGGAATGCCTGGGCATGGAGCTCACGCAAAGGAAGGGAGAAGTGGAGCTCAACCAAAGAAACTTCATAAAGAAGGTTCTCCGAAAGTATAAAATGGAAGATTGCAAAGTTGTCGCGACTCCCACAGAGACTAATCTCAGATTGGACAAAGGCGATCCGACTGGAGATATGAGCTACCAGGAGATTGTGGGTTCACTCATGTACCTGTCCTGTGGCACACGACCTGATATCACATTCATAGTGAGCTACCTGAGTCAGTTTAATTCTTGTTGGAATTCGACTCACATGGCTGCACTCAAGAGAGTGCTGAGGTACCTAAAGGGTACAGTAGATCACAAATTGGTCTACAAGAAGACTGGTAATCCTCTGGTTGCATATGCCGATGCGGACTGGGGTGCCAACGCTGATGGACATTCGTTCACAGGGTATATGCTTGCCCTTGGCAGTGCTGCGGTTTCCTGGCAGACCCGCAAGCAACGTTGCGTCGCACTCAGTACGGCTGAAGCAGAGTATATCGCTATCTGCGAAGCAGCGAAAGAGGTAGTTTGTGCCAAAGGTCTCTACCATGAACTGACAGGTCAGAATAATACGATTGATCTGTTCAGCGACAGCCAAAGCGCTATAAAATTAGTGTACGTTCCTACAGTCGGTAGGAGGTCTAAGCACATAAATATTAAATATCATTATGTGAGGGAATTGGCCGAGGCAAATGAAATTTGTATCAAATATTGTAAGACTGATGAGATGCCCGCCGATATCTTCACAAAAGGACTTACTAGAGTTAAGCAGGACTACTTTAAAAAATGTATAGGCATACAGTGGGGGTGTTAAAAAGGTTGTATACTGGATACATTTTAGTTTATTGTAACTTTGGTTGCTAAGTAATTTTGTTGATAAAAATATGTATGTCACTTTGAAAAATATTAATTATACAAGTCTATCATCTTTTACGAGTTTTACTAAACTAGCTCAGTTTACGAGATACTTTCAAAATGTCGAAGGTACTTTGATTGAAATATACTTTAAAAAGTGAAAACCCGACTACAAAAAAGAAGAAAAAGAATGAATGCAGTTTAAATTTATTGTAGGTACTTAGAATTTGAAATTTATTTTGTGTACTAATTGTCGTAACCAGAAATAATATCATTCCATTTTGAACAACAGTTATTTGACACAATCATAATAGTCTTAAAATAAAATATTTACGTTTACGCATTCTTCTTTTCTACCTAATCCATCCATTCATCTATTTCTTTAATTTTCAATTGAAAGTTGCATGATACAACCTTTCATAATAATTGATTCAATAAATACCTTCATTCATTCTGGGGAAATTATGTTGATCATTGGCAACTCTGGCTTTTCTTCCGATAACAATGTCTTGTCACTTTCCAACGTCATTGATAAATGATAAATGATGTTTATTTTGCAAATAGGTTTTTAAAAACACTTTTACACCTCTCCCTTTTTCAAACTAGATGGGGCTGGTGTTTCGTACCTGACTACTCTGAGAAGAAACAGCCGAAACAAACTCAGAGGTCATAGTCTCTTTTAAAGTCCAGATATAATCTTGGTTAACTCACATGAGGACTATGCAGATTAGTGTCTGAGATGGTCTCTTGAAGAAAGAACCACACAGATTTGAGTGGACCTGTCCAGTCAGTGCAAGCATTTGTCAGTTATCGTATAGCTCGACTTATAACTCAAGGAGCTCAACGACACGACGAACAATACCAAAGAAAGGACATTTGGGTAGGTCGCTTATAGTACTCAAACTGCCAGACAATTGTGGAAAAAGTAAAAAAGGAACAAACAAAAAAAAAAACCCACATGGTCCTCACATTCAGAATAATCAAATAAAATTAATACACAATACTCTACAAAATAAATGTCATTAAATGTGAACATTAACAATAAAAAATAAAAGTGAAATACTTAACAAAGTAAGTATTCATGTCAAATCATTAAATATAACAATAAGAAAAATATAAAACAAAATAATAAAAAATAATAATAAAATACTAAAAGTATTCATGTCAAATAAATTAAATGTCACAGTGTATATGAGAAAGGAATCAATAATAAACAAGCGAAGTCCGAAATTTCGCATTCACAGAGTAAATTTAATTGGAGCAGCTTAATCCCAAGCCTTTTTATCTTCGAGATAGTGATTAATGTTATAGTAGGCTTTCAGACATAGCTTCCGTTTTATAAAAGATTTGAATTTATTTAGGCTTAGTAATTGTATATGACTCGGAAGTTTATTGTAAAAACGTATACATTGGCATCTGAACGTACCCCCTATTTTTTTTAGCCTCGTTGCAGGTACAACAAATTTGTGTTTGTTCCTCGTATTTATGTTGTGGATACCACTGTATTTTTTAAACAAATTAATATTTTTATGTGCGTACAAAAGGTTTTCATAAATAAATTGAGAGGGGACAGTAAGTATATTGATCTCTTAAAATTTTCCTCTGAGGGTGTATCTAGGACTTAATTTATAAATTGAACGAATTGCCCTTTTTTGCAAAACAAATATTGTCTGAATATCGGCGGCATTGCCCCACAAGAGAAATTACATTACAATTACATTAGTTTGACGGTAGAAGAAATGAGACAAACATATTATTTTGGCAGGTGACATAATTTATGTATCTGTTTCAAAGCTACGACTTTAAATTCGTAAGTGGCTACGTTTTTCTGAGAGTTGTTAGTATGAAACTGCTCCTCTAGTAAAATATAATCTCATTGAGGACGGCTATGAAGTTACACACTGCTGTGATAACGACGCATTAGAAGTAGGACGCTTGCGTTTCTCCGTCCTGCGATATTCCGATATGAGTGTCGCGACGGCGTGCATTTCTCTTTATTCTTGTTATATTCTAGTTATCCCCAGGTCTACAATGTAATTTGTTTTATAGTAATAATATAGAATTTAACTGCTTCGCTTTTGATATAAAGAGAAACTCCCGCCTCACGAAATGTCAGAAACACTCACCGTTACGGATCACACACTGATGCGGATCACACACCGCTTCAGATCACACACCGATACGGAGTGTCTCTCAATCCAGTCTCTTATGCTTCGGTCCTCAAAGGCACCGAAGGGCTATCATCTGGTCAACCATCAGTTTATTCATTTCCTCAGGCGCGACTAGGACATCTGTAAGTTAAAGAACCCATGAATCGCTGGGTTTAGTATTACCTATCTGTTTATGATTAATAAATCTATTTTGCTTTCTCACTAGTTTTATTTTATCATTAACGTTTGTGACACCATTGTGCTAATCAGATTCTGGATTTTTTCCGCCTCTGCAAGAGCACGCATTCCAGTTGACTTCGGTCCAATGCCTCTTCAACTGGAACGCTCCCCTTATTATTATAGCGCCTGTCGGCACTTACCATTGGGCCCCATGGGGAATATACTAGAAGGTTCGCGAGAGAGGTTGGCCCACGACAAAACGAAAGTCACAAACCCCAGCGCTTGAATGTCCGGACTAGTAGCGCGTGAGGGTCGTCGTTATACCTTTAGCTGCGATCATGGAAGCATCTCATTGAACCAAAACCGCAGCTGAAGACACGACCATCACTTCCAATAGATTAGGTGTACCAAACTATTCAAGCAAGCAAAAATACTTTCGTATAACATCAATTATTAAACATACCAAATCTCTAATCCTTACATAAACAGAAAGTTAATACTTAACTATCCAGGTGGCGCGTCTCACGAAGTCACGAGTGACAAGAATTATACTTCTCCATATAATCTTCTTGCACTAAATTTACTCAATTTAACTTTTATCCTATGTCATGGCGGTATTCAAAAGTGCGGCTTAGGTTTGGCGGCCTCAAGTTGTTCATACTGATAGAGGCCGCATTCCGAATTACGCTGTAATCGATTTGAGCGTCCATAAACCCGTTCCGAATTACCGTAAGCGCGATATTGATGTCCCTTGAATCGTCATAGATGACGTCACGACATGCGCCATCTTGCGATTACACCGACCATGCCTCAAATAAATATCACAGTGAGCGCTGTCAAAAATGACAGTTGTGTTGTTTTGTTATGGTGGAAGCGCAAGGGTAGCCCGCGAATTTCAATTTTCTTACGATTTGCAGATCAGTGTCAAGTTGTATGTTGATGCAAATAACAATCGCGCCAGTAACAAATATGAAGTTACAGAATTATAATCACTCAAATCATCAATACAACCCTCCAAGTTCATTTAACCCCATTGAGTGACTTTTCATGAAATAGTTATTGAATGGGGTTAATTGAACTTGGAGGGTCGTATGTGCAGCAGAGTAAACCAACATATCGTCCATTTTCAAAAATAAGTCTTGTGAGAAGTTTTGGTTTGGGGTTATGTTCACTGTGAACGCGTTCACGAGCATTCCGAATTGATGACGCTCGCGCGCTCTCAGCTGTCATAATCATGATATCTCGGAACGCAAAATATAGATGTGAGCGCTGCGAGTGATTATTTTGTAATTCGGAATGCGGCCTATTCGTATAAAAATAGAAAAAAATAATAATTCAGGAACCCTTGGTTACAAATGGTTAAAATTGTACTAGGTTATAGTAAACTATCTGGTACATCGAATCCTTAAAGGTGGACCACTATTTACGCCACACCCTGTATACCTAGGTACTTGTCCAATACGGCAATACCACAAAACTTAACTAATCCAAATATCGCAAACGGACACCGATCACTGAATTCAGTCGGCCTTCGCTCCGCGGCGCGGATACACTCACCGCAAAGGTGTACTGACGAACTTTTAACATAAGATTTTTTTTAACTAGGGCTGGTTGTAAATTTTGTTGCTGCACATAAATAACATCAGAGACGCTCAGAGAGCCAGCAGTCTTCCTATAAATAAGATGCACCTTAGAACATAAATCTCGTAATTTTTAAGAAGATTACGTAGGTATTATTCAGCACTTTGTATTGTAAAAGAAAGTACGATATCGTAAGTTTTGGCGCGGCCGAAAGGTTCGGCTGTTTTTTGGCCGAAACCGAAACTTTGGTCGGACACTAGAAATAATTGAAGAAAATAGGAAATTTTCAAAAAATACTCGAAGTTGCATTTTATCGACAACAATGACCAAAGAAACAGACCAAGTATAGTAAACCAAAAGGCAGCAGCACTTGAAGGAAAACTCCAACGACTTTAAAAAGGTTTATTAACAATTTTGTTACATTACACAGTACACACTATTACAGCAATAACGGATCGGCAACTATCTTAATAATTGTCAGTCGTTTTCGACGTTCAGCCCCTGAATGCTCGCTCGGGCATCAACTCCTGACCAAGAAGCCCGCCGTTCTGGAAGGAAAATCCAGCGCCCTGATTGGCTTGGTGAACATGAACTTTACACTGGTATGCATGGTCGACAACAGAAGTAAATCAACACTATTTTTCTACATCATCAACATTGACACAAAATGATTATTAATCTGCTTTTTAGTATTACATATCTAAGAGCTAACAGGTAGTACTTATTATTCTTGAATTTTTTCTTCTGTTCTGATTATTTCAACTGAAATGTTAATAAGTTTTTATTGCTTCTAGGAACCCAATAATATAGAGTCCCATTAAAATCCGACCACTATAACTTTGTTCCACCTTTTGAGTATTTTTTGTCTCGGCTATTAGGTCCATATTTAAATTTTATTTTACTATTTATTGTATTTTTTTTTGCCAGCAATAAAACACAATTTATATATTTAAATTTTATTTAATATATAATAATAGGTGAACATGAACTTTACACTGGTATGCATGGTCGGCAACAGAAGTAAATCAACACTATTTTTCTACATCATCAACATTGACACAAAATGATTATTAATCTGCTTTTTAGTATTTCATATCTAAGAGCTAACAGGTAGTACTTATTATTCTTGAATTTTTTCTTCTGTTCTGATTATTTCAACTGAAATGTTAATAAGTTTTTGTTGCTTACTGTACTTTGTTTAAATATTCACACAAGCAGCTTATTAACCTCTTCTGGTTTTCTACGAACAATAGTATGTGGGTCAGCATAACCATTTAATGGATCATGCACTGCTTGATACAACTGTGCGTAAATAGCAAATATTACTTCAAATGCTCGTTTTTTTACCAATGACTTGTGAGTATGACTTAAAAGCAAATTGAGTTGCGGTAACATGTACACATCTGGGGATACTAAGAACATATCAAACTTGTTTAAAAATGTTTTCAATGTTGATGTGTCCATTCCAGGTATAGCTGATAAAGGACCACTTATTTTTTCTTGCAGAATTGTATAAATAGGCCCCAAATTTAAATTAGCAACAAGGAAGCTAGCCTGTTCAGAAGTCAATGTATCAATTTGGGCTTCGGACTGAGCTTGTAACCTTTCATTATATTCATCCATTACTGTATACAGAGACAAGGTACACTGAATATGATAAATACAGTTTAACATATAAACTGACATGTCAGAAGAACTCAAATGGCATGCAGTTTCATTTATGGCATGTAACAAAGGATCTAATATATGTGTTATGATCATTTTCCTATCAGCAACATTTATATTATGGGACTCATTCATTATGGCCAACAAATCACGAAGGAAACAGACCAAGTCAGTCACTACAATTGAAGGGTTTAAATCCACTGGTGGAGCTTTGACACCATGGCTTAGTTCCTTTTGTATTTTGCTATCCAGAGTAATAAGGAAAACTTCTTCACTTTTCTTCAATAACTCCATAAATGTATTTATTAGATGACCCTTTGATATAACATCCTGTATGACATCCTTATAGTAAATTATTAGATTAGTTATAGACCACAGAACAAGGGGATCTTTATCAGGCTTCAAGATGAGTTCTGCTCTAACTTTAAGCAGAGGACAAATAGCTTCCATGATATTTGTCAGAGCATCAATAATAAGTAGTTTCTTATCAGGCATATCACAAAATTTAAATAAAGTTATAAGATTGTCTTTTTCTACAGGTATTATTTGATACACCCATGTTAAAATATCTCCGATATACCGTTTAGCATCATTGGCATAAAATTCTATAGGTTTAGAGCCCTCTGTACCTTTTGTTAATGCATCAATAAAGAGTTGTACAATCGTTGCCTTACGAGCTGAACTATACTCATCAATAATATTTGAAAATAGTACTTGTCTGTTCTGAAATTTAGCTAAAGCAGTAGGAACCAGTGCATTATTTGGCGAATCAGTTATTAGACAGGCTCCAATTATCCAATGATACAATTTTTCTATAGCAACTTCTTGTTGCAGTCCCACTGTCTCCATGATATCAAAAGCAGAAGTCTGATGCCAACACTTAATAAGTGTTTTACAGTTACTGTACAACTTTTCTATTTGGGATAATGTCCCAAAGAAGTCACGTGTAAGTGGTGTTTTGACTGAAATATTGTAAAGGTACTCAATTTGCTCTGGAGATAGTTGAAATTCTTGAACAAAAGCGCTCACCCAAGTCTGTTTTTTTTCTGTTTTTTTTCTTTCATCTTTGAGTTTAGTTGTTTGAGTAATAAGATGGTGGGTTTTATTTTTCGAATCAGACAATCTGTTTGACATATCTTTGACAGCCACATCTAAAGACGATAGAGAATCAAGCAGCACCTGCAGCTTATCTTTAACCTTACTGTATTCTATTAAAACAGCTTTGTTTACCAGCATATCCCTTTTTTCAATTTCATTTACAATTACTCTTCTTGTGTATGCAGAGTTGGATGAACAAAAGCCAGACACAGAATGTAGTGCATCAGTATTATCTGAAAGGATATGACTGTCGAAGATTTTATTAATTCTTTGTCTTATAGGATTGTTATATGCAGAATCCATCGTATTTCTGATGTCTAGGAATATTTATTCAAAATAATAATGACTGACAAGTATAATGACACGTCAAGTTAGGCAAATATAAACCATAGACTAATATATATAATATGAGCCACAGCACAGACCATCATATATATTGGGGTTGCCAACTCAATGCCACGGTTGGGTGCTAAGTAACATCTCAAATAGTGCTAAATTGCTAGAAAGTTTCAAAAATAGTGCCAAATATATGAATTTAATAAAAAAGAACACATAACAGAATATGTTTTAATTTTCGAATTATTGTTACATTAATATCTAAAAGTTATAAAAACAAAAACAAACAAAGATATAGTTAAATTGGAAAATGTGACCATTAAATTTTACAAATTAAAAAACATACAAATTGGAAATACTAAATTAAAATTATCTTTAAATCCAATCATCCTCACTACTTGTATCGTCTGTCTCTGCTGTGGTTCCGTGTACAGCTGTTGAGGTGGCTGTGGCTCATTTACACTTGTAGCGGATTTTTGCAATTTAAATGTGTACATATCTTTCTTGCCTATTTTTTTTTAAGAATATCTTGAGGTATGTCATATGTATAACAAGTTTTGTTCAAATGTTTGAGTCCAGTTCTTATACGAATAATTGAATTTAAAGATTCCAAGTTGATTTTATTCCTTAGTTTATTTTTAACGATATTCATTACACTGAACACCCTTCCAACGTCGGCATTTGAATGTGGTAATATTAGCACTGTAAAAGCCAAGGAAACTAGCTCGCTATAATAATTTTCAAAATTTTATTGTATCAGTCACATTTTCCCAATTGTTGCTAGTTACGCTTTTCCATTGGGCAACAATTTTATAAATAGTTTCTGGATTCTGTACAAAGTGTTCTGCTAACTTCTCAACTTCGATGAGCCCTTTGTTTGGTTTTAAAGCGTTATTGACGCTCATGACATTCATATCTTTCAGGAGAGTAACATTTTCAGGTAGCCGCTGTTGCAATTGTTTTATTAGTTTTACCGTAAAATTTATGCAACGTTTTCTTAGTGCCTGTTTCTTGGTATCTTCTAAGGTTTGGATAGCGTTCTCAAAACTGTAGCCGAGATAAGGAGACGGATCAAGGTAATCTGCAACATTATCTTCAAAAATATTAAAGGAGTGACGTCTTCCCGGGATCACTACTTTATCACATAACGACTCCAGCAATTTTATCAAAGCTTCTAATAATCTTGTTGGATCTGAATTTTCGCCTTCGAATGCTTTTAGCGCCGATTTTATCTGAGCAAGTATTGATTTTATGTAAATTAAATAAACTTTATTTTGAAAATCAAAGTACTCTTCGTATAGGAGTTCAGCCGTGTGACAGTTATTTTTTGTTCTGGCAATCTCTAAAAACAGTTTAAGCTCCAACCATTGGTCCAAAATTCGTTGAACTCCTGGTTCGATTTAGAGCCATCTAGTGGCACATTTTTGTAAAATTTTCAGTGGTTGCCGTCCGCAATTAATAGTTGCGTATATGTCTGCATATTCTTGACGTCGATTTGGTGACATGGAAAACCAATTATATGTTTCTCTTAGGAGGAATTCGATGTTTCGAGGGATAGTTTCTTCTGAAGCATGAAAAAACGGCCAATTGGAGTGAATGGCAAACACATTTAACTAGTGTTAAATGTGGCAAACCGTGTTCTTCTTTCATAATTTTATATACGCCGTTATTAATACCAATCATGACACTGGCATTATCAGTGCCCAATCCTACTAAATTCTGAAGGTTCAACCCCATTTCATCTTGTACTGCCTTATTAATGGCATTTACAATACCTCTAGCATCGGACGTCTCTAGTGGGCTCAAAGCAAGAATGTTGACGTTATTTTCTTCATAGAAGAACTGAAGTACCGTATGACGATACCTAAGTACTTCTGTACGGTTATGTTTGTTGATTCGTCAATTATGAGGCTGTACTTACTATCACCAATGTCCTGTTTTAAGACAGATTTAAAATGCGGCGCCAAAACATTTTTTAAAATCTCACTACATTTTGTACGATGGAGTTTCATATTACAGGCGGCTTTTGAGTCCGCAAAAGCTTTTGCACACAATTGGCTTAGGTGGTCAATCGGCAAGAAAGCTGTGTGTTCGGCAAGGAACATTGATAGCAGGCCCTCTGCGTGATGTATGTCTAGGTTTGCGTCATTATCAACTTTTTCAACAACTAATGTAACCTGGCCCGAAGAAAATGGTTTCAATGTATCTATATGTTTTTTTGATTCCGAATGCCGTTTAATTTCAAATATTCTTGCGTTAAATTCTATTTTACAGAAGGAACACATTCCTTTTGAACTATTTCCTAGCACAGGTCTAAGCCACTTTTTGTATTTTGGATCTTCCTCCCATTCTTTTCTATAATTTTGAATATAAGTACCTTTTTTAAGTAAAGGAACATCCATTTTCGTCTCACTGTCACCGAACACAAAACAAATTTAAGTTAATAAAATGGTTAATACTATTAATCAGATAATTATTGCGCACAAAGACACGATGAATGAAAAACAAAAATGAACGAAAAACAAGCAAGGTTAGACAAAGAAGGAGTTATCTTAGACAAAAAGACAAACATAGCACTGTTCGCCTCGTCTGCCATACACACCTTTATTTTCACGTTCACGGGAATCCCCTACCGAAGTGCCGCAGATTACAGACTACACTAGTTTGCGTTTTGTTACTTCAGCCACAGCTGCATTTTGTGAGCGAACCGACAACATCAAAATTAGTGCTAGATTTAGTGCTGGGTGCTGTTTCTTAAATTTCAGTGCTAGGCACATGAAAATAGTGCTAAATCTAGCACTCAAGGTGCTGAGTTGGCATCACACATATATTATATTATACTGGTAATAGTGGTTATTGCCAGGGCCCTTGAGTCGTAAGTAACGTTTCGTTTCCTGAAATGTTACATTTTTGCTGTAAAAGTTACATTATTGTTTTTTTTTTAATTTACTTGTTTTTGGGGTCGGAGATTGGAGGCAAATTGATGTCAATAAAAAGGCAGAATATAAAGGAATCTATGATGTCTAATGGTGATGTTTAATCATATGATAAAAGAGACTTAAGTTTAATTTGTTCGCAGCGCCTTCTTCACTGTTGTTGCTATCTAGTCTGAACCAAAACTACGAGGTTGTGCATTTGTTAGTTTTACACTGAACAAACTACTAATATTCGATGCATACAGAACCCTCATAACCTCTGTTCTACCAAGTGGTTGTAAGAGGGCTCTGTTAATAAAGGGCAAGAACGCCTCAATGCAAAAAGTATTACAAATGTCGTTGTTCTGAAAAGTTACAAAAATACCCTAAAATGTAAAAAATCCTTACATGTTACGCGAGAGGGTCAAGTTACGAAAAATGTAAGAAATGTAACCTTCTGGCAACACTGACTGTTATAGAGTGCGCACTCACGAGATTTTATGCCAACCTGTCGCGAATAGCGGCCTCTGTAAATCTTGTTCCTAACTAATTATACTATTTTAAAGTACTTTTCTTCATTTTAATTTCATTGCTTTTGAATACTTTTTCCCTAACTATGGAAAAAGTATGCAAAAGCAATGAAAGATTGCTTTATTAAATGTCAAAGCATGTTTGGTAGCGTGAAAATCTACAAGCATGGAAAATGTGCACATTTACCCATTGTTTTAGATAGTTTGTAAAGGTTAATTTAGTTTTGAATGAAACAAGCTTGTTGAATACTTAATATATAGATTTATTTTCACGTTTGCTATTAATACCTAGGTACTCTTGTCCAATACCACAAAACTTAACTGATAGTGTCCAAATATCGCAAACGGACACCGATCACTGAATTCAGTCGGCCTTCGCTCCGGGGCAGGGGTAGGACAATTCCCTACATTGATGGATTTGGGGTAATTTTTTTCAAAAGGCGCCATCTATTATCGCCATCCAAAACAATTAGTTACTTGGTGTCACCCCAGATGGCGGCACCATCGATATAAATATAATTTGCGACTAAAAAAATTATAAATTAAATATAATTTAATAACCAAATCATTTTATATAACACGTATTATAATTATTTGTCATTATTTGTGTAGATAACAAGCTTCGAAATAATTACAATAGCAACACAGTGAATTGTGATTTGGCAATGATTGTCAAATTGTCAGAAATATGGCGACTGCTCCCTGCGCTTGCGCTTGTTTTTGTTTGTACTTAGTTTTCGTTCCATGTTTGTGCATTTCTTCGTGAAATTAATCCACCGATCCGTGCACAGAGTACATTATGGATCCGTGTTGAGTTGAGTCCTCTCCTCCGTAGTGAAGTGTAAACATTTCCCGAAGTTATTGTGTGAGTTGAGCTTGGGATTGGCATGTTCAAACAGTAAGTATAATCATCATTACCTATATCTCTGCCATCCTGCCTAATCAATAGATTTCCATAGTAACCAGTGAACTTACATGCTTGTCCTAAATAATAGGTAAACATTATAAGATTTGCATTACGGAAGGACCACTACTGACTGATATCCGTGTTATTTTCGCATTTTAAAATTACACCTCCCCTCCCCGCTCGACTGCCTCGTTAATCTAGTAGTCGCAAGCGCTACTGGTGAACATGAGGTCCTGGGTTCGATTCCCTGATGGGGCCAAGTGTTACTGGGTTTTACCATAAGTAATTTCTCAGTAGCAGCCTGGATTTGTGCCCGGTTGATGGCAATAGGCTTGCATTACATTACATGGGACTTAAACAGAACTGGCAAAATATGGGTGTACCTACTATGGGTACACCTCCGCCTAACCCTTCGGGAAAACAAGACTGCCATGTTATTAAAAGTCATTGTTTAAAGTTTCAAACAATGGAGCTTCATAGTTTTTTACCATAATACCGTTACAATAGTTTACCGTTACACATGTACAATTTTTCACGGATTGTGAACTTCCATGGCTGGTATAACAATAAAAGGAGGCCCCATTTCTGGTTACGAAATCAATTAAAAAAAAAAAGTAGTTTTGAATATTATATGGTGGTACGGAACCCTTTTCATGCGAGTCTGACTTGCACTTGTCTGCTTTTTCATAATATTAATAGGATCATTGGCTAAGATGTCGTAATGTTACGCATCATTATTCAGAAAAAATGGTACTTATTCGATCTTTTAAACTTTTCAAGATAAAAATTGTGATCTTTTTTTTTTCAGAGAACTCCTACCATCAATTTCCACATCCAGAAAAGAATCCTGACCGTTTCAAGGCTTGGGTTCATATAGTTGATGGAAAGTTAGATAATCCAGCTGATTATAACTGTATAGGAAGAAGGTTATCTGCGATATACATTTTACAGACAGGGACAGAAACCGCAATAACCGGTTGAATTTTCTAGCTGTTCTATCACTTCATCTTCCTGGTAAGACTTACATAATTTACAAATAAGGGCATCAATAACTTATTACTGGGATTGAGTGTTAATTATATCATCTTTCACTGAAATCCTTCTAACATTAATAGGCAAAAAACATAGCCAATGTGATGTAATTAATTTTGCTCATGTGTTCTAACAAGTACAAAATATACAGTATCATGCATTGTCCTTATCCCATATTATACCCAATGTTGATACTAATCAATTACGGCTACATTGATAGTATTGTTTTATTTTTATGTATATCAGTAATTTTTTAATTCATATTATGTTCATTTTATATTCTTTTGTTATCAAACATATTTATGGTGGTTATTCTGTGTGGTGGAAAAATAAAACGTTTTTAAGTTATGTCCCACTTTGAATTAAAAATTTCAACATTATAATTTTTTATTTATTTTGAAAATAAATAATATTATTATTCTCTTATTTTCAGGCAAGTCTATGAAGTTGGTACTTCAGAGAAAGTTTTACTCGCACCTGAACCTGTAAATGAAGAAAGCAGCCTTGTTACACTAAAACCGACACTAACAGGTACTTAAATAATAATTATTAATTCTAATTATTTATTGCATTCATGTTATTCGTACGTAAATGAAGTAAGACTAAAAACCCCACACATTTCTGGGTATGTACTTTTTACTATTATTATAATTTGTCATGATAGTGCCATACCTACATGTTTTCTGTGAAAATTTTGACTGGCTAGCTATTACGGTTTTAAAGAAACAGCCCTGTAATAGAGAGACTCAGACGTCATAAGCTTGGTATTAGGGTTGCAACATGTAAATTTGGGTATGGAACCATATAAAACAGCAAACATATTCTCTGAAAGAGCTCAGGGCATTAAAATTAAATTAAATCTAAAAACAATACACCAACAAAATTAATATTTTGCTCATATTACAGATAACCATGCTGGAATTATAGCTTCAGGACACATTTATTGCCCACTGCCGCAGACAGCAATTAAAGAAAAGCAACGTAAGTTTTTTTAGATTTTATGGTGTTTAAGTGCCATCAGCAACTTCAAAAGCTCATTATCGCCCACCTCATGAACAATATTTTAGTTATTGGTATTTTACTTATAACAAAATTAAATACAACTACATATTAATTTATTTGAAGCCTAACTTCATAAAATATACTGTAGATGTTTTAGTTATTGAGCTCAATACAGTTATTGGCCATTTCGATTTTAGTCCTAAGTTAAAACTTCTATGATAAATAAAACAACAACATTGAAGAGCTCAGTGTTGCTGAGAACAGTGAGGAGAATGCACGCTAAACAACTATAAAATCTCTAGCTGACCTGTGTGGTGATTTATGACCCGATCTTTCTAAGTACCTGTGCTCAGCATTATGCTTAAAACACATTCTTTTATTTTTCAGGCAAGTCTGATGAAGTTGATACTTCAGAGAAAGTTTTACTTGTACCTGAACCTGAACCTGTGAATGAAGAAAGCAGCCTTGCTACATTAAAACTGACACTGCCAGGTACTTACATATTAATTCCAATTATTTATTGCATTCATGTTGTTGGTAAATATATACATAAAATTAGACCAAATTAAATCTAATAAAAACAACACACTTACAAAAACAATATTTCTCTCACATTACAGATAACTGTGCCAGAATTATAACTCCAGAACACAATTATTGCTGACTGCAGAAGAAGGCAATAAATAAAAACAAAAGTAAGTTTTATTTAGATTGCTATGGGATTAGGAGACACAGTGCACTTTTTAGGGAAACACTATGGTGGTGGATCACCATAGTGTTGTGTCCCTAAAATTCTACCCAACCCAATCTCAACTAAAAATCAAATGGCCTTAATTTTATAAAAGCTAATGACGAACAGATAAATACATAAATAGCATAGCTTAATAGAGATATTATACTTAGTTTGAGACTAAAAAAAAATGTCTTTCTTTTTACAGATAATCATCAGCAGCAAGAGTTGTCGTCATTTTATTTGAACGAGCTAAAAACAACAAGAAGAATAATTAAAATATTGAAATTGATCAGATCACAAAAGTAAAACAAAACTCTTCAATCCCTGGATTGGATAGCCAGTGCTGGAAAAATGTCTACAGAGTTTTTATTTAAAAAAACTGACAAACAAAATGACTACAGCAGCAAAAATGTTCTCAAAAATGCAGTACACCCAGACAAGCAACAAGCCTTCTGGTCGCAGATTCTCGCTAGAAGAAAAAGTGCTCTCACTTTCTTTATATAAGAAGAGTCCAAGAAGCTACCCTCTTTTGGCAAAATATTTTACATTGCCATCCACTAAATCTTTAAAAAGACTTTTGACTAAAATAGAAGTGGAGCCGGGGCTGAATAAATGCATCTTTGTGAAAATTAAAAATACCGTCAAGGAGTTATGTCCAGAAGACCGGTTATGCAGCATAATTTTCGACGAAATGTCAATTTCCCCTCAAATCCATTATAACGCAGCAAAAGACCAGCTGAGGGGGTTCACATTTGATGGCAAGAAAATTGCAGACCATGTATTGGTCTTCATGGTGAAGGGATTAAGAAAGAATTTTAAACAACCCGTCGCATATTATTTCACCAACTCCATGAATAATAAGTATGTACGTAGTACGGGATTAAAGGGCATATGTACCATTTGTGATCAAAGCACAGTCAATGTGAGTGTGATAAATAACTTGATAAAAGACACAAAAAAAAAATATTTAAGAGAAGAAAAGGAATGGACGAATCAAATCATTGAAATAGGGAAAACAAAAATAACCCCTCTATTTGATGTTCCACATTTATTAAAAGGAGTTCGAAATAATTTATTAATTAAAGATTTAAAATACTATGATTTTGAAGAGAAGTGTGAAAAAACGGTTAAATGGGACTGCTTTAAGAAAACTTATGAAGCAGATAAATCGTACGGAGAGGTGAAATGCCTGCTGAGAGTCACAGATGAGCACATCTATTTCGACAAAATACGAAAAATGAAAGTTAAACCAGCAGCCCAGATTTTCAGCCACAGCGTAGCTACGACTGCAGGACATCTCGTGGCAAGAGGAGACATTCCGGGAGAATGCCAAAATTTGGTGAAATTTACAACATTAATGTACAATCTTTTTGATTCCTTAAATTCGAACACATTTCATGTGCCTGATGGCAAAATATATAAAGGATGTGTACGACGATCTAGTTGTCACCATGATTTGTGGAAGAATGCCATAAAAGTATTAAAAACTGTAACATTTATTAAAAAAATTAAGGATAAAAATAACAAAATCCGTGATTGAAACGAAAGCTATACCATCTATAAAAAAATTCATACATACAATTGAAGGAATGCAACAATTATGGATATTGCTGTCCCAAAAATATTCATTTGATGCTATGTTAACTCGTAATTTCAACCAGGACCCATTAGAGAATTTCTTTGGGAATATCAGAAGTTATGGGGCGAGAAATACGGCACCAGACACGGTTGCATTTGAATAATTTTAACTCACCCCATTCTCTGCAAGCAAACTGCGAAAAAGACGATGACAGCTGCTTGCAGAATCTGGATTTTTTTGTAAGAGAAAATATTGCGTCAACTTCTGATATTCCCAGCCCCATTGATGAGAAGACACCACAATTTTCTGAAAGCCTAGAAGACGAAGTTGCGGTGCCTTTCATCAATTTAAATACAAATGTAAATGATGCTGGTCAGGGCAATTATGTGTGTGGGTGAGTCTTGGGGAAATGCATTAAAAATGTATCAAAAAGCTGCAAAATTTGTAAAAAGATATGTATGGCGACCCTTAAAGCAAATCAAATGAATATATAAGGGCCAAAGAATATAAAAAGGGTACGAGTTCTCTAATATACCCATCAAAGGAAATGGAAAAATGTTTTATCCAAATTCAAAATTTAGTGACAGACATTAAAAAAAGATGTTCCAAAAAAAAACTTAAAATAAAAATGTTCACCAACATATTTGTTGACTTTCCATTCAGTTGTGAAAAAACAAAAAAAAAATATTTTGAAAACACAATTATTAATGTGCTCATTTTTAGTTGGTGTCGTTCAATAAACCGGATTTTGTCTGGCAAAATCACTTATCAGGGTGAGGATGAAGTTAAAGCAGCAGCGCAAGCTTATAAAAATAAACATAAAACAAATAAATAAGTTTTTTGTTAAAGAAAAGTTGTTTTTTTTTTATGTATCCACTGTGTACCTTTTGGAATTGATGCTTCCTTACTATTATGCTTGTTTTTAATTTGATAAAGTTATACTATGATTTTTTTTAATTAAGTAGAACTTTATCAACTTGAAAACAAGTAAAATAGTAAGGAAGCCTAAAGTATAGGGTGCAATAATGCATAGGTAGTACATATAGCTAGTTATAGATATATATGTCACAAGTTTGTGGATGGCGATAATAGATGGCGCTATTCATCCGAATCAATTGACATTAGCGGTCTTCAATAAATTTTGCGAGCGGGCTCTCTATACCCGTTATATTACTTTACTCTATGCTCCGGGGATACACTCAACACAAAGGTGTACTGACGAACTTTTATGGAGGAGCAGAGGCTCAGCTCAACGTATTTGCAGCAAAGAAAACACTAGAAACAACAAGAAAACATGCACAACATAAAGTTTTTTTTTTTTCGTTCGCCTGTAAAAAGGCAGGCATCGATCTATAGACCATTCAGCCTCGTCATATTGCACAAATAAATTAGAAAATTAAATAGCAACTTTTAACAACTATTAGGTTTAAGTAGCTTTGTAGAGACATCTAGTACGTCCTATGTGCATTAAAGTTGAGCTCAAGAACGATAGATGGCGCGCCAAAAAGAATTGCGGTGTACATGTAGGGAACTGCCCCCCCCCCTGAACCATAGATTAGATATTAGTTGAAATAAACAACCAGAGAGTTAAAAAAAAATAGTTTTATGGTCTTAAGGTGGAAGCGCAAGGGTAGCCCGCGAAATTTAAATTTTCTTACGTTTATTGCAATTTGCAGGTCAATGTCAGGTTGTATGTTGATGAAAATATGAATCACACCAATAACACGTATGGAGTTACAGAATTATAATCATTCAAATCATCAGTACAACCTTTCAAGTTTATATAACCCCATTCAATGGCTATTTCATGAAAAAGTCATTCTTTGGGATTATATGAACTTAGAAGGTTGTACTGATGATTTGAATGATTATAATTCTGGAACTCCATACGTGTTACTGTCGCGATTCATATTTTCATCAACATACAACCTGACACTGACCTGCAAATGGCAATAAACGTAAGACAATTTAAATTTCGCGGGCTACCCTTGCGCATCCACCTTAATCAAAGATAGTAAGAGGTGATACCACAAAACATTAATTGCAACAAAGCGTAAAATACTTTTCCATACTAAACGGGCAAATCTATACCCTTTAGTATGTAGATTCGAAGATCTTTCTGAAAGCATGTTACAGTAAATTAGACAGTATTGTTGGAATCTTTAAGGCTACATGCTCAGGCAGCGGCGCGGCGGCGCGGGCTGGCTCGTCGAGTAAGGAGTTAGAGGCACGGTAATAAATTAGTAATTTGTCTATGGAAGTAGTCGGTTCCAAAACTAAAAACGTAATTGTCTATGGATGCATCATATGATCATTGATCACCCACCACTTCATTTTCAATTGATTCCTTCCTTCTTCTGTCTCTGGGATTGAATTGCTTGGATTTCCAATAAAAGCGTAAAGTTTAACTGTTTTAGTGAAATTATTTTACGGGCAAAATGTATGGGGCCTATTTCAACATTGATAATGGGTATTTGGAAGGATTGTGCCGTGGTTTCAAGAATGGTATCCTGAGGCAGTCAGACTACCTGAACTTGGTGCAGTGCGAAACCCTCGAAGGTAAGAAGTCAATAAGCCATTTTTGAAACCACTTGTTTTATTCGTATCGTAATACCCCAATTTACAATAATTCATTATTTGACATCAATGCTTACAGATTTGAAACTTCATCTGCAAGGTACCGACTACGGCAGTTTCCTGGCTAATGAGCCCAGCCCACTTTCTGTGTCCACCATCGATGATAAGCTACGCGAGAAACTTGTTATTGAATTCGTACATCTTAGGAATCACTCGGTGGCGCCCCTGTCTACCTTTTTGGATTTCATTACATACAGTTATATGATTGACAACATCATTCTGCTGATTACTGGTACTTTACATCAGAGACCCATTTCTGAGCTGATTCCGAAATGTCACCCCTTGGGTTCTTTTGAGCAGATGGAAGCTATTCATGTTGCTGCTACTCCTGCAGAACTGTACAATGCAGTCCTTGTTGACACCCCTCTGGCTCCATTCTTTGTGGACTGCATCAGTGAGCAAGACTTGGATGAGATGAATATTGAGATTATTCGTAACACTCTGTACAAGGCATACCTGGAGGCCTTCTACGATTTCTGCAAGCAAGCTGGTGGTATTACTGCTGACGTTATGTGTGAAATTTTGGCAGTAAGTTGTGTACCTTTTCTTTTATTTATTAAATTTAGTCATGATTTTGTTTTTTTTTAATGAATTAATTCTTGCAGTTTGAATCAGATCGCCGTGCTATCATCATTACCATTAATTCCTTTGGGACAGAGTTGTCCAAGGATGATCGCTCAAAACTATACCCACGCTGTGGTAAACTGCAACCTGATGGATTGGCTGCTCTAGCCAGAGCAGATGATTATGAGCAGGTCAAGGCTGTGGCTGAGTACTATGTGGAGTACCAAGCATTGTTTGAAGGTGCCGGCAGCAATGTTGGTGACAAGACTTTGGAAGACAGGTTCTTTGAACATGAGGTAATTTTATACGATTCAACTACTTATTTAGAGATAAGTTCTTTTATTATAGTGTTTGTACATTTGAAAATTTTCATCACCTAATTATTGTTCACTGAACATAATACAGGGTGAAAGAGACATTGACTTTCTATGTGAGTTTTATGGGTTTGGGAACAGTTTGTGTGTCAACATCCCTTGCACACTTGTATGTGTGATTGTAAGTATGTTGTGTTATTGTTCTATGTTAAGGCTTTGGTTTCTGCAATTAGTCCTTAGAGTGGCCCATTGTGCGTGAGCCATGGTGGCCGTTACTCCAACCAGCCCAAACTCCTCCAGAAGCAGATCAAACTTTCTGGTCTTCTCAGGCTTCGGCTAGGGATCTTGGTGTTCCAAGAGAATCCTTGCGAATCTGGGTGACGCTGGTGCACTCGAGGAGTACATGCATTACCGTTTCCTCCACCTCCATGCACACTTTACACACTGGACTGTCATTGATACCTAGGGTGTGGAAATATTGTTCAGTGAGCAATGTCCAGTGATGGTCCCCACCCTGCCACCAGTCGTAGGCTATCTCTGTCCAGGCGCAGAAGGCGCTTGTTCTGCTTCGTATCCAGGGATGGCATAGCTTCCTGGGATTGCCTATACCCTGGTGTCAAGGTCAACCTTTTTCCTACTTGTGTGAGTGTGCTCCTTTAACCAACTCCTTAGCTGCTTAAAAGGAAAGGGCACAATGGGTTTGGGTCTGAAGGCTTTTGTGCTGGATCCCCTTCTGGCGATTTCTAGTATTAGTCTAGACGTGATCTGGTTTCTCTTCAAGGATTGAGTTCAGACTCAGGCACTGTCGGAGAGTATACGTATATGGGATCCATAATTTCCCTGACTTCTATAGCCTAATGCCTACACACTCAACTTGAGACAGAGTTGAGCATTCCTAGGGGTGTGATATTTTAATGTTTAGGTCGTTGGAGCGACTCCGTCACCTCTCAGTCGTCGGTCTTTGATCCATCAGTGTCATCATCCTCATTGTCATCATCGTAGGAAATCCCTAGCTCTTTTGGACCTGAGTAGTCACGCATCTCCGTAGTGAGCTCTATGTTGTAGTGTTTTTGAAAGCAGTGGGTCTTCAGGGTTCTGTCGCTGAGTGATGCCAACATGAGGTGTGGTTTGATATTTAGCATCATCTTTTATGCGTGTATGTTTGATTCTGGAATCCTTACTTAGGGTGCCGGATACTTCGAGCCTGAAAACCGCTAGGGTCACCTCCTCTCATATGATGAGGTGTAGAAGTAGCAACCCTAGCATCACCTGTAAAGCGGCAATGGGCTATGTCCTCATGCTACCGGTGATTGCACGCAGGCAAATCTTTGTAGCTCCTCCAGATCTTTCTGGGCTGTGCTCAGGTTGGTCCTGGGCCACCAAACTAAAAAGCCACTATATGTGATGATTGGTCGAAAGACTGTGGTGTATAGCCAGTAGGTGATTTTGTGGCTTAGGCCCCAATTCCTGCCCAGCAGTCTTTTGCATTGCAATAGGGCTATGCTGGCTTTTGTAGTGATGTAATCTGTGTGTTTGGCCCAGTTCAGCTGTTTGTCCAAATAGATGCCCAGGTATTTGGTTTCACTCGACAGGCTTAGGGTGGTCCTAAAGAAGCGTGGTAAGTGTTAGGTTGCCAACTTTCTTTTCTTTGTGAAAAGGACGAGTTCAGTTTTGGTAGGGTTCACTGCTAGTTAATATTCCATATACCATAAATACAAACTAGTATTCCACAAGGATGCGAGGTGCAAGCACCTCGCGTCCTTGTGGTGGTGGATCTTTCACTTTTAAAACCCCTAAATGTAGTATAAATACAAAAAATAAACTCAGACCTTTTCCCATTAAAAAAAAAATTACCCTAAAGTTTGCTTGTCGTCGCCCCTGAGTTACGCTTCACCCACCCAACCTTCGTTACGCTTCGCTCAACTCAGGACCTCCACTACCAGACAGGTTTCGACGCCTACTATAATATTTGGTCAAACACATAATGGCTATCTCTAACCGTTACGAAGTTTCAGCCCTTTCTATTTTAGGGGAGGAGAGGGGAGGGTATACAAATTTCAACGCTCCTCAATAATAAAGAATAGTAAAAATCAAAAAGCTGCTACGTGTCCTAGTTTCCGAGATACGATGGGGGGAGAGGGGGGAGTTTTGAAAAATGATTTTGACCAACTCTGGGCCCCTTTTTATGAATCTGAAAAAAATGTACAAAGTCTCTTAACTTCCGAGATCCGCCGCCTAAAGGGGGGCAAGGGGGGGAATGAATGAAGAATGAGAATGTATGAATGTCAGAGCGAGCAAAGCGAGCTCGGAAATTTTAGCACTACATCGGGTAGTTTAGATTTTCTTTTGAGCATTCTAGGAGTTAAATAGTAGGTACTCAGACACAAAAGCGAGCGAAGCGAGACCGAAAATGTTTGTACCCTTTTCGGAATTAAGTTCTTTCATGTTCATTCATACAAGACTGAGAATGCAAGGAGCCAGCGGAGCGAGCCGGGCCTTTATTTATTTTATTTATTAAATCAATGAGTTCAGAAACATGATCTCGGTTGACCTAGGCACAGCCCAGGGCAGGGGTGGTTGTGACGCACAGCCATCACCCCTCCCCTGGATCCGCTCTTGGTACTAATGGAATGCAAGAGTGAGGGAAAAGAGCTCCAAAATTCAAGCAGTTCTAAGCGAGCTCGAAAATTTTAGTATTGTACGATTAAGCAGGAAGTTAATCATTTATATTCGAAAAAGATATTTTAAGGTTTCTCAATTTCCCGTGTATGATTTTGGGGGGGGGGGTCAAAGCCCTGTGACCTCCCCCACCCTGGGACCGCGCCTACTTCAAGGCTTGACGCATAAGGTTGCATAGTGTATTTTGTGTGTTTCGTTTATTATTATGGTTATATCATCAGCGTAGCGTAGCCCACCGTGAATTAGCCTCTGTCATTTAGACGCTTGAAAAAGCTGTCTACCATGAGGTTTCATAGGAGTGGCGAGAGGACGCCCTCTTGAAGGTAGCCCTTCACAACGATGGCTCTAGTGGTGTCGTTCACCGAGCCTGTACGGCTCTCAGTCTTGTGCATGTTTGTGATCCATCCTCGCAGGGTCGAGTCCACGCCATGCACCTCGAGGGCTGCGTTGATACTATGAAAAAGTGCGATTGTATCAATCTGTGGACAGTATGACATAATGGTAGAAAGGATTCTGGTGCCAATCCCCTTGACAGATGTTAATTATTAAAACTTGTTAGCAAATCCTTCTTGGATTTGCTTTATTGTTTTGTTGCTGTTATTATTTTGCCACGACCTCCTCACCTTTTATAAAATAAATAACAGGAACAAAATGAACTCAAGATAAATATCAAAATGTTGTAATAAGGCGTAGTCGACGTAGCGCGGGGTTCCTATTTCTGTCTGCAGGGTTTAAAATAACCTAATACAAAGGGGATGGTCTTAGTTCGCCCGCTTCGCTTGCTCTCAAGACCCCGCCATCTTGGGGCACCCCGACTCTGGACAGGTAGGTTTGACGGGAATCTACCTGGCCGGAGTCGGGGTGCCCCAAGTCCCGACCTCGCTTTGCTCGCTCTTACTTCCTAAGTTATAGAGCTTATGAAAACGATTATTTTAGCGGAACAATATGTTTTCGAAACTTAGTATTTTTTTGGAAATTTAGTTTAATATTTTTCGTAGAATTGTATTTTGTTTAAGCTCATGTTTGTTTGTTAAATACATCCTGTTCAGTTGTTGTCGGTTAATTTTGTATTCATTATTACAGTCAACCACAGGTCGTTGGTTAAATTTAAATTTTCAAGTTAATTTGTTTTTCGGAAGCTTTATTATTTCCCATTTTTTATTCTTGATCATATATCTTTTTATTTTCCCTAGTATTTTAATGTGCCTTGTTTTTTTATTATTTCAGGTGAACCTTAATGTACATGCGTTCTTACAACAATTCCACTTTGGCGTATTCTATGCATACCTGAAGCTTAAGGAACAGGAATGCCGAAACATTGTATGGATAAGTGAATGTGTGGCTCAAAAGCACCGTGCTAAAATTGACAACTACATTCCGATTTTCTAAACAGTCTATCTAGAGCATTCTGAACTTTAAGAATTCCTTAGAAGATACTTTTTGCTTTGTACATCCCTATTTGTAATTATGATCAGATCAGAGAAATGTTTTCAAAATTCTGTTACTATGTGTAGATAATTTAAGAAATAGTGTAAACATAGTAAGTAATTTCTGTATTTTATACATCTAAAGTTATTCATGTCATATCCAGTTACTGTATTTTCCACAATAAAAACTCATAATTATTAAAAGTAAACCTAACTCCTTTTGGTAATAACACTCCTTTTTTGGGCAGTCATGTAAAAACTAATATTTATTCAGAAATCTATTGGGAATGTAAGGTTTTTGATGTGACTCGATAAGAAACATCTTTTTTGTTGTGCTGTTCTGTGCTAGTGTGAGTTTATAGTTTATTAATAAACTTCTATGGCTACTGGTAATACTATAAGACAAGTGGTTCCATAAAAAATTGACATAAGTCGACGTGATAGAATAGGTATAAAAACTTGGACTATGCCCACTGTTTTCAAAGTCTAACTTGATAGAAGTTTTGACAGAATTAGAGTTTTAACTAAATTTGAGGAAATTTTGGGTTAATCACATAATCTGTATTGTGTCTACACTGCTGTGGTAGTATATTACAGCTTTTGAAAACTAATACCTATATTATTATTAACTAGCTGTTACCCGCGATCTTCGTTTGCGTGAAATTATTACTTTCCTTTTTGAATGTGATTTTGTCAACAATTTCAAGGGTTTATTTTTTTTGCAGGGAACCTAATTATTTTTCTAAAATAAAAGTAGCCTAAGTTAGACCTAATAACATCAGCTATCTGCCAGTAAAAGTCCCGTCGAAATCGGCCCTGCCGTTTCGGAGATTAGTTGGGATAAACTCACAGAAAGACAGACAGACAAAATTAAAAAAAAAATGTGTTTTTGTTATAAGTGCCGTATATATTATCATTTGCATTCAGTAAAAAGCTGTTATTTTGATGTTACAAACAGACACTTCAGTTTTATTTATTTGTATTATAGGTGTATAGATTTATTTTTAAAAACAGTATTTTAAATCTCTATTTGATGTTCATCTGGTTCTTATGGTCATCCTATTGTTAATTTATTTAATTCCCATATAAACATTGCCCGTCTTAATACCAAACAAGGTGTATCTAAAAACTAGGTTAAAACAATCAAGTCAGTTATTGTATTTACACTTTATTCCGACACTGGTAAATTTGCTAACACGCACGACTTTTCCTCGTTTTGTAATGTGACAGAGAAAGCATGAAACATACTGCTGGTTTCTCTTTTAAATGTTAAAAATTAAAGGAATATTACTTAAATGAATTTATTATTCTATATAATTACATATTGTTATTAGAGTAAAAAATGGATGTTATAGTACTGTTTGTGAGTTTACGTAGGCGGCAATTTCGCCTTTAAAAAAAAATATGTACTCCTTACACAGCACAGTATATTCTCTTATTATTTATGTTCGTGGTGGTTATTAATATGAAAATGTATAGCTATTTAAAATCGTTGGACACCTGTAATGTTATAAAATTAAAGTATTCATAATAATCCAAGTTTGATACTCATCATTTGACCTTTTCTCTTTTTTCCGCCTCGCTGTTTCTTTACGCGTAGAAGCCGCCCGCTCTAAAAACCTTAGGAGCCTTTCACTCAGGATTCCCATTAGATTTGGGGTCACAGCTACTGGCGGCGCGGTGCGCGGTGCGGCGGGCGGCGCGATTTGCGGTGGTAAGCCACAGCTCGACTAGCTGCGACCGATGCGGCGTCAGCTGTGGACGTATTTAGAGAACGGCTAACTATTAAAATGGCCCTATCAAAAGTGGCACGGTATTTAAATTGTTGTTTTATTTCGTCCCACAATTTTATAACATGTTTTGATATCCATATTACTGATCTACTCAGTGTTTCATTAATAACTTGTTCCGTATCCATTATTTATATACGCTCCACGCCCGATAAAAACAACATTATTTGTTTCGATCGTGCGATGTTGAATACGTCCACCGATGCCGCCGCGCGCGCCGCTCTGAGCTGTGGCCTCCTCGATACTCGCTAGTACATTTGTAAATTTGTTTCAATCGCACACTGCGCAGCCTGTCGTCGCCGCGTGCCGGTAGCTGTGGCTTACTTCATACATTGTCTACCATTTGTTTTCGCCGCTCACCGCTTGCCGCGCCTCACGCCGCGCCGCAATCCGCGCCGCGCTTGGCTGTGGCCAGAAGGTTATAAAGGTCGTAATAAATTATAGCCTTTTCAACGCCATTGTCATATTATACTTACGTGTAGGAAATGAACTAGTAAGTAAAAAAAAACAACAGTAGAAACCAGTAGATCCATCATGGAACTGTTAATGGTATTACTGGCAACGAATCACGCCAACGATACAAATATGTTGTGACAAAAAATGCGGTGCACTGTACTAGCACGAAATAAACATAATAGTTTTGGAATCCCTATTCTTTTTGTAGGTATTTGCGGTGAAGTTGTGGCATGGCGTGGAGGGTACGTGGCGTGGGTGCGTCTGGCGTACGAAAGATTAGTCGTCAATCATAAATATCTTGATGATTATGGGCGCGTTCCCACTATGGCGTGACGATTAATCTATCGTTTTTAGTTGGCAAATGTCGTGGACGACAGTTAATCCTATACAGGATGTAACCGAACCCTTCACGAAGCCGTCAACTAAGCATTATTTAATCAAACTAAGTTACTTTACGCAAAAAATATTACTGGGAAACGACTTTTTTTGGGGTTAGAAAAATCAGTTTTACGGTCAGGACATCAATCAGGAATTCAGGACTCAATGTAAGGCACTCAAAACATTGTGCTGTTGATTGGATGGATTGAATAGTACGGACCTAGAGGAGGTGTATAAGGTGGAAGCGCAAGGTTAGCCCGCGAAATTTAAATTTCCTTACTTTTATTGCAATTTGCAGGTCAGTGTCGGGTTGTATGTTGATGAAAATATGAATCGCGCCAGTAACACGTATGAAGTTATATATTAAATCATCAATACAACCCTCCAAGTGCATATTAATCTAATGGAGTGACTTTTTCATTAAAATGAATTAAAAAATGATCGCAATGAAGGGGAGAACAAGTGCATTTCGGCTTCGTTAAGAATCTTGTTACACCCTTTACGTGAACACGTCCATTTAAATACACAAGCCACGACGCTACACAACACGATAATCTGTCGTCACGACATAGTGGGAACGCGCCCTGATGCTTCTAAAGGCCTTTGGCACGGAGCCCCGTACACCACGAGGGCGGCGGACAAGTTTATTTTACCACCTACATCAACCTTATTGCAACGAGAATAAAATCACTCGGCTTGACAGACTTTGCAATATAAGCAACCCAACATGACTGCTTTGATGAATTCTCGCGACTGCTTTGAAGGACGTTCAGTTGTTACTTGTTAATCTAGATCTCTCTCCTTTCGCGCCACTTCCCGCGGATTCCAGACGGCACCGACAGTAGCTAGGGGAATTCTCGAGAATGTGGGAGGATTCCCCGGAAGACGCGTGACGTTTTTTTTGGCTTGTGTTAAGTTGTATGAACAATAAAGTTATAGACATAAAGTTCATTATGCTATGTATTTTGACTGGTACAGAATACTTTGTGGCATTAAGTCCGCCTATGTGCCACTATTGTACATGAAGATTAAATAAATTGATCTGTGTAGCTGTTATAAAATAGCCAAAGACGCTTAAAAAAAAACAACAAATAAGTTAACTATTATTCTTTAATACAATTGGTTTGTTCTGCAATAATATCGGTTATGGGACCATCATACATTATACTTTCCTTAGACTTGTTTAGTAATAAGCTTGAGTGCTCCTTCCAGAATTTGTCCTTGAGCATATCATCATGTGTATCTACTATCACGTTACTGTGTTTATCTAAATTATTGTGGAAAATGCTCTTCCTGATCAGTAATGTACCTCTTTTGAATATTTCAGGTTCATTATTATAATTTATTAGGAATTCTTGAAATAAAATTTCATTTTTATCAGCAGAGACTGTCCCACTTAAACGTTTCTCAGCCTGAAATAGAAGTTTTAGTATTAAGCACAGGCAGTACATAAGAAGTAAACTTAACAGATGTATCAAACATAATCATTTGGAGTAGAAGAGTTTAGAATTATAAAATTGCAGAACGAAAGGAATGCTTTGTGCATAATATTACATCATACCTGTAATACTGGAAAGGTTAGGAAGAGATGTACCTAATAGTACATCCACATTCCGCCAATTATGTTTATGTACATGATGCCAGTGATGGCAATGGGCTCGCCCCTATTACATGTTAGGGGCGAGCCCATTGCTATCAACCAGGCACAAATCCAGACTTTGTGGCTGTTTTTGAGAAATTCCTGTTGTCAAAACCCAATAACAATTTGCCAGCCTGGGAATGGAACCCAGGACCCCATGGTCAGCAGTAACGCTTTCGACCATTAAACCAATGAGGCAGTTGAGCCAACGAGGGGGTGCTGTGTGCAGTTTTTATAAATAGTTGTAGTTTAGAATTAACTCACTTGCGATGTACTCAGGTTTCCTTTTAAAACCAAAGTCCAAAATGTGGTGTTGTATAAATTATTTATGTGCACATCTGCTTGTCTCCACTTCATATAATCTATTAGGTTCTCATCACTAGGATAAAGTACTATACGACCATCAAATGTTGGTGGGTATTTTAATGGTTCTTCATCAAAAAAATTTTTCCAGAAAAATACATAAGATGAAGAAAACTTGCTATTAATGGTTGTCAGTAGTTTTGCTGCTCGTCGTTTGTACAATGTAGTACTTTTTCTAAAAACAAATGAGTATTCATCGCTTTGTCCAAAAGCCATTAACAAGTCATTGAACTCACAAAGCACTTTAAATGCAGCATAATTCATCAATTTCAAAGCCCTGACATCATTAGGTTTTGTAAATTTATGTTCTTCGGAGAATTTGTGAAAGCATTTTCCATCTAGTCTTACAACTATCCAACTATTGGGTAAGAGAGTATCATCTAGTTCGAATTTCTTAACATACTCAAATGAACTTTTTGCCATTTTTTGTGTATTCAACAGTTCGATTGGCGATAACAATTTTCTTCTTATGAACTTAATGGCTATCATAACATATCCCAAACAGTTTCTTAAAACTTCTAACTCCGCACAGGAAAAGTATTAATAGTAATTTTGTTAAGTATAGTTGTTGTTTTTTTGTTGTTGTGGTAAATTCTGGGTCAGAACGATATCTTAGCTGTGTGATAAAGGTTACCTAGACTAGAGATAAAACTTTAAACAACAAAGTTGTAGACTTCACAAGTTTTTCAGTCGAAACTGGTTACAACTATTGTTGCGGTTGTAAGATGGTTGACAATAATGATTATCACAAACCACTGGATGGGATGGGATTGGTTACGATTATACAGAATATAGGGAGAGTATACAGAAAGACATTCAACTTCCACAGGCTACGGTCAAACGAGACTACAACCTAACCTAACCTAGAAGTACTCGCAACAAGATCTAACCTCAAGCGCAAGGGTAGCCCGCGAAATTTAAATTTTCTTAAGTTTATTGCAATTTGCAGGTCAGTGTCAGGTTGTATGTTGATGAAAATATGAATCGCGTCAGTAACACGTATGGAGTTAAAGAATTATTATCATTCAAATAATCAATAAAGCCCTCCAAGTTCATATAATCCCATTCAATGGCAATTTCATGAAAAAGTCACTCAATGGGATTAAATGAACTTGGAGGGTTGTATTGATGATTTGAATGATTATAATTCTGTAATCTCATAGGTGTTATTGGCGCTATTCATATTTTCATCAACATACAGCCTGACACTGACCTGCAAATTGCATAGGTTTACATACTCTTTGGCTACCCTTGCGCATCCACCTTATGAGTCATGTTGTCATCTAACTTCAAACCTTTTTTTTTGGGTGCGTTCATCATTTAATTGCATGCTTGTAAGGCTATCGTCTTTTTTCAGAGATGCTCAAACAGTGGGTTTAATGCCAAGCCTTTAATGGTAAAAGCTCGAAAGGGTAGCCCGCGAAATTTAAATTTTCTTAAGTTTATTGCAATTTGCTGGTCAGTGTCAGGTTGTTTGTTAATGAATATATGAATCGCGCCACTAACACGTATGGAGTTACAGAATTATAATCATTTCAATCATCAATACAACCCTCCAAATTCATATAACCCCATTCAATAGCTATTTCATGAAAAAGTCACTCTTTGGGATTATATGAACTTGGAGAGTTGTATTGATGATTTGAATGATTATAATTCTGTAACTCCATACGTGTTAGTGGTGGCCTGACACTGACCTGCAAATTGCAATAAACTTAAGAAAATTTAAATTTCGCGGGCTACCCTTGCGCATCCACCTTAAATAAAAGGTTTCTCGTATTCTGAACTATTTGTAGGTATTAAAATATAATATAAATTAGTTTATTTAAATTTATGTGTATTATTATTTGTATCTATATCAATTTTATGTAAGGGTGGATGCGCAAGGGTAGCCCGCGAAACTTAAATTTTCTTACGTTTATTGCAATTTGCTGGTCAGTGTCAGGTTGTATGTTGATGAAAATATAAATCGCGCCAGTAACACGTATGGAGTTACAGAATTATAATCATTCGAATCATCAATACAACCCTTCAAGTTCATTTAACACCTTTGAGTGAGTTTTTCATGAAATAGTTATTGAACGGGGCTATATGAACTTGGAGGGTCGTACTGATGTTATTTTATTGCGGATAAAATCTAGAATCTGATTAGCACAAAGGTGTCAAAAACGTTAATGATAAAATAAAACTAGTTAGAAAGCAAAATAGATTTATTAATCATAAACAGATAGGTAATACTTGATATTAAGAAAACGCAAAGCCTTTCGGAAATTAAGGCTTTATTCTACTTCAAGAAATTAGCTCAAATATATGAAACTAGACTAAAGACACATTGACAATATTATGGTTTTACCAAAGTTATAAATCTACGTCAATACTAAACCCAAAGATTCATGGGCACAGAACACTATATGTTCATGGGTGCTTTAACTTACAGATGTCCTAGTCGCGCCTGAGGAAATGAATAAACTGATGTTTGACCAGATAATAGCCACTTCGGTACCTTTGAGGACCGAAGCATAAGAGACTGGTTTGAGAGACACTCCGTATCAGTGTGTGATCCGAAGCGGTTTGTGATCCGTAACGGTGAGTGTTTCTGACATTTCGTGAGGCGGGGGTTTCTCTGTACATCAAAAGCGAAGCAGATAAATTCTATATTATTACTATAAAACAAATTACATTGTAGACCTGGGGATAACTAGAATATAACAAGAATAAAGCGAGATGCACGCCGTCGCGACACCTTGTTGATAATGATATGATTAGAAAAATGAAAAAAGACATATTTATTGTTGTTTGATTTGTGGTAATTCTTGCTTTTAATTTTGTTTCTTTTGTACGTAGTTTCAGATTTATTGCACATACGGAATTTGTACGGATTTTACTGTCGGATGTACAGATTTTTAGTCCCTACAGTATGGCAACACTTCTCTGTCAACTCTATTTGTCAGCGGATCTTTGGCGGGAATCTCAAAAAAGACGCACTTTTTAATTTTTCTCAAAGTTATTTTCATTCAATTTAAATACTGTATATTGTTTAAATTTGCTGTAAATAGTTTGTTATCGTCCTGAAAATGGACGGGAATGAGGGGAGCGAGGCTGAAGCCCCGAATCCCAAGATTCGGAAGCGGACTTTTGGCGCTGATGCTGATGACCATGTCGGCGGCGGTGAGGAAAGTGACTCTATTAATTACGCACCCTACTTCAAGCCTAATTATAAAAGACTGTATCCAGAGCATTCGGCTAACACGGAGTTTAAAGTTTTTGTAGAAAGTCAGGACAAAGAACGATTGGGAAATAAAAGCCCCATATATTTAAATCACATTTTCGCAACGGACGTTAAAGGTGTGGTGGCCATACGCCGTGTCAATGCGAATAAAATCGTAGTCGTGTTTAAGCAATACAACACGGCCAACAATTTCATCAACAATGCGAGCTTCCTTGAAAAACATAAGATGAGGGCATATATCCCTGCAGCCCAGATAGAACGAGTTGGCATCATCAGGTTCGTACCAACCAATATATCCAACAAAGAGTTGTACACAAAGCTTTCTTCTGTCTATGAAATTGTAGCAGTGAGAAGATTTACAAAGAAAGTGGGACAGAACAGGGTACCGCTTCAGACAGTCAGCATTACATTCCTATCGAATTCGCTACCAGATTCAATACAATACGACCTATTCTCATATAGAGTTTTTGACTATATATCACCCCTTTTGCAATGCTATCGCTGCTTCAAATTCAATCACTCGGCCAATGTATGCAATGGTAAACAGCGCTGCAGCTGCTGTGCTGGAGAACACTCCTACAAAGAATGTGACAAGCCCAATGAGCTCTGCTGCATTAACTGCAGTGGACCTCATTTGGCTATCTCAAGGACCTGTCCGGTTAAGATGAGGAAAATGTTAGAAAAAAAGGAAAAAATTACTTATGCCAGCATTGCTAATACAAAGAAGGAAACTGACTTCCCTCCTTTACCGGACCGCTCCGAGTCTGCTATTAAAAATAAGCAAAATATAATTAATAAAAATAAAGAACTTATTGTAAATAAAAACAAAATGAAATTGTACAATGTGGATAGTGTACATAACACACCCATAAACTCAGAAATTATGCCTGAGAAGAAAACCGCACTCAAACCAAACATTAAAGCCCAAATCATTGCCAATAATGATGTATTAATGGCTATAGTCCATACCCTAGTACAGCTAGGCAACAAATCGGACGATGTGCCCATTACCACGTCGTCTATCAAAGACATGCTCATCAAAAATCTATCGACATAATGGATCTGAGCTCTAATATTTTAAATTCTTTATGTATTGCACAGTATAATGCTCAAAGTTTACATAGTAAAAAACCTTTATTAATAAATTTTCTACAAAATCAAAATATAGATATTTGTTTAATAAATGAAACTTGGCTAAAAGACCTACAGAGTTTTAAAATACCTGGCTATAATTTCCACCATAAAAATTCAGCTAACAGTCATAATGGAGTAGCTATCATATTAAAGCCCTATTTAAAATATAGGGTTCTAGACACCCGTTTCTATGAAGATATTCAGACTATTGCAATTTCAGTATCTACAAGAATAGGCGACATAACAGTTTTATGTGTATATTGTCCACCTAAATCTGGGCATATAAGAATAAATAGATTGCGGAATATTATCAGGGACCTCCCTAAACCTATATTTGTAAGTGGCGATTTTAATGCCCATCATATTGCCTTTGGATGCGTGTCCACAAAAGGCAGGGGGCAAGATTTGTATAATTTAATTGATGATAGTGACTTATGTATAATTAATAATGGTGACTTTACTACAGCTAATCGCCCTCATTGTAATCCATCGGCAATTGATGTCACTTTCGTTAGTCCAAATCTGGCGCCACTTTGTGAGTGGTCTGTTCATGATGATACAATGGGAAGTTATCATTATCCAACTATTACTAAAATTGCAATTTGTGCTAACAAATATCAAGTTAATCCACCTGTTGATAGATTTTTATACATTAAAACTGATTGGAGTAAGTTTTTTGAAAAATCCAAAAATATTTTCCATGACATGACGATTGATGAAGAGGATCCAATGTCCACTTACCTTGAATTTTGTACTCGCCTCGATGCCTTGAAGGAAATGGTGATTCCAAAGTTAGTTAAAACTGGTGATTTTAAATGTAGAATTCCAGCTCCTTGGTGGAATTGTATTTGTGAGCAAAGTGTAATTGCATCTTACAATGCTCTGAAACTGTACAGAAGTGACCCAACTATAGATAATTATATTAATTATAAGAGATTAGATGCGCTAAAAAAACGTACAATTTCAGAACAAAAGAAGATTGGTTGGAACAAATTTTGTAACACTTTCAATAGAACTACTCCACTAAGTAAAATTTGGAACCTTATTAAGAGATTTAAAGGCATCAGATCTGGTAACAAATCATACAGGGATGAATTTATTCAACCATTTTTGAAAAAAATATCTGATAATAGTAACCTTATAGATAGTACTGAATATAGCCATTATTTTGATCTCAATAATGACAACCCAAACTCCAAATTTCTATTAGATCCTTTTACATGGACTGAATTCTCAATGAGTTTACAATCTAGAAAAAATACAACCCCAGGTTTAGATGACTTCCCTTACATACTGATTAAAAATCTCGATGATGATGTAAAACATTTATTCTTAAAAATTCTTAACAGTCTTTGGCATAAACAAATAATACCAGAATCATGGAAAACACAGTGTGTGATTCCCATATTGAAACCTGATAAACCACCAGATTTAGCTAGCAGTTATCGTCCAATCTCGTTGTCCTCATGCCTTGGAAAGATCTTTGAGAATATGTTGAAGAATCGTTTAGACTGGTACTCTGAATCCTATAAAATTATTCCACCACTGCAATATGGATTTAGGCGCGGTCGTAGCTGTGCTGACAGTTTCATTTCCCTAATAGCAGACCTGAAAAGGGCAGAAAATGGTAAATTACATACAGTTTGCGTATTTTTGGATGTACAAGGTGCTTTTGATAATGTTGACCCTGGCATACTTGTCAAAATATTGACTGGTAGTATAGGTTTACCTGGACTTGTATCCAAATGGATTTATGACTTCTTGAGTAACAGAAAACTCTTTGTCAAACATAATAACATCTTTTATGGACCAGAGTGGGCCAGTAAAGGCACAATGCAAGGTGCAACTCTGTCGCCCCTGATCTATAACTTGTACACTTGTGAAATATGTAAATATGTTGATACTCAGAATGTTAATATATTGCAATTTGCTGATGATTTAGTTCTGTACAGTTCAAATTCTAATTTATGTGCAGCTATTGATACTGTAAATATAGCACTAGCAAAACTTCATGATTATTATACTAATAGGCTGCATCTTAGAATTAATGCTTCAAAAAGCAGTGTAATGATTTTTGGAGATGACAACCCTACTACTGATGTTATATATGCTGCAGACAGCATTCAAAGAGTCAACCAGCATAAGTTCTTAGGTATTATCATTGACCAAAAACTCAAATTTGAAGAGCACATTAAATATATTTCAAAAAACTCTTACAAAGGACTAAATGTTCTAAGATGCCTGGCTGGGGTATCTTGGGGAGCTGATCCAAAAATATTGTCAATACTGTACAAAGCAATTGTAAGAAGCCACTTTGATTATAGCACTTTAGCTTACATTAACTGTACATATGTACATAGATTGGATATAATTCAGAATAAGGCTCTGAGAATCATCTCTGGAGGAATGTGTTCAACTCCCATACGAGCCATGGAAGTTGAAACCAAGATCATGCCCCTTATTTTGAGGAGAATATTGCTCTGTGAAAGATATTGCATCAAACTTTTGTCATCAGCTAATAATGATGTTATCAAGAAAATAGTCCCTCACCTAGTGAATGTCTCTGGTCCATTGTCTTCAGCAGATGTACTGTTGAAGGGCATAGCTCCACAGTTGTGTCGGATTTATCTGGAAATATGTAATAAATGCACAAGGATTAAAAAACAGTCCCAGTGGCCTTGCTATGCCCACAACTATGTTAGTATAACTCATCCAATTCATGTTCTAGAACACAGAATCTTAAATAATAATGACATGCTAGAATTTTTGTCAGAAAATAATAAGTACTATACTCTATACACTGATGGCAGTAAGGGAAATAACTATGTGAGATCTGCTTTATATGATCCTCAAACAAAGTTCTTTCAAAGCTTTGTTCTGAACAATGAATGCTCAATATTTACTGCAGAAGCCTATGCAATCTTAGAAGCGTTAAAGTTAATAAGTCATATTCACCAGTCTTACAAATCCTTTTTAATTTTAACTGATTCATTGAGTCTTTTGGAAGCTTTAAAAAATTTGAAATTGAGTTTTAAAGCTAACTATATTTTGTACAGTATTAAAGATATTATTTATAAGTTAAATTGTAATGACATTGAGATATCTTTTATATGGATTCCTTCGCATAAAGGTATATCTGGAAATGAAGTAGCAGATAGAATTGCAAATAAGGGGATAAATTCATTGGATGTTCAACATGTAACTAGTGTACCCTACACTGATTATTATAACTCGATAAACGAAGAACTGAAAAATCTTTGGGTTGAAATGTGGCAGAAAGACCAAGAGCAAAAAGGAAAATGGTACGGAAGTATCCAAACCGACTTACCAACAAAGCCCTGGTACGACGACCTGGAGTCAGCCAGCCGGCACTTCATCACTACGATTAACAGGCTTCGCTTTGGCCATACCACCACACCAGCCCACTTATCCCGTTTGGGCATAATATCAAGTGATTCTTGTAAATTCTGTAATACACCGCAAGCTAACGCTGAACACCTGGTTTTGAACTGTCAAAATTTTGCAATTGAAAGACTGATACTTGCCAGTGAATTGAGTGATATCTTACCAAATAATTCCTCCCGCCGCCTGAATGATATTCTAAAAATTAAACAGTGTTTTGTGCCGATTTTTAAATTCATTAAAAACAGTTGTGGAAGTGTGTAGTGGGGAAAAAAATAAATAAATAAAAATAATAATTATTATTATTATAAGTGTATAAACTACAAATTTTTCAAATTAAGACTTTTAAAATAAAGACTTGGCTTAAAGGTCTTGTAACCAAGCCAGTGGCATAGCCACAAATAATTAAAAAAAAAAAAAATCTATTTGTCAGCCTGTCAATGTCAAGTACAAATAAAAACAATATTTTGTCGTAATGTGTCATTGTCACCGAAAATTTGTATCGAGAATCGAGATAGATTGCGTTCTGCGTTATTTCCATTGCCATTTCAGACGTTGAGCTGGGTTTTTAGATTTATTTGTTTAACTATGTCTCGTATTTATCATGTAATGAAAATTCTTCCCAAAAGTAAGTGCCCGAGTTTTATTGATAGTTACTGCTATATTATTGTTTCTGGAGACAGCTGTTTCGTTTACGAATAAAAAGCAGATTAATCTCGTTTTTATCGTTGAATTTGTTTCATATTAGTTCTCTCTTAAACGGGCCATTATTTCTCGGATATGTGTATCGCTGCCACACAATGTTTCAAGAAGTAAGGCCCGGCAATAATTCAAATATTGTTGCGCTATTCAGTATTTTCAGCTGACTGATCACTTCGGCAAATGCAACACTACACTATATCATCATGCCATTATTGCCCGTGTAAACTCTATAAATACCGGCTACATTCTTGAAATTGAAATCTTGCTGGGCTTAACATTTTTTTTTGTTATTGCAGATTTTTCATGGGTAAACTTGTCAATATGCAAGTATTCCCATAATGCAACAACAGCTGAAGAGACAGAAACAATAGAAAAAACTGGTGATGAATCCAAGAGGCCCCAGTCTAAAAGAATGGCTGAATTTAGAAAAAAATTAAGAGAGACTACTCCTATTGATGATCTTGGGGAACAACCAATTATACATCCTTCCCAAAAAGAAGAACCCTTTCCTGCATGGCCCAATGACACTAATCCTCATACAGGAGAAGTAGGTGGGCCCAGGGGACCTGAACCTACCCGATATGGGGATTGGGAAAGGAAGGGAAGGTGTTCTGATTTTTAAAAAATTGAGTCAATACTACATTAGTAATTAGAAATTGCTTGTTAATATGAAATTATAATTATGTTGAATAATAATCTTATTGGGGGATAGGAGAGCCAATAAATTGGTGTTTGTTAACTGTACAGTATTTTTATGCAATCCAGTAGGTACTTATGCTAGCAATGGTGGTAGGTCCACGGGAATGATGACCCTTACAAAGATGTTGGACTTGGTTAACATTTTGTTTGGAGTAGTGATTTATTTAGAACTTTTTTGCTTAATAGATTGTACATAATATAATGAATTATTATTTATTTTTTTGGCACTGGAATGTGTGGAATTATTAGGAAATAAATACAATTTTGAAATGTTGTTTTTTATTGATTGGAAGATTTACCAACAGTTTTAGGCATCTTCTTATTTGTAGAATCTTCAAGTTCTTTGGCTTTGTAATAATGTGGAGCAACTTCCAAGAGCCATTTGCTTTCTATTTCTGTAACTTGTCTCATGAATTCTTTGGAAGTAAAAACTAATTCATGGTATATGACCCAACGAGGTAATTCTTCAAATAAAGCACTATTTGGATGAATCATAACAGTCTGGAAAAAATAAGATTTTACTATAACAGATAAAATAAAAAAGGTGGGCACTATACATTGGCTGTGTGTTGCGTCTGTGACGAGATGAGAAGTTATGCAATGCAAGATGCAAATCAAGAGTTTATCACTACTAGATACTGCAAGGACTTTTAAGGATCAGGAATTACCTTACACCACACAGTACTGAGTTGTGCCTCGTGACAAATTCAAAAAGCAAGTGAGCCAACTATGTATGACTGATCTTGCCATTGTCACAAATACTTACTTGGTTATGTTTTACAGTTTTGTAATGGCCTCCTTTTGAAAATTTGGCTATATGGTAAAAGTAACCAGCAGTTATAGCTTTTCGAATGTTAGTGTCGTCACTTAGGCTTGAGACCATTTCAATTTCCACTCTTTCCATGAGACCTGCTAGCTGTTCTCGCACATCCCGAGCTCGTTTCATTGATCGGTACTGTATAAAGTTTTCATAGCACCACTGCACTGAATATTCAGAGCCCAACCATTGGTTGTACACATTCATTAGTGTTAAGTGGTCTCCATGCGGATGGAAGAAGTTTTTTCTGGCAGTATCCGCATGTATTATCTTATCTTTAGGCCTGTAGAATACTGAGCTATTTACTGATAACATAGCTGCAATAGTGACAATTTCTTCAGAGCATTTATATCTAAAAAAAATGTAGGTATTATTTATGGGAAGTTCAACATTTATGGGCCAATCTGCCGTGAGCAATTTAATAATCTATTATTTTTATCAAAGTAGAGCACTACAATTGCGCAGAGGCGCTAACTCACCGAAGCATTTACCTGTAATTTAACAAATCAAAGATACCTTTTTTTTTCACAAACAAAAGTGATTGCTACAAATTGTATGTAATAGGTAGGTTGTGCACTGTAATGCTCTGTCTTTTTCACCCATTATTGTAATGCTCGAATCTAACTGTTATTATTACTGAGCGAATGCATCCAGTGGGGGAGAGCATTTACACATTTTTCTATAACATCCTGCTACTCAATTTTCAACTCAAATTCTTTAAAACAGTCCATAAATTTTTTCTTTCTACTTTCTCACATTAACTTTTTCTAAACAACTAATGGATGAGGATGCTACTTACTTTTCACTTGCCAATAACATTTTTGCAAGCATGGGATCTGTGGGAAACTCAGCCATTCTTCTGCCAGCTTTAGTTAATTCACCATGATGATTAAGGGCTCCCAAAGCATAAAGTTGTTCTAGTGCTAACACTAATATTTCATGTGGTGGTGGGTCCAGGAAATCAAAATGGATGAGATCATTAATCCCCAAAGCTTTTAATGTTAGAACAGCATTGCCTAGATTAATCCTCTGTATTTCTGGAATAGTGTTATCTTCAAGTTCATACTTGTAAGCCCAAGCTGTGTATAGGCGGAAACATTTTCCAGGTGCCACCCTTCCAGCTCTACCTGCACGCTGGTTGGCTGATGCCTTAGAGATTGGCACCACCATTAAACTTTCCATGCCAGTTTTCGAATTAAAATTATTCTGCTTTGCAAACCCAGGATCAATAACATATATAATATTGTCAATAGTCAAAGAAGTTTCAGCTATGTTAGTGGCTAACACTACTTTACGAGCACCCTCTGGAGTAGGCTCAAATATTTTAGCTTGCATATCACTTGGTAAGTTTGCATACACTGGTAATATAAGTAGTTCTCTTAACTTTTTTCCGATTCTTTTTGTTCTTTCTTGTAACATTTCAAAACAAGTTTCTATTTCTTCTTGACCTGTGAGAAAAACTAATATATCTCCAAGTGGTTGTGTGGCATGTATCTGTAGTACAGAAACAACACAAGCATCTACATAATCTGCTTCTGGGGCTTTTGTGTAATAAATATCAACTGGAAATCTCCTTCCAGGAATTCTGAAGATAGGAGCATCATCAAAGAAACTTGAAAATTTCTCAGCATCTAATGTGGCACTTGATATAAGCAATTTTAAATCAGGTCTAAATCTAGTTATATCTTTGACAAGGCCAAACAGAATATCTGTGTGCAGAGTTCGCTCATGAGCTTCATCAATTATCATTACACTATATGAGGCTAAGTCTGGCTCAGAGAGAAATTCTCGATGTAAGGTACCATCAGTCATATATTTAATGACAGTTCTGTCAGATGTGCAGTCTTCAAATCTTATGCTATAGCCGACTTCATTCCCAAGTTTAACATTCATTTCCTGAGCCACACGTGCTGATACAGACATGGCGGCAACTCGTCTTGGTTGTGTACAACCAATTTTCTTCCCATCAGCAGTGAAACCAGCATCATGAAGATATTGAGGTATTTGAGTAGTTTTACCAGATCCTGTCTCACCTTCTACTATGAGTATTTGATAATTTTTAATAGCTTCTATCAATGGTTGCTTAAAAGGGTAAACTGGTAGTGACTTCTTAGTTTCCTCAATGGTCATACGTATTTTCTGGTACTCGGACTTTTCTTCTTGTTCTTTCTTTTCTTTATTACCTTCCAATTGAAGAGCTTGAATAAAATCAATCTGCTCATCCAGTAACAGCTCATATTCATCTTGGGCTTTAGCATCCTTTGCACCAAATTTAAAGAAAGCAGATTTTATTTGCTCCTGTTCCCATCTTTGTTGTTCTGAGTGTGGTACTTTCTCTCTCTCATCGACTTCAACATATTCTCCTGAAAAGTAAGACTTTTTGGTAAATATCGGGGAATTATTAAATTGATACCAGTACAAAAATATTCATTACCATTCCTTACATAGAATTCGAAAATTTATTAATATACAAAAAAAAACAACCTTTTGCATCTTTTCCCAGGTCTTGTGGCATATGATATCTCTGGACATTCTCCAACTCTCGGGCTCTTTCATGTTCTTTAGCTAATTTTAGAATAGTTTTTTTATGTTCTCTTTCCAGCCGTTCTCGTTGAGTTAAGCTGTAACAAGTAAATAAAGAATAACAACAAAGGCACTAAAAAGGTGTTAGTTTGAAGCCACTTTGTCAGCTTTATTAAATTAAGAATCGGTTTACCTGCTTTCATCAAAGAGGTATTCATCATCAGCTATGTCTGCTTCCAACTCAATAACCTTATCATCTTTTCTCTTTTCTAAGTATTTCCGACGAGAATGAATTCGTAACTTGGGCAATATTTTTTCCCTGTCATCTGCTTCCAGCTTTAGACGCTTAGCTGCTTCTTCGTACGATCTTTTGCTGGAAGACTCCGTTACTTTTTTTACTTTTTCTTCATCGCGTTTCTTCAACCTCTTTGTAAATTCATCACGTTCCTTTATGTCTTTTAGACGGTCTTCTTCTGCGCTATCGGAACTCGACGAGTAACGTCTTTTATTCAATTTATCCATTTTTACAGAACGAATAAATAAACGAATGAAACAATTTTACACAAACAACCCCTTAATCCAAAGTTTTTTTTTTTTAATAGTTTTATGGCCTGGTTTCAGAGACCTTTTAGCCAAGTCTTTATTCTTTCTTATATTTATTTTTAAAGTACTTCAAAAGTGTTTTCGATGTATTTATATATTGGTCGATATAGAGTCTTATTTTTTAATAATTCAATCACGCGGCGGGAGGTATTTAAAAACACTTCACTTTCAGGCACAGACAGACCACAGAGCATCTTTTATATACTGGAGACAGGCTCAATATATATATGAGAGTGTTGCCAGCAGTGTTGCCAGGGCCCTTGAGTCGTATGTTACGTTTCGTTTCCTGAAATGTTACATTTTTGCTGTAAAAGTTACATTATTGTATTTTTTTTTAATTTACCTGTTTTTGGGGTCGGAGGTCGGAGGCAAATTGATGTCAGTAAAATGGCGAAATGTAAAGGAATCTATGATGTCTAACGGTGTATATAGGGTCTATCTATTCATACACGAAATCTCTTAAGGTGTCATTGTACTCATCATTATGAACAACTTTTACTATGGGACCAACATCGAAATCGAATCTGATCCCTTTTTTTTACCGATAAACTAAAAGTAACCTTTTTTTTTTTATCCATGGGAAATCATCAAATAACCCCTCCAGCTTTGGGCTGAGCAGGAGGGAGTGTCAGACTTTTACTGACTAAAAGCCATCCATGTTCCTTCCTTTGCCCTTTGTGTTCCAGGGCCGCGGTATCTCTTTCGAACAGTCCCGCAACTCTGGCAGGCGTCGGTCCTTACGGACCCCTTCCTGTTTGCTGACTCTCTTTGAGGCGCGCGTGGAACACGAACGCGCCGTCGACACGGCCTGATCCCTACGATATGATCGCATTAGCTCGTCAAAATGTACTGAACAGCAGATTTATTTTTTACACACACCTTATACAGTCAAGACACCTTATATAGTCTTATGATAAAACAGACAGTTTAATTTGTTCGCAGCGCCATCTTCACTGTTGTTACTATCTAGTCTAGCACCTAACTTATTCTATTCTAGTTTAAACCAAAATACGAGGTTGTGCATCTGTTAGTTTTACACTGAACGAACTACTATAATATTCGATACGTAAAGAACCCTCGTAACGTAATGTTCTACCAAGTGGTCGTGAACGCCTCAATGCTAAAAAGTATTAAAAATATCTCGTTGTTCTGAAAAGGTACGAAAATAGCCTAAAATATAAAAATTACTTACATGTTACGCGAGGGGGTCAAAAGTTACGAGAAATGTAAGAAATGTAACCTTCTGGCAACACTGTTATATGATGCTCTGTGAGTTCTGTGACTCAATCAAACGTCAAAATGTGATATCAACAATAAAATAATTTACTCATGGTATAATATTATTATACCATGAGTAAATTATTTTATTGTAATTTACTCTTTGTTTAATTTACTCTTTGGAAGACGTTTCAGTGTGACCGTTTAAAAATAACTAAAAGGAAAATTCAAATATACCAAAATTCTACTAAGATTTTTATTGCCTGTTTTGAAAAATATGCGAAATAAAACACACATTTAGATAATAAATATTGATTGTAAATCAATGAGGAAGAAAACTGCTTTTTTATCCCGTCAGGTGGCGTTTTGTCAACTGTACCTAGTGAGCTGTCAAACTCAATACAAAAAACGTAAACAAAGATAGTATTTTGGTTATTACTGCTTGAAATGACTCAATGTTCTGCATTTGGTTGCAAAAACAAAGGTATTCATGTATTTCCTAAGGATTCTAAGCGTCGAAAATTGTGGGAACAAGCCCTTAGAAGAAAAAATTGGAAAGCTACTAATACGTCAAGGTTATGTTCTAGTCATTTTAAATCTGATGATTACTATGGAATAAGTGCATATACTGGTAAGTAATTTCACACGGAAACCCTGAAATTACATTAATTAAATACCCAGGTAAACAATTGAAATTATAACTGTGTTTTATGTTCTTTATAGGGAATGAACCTCTAGCCAAGTTTCTGAAGCGTACTGCTGTACCAAGTGTATTTTCTTTTTCGAAAACTGAAACTCCACTAGTCAAAGAACGACAAGCTCGCATTGAAAATAGAAATCGTAGAAAACTCTTCACGTCCACTGAAACGCCTAGTACGGCCACCGAAACGCCAAGTAGTCATGCAGAAAATGTCGAAGATACTATTGAAGTGAGCACCATTGAGGGAATTCATCAGTTTCCTCAAAATATAATTAATAATCCTACTAATGAACAAGGGACTCAAGTGAACATTGAACATGTGTACGGGTGCATAAAAAGATTTGTGAATGATGATGAAGCAATCTCATTCTACACTGGGTTTGAGTCCTACAGAAAATTCTATTTTGTTTACTCAACTTTAAGTCCTATGGCTAGCAATATTCAGTATTATGGAAGTAATGTCATCAATTTAAGCACAGAGGATCAGTTTTTTCTCACAATTATTAAACTTAGGCAAGATAGATGTAACTTTGAACTAAGCAGATTCTTTAATATAAGTCAGACAACAGTTTCCAATGTTTTTATAACCTTTATTAATTTTATTCATCAATTGTGGAGTAGATTAAATATTTGGCCTGATAAAGATTTAGTTGAATACTATACCCCTGAAAGTTTTAGAAAGTACAGTTGTAGTACACGTGTAATATTAGATGGGACTGAAATAAAAGTGCAAAAGCCACAAAATCCTGTGTCTCAGCAAGCTTCGTGGAGTAGCTATAAGCATGCTAATACATTGAAAGTATTGGTTGGAGCAACTCCAGGTGGTTTACTTTCCTATTGTTCAGAAGCTTATGGTGGATCAGTGAGTGATCGACAAACAGTAGAGCGAAGCAACTTATTGCAGAAGTGTGAACCTGGTGACAGTATACTAGCAGATAGAGGGTTTAATATTCAAGATTTATTTGCTGGAAAAGATATTACTGTTAACATACCTACTTTCTTAAAAGGAAAATCACAAATTCCTGGTTTAACTGTGTTACATGATCGTAAGTTAGCCAGTAAGAGGGTCCATATAGAACGTATAATAGGACTAATAAAAACTTATAAAATTTTGAAAAATGATTTACACCATAGCTATATACCTTTAGCTTCTAAAATATTTTTTGTGTGTTTTATGTGTTGTAATTTTAGAGAAACTATTATGAAAAAATAAAACCATTTTCATGTATTTTCATTTGTGTTTTAATTTATTATAATTTTTATACATAACTTTTTCTAAAATAGCTTTTTTGAAATGATTTTCATAATATGTACTTAATTTAGTTACCATGTCCAAAATAAATGGTTCATCTCTATATACATAAACAACTTTCAAACTGATGAAAGTGTATATTATTAAATTACAGTACTTTTTATTTGCACAAAACAGTTGGCCTTGTATTTGGCAATAATATGGGTGATTTTTTTTCAAAAAATATTGTCCATCCCTGACTTCAAGGTATGGTACTGTAATTGGACTGATATCACAATATCGGGTAACATAAGGACACTTTACTTCAATTGCTGTTTCTTCACCAAGAAGTCCATCAGGTGAAGCTCCCAAAAATGGATGAGTCTCTGATATGAATAATCCACATGCTTTTACTTCCAAGTCATATTTTTCACAATATTTATGTATGGCTATGGGCTCTTGTACTTTCCCATGAGTAGTAGCCTTGCTCACAAATGGTTTAGGATTTAACAACTTATCAGACAAATGTTGTTGAGTCCATGACTTGCTGTGTGTAACAGTATAAAAATTACTTGCTGTTATTCTAAATAACCTATGCTTATGCCATTCTTCGCATGTATGCTGCCCTCTTGTTTCCATTTCAACATCATTTATTTTCTGTATTGTCACATTTTTCAATAGCAGGTCTTCTAGACATTGATCCTGAGAGCTTTTGCTCGAGTATTGATGATCCCACTCTACAGCATATGGGTTAGCAGGCCTTATAGTTTGTAGTATTGGCATTTTAGTATTACCAAGTGAGATGGCTAAATTTCTAACATAATCTTCATAATTTTCCATAATGTGTTCATCTTTAAGAGGCAAATAATTTACACTCCTTTTCCGTTTATTAGGCAGTTTTTGAGCTTGCATTGGTGAGTCAAAGAACACTTTCCGTGGCCGCTTGAAATTCATTAATTGCTGAGTGCACACTTGGTGCAAAATAATAGTTTTAGTGCGTACCATATCCTCAATCCCATGTAATAACACCATAACATGTTTGCAATGTGCTTCTACACCACTGCCAGCTGCACATTCACAATGAGTTTGTTCGATTGAACCATCAGGGTTTAGTTTTATGTTCACAACATATGTTATTTTCTTCATCTGAGCTTTACACTGACCCTGAATGAATGTCATATGACCATCGACAGCTACACGAACAGTCAAAAGAAATCGCGACTCGTACATCTGTCTTCCTTTAAACTGTGCTTGGAATCTGAAAAAAGGTTTTTTGATTTAGTAAACATGTCTAAACAGTAGGTACCTACCAAATGAGCTACCCATGGATACCAATGGACATAACCATAGGTAGAATATAGGTAAGTACAAGTCGAATGAGTATATACGAATGAAATACATATGGATTTTAATGCATAATAATAATTACCTTTCAACAAATGCTTGAATATGCTGTTTTGTCAACTGAGGTAGACATGAGCTAGCATTAATGTCTCTGAAAGATTCAGCTGCAGGAGCAGCGTAAACCTCGTCTTCATTGTCATCCTCTACACCGAAATTGAAATTACGGTCGTATGCTTCCAATCTGTAACAACAACAAGCTCGTTAGCACTCATGAACGTATAAAAAACACCTGCATAAAAAATCTTAATAATTTAACCTACAAATATTTATTGTATTAATTTGTACTGACCTTTCGATCAAAGCCGCTTTTTTACCACTCACAGAAGCTTTTCTTTTCCGCAATTCGTCTTTTAACTGAATCACTGTCATTGAGGAGTACATTTTCTTAGGTAAACTTGAGAAAGAAAACTCGACACAAATAAACAACACAGTAACAATGGCGGAGTTAAGTACAGTTGCTGGTAGCGACCTCTGCAATTAGCTTTGCGTTTTGTTCCTCATTGTGTAGTCGTTATTACTTATTACATTTTAGCAACTCTGTCGGGGGTTCAAATGAAGTACAGCCGTCAGTCAAACCTTGTTTAGCATATAATATGGCAGAAATATGATTAGATCAAAATAATTGCCCCGAACTGAACCAGCTAAGAAGTTACACAAGTGCCACACACAATCCACTCGGCACTTACCTACTCAACACTCAACTGGACTAGAGCGAAAATCAGACAGAGTAAACAATCAAGATTATAGTTGTAAATAAACCGTTTTAAACCAAAATCAGTGGTTTAAAACCCGTTTTAAATTTGTTTAAAACGGTTTAAAACCACGACCACGTGGGCCGTACATTGATTACGAATTACTTAAAAAAATAGTTTAAAAGACTAATTGAAATCATTTACCATTTTTATTAATAAATGTGAAGTCATATATCATATTTATACTACTATTTACGATTAGACACTGAAAACAATCATGTTTTTGGTATTTATCATTTTTATTTTTCACTTTGCTACCAAAATCGCAACGGGGAGAGATGGGGCAGGTAGGGATCGATTTTATGTTTGTCTGTCATGTTAATGAAGGTTATTTTAAAACATTTTTATTTTATTTTCCTTTTATATATTCTAAATCAGGAAGGAGGTGTGGTCTAGATAACTTCGTGTAAAGCCTCAATGCATTCCAAAAAAAAACATTCTAAACCATATTAAACCGCTAAGTGTGGTTTTAAATCGTTTTAAACCAAAAAGACGGTTTAAAACAAAATGGTTTAAAACGTTTAAAATCCGTTTTGCATCTCTAATCAAGATACTTCCAGGGTAATACTCATTCACTCACCATGTTAGAAGAGGAGGATTGATGCGAGAAACTCAATGCGAGACAAGGAAAGCGTAATTTAAAAAAAACAATGCGTGACTTCTTTGTTCCTTTTTGGAGCTGTCAGGAGAAAATACCAAAAAATTAAAAAATAGTTATAAATCTACTAATATTATACTAATATTTGGTAATGTAAAACTATACTAATATGATTCTGCAGTGCCACAAATATACTTCGCATCTGGGAGTCATCATCTAATGTTGATGAGCTGATGATGGAAGGTATAACTCCTTAGGAGTCCCTATCAATTTCAACGCAGTACTTAGGTACTATTCTAACGCAGTTTAGGTAATTTCGGAGAAATGTGTGCGTGTGAGCGTTCAAAATATCGCTAACGATCGTAGTGTGCGTAGTCTCATGCAATGCAGCGGGAGCAAACAATCTTGGTCCGTAACAGTATTAGTAAATTGTATATTAAAAGCAAAACAATTTGCATTTATGCTGCATATTTTTTAATGATAAATTATCAAAACAAATTAAAATATGAAAGTTATGACTACACAAAAGCAAATAATATTATATTAATAGGTTGAGTGAAAAGTAAATACTTTTTATTTATTTTGTGTTGTTTATTTTTTTGCTTGCGTATGTATGTGTGTGTGACATCTTATTATTATTATATTTAATTTTTAATTGGGCAAGAGTTTATCTAACTTTAGGCATACTTACAGTACTAAGTCTTTATGTACTGGTACTTTTGAGTAATATGGCCAAATACATACAAGACTATAGTAAAAGAACGGCGGATAAGTCAAAGCACCCGTAGACTGGACTTGAAGAATAAAAACTTCACTAATCTTAGCCTAAGAATTGTTAAACACAGTCCACGATACCAATCCGTAAAATTGTTCAACAGGTTGCCTTTAGACATAAAAAGTGTTGTCTACAGTATCACCTTCAAAAGAAAACTAAAGGAATTCCTGTTGAATAAGTGTCTTTAGGCGGAAGAAGAGCTGTAATTTCCATTCAATTGAAATTTTATTGAGAAAAATCATGTTAAATTTTATTGCATTTCGTTCATTTTGATTATTGATTTATCTATAAAAATGTTATTATTTTTAATTAATGCTATTAATGTATCAAATTTGTCTTTTGTCAATTATTTTATTGTTATTATTTGAAATTGTAACAAACTATGCTCATTCAACTGGTAGAAGAAAGCCAAAAAGTAGGCCTGCAAATGAATCTAGCAAAAACGAAACTGATGACAAATCGTTCGAAACCACCCATACGGGTCAATAACGATCTAATAGAATACGTAGATCAATACACCTACCTTGGACAGATCATATCTCCTACAAACGATACGTCCAAAGAAGTACACAACAGGGTAAATGTAGCATGGAAGCGTTACTGGTCCCTAAAAGAAATCACAAAAAGTCAGGCAATACCAGTAACGTTAAAAAGCAAAGTATTTAACTCCTGCATACTTCCTACCATGACCTACGGTTGCCAAACATGGGCTTTAACTAAGCAAAACGCTAAGAAATTACAAACATGCCAACAAAACATGGAAAGAAGTATGCTTAATGTTAAGAGAACGGATAAATTAAGCCTTAAACACATTAGAGGGAAAACAAAAATAGCGGACGTATCACGCAAGATAAAAAGGCTGAAATGGAAATGGGCGGGTCATCTAATAAGAGAAAAAACTGAGAAATGGGCAAAATTAGTAGCTGAGTGGTACCCAAGAGAAGGCAAAAGGAACAGAGGACGCCCGACAAAAAGGTGGGACGACGATCTCAAAGTGACAGCGGGGTCGATGTGGAAGAGGCTAACCCATGATCGTGAAACGTGGAAGAATATGGGGGAGGCCTATGCTACGGCAAAACAATCTTCGGAAACCGATGTCTGAAGAATATATTTTTCTTACTAAGTAAATAATAAATGTGTAACTAGATTTTAAGATTGTTAATAAAGGCTATTCTATTCTATTTGAAATTGTAAGGTTGATATTGGTTCATTTACATGTCGAAATTATATTGATGAAATGTGAACTTATTATTTTTTGATTGTTTATGTTTTTTTTGCGCCAGAAGGAGGGTTATGTTTATCGAGAGTATGTGTGTATGTATCTATAATTGTTTTGTATAATTGTAACAAAAAAAAAACGGATATTTAAAAAAATTAAAAAACCTGCTGCGTAAAATCATAGAACATAGCGACTTAAACAGTCGGGACCCATTATTGGGACGATTGAAGCCGGTCTATATATGTTAATGGGTCGGGGGTCCCGACTGTTAAGTCGCTATGTTCTATGATTTTTATTTTATTTTTTACGCAGTCGGGTTTTTTAATTTTTTAAATTACCGTTTTTTGTGTTTTTGAAGTCGGTTTTACTTTTGCAAAAAAGTTTTTTTTACAGGATCTGCTTTTTGTGTAGGTACATTATTGGCATAACATTAATGTCGTTTCTGCACTTAAGTATATTACAAGCCACTAAGAAAACCAGAACTTTTATTAAAAAAAAATATCCTACCTTTTTAATGTGACATTTGTTATGTACAAAAAAAGCAAGTAAAACCGAAAATATATCCATTTTAGGCACAAATTTATTATTCAAAGAGTTTGACTGGATTTTCAAACAATGTTACGTTCTTATCTTCGTTGGTGAGTATCAAATCCATTGTTAATAAATTAATAATCTATTTAGTATAATATTAAATTATTTAAATAAATACGTATAAAATACAGGGACTAGGACTCACTAGTTCAAAACCTGAATTTAAATACGTGAAATATGGACAGTTTTACTAAAACCTGTAAATAGGTAAGGGAGGGAGATGAACACGTAAACAACCTCACATCAATCCTTCTTACTAGCTTTGAGCAGTCATGCCCACTCACTGTGCCAAGACAGGGGGCAAGGCAGTCCTGGTGGGGTCCAGAATTAGAAAGACACCGAAACAGGCTGCGAAGGCTTTTCAACAGAGCCATGAACACACGGTCGCCAGGCGACTGGGGCCGTTACAAAACAACCCGTAAAACTTATAAAAAACTAATACGCCTCAGAGGAAAAAACGGCTGGAGGCGTTATTGTATTAACATTGAGAATAGCAACCAGGCAATAAGGGTCAAAACTTGTCTCGCCGCCGGGACTGATCATTCAATAGGATGTCTCAAAAAACCAGACAATACCTACACAATTAACGATGCGGAGACTAGCGAATTACTTCTCGCCACCCACTTCCTGGGCTACCGGATTGCGACCCAACAGAGCTGGGAACCATACAGTGAAAGGGCTACGAGCAACCTAGACTGGGCGGTGGCTTTAGAAGTGATAAACAAAGACAAAATAATATGGGCAATCAACACCTTCCTTTCAAAGATCACGCTGTGGCTTTACACAGCGGTGATCAGACCAATGCTGACTTATAGCGCCTTGGTTTGGTGGGCGAGAACTAAATTGTCGACGGCTATCTCTAGGCTTCAGCGGCTCCAAAGGCTGGCCTGTTCCGCTATCACGGGCTGTATGAGGACAACCCCAACTGCGGCAATGGAGATAGCCTTACAATTAACTCCCCTTGAATTGCATATACAGCAGGAGGCAGCACTAACAGCTATCAGGCTTATGCACTTAGGCATATAGGGCAACAACCACACCAGTCCCCACGCAGGCATCCTGGACCGGCTGATTGAGTATCAACCTCTCAGCGCTGCCCCGTGTGATAGGACACCTAATAAACCTATGTTCAACAAAAGCTATAGCATACAAACAACAGAGGAATTAAGGGATCAGTCAGGAGTCAATGAAGTACGCATCTACACAGATGGGTCTAAAACTCAAAACGGCTCAGGGGCTGGCGTACACTCCCTAGACCTCAATATCAACTTTCACCTACTACTAGGCGAACACAGCTCGATATCCCAATGCGAGTGTGTCGCCCTAACACAAGCTGCAACAGCCGTAAAGCGTCTAGGGATTTACAACTACGCAATCAGATTTGTATCTGATAGCCTAGCTGTGCTTAAAGCCCTAGAAAACAAACAAACTAACAGTAAATTAATATTTGAATGTCACCACGCCCTGGAGAGTATATCGCTGTCTAACAGAATCACCCTCCTGTGGATAAACAGTGGATCCCTAGGCAATGACGCCGCAGACATACTTGCTAAAAGAGGTTCCGAGATGGCAGTGCTAGGCCCGTACCCACTCCTTCCCTTACCTTTCTCACAATTCCGTACATGGGTTCGCCAGAGATCAACTGATGTGAACTTCACAACAACAAATGGTCACGGTCTACGGACTGCAGGCAGTCAAAAATGGCGATGCCAAGTCTACATCCGCGACTAACAAAACGACTGCTCAGCCTAAGTAGAAATAACCTCAGAATAATAATAGGGACAATAACGGGCCATTGCCCCCTTAATAAACATCTCTTTAACATAGGCGCCACGGACAGCCCACTCTGCAGAAGCTGCTTTGACGCCAATGAATCAGCCGCCCAAGTCATCCTGGAATGCGAGGCCGTGGCTACCCAATGCAAACAAATCCTCGGAACGGTGAGGTCGCTCCGCGAAGCCTGTGAAGCTCCCAGGAAACTTCTGTGCTTCTGGGCGGAGCTAGGCTGGCTAACTTAGCCGGACACCTACGCACAACGGACCATATATGAGAGTCTAAGTGCGGAAAATGGAGTCCATACTCTACTCTACTCTACTAGGTAAGGGAAGAAATGGGGGAAGAAATGAGTTTTAATGAAAAATCATGTACGTTCCTTGGTTTAAACTTGAAACTTGGCACGAATGCCATAAGGTTCATTTACGGAAACGCCGGACGCTGCGCATTGTGCGGCACGGTCCTCAATAAATTCAAACATACAAATATAGCGATGAATGAGAGCGTTTACGGAGAAAGAAGCGATTTTGATGACAACGCCGCGACGACACATGTGGCGGCTCACGCAGCGCGGCAGCGTAGGGGCCAGCTGAGAAGCGGCGTGTGAAACGTAGCGATACCCGCGACGGTACACTCAGAGTCGCACGCGGCTTCTCACGCGCTTCTTCACGCCCCGTGTCCGGAGACACGGGGCGTGAAGAAGCGCAAAACAAAAGCAAGGACAAGAAACAAGGGACGCACGCGCCGCCTCGCCGTAAACGGACAAACGCGCAACGCACCGCGAGACGCCACACCTCAGTAGGTAAATATAGGTTTCAGGTAGAGGGTAGCAACAGGAAAAATTTAATCCCACCATCATTTTATTCTCATAATACAGAAAGAACCAGAAGCTGTAAGTGCAACTAATACTGAAGCGACAAAAACTACTCTTATAAAGTAGTTTGACAAGCAGCCGATCAGTTACTCTTACGTCATCGTCGTCGTCTTTTACCAATGTCCTATAAATAATTATTGATTAATAAAAATAATGTCCGAGCTAGTCACATTATGCTGATGGAAAGTAAGGCGGGAAAGGGACTCTTGTTTTGTATTTGTTTTTGTACACAACGCCCAGCGTGCGACTTGCAATTACAGTTGAACGCGGCTTCTGGGTTCTTTCTGTATTCTGAGATTTTATTCGTATTCAGCCCTGGACCTTGAGCCTCGTTGTAACGGAAGAATAAGTAGGTTTACTAATAATGCTTTCGGTTGCAGTCATTCCTATCAATTAAATCGTTTGGAGAAACAATTTTTAAATACCAAAGCCAAAAAGCTCTTCGAGACTTATTTGCCGGCTCTTAGAAGTAGTCTTGATTTCATTAGGATTCATGGACCTACGGCAGATGAGGTAAGATTGAAATTGATTGATTGAGATTGATTGAATTTTGAGAATGCGATGCGGTGTTGTGGAAAGCATTGCAAGCATCCTGCATAATTACTGCCATATATCACAATATAACGTACACGACATCAATCCGATGACGAAAGAGATCTGCCAATTTCTGCCAACTAATGCTGCACCCATGGGGTAAACACGCGTGCACGCACTAGCGGACTACGGACTACCAATACTTAATAGGTAACACACAGAATGTTCATACATACACTCATGACTTTTTCCCACAGAGGTAGGCAGAAACCAAAGAACGCCACTTGCAACGAACATTACATAGGTACTCCTTTCGCCTCGTTTACGTTCATACATCTGGTCCACAGAACATATATACTCTAGGATCTGGTCATACACCTGCCTACAGGTGCCTGTGAGTACTACGCACCTGACTTTTCTGAAGAGTCACACCAATAAGCTCACTGTATACCATCACGGCGTTGCCGTTCACATCTGTATTAAAAATACTTTTTGTTAGTCGCCTTTTATCCTCTCTACATGATCAAACCGTATAAGCATGTTCTTTTAATTTGTTGTCAGTAGGTACGTACTGTTCTTATTTTAAGCCGCAACGTTCTTGTATATCCTCAATTCCTCATTCCTGAACTATTCTATCAAAGTTACACCACACGTGCTTCGCAAGGAACGCTGCATTATGTAAAGCTTTTTTGGACATGGACTGGTCTTCTTCTTTAATGTGTGCTTAGTGCCTAACCTGGTGTCAGAATTTTTAAGCCGCCCATGGGCCTCTGACTTGGCTGTACATGCAGTCGAAAAATATCTCTCAGGCATGCTGATTTCCCCATGATGTTTTCCTTCACCGGAACAAGTGATAATTATACAATACGCACATGAATCCAAAAAATAGCATGCTCGATGCTCGAGTTTGCTTGTGATGGCATGCATTTTTGCGATTAAGGGTACACAGCTAGTCGGTCGTACTTCCATACAAAACAAACAAACGTAGTATGGCGATTACTCCACTGTTTGATGGTGTACGTTCAAATAAAAAGAAAAAAAAAACTTTTTTTTTTTTCAAATATATGTTTTTTTGCTTTTTTGTTTCCATACAGGGCTAGATATTGATAAGACAAATTGATATCGCCATATTACGTTTGTATGGAAGTATGATCGACTAGTGTACGGTCTACCCTCATTATACGTGTACGCATGTCACAGAATTATACCTATCTTGCACGCTATTTTCAACCCTTTTTTATGGCTTGTGACTGTGACTGTAGCTTAGCTTTTTTTTTTTTGTTTGACTTTCAAAAGTGCCTGTAATGGTCTAATTGAAATAAATGCTTTGAGTTTCGAGTTTGAGTTTAATTTGTTTTTTAATGCATAAATGCTCGAGTATCTTGCTGCTGTCTTTGCTGATGCTTTGGTCAAATAAATGCAGCTACTTGCGTCTTCGTAGTTAGTTGTATGGTTTATAGAATATCGTCGTACAAAATTCAATTAATCCAATTAATAAACCATTACTTGTTTTATATAAATTCCTTTTGTATTGTTTGAAATACTAGGTAATTATTCACACCTAAATTAAGAAAATAATGTGCTATGTATTTATTTTGCAGGTGACAAAAGATATTGATTTGTCCAACAAAACATGTTTGATTACGGGCGCAAATAGTGGGATCGGACTGGAGATGGCGAAATGCTTAAGTTCCCGAGACTGCAAAGTGCTCATGGCTTGTCGTAATTCTTACGCAGCGAACATTGCTAAAAATGCCTGTGGAAAAAATAGCCATCTCCTGAAACTATACAACCTCAATCTTGCTTCATTGAGATCTGTGAAAAAGTGCTCCAATGAGATTCTGAAAGAACAACCGTAATATATCTTCTTGATGACTAACATTTCGTAAAAGAGCTCTTAGACTAGCTACACTTCTACGGCAATGTGTAGCTGCAACCCTGCACCAAATTACAAATAATACTGCATTACTCGGCAATATTTTTAGTGCAGCCATACCGGCAATTAAGTATGTCAACATTGGAACTACACCATATGTGACGGTTCCTAAATTACCCTAGGCTGATAAAATTTTCGTTTTTCCTAAATCAAATATTCATGTGCGTGTGAACTGAGGGATCACACGGTATTTCGCAAAATAGAATTATTAGAATTTAGTAGTAGTCTTAAAACAATTGTAGAACAAATCTGGGAATTTGTAAACAAATAAATGAAAAACTACAGTCCTTTAAGTGTGGTCCCTCAGTCCTCACAGACCTTCAGCCAGATTTCGGAAAATATCTGGAAAATTGAGGTATTCTGACTCCAGACATTCAGTAAAGAATTTGTAAAGATAGTTACTAAAATAATAACAGACCACAAAGCTTCAAAGATAAAAAAATAGAACGACTAAACTGTGGTCCCTCATCATTCCGCACAAGAAATAAAAAATATTTTAGTGAATATTACCGAATCAAATAAACAATATCTTTCTTTTTCTACATAAAGTTTTAGTAAGAGACTCAATACATTTTGTAAAAAAGAAATTAAAAAAGAAATTCGACGTAATTTGAAGATAGCGATTATTAAAAGTGGTCCCTCAATCCTCACCTCCACTGACACATGTGCATGTACTAGCTGCTAGACAAGAGGACTATCAGAAAGTCTAGTGTAACTAACTTAGTAAAAAGTTTCTACGAAATACCAGTGTGGTCCCTCAGTTCACGCAAATAAATATTCCGTCAGTCATTGTTGCCCCAAGTTGCCCGTATATACCCAAATACTATCAGTTTTACTACTGTGGAAATACTGCCAGCCGTATCTTTATTAACTGTATTAAAAATATTAAGTCATACTCAAAATGCACGTATTGCAGTAAAAGTATTGCCCGTGTAGGAGTACCAAAAATACCTGTTGGCTACTAACTGCAGCATTCACCTGTAAAAAATTAAACTAATTAGATATAAACTTAAATAGCGAAATGTAGGTGTACTATCAGGCTGAGGCTAACTGCGTTGCGCTGCGTTGTATCGTCGCTGTGTCGTTTTACATACATTTTAAAGTGATATGCCACATTATGCGTTGCGTCGTCGCACGCGAAATTTCAACGCATCTACGGACGAGAGATGAAGCGGGGGGAGGGTGATGCGCTTCACTGTTCGGAGCTCCGGTGCGACGACGGACAGTCACAGAGCATCATATGGACAGTATTCCACTGCTAGAGGGGCAAACTAGACGTTTGTTTCGACGGTGGCGTAAAAATAGCAACAATAGAACACGTTCGTTCAGATCCATTGTTGAATGAAGACCGAAATCCACACTGAGAGTAGACACTGCGCTAGTACGCTGCGATAAATGATAAATGATGTTTATTTTGCAAATAGGTTTTTTAAAAACACTTTTACACGTCTCTTTTTTAAACTAGATGGGGCCGGTGTTTCGTACCTGACTACTCTGAGAAGAAACAGCCGAAACAAACTCAGAGGTCATAGTCTCTTTTAAAGTTTAGACATAATCTTGGTTAACTCACATGAGGACTATGCAGATTAGTGTCTGAGATGGTCTCTTCAAGAAAGAACCGCACAGATTTGAGTGGACCTGTCCAGTCAGTGCAAGCATTTGTCAGTTATCGTGTAGCTCGACTTATAACTCAAGGAGCTCAACGACACGACGAACAATACCAAAGAAAGGACATTTGGGTAGGTCGCTTATAGTACTCAAACTGCCAGACAATAGTGGAAAAAGATACACATGGTCCTCACATTCACAATAATCAAATAAAATTAATACAAAATACTTTAAATTAAATGTGACCATTAACAATAAAAAATAAAATAAAAGTAAAATACTTAGCAAAGTAAGTATTCATGTCAAATCATTAAATATAACAATAAGAAAAATATAAAACAAAATAATAATAAAAAAAAAAAAAAATAATAATAAAATACTAAAAGTATTCATGTCAAATAAATTAAATGTCACAGTGTATATGAGAAAGGAATCAATAATAAACAAGCGAAGTCCGAAATTTCGACATTCACAGAGTAAATTTAATTGGAGCAGCTTAATCCCAAGCCTTTTTATCTTCGAGATAGTGATTAATGTTATAGTAGGCTTTCAGACATAGCTTCCGTTTTATAAACGATTTGAATTTATTTAGGCTTAGTAATTGAATATGACTCAGAAGTTTATTGTAAAAACGTATACATTGGCATCTGAACGTACCCCCTATTTTTTTAGCCTCGTTGCAGGAACAACATATTTGTGTTTATTCCTCGTATTTACGTTGTGGATATAATATTTTTATGTGCTTACAAAAGGTTTTCATAAATAAATTGAGAGGGGACAGTAACTATATTAATCTCTTTAAATTTTTCTCTGAGGGTGTGTCTAGGACTTAATTTATAAATTGAACGAATTGCCCTTTTTTGCAAAACAAATATTGTCTGAATATCGGCGGCATTGCCCCACAAGAGAATACCGTACGACATCACACTGTGGAAATAACTAAAGTAAACTAAACGGGCTGTCTCTAAATCAGTTAAATCACGAATTTTTCTAACGGCGTATGCTGCAGAGCTAAGCTTTGACAATTTGTCTATATGGGGGCCCCACTGAAGCTTGGCATCCAAAGTTATGCCTAAGAACACTGTGTTATCTTCCGGTTTCAACTCTTCATTCTTGATTAGTACACTAGTTTCCACTTGTCTTACATGGGGTATCGTAAACTTAATACATTTAGTTTTTTTCTCATTTAGGAGTAGATTGTTAACATTAAACCAATTAACGACTTTTGCCAGGGCGCTATTAACATCGTCCGTAACTAGCTGCTGACGTTTGAGTTTAAATAAAAGAGAGGTATCGTCTGCAAACAACACTATGTCATGATTATCCTTTAGGAGGTAAGGCAAGTCATTTATATAAATAAGAAACAAAAATGGGCCAAGAATTGAGCCCTGGGGTACCCCCATTCTTACTCCGGATCCGGGGGACCTTTTCCCGTTAACATCAACTCTCTGAATCCTATCGCTCAAATATGACGCAAGAAGATCCAGAGAGGCGTTCCGGATTCCGTAGTGGTGTAGTTTCCTGATTAATGTTTCATGAAGAACGCAATCGAAAGCCTTAGACAAATCGCAAAAAATGCCCAAAGCATCGCATTTAACTTCCCATGCATTATAAATGTGCCTTAAAAGTTCAACACCGGCATCAGTAGTTGAACGACCCCTTGTAAAACCGAACTGTTTCTGATGCAATAACTTATGTTTATTGAAAATTTGTTCTAAAATTAGTTTTTCAAAAATTTTACTGAAGGTCGGTAGTACAGAAATGGGTCTATAATTAGTGGGGTCTGATTTACTACCCGATTTAAACAATGGTATTATTTTACTATTTTTCATTAGATCAGGGCGTGATGGCGTGCGTCGCCCTCTTGCGTTACGACGTCCCCTTGCGTTACGACGTCGTGCGTCGTCGCAACGCAGGTGGCATACAATGCGTTGATCCGTTACGACAACTAACGAGGCCTCAGCCTTAAGTACAGCTCTGCCTTACCCTTTTGGGATTACAGGCGTCATGTTGTGTTGTTTTCATTTTTAGGAAAATTGATATAGTTATTTTAAACGCGGCTGTGTTTGGATTACCGTGGACTCTTACAGAAGACTCATTGGAAACAACATTTCAAGTTAATTACTTGGGTCAATATGTCTTGCTAACGAACATTGAACACATACTTGCCCCAGATGCCCGGGTTGTACTTGTATCATCGGAATCGCATAGGTATAATTATATAATGTATTCGTTATAGGTATATAGTTATAGTTTAGTTTTGCCACTAGCGGATTTATCATTTACATATATTTTCTCAGGCACGTGAGCTGGGATTTCAACCATCAGTTAACACCAACTGAAGCGATGGTGTCACTGCCTGAACACGAATACACTTCTATAAGAGCGTATAACATTTCAAAGCTGTGTGGCATTCATTTTATGCATTACTTGAGTTACCGGTGGGTTAACACGGGTAAGTCGGTGTTCTGCGCTCATCCTGGATCCTTTGTCAAGACTAGACTGTGTCGGAACTGGTGGCCGTACGAATTACTATACACAAGCATGAAGCCTTTCTCCAAATCAATTGTAAGTTTCCTTTAACTTCTAATTTGTTATGACTATGTTTTATATGTTCGAACAAACCCTAAAGCGGACGTTCATCTAACACATAGATTGGGTATAATTAGCTATATGACGACGGTCGATACGTCGAGCGACTAGGTGGTTGTTGTGGCCAAGTGCGCAATACGCAGGGTTACAATCCTTAGCTTGTACTGACCGTGGTCCTGGCCGCTAATACGCAAGTTTACATAATTAGTCAATGGTCAATAATTTATTCTTTATTTACTAAAATACTTAATTATTATTTATTTTTAATTGAATTTGAATTTTGATTTGATTTTTTTGTTTTGATTGCCGGTCGCAATCGCGACTGCTGTGCTGTGCATAGGGTCCTGGGTTCGATTCCCGGGTCGGGCAAAAACTGCTATTGGGTTTTTCATTCGACATTTCTCAGTAGTAGCCTGGAGTTTGGAGGTTGGCAGTATGATACCCCCGGGCCCAGAGCCGTTGGTCCTGCGCCTGATCTCTCTCCGGTCGTGTCGGATTGCCGTCTCATCGGACTATGAGAGTAAAGGAACAGAGAGTGCACCTGTGCCGGCGCACACACTTGTGCACTATAATATCCCCCGCGCTGATAGCTAATCTGCATTGAGATTGGCCGCCGTGACCGAAAACGGTCAGAAGGACTATTATTACATTTTAAAATATTTTTAATAACAAAAATTATATAAAAAACATTAAATAATATAGAAAAAAGTAGCCCACCGGCATCGGAAACAGGCTCCGAGTTACCAGTGCTAGCCCGATCTAGTTAGTTGAATTGTTTCTTTCTCTGCTTTCACGAGGTTCTCGTCATGCGGGACCGTTATATCAACAATCATTGCGCGACGCTCCAATCAATGTTAGTCTTATTGGCAACAATAGTCGTGTCAGTGACGATAGGTTATTATTATTATTAGAATTGACCAAAAACCGGTTCTGTTGATTACGACGGAATACTTGTACGTAATAATTTATTTGCACAGAGCCAAGCAGCCAGCACGCCACTGTACTGCGCAACAAGTCCCGACCTGGAAGGCCTCTCCGACATTTACTTCAAGGACTGCCGCCGCTGCGAGGTGAGCGACCTGGCGCAGGACTTGCACCTGTCCTTCAGGATCTACGACTTAATGAAAGAATTGCTCCGCAAGCGTGTTGTCACGGGCGCCGAAGTCGTCAGAGTTAAAGAACCAGTCGCATTCTCAGATATTGATGAAACGACACTGGTGGCTAATTACTCTGGTTAATTCGTGCAATGGTGGATTAATTTATTATTACATTTAGGTCCCTGTTCTCTTGGTTTGGAAATACAATAAAATGTGCTAATTTAACAATTATTTTAATTTTAATATATGTGTAAAGTACCTATTCACTATTGGTTATGCAAGATACATTTATTGTACAACACGTACATACCTATGATTATAAATAAAGCATTACGATAACATTACATATTAACCAATTTGCACTTACAACAATAATCAGAGCCAACGTTTAAAACAAATACTTCTAACCCCCTTCTAACTCACATCATACAACACGATGTACTTGTTGTAGTTGTTGCAGTTGTTGTACTACTAGTTTTCAACAAGATTTGTAAACGACTTTTCCACAAACATGTTGTGTTTCACATATGTCTTGTTGTCAAATTGGTGATCAACGAAAATAGTGGACACAACATGTAAAATATGATGTGTTTTATACATTGGGGTAAACGGGGTAACGTAACGACTTCTGTTTCTATTTTATATTTATTCAAAAACTACTGAAATTGATAATTAATTAATGTTGACCTAAATAAACCGGTACAATTGTATTAATTGATATCTGGTACGGTACACAACAAAACATCGTATACCGCATGTGTAAAATACCCTTAATTTTCGTATTTAAAAAATGTTAATTTTTTTTCAATGTACCACCGTATTTTATTTAAGAGTTAATACTTAAATGCATTTTATGAGGCGATGTAAATTCATATTTGTCAAAATATGAATACGAGTACTAGCTATATTTTAAACGATTAAATTGAATATACAAAATATAAGTAGGTAAAACAGCAGCAGTAGTAGTAGCAGCTAAGTTGATGAATATAACACAACATAACAATATCACGTTTGCGTAACATTCGGCAAACGGTAACAAACAAGCACGCAACTTCAATATTATACAGTTAAAATTTAGAGATTTAATGTAATAATGTTTCTAAATCAGCCTTACTGTGTAAATGCTATAATATGAAGTTTCTTTTAGATTATGTTCGAACTTGTAAGCCCACGTTCGCACGGCCGGTTTTGTAAACGCCCTTTTTTTGCTGCGACCTGAATTCAACAAAGCGCTAAGAAAACAATTTCTATAATGTTAGTAAATGTATTCTTGGTTTCGACGAGCCTGAGCTTTGCGAATCCAGTACGCGGCAAACAAACGTTGCGTTAGGAAAGTGCCCGTGCGTACAATCACTTAGTTTTTGGGCTGAAATACACTTGCTATTAATAGTCATGCTCGATTGCTAGTACAATATGTATGCTTAATTATACGAGTAGCATGCTGTACTGCTACTAATATGCTGGTACTCTTTTCGTATGCAAAAGCTAATCGCAAATTAATAGGGAATGTTTCTACTCGAAATGAGCATGCTTTTGTGCTACTCCATAGCATGTGTATTCCAGCCTTTTGTGTTTAAGACTACTCGCATTTGACAACTTTGACATGAGTAACCATCATGGATCGGGAAACAAAGGTAGTAGTTGCATATCATGCAAGTTCTCTCTAATAAATAACACTGAGTGCCTAACTACGCCATTATAAAGAAAATCAGCCTTATAGTACTGAAGCCTGAAGCAAGAGGCTGGCTTCTGTATGAAGAGTATTATCATAAGTAGCTGCCTCAATGTTCAGTAGAGCAGGATCCGCTTCTCGACCTGCTTGCGGCAGATGGGACACACGGTGATGCGGTCGCCGCACATCTGACACATGCCGTGCCCGCACAGGAAGATCATGTTCTTCAGCCGGTCCAAGCAAATCGGACACATTGTCTGGAACAAACGTTTTTACAAATGTATCATTTCGTTACAACTACCTTGGTGTGTACATGGTGTGTACACCCAGCTTGTCAGTTGGGTGTGTCGTCAGCGGGTCAAACGAATTGTGCTCATCACATATACCGTTTGTTGCGGGGCGTTTTTTTCTTTCTTAATGATGAGGTTTTAAGAATACAGGTTGTAATATTTAATTATTGAATGAAAAAAACTTTATTTAAGATCTGGTTATTTACATTATTTAAAACTAAAAATCTGTAATCTATAATAGTTATAAAAATATACTTGTATGAATTGATTTAAAAGTATCAAAAGGGTTATTGAATGAAAATAGGTAATTATATCTTGCTAGTAAATTTAAAGTTAGGCTTTCATCTTCATTATTAGTTCAGCCCGGAACCAGTACCAGTATGCTGTTGTACTGGTACTGGGTATAGGCCTCCCATTTCTTATGCCACACTTCCCGGTTCCGTGCGTCCCTATCCAGGTACGACCCTCGTCCAACTTTTGCAATTCATTATTCAATCTGATGAATACGCAACTGAGGCTAGCTTCACGATGTGATTGAAAATAGAAATGTGGAACTGCTGACCTGTTCCTTGATGTCCTGGAGCTGCTGCTGTAGCTTCTGCACGTCCGCCACGGGCGCGGCAGGCGCGCCAGCAGCGAGAGGGGCGGGGGCGGGGGGCGCGGGCGCGGGCGCGGGGGGCGCGGGAGCGGCCGCGAATCGCGACCCGTTGTTCATGTAGTGCGGCGCGGATTGCGCCGGCACCGGCTGCCCCTTGTTCACCTGCACTTGCGCCAGGTTGCTGCCGCTCTCCTTCTCCACTGCGGATTTTATTATGCACCATCGATCATCACAACTCTCAAATTAGAATTGGCTTCATAGTCATTCAAAAGGGCAATGTGAACTTCAGGAGCTGTGGTGATGATTTGTGATTTGAACATGTTCATCAATATAGCCAGATAATACTGACCGAGCATCTATTGTGCTTTTGACTTTACATGTAGCTTGATAATCTTAAAATTTGAATACCAAGTGGACACTCGAATGAGACCTTTATTTAACGTCGGTGAAGACAATCGGATTGAACTGAAAGAAGTTCATTTACATGATCTACATCAACGTTTAACAAATCGCTTGTTTGCGACAATAATGACATAACTCGAAAAATAAGAAATACAGGACAGCATTTTTTTTTAATTAGTCTGGATATAGTTTCCTTTATTGCCAATTATTTTTTGCATAGAAACCGTTTATCAAAAGATGAAAGGTTTATTTTACGTATGGTTACTTCATTTAATACTTACGTTAATTTTGTATTCAACTACAAACAACAGTTTCAACAAATCAACATTTTTGAGTTAGGTCATCCTTGTTGCAAACGAGCGAAATGTTGTCCTAGAAGATAGTTACAATCTAGTTTGTTGTGTTGTTGCGGCTGCGGCGTGGGCGGCGTGGGCGGCGTGAGCGGCGTGCGGCACTCGACGCACTTGCGCATGAGCGGCGCGCAGGCGGCGCAGGCGCACACGTCGCCGCAGGGCCGGAACACCACGGTGGCCGGCGCCTCCGAGCACACCACGCACTCGCCCACGCGGCCGCGGGACGACACGCACGCGCGACAGATCAGGCACTTTTTCACCTGTGCATTCAATATTACATTACTTAAATTCTATTATCGATATCGTCTGTGGTATTGTAGCGACAACTATGGCGCTACATACATACGACCCAAATTCCTACATCACGCAAGTAAAGTTACCCGTACAGTAGCCAGGCGCGGACCCAGGGGGGGGGGGTCTCAGGGGTCATGACCCCCCAAAATCCTACACGCCAATTAACAAACCTTCTTAAAATATGTTTTTTTTTAATATAAATTATTAACGTCGGTTGAGCCTAGGTCGACCGTGATCATGTTTCTGAACTCATTGATTTAAATAAAATAAATAGAGGCCCGGCTCGCTTCGCTCGCTCTTGCGTTCTCTTCATCTTAAAATTGTAAAATCTAACTATCTCAGGCGCAGAGCCGTAGGCATAGGGGATGAGGGTTAAACTCCCCCGAAAGCTCCGACAACTATAAAAAAACAACCTTTCCGAAGCGGAATGCAAAAGTTTTCTCGCCCGCTTCGCTCGCCAATACACCTTATACTTTTCCAATTCTGCAAAAGTTGAAAAAGTCCTTCCTCTTTTCTGTTTGTATGAATGAACCAAGAACTTAATTTATCCTGGGAAGGGTGCAAAAATTTTCGACCCCGCTTCGCTCGCTCTTGCATCTAAGTACCTACATTACTCCTGTATGAATGGTCAAAAGCTAATGTAACCTACACGATATAGTGATAATATTTTCGAGCTCGCTTTGCTCGCTCTGACATTCTGCGTTCTTTTCAGTTTTTCTTTATAAACTGACACAACTTCTGAAAGCCTCTCAAATTTGAATTGAGTGCTAAATTTACGAGCTCGCTGCGCTCGCTCTGGAATCCTGACTTTTCTCAGTTGATAGGCTTTTCTATATAAGTCGACAAAATTATTCCTTGCATGAATCGACACCGTCAAACGAAAACCTAACATATCCATGGCGGAGTACAAGCTCTTTTCGGGAAGCCCCCCGGAAATAAACCTGTAGGCGCCCATGATCTTTTTCTATATGTAAATCCAGAGATGGTTGATATAATTTAGCTTTTCAAAAGTTGTTCCTAATAGTTTAACACCCCCCAGTCTCCTTTTTTTAATCGGGATAGCCCGTCCCAACCAAATTCCTGGCTACGACCCTGTGTGACCCCCCCAAAGTCTTAGGCTAGGACCGCGCCTGACAGTAGCCCTCCAGTCTGGTCGGAGTCTACCCCGACCTTTCCTCGAGCCAGCCCGCGAATCTGGGCCTGTAGTTCTAAATCAGCCCCTAAATAACGATACCATTCAGATCCAGCCCGTCCCTTTGCTGTCCTCCCCCAGAGCCCTAAGCCGAGGCTCGTACCCCTCAGGTGGTTCCCTTAGCGTGTAGTCGCTTAGTTTGTAAGTTTTTTTGTCCTGGCTGGAGACCTTACACTCAATGCATCCACAGGATAGTCAGCTGAAGCAGACAACAATCTCCTAGGTTGACAAGCGAGATGCACTCGCAAAAAAAAAGTAGTCAAAGGATCCTCATTTTTCCTTGGAGGAATTGAGGAAGTTTCCACGCTGTGCCGCATACTTCTAAAGTAGTATATTTCCGTTTCGTTATTTTGCCGGCTATTGATTACGTGCGTGTGCTCGGATGTGCTTGATGGAACTTATCTTGGCTGTGAAAGTACACGGTGTGCACGGTGCAGCTGCAGACGTTAAAAGACCATCATAGTAAGGTCGGTCTGGAGGTTGTCGAAATTTATTTTCTAAACGGCCCAGATTTGGAGTTAGGGGTTATTAACAAAGACTTGTTACCCTCGCTGCGCAGACGTTACAGCAGCAGATGTGCCCACAGGGGCGGAAGAGTGTGTCTCGTTTAGCATCGGAGCAAACGAGGCACTCGTCCGCTGTGGGGTCGTGCGCGGCGGCTGCGGCGGGGGCGGCGGGGGCGGGGAGCGCGAGCGGCGTGGGCTCCGCGGCCGGCGGGGGCGACGCACTGCTGCCGGCCACAGCTACGTTCAACGAGCTGGGCTCGTTTTCCGGAGTGCTTTCGCCACCCAAGCTGGCTCCTTCCTTGCGACAAGACGTCAAAGTCTTGCATAGATTCGGATCCGGGCATAGGTCCAAGGGCGTCTGACCTGAAAATTTAAATAATTTCGTGTTGTTTCATACTTCATAATCTTATGGTGACTGTACACTCTCGGCGAGTCACTCCGAGAGTCCTAGAGTGAATGTACAGTGGAGAGAGAGTACAGCCACCTACCAAAGATTTTAAAGGTGATATTTTAGAACATTGATTAAAGCTGTTTAAACCTCACGAAATGTAAATATTTTACCTTTCTTATTCTTAATAGTGAGATCAGCACCATGCGCGGCGAGGAAGCATGCGATAGAGGCGGAGGACTTCTTGTCGTGCGCATGTGCCAGGCCCGTGAGGAGAGCCGCGTCGCGCGCGTCCTGCAGGCGTCGCAGCTGCTGCAGCGTGTGGTGGCGCAGCGCCTCGTGTAGCGGCGTGTCACCATCCTGGTTAAAATAATAATTTAGCCACTAGTCCGTTGTTAATGGCATGGGAGCCGCCCCAAAGGCGACCCACTGACCAGAATATTGCCATAATCGCAAGCACGGATAGTGTTTTCATGTCGTGATGGCCCAGTACTTACGCAAGTACTAATGTGACTTTTTCAATTATTTATAAGTTTAAGTTAAGGTTCGAGTTTTTTTTGTTAAGCAGTGATAGTCTAGTGACCGTCGGACGGTCAAGTCATAGGTCTTGAGTTCGAACCCAAGACACTCACCTCTGATTTTTCGGATTCATGTGCGTATTGTATAATTATCACTTGCTTCGGTGAAAGAAACCATCGTGAGGAAACCAGCATGCCTGCGAGATATTTCTCGACGGCATGTAAAGTCAAGTCAGGGGCCCATGGGCGGCATAAAAACTCTCGACACCAGTTTAGGCACTAACCACACGTTATAATCCCCGAAGGGTTAGGTACATCTCTGTACCTAATAGCACACCCACATTTCGCGAATTATGTTTAAGTCCCATATAATAGGGAGCGGGCCAATTTCCATCAACCATAATTTATATTTCATTATCAATGCTCAGGCCTTCTTTGTATGAGACGGGGCCTTTGCTCGTGGGACAGCAGTAGGCTGGTCGTATTATACTAGGTATATTGATAAGGATGTAAGACAAAAAGTACTAATACTTAAGGATTAAGAACTTAAGGATTTATCTTAAAAACACCTTGTCACAAATGTTGAGATTCGCTCCATGCGCGACGAGTAGTCGTACGATTTGCGTGTGTTGCCGCTCTACGGCGAGGTGCAGTGCTGTCTGCAGGTTCGCGTTCTGGAGGTCTGGTCGAGCGCCGCCGCGGACGAGCAGCTCAGCCACCTCCGCGTGGTTGTTCAACGCCGCCAGATGCAGCGCTGTGTAGCCGTCGTCCTTCGCGTCGTCTACGATCCACGGCCGCGGCAGCTTGCCCAGCATTATTTTCATTGCACTGTAATCAAAAGGTTTTATGTAAGAATGACACTTAAACACAACAGAAGTAGTCAAGATCTAAAGGAAAATTATGAATGTTGTATTAAAACAACACGTTTATCAAAAAAACTATTAATAAATTGATCCAGTTCCGTTTCAGAACATAAAACTAAATTGTTTGCTTTACCAAGACGCACTGTACGAAATATACGAATGAGCTGGACAGTTTATAAGCAGCTTTTAAACTGGCTGGAGATAAAAGTTCAAAGATAGAGTATCCCAGAGCATATCTAGTTTGTACCAATACAAGTTGCTTTGATACCGTCGCAAACAACGTAATTCGATAGTGGAAATCGCGATGTTAGAGCAACTTCCTAGAGACTACTACAGTGACCTCTTTCCTCGGATAACTTTCGCAGTACTGGCTGCTATTTAGGTATTTACTGTGCTTACTTAAATAACAACTTGGGAGTAGGATTAGTAGGTTTGTTTAAAAAAAATAAAGTTGTAATCAGAATTAAATGATAATAACACTAGTTTACAAATAGTACATTTTGATATTAGTGGGGAAACTTTGTTATTGCATTCGAGCGCGGAATTAACACCCGAGCAGCAAGCGAGGGTGTTATGGAGCCGAGAACTGCAATAACAAATCCCCACGCGTATCAAACGACGTTTTTCAATACACTTTCGAAGAAATAAAATATTAGAATGGAAAGTATTTTTGTCAGGAATTATTAGGAAACTATTATTTAATTTGCTTTTTTTCCGCGCTTTGTTTTCGCCAGGTTGAAGAAGATGCAAAGGTATGATGCCTTATACAGCCTACTATGAAAAAAAGAAAATTCTTTTTTTTTTTTTAATTTAGAACACAATATGATGTTAATTTGTTCATAAAAATAAATATTTGTTTTAAATAATCATTTTTATCTATGATATTCTATTTATAAACACAATTTAAATACTCGAAAATATTTAATCCGTAAAGACGTGTATTATCTCTTTGCCGGGATTAAAAAAAAACCAATCACCGCCGACTATAGATATAGTTATTGAACCCTTACTTATCTGTGGAAATTTTTATTTCCGCACGTGTGCGGAAAAATATTAAAAATCGCACTCGTGTGAAATACATTGCATGTTGAACCTAATCGTAGTGCGATTAGAACCAGTTTTCGAGAAAGTGTATTGAAAAATATTTATTTTATCTTTGCTTTTAAGATAAAACCTGTTGGTTTTGTTTTGTGACTACCTTCCAATCACTGAAATAAATGTCAAATATTTTTAACACGTCAAGTTTTTTTATGATTCAAGAATGTTTGTCTTATTCTGGTTACGCATGATCAATTCATTATTCTAAAATTCCAAAACCAAACTATGAATTTGATTCTTGTAAATCAAAATATTCTCCAGACAGTGTAAAGATTTTCGTTGTATTAATATCAATATGTTGTCCAAAAAAGGAGATAGATTACAGAAGCTATAAAACGGTCTACTTTATTTACTTTCAAATTTCAATAAAGGGTTATCCTCAAATAGTATGTGAAAATTTTGGAAGTATACCAACAAACAAATGGGGCAATAAGAATTAAAAAAATACTTCTAAATTTAGAGTGTCAATTTTGTGGTGAGCTGACAAATCACGAAACGGGCACTTTTGTCTCGGTGTATACAGTAACGTGATGTCCCATTGGTCATAAAGCTATGTGTTACATTCAGCTTTTCTGGAGTGCCTTACCCGATGTTGCCTAGTAGTTCTAGCCAATAAAATGCAGCAGAACACATGGAATTGAAGACTGAACCAACTGCCTCTAAGAGAAGCCACTGACCCAAAATACCCCATTTCGAGTTAAATGTGTGATTTCGAAGGATCGGAATTAAAGGATGGCCAACGGCCCATCGGCTCATCGGCCGAAGCATGATGCTGTTTTCATCAAAATTTTAAGGGTTTTGAGGAACAGTACCATGGTTTCAAGGGTAAAATTATGATAGCAGATTACTGTTGGTCCACACTGATACAAATCAGAATTAGAATAGAAACAGCGTAAACTTTGCAATTTGTAATGATATCAATGTATAGTACTACGTAATATTTTTTCTGACTTCATAATCTTGTTAAGCATTAAATCTATGAAACAAATTCAAACACATGGTTTTCCACTGAGCAAGGATAATTATAGTGATTCGAGGATAAAATTCCTTTTTCACCACTCCCGCACGAAAGAAGTGTCTTTCCTCTACGAAAAAAGGGAGGAAAGTTGGTTTTTCCTCACTGTTTGAACAGTGAGAAAAGTAATGATCCCGTTCAGAAACTAACCTTGCCTGATTTTTTTATGTTAAGTTTTAAAGATATTTTAAAAAATAAATAATTTTATGCTTAGAATATAAATATTTATAAGTTAAGATTAATGTATTTTAAAATTTATCAAATTATTGTCAAATTAGTTCAGAAACATTAAAAAAGTTTAATAAAATATTGAAAAAATTACATCGTCAAAAAGAACGGTCATTTGTGACCCAGACCCGACACGAATGAGACATATCTCAGTTTTTTTTTGTTATTATAAATATAGCTAAAAATTTATTTACCTATGATGACTGAATACTTTCTTGCTGGGAGTGGTGAAAAGTTTTGTATGCAACATGTGAGCAAGGCACTCAGGATTGAAATTTATAATCACTCACTGCGCTCGTGATTCTATTTTTCAATCCTTCGTTCGCTCAAGACTCAAAATGAAAACTCACAGGAAAAACGAACTTTCCTCACATGTTGGATAAATAACTATTCTTTAGTGATGCATTTTTTTAACCAAACATTCAAAGATCCTGTATACACAAACACAAATTATGGGGGGTATTATCCTTTTCCCCAGCAGCAGCATTTGGAATAAATAGGAACCTACTCTTTTTTAAGGGACCTATACCTATACCTACACAATACCATCTACCTACGCATGCCGAAAATCTGAAAACCCCGGAAATGTTTATGTTGGTTTTATTCTAAGTACCTATGCATATGCAAATTTATGCAAATTGTACGTTGTATTCAAAAGCCGTTGCCGACAAAGCCTGCCAGTGACAAAACATTTTTCCAAAAAACATGAGATTTACACCCCCGCGTACAGCAAGCGATATTCCCTGGGGTATTCATAGACTGTTTAAGAAATAAAGTGGATATAACGAATCCCCCGCTGAGCCTCACTATTATTAACTCGTGTGATGGATTCACGAATTATGTCATTTTGAAAAAAATAAAATTTTGTGTAAATGAAGACAATTTTTTTTGCAGATTCGAATTTCTAAAGAAAAAAATTTTTAGAATTTCACTCTGGATGGTTGAACATAATCTAAAAATATTTTAGACTCGTTTAAAGTCGTACATATATAGGGCTGTTTGGAAAGTCCTTAGAGAGAAGTTTCTAACATTCATCTAAACGTCAATTCTTGGGCCACCTGTAAAAGCGGTGACTGACTCCTGAAGCCAAAATACTGAAGTTACAAAAACCTTTACATAGCAGCTTTTAGTATACAGAGACGAGACATAAGAAAGGATTTCGAAAAAAAAAAAAGGGAAAACGGTTTATGTGAAAAATAAACTTGAAACTTGGCATGAATACATAAGTAAATAAATTGGTAGTATTCGTTTTTCAAAACTACTCTACTCGTACCAGTGCCACCCTTTGTTTATCGTAGTTCTACTAGGTTTTAAGAGTACCCCCAAAATTGTCTAAGTAAAACGACAGACCGACAGACGGATAGGACGACTTCAGGAGTTATTTTTTAATGTTTCTACGTCAGTACTACTTGGTACAGCATATCAACATGCAAAATCACATATTTTGAAACGAGCCAAGTAGGTAACGAGAACACAATGGTGTATTATTTTACGTGTAAATATGCCGCATAAATTCGAATAACTACTTATGCTACTAGCTTTTGCCCGTGGTTTCGCTCGCGTTAATTTAGGATTTGCCAATCATTTCGGATTGTACTCTACTTGTAATAACATAATTCTATCATGATTCCAAAGATGCGGGGATAGAATGATACGTTTTCCTGGGGAACAGTACTTTTTTCGGCATGAAAGGTGGGTGTCCGTTTCTGTACACCTGACAACATAATTATATTGTACAAAATTTCAGGATAATCGGTTCAGTGGTTTAGGCGTGAAAAGGTAACAAACAGACTTACTTTCGTATTTATAATACTATAAATACCTTTGTACATTTTTCATACATATTTTTAACATTTTAAAATAATTCTTAAAAAACACCATATTATAACATTAAAAAATATGAAAAATAGTAGTCCGCCGGTGTCGGGAGCAGGGTCCAAGCTATATCTATACTAATATTATAAAGAGGTAAAGTTAGTGAGTTTGGATGGTCTGGATCTACTGAACCGATTTTGAAAATTCTTTCATTAATAGGAAGCTACATTATCCCCGAGTGCCATAAGCTATAATATTTACTACGTGCCCATGGGATAATTTCCGACCAAAATGCGAGCGAAGCCGCGGGCAACAGCTAGTATTATAAACTTTATTAGGATATAGTGCTAATGGTGCGAGTTCTTGAAATGTTCTGCTCGGAGGCAAATAATTTATGTAATCTCAGATGCAGAAATCAACGACGATGTCGAGGTGGGTGAACTCCAAACAGAAATAGCGCAAGAGTTGCTACATCAAGTAGATACAAAGTTTACTCTACATCTACAAGAAAAAATAAAGTTCGCTTCAATTATATGAATAGGGACCTAATATTACGCTAAATAAACTCCTAAAGTCGAATCTCATTTTAAAGTAAAGAATAAATGAACTACACTCTGATGTGGTCATTAGTGCAATTAAGTGATGATGATTGTTATGCTAGTAGAGAAGAGAGTTGACAATATTAACCGAGTGGATGGCAACAAGGAATTAGACGGTTACCCATTTTAATATGCTACGTTACATTCAAAGAGTAAAAACGAACGAACTAATTAAATAAGGTCAAACGTCGACAGTGGCGGGCGCGGCGGCGGCGGCGTTCGGCGGCGCGCACGCATTGCGCTCGGCCTACGAGGACGAGCTACGACAACACAGCAGTCCGCGTCAGCGCGCCGCACGCCTCGCGCCCGCTCCTCTGTCACTGCGCAACGCATCAGTGATACATTTGTCATTTATGCACTAATCTAGCAGTTCTCGTTAACTTGTACACAAAGTGACTGAATTACGAAGACAGTGTTCTAATTATATATACCAACTATTTTAAATTAGTTCAAGAATGTCTCTTGCCTTGGCGTATCTAAAGGAATGGTGTATTGCAGTGGTAAGTTTATACATTTCGGTTTCAGTTCAATGTCGTTACAAGTCATAAAATTATTTTCAAGGATACAATTTAGTTTCATCGTCCTACGAGTACATAAATACAGCACCAACAATATATTTGTTAGCATGAAGATAGTTCCTCCTCTCCTCTAGTTCCTAGAGGGACCTAGATCTGAAAGTATATTAGAAATGACTACTGAAAACATTATTATTTAAACTAGCACTGGGACCGCGTACCCTAAAATATATAGTTTCAGTCGTCTTGTAAACAAACTGTTTAAGATATTAAAATGTATTTGTTTGGAAAGCGTGTTGATTCATCAGATTAGTTTTAATGAACAGAAACTTACAAATACCTACGAAATTTGTAAGTGTACGGATTTAATTAATGCGCTACGAGTTGAATAATAAAGCACGGAGTTCAATATAACTTGTACCGTGTACACAGATCAAATAACACTTAGTTTTTAACGGATCTATGTAAGTACATAATTGTAGAAGGATTTTTAGTAGTTGTACAATAGTAGTTTTTAACACACTAGCTCGAAAAATGGTGCTTATTGCACTGGCTTTAGGTTTACAAAGCAGTTATTGAACACGCGTGCTTTATTTTGCATTCCCGCACTAGTGCGTGAGAGCACACCTATATAACTAATAAAAGTCAGAGAAATGCGTTTATTTAAACCTCATCCAAGAAACTTCGTGACTTTTTATGACAATAATAAAATTGATATACAGTTAAAAGGTGTAAATAAATAAAATATGATAAGTAAACAAAAAAAAAACTTAAAATCATTTATTTAAGACAACACAATTTATTTTAGTACACACGAAAAGTAAATACTGGTTGAAATCATAACCCTCCTTTTGGCTTCGCCGTAGTCGGGTAAAAAGCATGAGTCTTCAATATATTGCATTGCGAATTGAGCGGTGCACTATGAGCTGCTGCTCGGGGAAGTGTGCTGAATAGAAACTACATTCTAGTAAAATTCAAGATTATAAAATATTTTATTTGTTAAATCTTAAGTTTCTATGCTATCAGGATCACTATTAGTACGTCACTTTATAGGTAGGTATTAGATCAGTGACTATGACTGCTGTTTTTTAACTGATAGAGTTATGTGTAGATAATCTTTGTGTGCAGTAGCCATCACAAGTTATCACAAACTGTCAAATTTCTCCAAATGATTGGAATCATAAAACGTTGACGGTTAAGTTCAAAATCGAATGAGAAAATTTGACAGTTTGTAGTAACTTGATGCGCTGGCGACTGTATAAAAATACTTCCAGGCAATAAAACAAGATTCATCTGTATCCTATAGTATCATGAAACAAGTGAATGAACAAAATAGAGAGAACAGGAAAAGTGCCGCATTATTTTTCAGCTAGTTTGGAAAGACACATTTTGTTACTGTGTGAAATTTAATCGAGTGTTTGTTGATCAAGCTTTTGACTACATTATTTGTGTTATTTACTTTTCTTTTTGATAACGTATATTCAGTATCCACCCCTAGCAGGAAACACAGGAGTGCGGATGAGCTCTGTGGTTAGAGGGGAGATCTACCTATTCCCTAGCTCCATTTCATGTTATTGTGCAATATAGAGAATATGTTTCAGGTATTGAAACAATTAGGTAATTCTTGTCGTAGTCCCTCCGGCACAAAATTTCGCATACTGTGTACTACACATTTACGAGAAATACAGATTTCCATTCCGGGAGTCCCGCAGGGACTTCATCATTAAGTGAACACGCGCGGAGCGGCTGAAGTGGAGAAAGCGAGCGCAGATACGAGTACAGATAATGTTCAGCTGCATAATTGAACACTTACCTATTCAATATTTAAATACTGATACCTAATAATTGAACACTCAGAATGGGTATTTGAAATCGAAACCATATTATTAGTCATTTGTCGAAATAATATTCCTGAAGCATCGAAATGAGCCGAAGGCGACGTCTTAAACTCGATTTATAACTGCTGTCTCAACTTATTACTGGTGTCTCTTAAGTGATAGCTTCAAGATAAGTAAGTAGAGCTCCAATAATTACCAAAGTTTGAAGCGTGTCGCGGAACGTGTTGGGCTTAAGGATAATATAATATAGGACAATAATGGTGCATTGTTAGCTAGTCTCCTACGAGTAATCCGTTTTAATTAGTTAGACTTGCGTTACGAGCTACGACGCGTTCCGTTTAGTAATTAAAAAGGATCTTGTTATTGTTTGGTCTTAATTCAAAAAACGAACACGTATGCGTGTTCACTTATCGATATGTAATGAATTTATTTGAGTCGTTAGATTATTTTACTCCTGAAAATTATTTAAATGTATTACTTTAATGCGTAACACGCCCAAAATTGTAATGTTTCCAACATGAAACACGAATTGTTCCAGTTGAATCAAAACTTAACATTCACACAAACTTCTCTCTTAATTTATTGTGTTGAATTCGATCAATGATATTACCGCAGTCTTGTCTACTGATTACTTGTTCTATATCCGGTTAGTTTTCAGTTCTCTTTATATTTCTGATTCATAATTTGTAACTGGAAAAGTATGACTCAATTGTCTAAATCGAGCTGCCATCCTGATTTACATTTTTGGTATACATATTTTGGTATAGATAGGCTACCTATCTGTTACTGATGTTGCTTGAGACTTGCCATAAATACTCATGACGGAACTTGATCTTACAAGAGTAACCAATATAATTTCCTCCTTTTGAGAATTCAGTAAAAATATTACCTACTTAAAGCAAAACCGTGTCAACAGTGTCAATCGGGCACTTATCTATTAAAAGAATTGTGCTACTTGATATTTCGAAAAGTAACTAGTGCGATTTATATAATTTCGTCTCAAAATGTATGGTTACAGTTTCCTAAACTTGTGCAGCAATCCCTACAAAACATGCGGTCCTTACAAAAATAGCAAATACACATTACTATTATAGCACTAGAAGGGGGGACCTTTTAACTTGAAACGACTTTGATTCAACTTAAGTAAATCCACCGAAAAGAAAGCAGCGGAGAGCTGCTTAGAATTTTGAATGGAGAAGTAGGTTTAACTCCGTGGATAAATAAATATAAAGTGACCATGTATTTTTAAATTGTGAAGTCGATGGTGCAGTTCTCGTTAACAATTGACATTGGAATTAGAAGAACTTAATTCAGAGGTTGTTTTATATCCCCGACAAATGAAATTACTAGTGGATCGCATGATATTTAGTAACGTGATGTAAAGCAATCGGGCCGTGAATCATGACGCTGTTACAGAACTTAGCATCATGCGGAGTATTCGAGAAGGCGTAGGCGGTCTAAGTTGCCGACCACTTATAGATTCTGTAATGAATAATGTAATGTATTGTCGCGACGGAACGCAATTTACAGGGCAAATATGAGTGGCCCAAGTGATCATATTCCTACATAGTGAGCTGATTCCCCGCGGATCCAGAATAGTAAGTTATGGAAATGTGCGATTGGGGCAGCAGCGGGCGCTAGTGGCCAATAACAATGTCGCATTAATATTCAACAGACGCTCTTTGGACGGACGCGGGACGGTGCTCTGCGGACAGCATCGCCGCCTTTCTTTACTTAGTGGATGCTCCTCGTAGCTCATCTTATGAAATTATTGAATTACATTAGATTACCACGTACCCACCGTAATAGTTGCAGGGTGTATTCATTATGTAATGTATGAACTGAAGATTAAATTATTTGTTTTCTGAGTTCTGAAAACGTAGAACTGAGAAAACTTATCTAGAGATATTTTGAAGCGGAGTGTTCTCGTATGTATTTGTGTCGATATATTTTGATAAAATATGGCTTCAAAGGTAGAATTTGCTTCGTATTTTCACGATTGATTTTACTACTTTACATATTTTTTATCATATAACTTACCTACTCGTGCCGCTTTTTTTTCACTAACATTGTATGGTACTGGTAATGGAATTAGCTACTTCTTTTCACTCAGTTTCAGATGATCTAGGTACTTAAGTAATGTATGCTTACGATGAGTTCATTAAAACTTCGGCTAGTAAAAAGTGCTTCGGCAAGAAGTTTTTTAAAGATAAAATTAAGGATATTAACTTGTAACCTATCTGTTAACTGGTGTAGAATGCAAACCTGTAAACTTTGGTTTGTGAAAACAGAAGAAAACATAAGCCCTATAAAATATATCAATTTGACGAAGAAGATACCTACAAAGGAATGAATGTTTCAAAAAAGTACTCTTTGCAACATTGTGGTATCGAAATGCTAACAAAACCATGTTGCTTTCAAGCAGACAAAAGATGAGTTGGCTGTCGTCCCACTTGTTTGTCTGCGAAAGTTTGCCAAAATTCTTTTATTGACTGAGAGTACGGAGAGGCGAGCTTTACGGGCGGCATCGCGGCAGCGGAACTGTACCGCGGCGCGGCTGCCCCGTCCTCTCATACACGTATCTGTGACACAACGTATCTACCAGGATACATAGATTAGATACAGACACGAAACTGGTAGCAATCATAAATTACTTGTTCAATATTGCATTAATGAATATCTCCTTGATATACCTAATAACTACGAGTTGCCTACTGCACACATTAGTGGAGGTTTGAGAAAACGGATTGGTGTATTTATTATACATATTATGAGGTAGGTATTCTGGTACATTGGTCAGGTACATAATACTTGATGTTGTTTCAGGGGAGGTCAGTGAACGCTGAGGATTGCCAGATCCCGTGATCGGAACTATGTATAGCTCGACTACCCTGCGGGAGGTGACAGTGGTGGATGGTGTTCAACTAATAATAGCCTCCCCTCCAGCGCGCGATCATTGGAACGCTGACGGGAGCGCGCACATGTGGCGCCCGTCGGCGTCGTACTCGGCGTGCACGTTTATTTTCGAAGCGGTCGTCACGCGGCGCGGTTCACGGTGTTCCTTACATAAGCGCGGGCCTCCGGCAAGTCCGCCCGAGGTTCAGCCGTGCACTTCGACCAGTCCTCGCACGCTGCAGGTCGCTGCACGGTCGGGTAACCGATCCGATGGACGCTCGCTGCCGGTTCTATTTCGGGAAAATACAAATTTGGAATGGATGGTACTCCCGAGTCGTAAGCGAACTCCGCCGGTTGACTCCATTTTTAGAGCTGGTCTGCGCGTGCGCAGCGAGCGCGCTGCCAGTGCTCAGCGAGCTGCCATCACGCCGCGTCGCTCGCCACCCCCACGTTGTCGCCCACCGTCGCGTTGTGCTCCCATCACCGTCGACCAAGAGATGGCGTCACGCGCCCCATCCTTGCTGCATATATTCACGTGTAACAGGTAGTTGCCAATTGCAACTGCACAGGATTGCAGTACACTCAAGAATGAAGACACATAGCCTTGCGCGAGTTCCGTGCTTCCTTACTTCCCATAGTGCATATAATCGTATGGAATGTAAAGAAGTATGGAGCAGCGCGGGCGTGCCCGCGGGTCCGGAAATCGCATCATGCTGGTTCACATGTGTGACAGAAGCTTTGTCTTGTTATTTGTGATCACAGTTTAACAGTGTTTCATTTTAATTAAATTGTGTGATATCTGTTTATTGTTCAGAGAAGATGTGTATAGGTATCTGCCTTGGATCTGTTGTATTTCAGTCTGTGTGGCACGGGATAATAACTAACTTTTAGTAAATAAGTCAAATGTCAGAAATAATAATGCTACTCGTAAGACGCGCGCGCAGTGCTAAATATTAAAATCGATTATTAATTCAATCTTTAAACTTAATCTAGTGTCGCGTTTTCAAAAATATTTTCATCTCTTAAAATTTTTAAATCAAGAAATAGGCAACGTTTGCCATTTTTTCTCTACGGACAATAAAATCAAGAAAAGGGAGAGATTGTTTATTCGGTGGCGAACTGTCGTAAAATAACATCTGGCGTAGGTAACAGTTCTGACTAAGGCAACATAAATAAACGCGAGGCTAACGCAGCCCGGAGCTTACAACTCGACTCCTAACTTTAAATTATGTGAAGGTGTGGTGGGAATTAACTAAGGAAAATAATTGTAGTTTTACATTTAAAAGCATCAAAATAATTATCATTATAGTTTATTATTTTGAGATTTTTAGTCAACGGTTGGAATTATTTTCTGGTTCTCTGAAGGACACTCTTCATTTCTTCATGACATATTATCATAATTCATCATGTGTAGATAACCGATTTATAGTTGCCAATATTTTTTTATAAACCTGATCCAAAAATTTCAATAATCCGGTAAAAGAAATTCGTTAAAGGTTTAATATTTAATTAATAAACTTTACACTTCAATTGGAATCATTAGATTGTACAATTTGAGCCGTTTTCTTCAATTAATCGCTTTTATGAATATACCTTTAAAAATCTAACTACTAATGTAAAATACCATATTATTGGTATACAAAGTGCCGAACTCAAATGAAAATTAACCTACTACAATTTCCAGGGATTTATACATTTTTGTGAACAATCTTCAAGATTACTCAGAATAAAACGGCATTGCTAAACCGTTTATCTAGTGAGTGGATGGTAAAAACGGGGAACAAAAAATGGCAGCGCGTTGGGCCGCGCCTGCGCCACATCTGGAGGAGCACTGCATCTCATTATACGGAGCCGTCGCGGCTGAATGGACGCCCGACCCGTGCCCTCGCCGAACAATGCTCCTAATATAACTATATTATTTGGACATTACATTGTTTCTTGCTATTAGCTATATTGTTCTTCGGTTCCGACTTGTGACTTTGTACTAACTGTGTTTTTCGAGTATTTTTATTTCCTTCACAGGCAACGCCGATTCCAACGCTGATGAAGCTATCGATTAATTGATTATTGTATTTATTTTGTGTACATCTACATCTTGTTTCATGCCTGTTCACGATTGCTTACGAAGAAGGATAAAAATGAGTGATACTATTAAGCCTCGGTAAGTATGTAAAATTTGGTAATTGATATATAAAATCTTACTTCATATAACGTGTTTTAGGAATTACCTAATTTTACAGATTAGTCTCAACAAAATTTATTTTGGTATATTTTGTGAAAACTATAAACATGTTATTTCGTAGTAGCAGTAAGTCTTTGTCATGTTGCCAAATTAAAAGAAACGATCCAAATTAAATTATTCGAAAGCTATGCAGGAATAGGTAACTAAAACCTTATATATAAAAACGCTGCACAAGCACAGCCCGCGGGTTCGCCCGCGTGTTGGTTGGATATGACACGGGAACGGAATACAAGTATCCTATGTCTTACCTCAGGTCATGGTCTATCCGTTTGTCGAATTTCATCCAAATCTTTTCAGCTGCAGTGAAAAGATAACAGACAGACAGCGTTACTTTTGCATCTATTATATTAGAAAAGATGACGATTTTATTATATGTAAGGAACAACAGACAGAAATCGTAATCTTCAGAGATACAGTTTTTGCAAGAGCGGGTACATAACAGGTAGATAGTATTTGATCCGACATTTGCAAGCATCCTGAACCAAACAAAATGACTTTGATTCTCATACGGGACTCTATTGAAAGGAATATATTGATTTTCGAATTCTCATTGAATATTCAATGATCAAAAGGTAAATTTTAAATAACTCCGAAAACAGCGATCATTAACCAGGTTCCGTTCATTGTTCCAAGAGGCGAGGGGGCAGCGGCGGGACTAGGGCAATGACAGCGCGCGCGCATTGCGATCACAACCACGCACACAAGCGAACACTCGAACTGGCGCGCCCAGCGACCAACTCGATGCTCCAAGTGACCAACAAGACACTCAAGAAGGGCGAACCTTCAAGAAAGCCGACCCAACTTTACTCACCGCCATAGATTAAATAATAATTACCCACAAATCAACATTCTACCCGATCCGCGCCCTTTAATAGCGAACGCCTTTTACCATCGCACAAAAGAATCTTCTATGAGAAAGGGATCTTGACCTACCAGTTTGTTCGGTACGTTCGACTCTCAAAAACAATTTATTCATGCATCCATGCAACGACTACGACCAACAAAAGAATTTAAAACTAGACAGGGGGATAATGAATACTAGACAAAGGGCATTTTAATAGAGTTACTTGCGTGCAATTCGGTTTAGTGATTTTATTGAAGTTGAATGTAAGAACGGGCTTGTAGGAATATAATAGAAACGTGCTGTATGAATGATAGCATGTGCGTCACAAACCATGCTGTAAACTATTTTTTATGCACGGTGTAGTTTTTTTCATAGACTATACATAGATACAAGACTGAATCGGTAGATGTCTTGTTATTCGTGGATGACGTGCGAAAATAACCACCAGACGAATCGTTGGCAGCGCTCCAGAGGCCACTGAAAGTCTCCGACGGCGTGCCTCACTCTACATACATTTCCATACATTATGCGTAGATACAACTTACTAATAAATTACTAATTGGTTCATCACACCTAGCTTTGCCAGGGAATAAGAATGCACAAACCTTCAATATGTGCTTAAATACCTGTGTGTCTACTTGTCTAGCTAGTAAAGCGGTGTTTATACATGCTTGTGATTAATTTCATTTATATTTATATTCTATACTAATTATAAAGAGGTAAAGTTTGTGAGGTTGTAGGAGTAATCTCTGAATCTACTGAACCGATTTTAAAATTCTTTCACTAATAGGAAGCTACATTATTCCCGAGTGCCATAGGCATTATTTACGTGCTCGTGGGGTAATTTCCGACCAAAACGCGAGCGAAGCCGCGAGCAACAGCTATACCTAATAATTTTGTAATGTGTATTTCACAAGATACAGTTTAATATTTTTAATTAAAACTAAAAAACAACAAATAAATAATTGTACCTGTTGTTCAGTGGTTAGAACTTATAGAAGGACATAGACTTCTTTTGATCCTGGATATTTGATATACATTGAATAAATACGAAATACACGCAGACGTAGTCACGGGCAACATCAAGTGCTGAGTAGAATAGAAAGTGTGAATTAGCAAATTATTCAATACAATCAACGAAATATTGGTCGTTTATTTTACTGTCAAGAAAATGAAATGCGATATTACCATTGATAGATATCGTGGAACTATCGGCAAAACAACAAACAGTTTCAGCTACGTACACTAGATGGCGACACGAGGGTGATTTAAATGCGGAGTTTATAATGAATCACACACAAACACACTCATCCGCAGTGCGATATTGATTGTATATATAAGTTAAAAGACTATAAAGTACCTAAGTCTCTTTTCACAAGAAAAAGTCGATAAAATATTGAATGATAGTAAAAATATATTTTTGATATAGGTATTCATTTAATTCATTTATATTGACTAGGTATTGCATTTTAGCGAGAACGAATCGTGACCCTTACAGACAAAATAATCGCAGTAAAATAAACGAGTTGACATTTGACATCAATCGCTGCAGTTAGGATGAACTATTTAAAATAAACCTACACATCACAGTTTAAGTATGTGATGAGCTAATTTTTGCAATGCGTTTTGTTAGTTTGTGCCAGCAAGTTACTGAGCCGAAACAAGAAATTCCATAAAAGTATAGGAATAGTGAGCTCACGACAAAATACTTAATCGTAAAGAGTCAATTAACATCCAGTCTAATAACAAACAATACTGAAAGAAATGTATCCAATAATGAGTTTGTTAATGAGCTCACAGCAGTACCAGTATTATTTCTGTCTTTGTTTTCTCGCTCCATATTTGTTTTCTCTTCTAGTTCAATCAGTACGAATTATAAAGCACTTTACGAAACAATTTGTTCTGGCACTTATGTGGTTTTATAAATGGCCGCTGCGTCTTGCTTCTTACATATGTACCTATGACAGTGTAATGCACGACGAATATTCATCTAAAGATTCCAAATCATTCCAAAATAGTGTTTAGTAACTTGGCTTACATAATGTTCCAAAAGTGTTTGATGAAAATGTTAACAAATGGATCTTAGATTTTAGAGCCACAAGTAACAAATTGAGTGCTCTGATTGGATTATTTGAATACACATATCCAAAATTCTAATTTAAATCACCTTATAGATTTTTTTATGTGACAGTCGAGGTAGTATTTATAGCCCGATCTTCAGTTACCTACAATAATGTTACTCCAACAGTAATTTAAAAGGTGCGTTATAAAATTGGATACTTCTAGATACTGCAGATGAATGTCTTACTAATTAGTGAATGATTTCGAAGTATTAAACCTGTTTATACTTTCGCCAAATACTTTTGGAACGAAGAAAAGTTTCTTCGGGTTTTTATTTTTAGTAATTATGTGTTATTTATGTCTTCTAAAGGCTTTTTACCAAATTTTTACTAAGGTTTACTTTTTTGCCTAGTACTAACTGGGTTGTGGAGATCAGATAGGCAGTCGCTTCATATAAAATACAGGTATTCAGCTGCGTCTGGTTGGGAAGCCGACCCTAACATAGTGGGAAAAGGCTAGGCAAATGATGAAGAGCTTTTTATCAGAAAAAAAAACTGGTTTAGATCGACCGCTTGTCCGTGAAGACTCTATCTTCTTAGACGAAATTAAAAAATGTAAACCTCGTAATAGTACCAACTAACTGAAATACTCATTAAACCGTCCCACTATAAACAAGAGGTTCCACTTTAGGATATTAATAAACGATATTACGTACTATTAAAAAAAAAACTTATTTGTAACCGACTTCCAAAAGGACGAGGTTATCAATTCGTCCATTTTTTATGTCTCAACCCGACGCGGCGACGGCTAGCTGAATCCTGCTACGTGTATACTCTTTCAGGAAAAGCATCTCTAGGTGATAATTTAACTTACTAAAACAAAAACACAGCTCAAACCTTTAGGTCTAGAAGCATGACATTTTGCACAACAGTTCCTAAGTAAGGATATTTGAAATTTCTTCCACTTAAGTATATTTGTATTGAAGTTCATATTTTTATCATATTAAAATCGTTCTAGTGAAAATACTTAAGATAAACATAAACATAATCGCGAAACATTGACACTTCGGAGCGTAGCGAGTTTGTCCATTTGAGGATAAACAAACATCTGCCATTATAAGACTTCCTTTGTTTAAACAGTCATTACGGCTATTATTTACTTAACTTTTAGGGCTCGTATCTTAAACAAGTGAATAAGTAATTAGTGGCATATGTGTATGTTGGGGCTGGGTAACCGGGCGGCCCCGGGAGCCATCACCGACGCGCCTGCGACCACCCGTCCCGGCCGGCGCCCACCCATCGCACAATAAACCGCCACAAAATTATCTTTTCAAACAATTAGCTGAGACTTATTACCCAACAAAATGTTCGCTCCGCAGAAATATCGGCGTAATTAAACAAGCTGTAATTAAACCAACGTTTCTTTTTAAAGATATGAATAATAATGTTAACCGTATTTAGATAACAACATAGGGAACATGTCTGCCCCTTAATGTATGCTTTGACGCTGCGAAAATCATTGGATTACAAAAAGCTTAAGAGTCGCTGCACAAATGTCAACTAAGCCAAGGACAACCACGTTGAGATGTGGAAAGAACACAACTGACCATCACCGTGGTATTGGGCTGGCACCAGGTGGTCTAGCCCAGCACCACCTGCCAATCGGACGTAACCTGTAGTAGCCTATACGAGTATGGATAGCGGTTTATCTACGAAAGTTGTGATCGAGTGGCGCCCATGGACGCGGAAAAGAAATGTTGGTCGCTCGGTGGGAAGATGGGTAGGTGACATTGTTGCCATGCGGGAGAAAAATCTAGATGAGGCGGGCACAAAGACGTGGGGATTGGCCACAATAAATGCCTATATCCAGCAGTGGGTGTATTAATTCAGGTTGTAAATGACGACGCATTCAAGTAGGAGTCTGTACCACTTACCAATTTGCGTATGAATTAAAAAAACCCGGCCAAGTGCAAGTCGGACTCACGCAAGAAGGGTTCCGCAACATAACATAAAAAAAAAAAAAAATCTTAATTGGCGTCAAATATGTATGTATGGACACCCTTTAATTTTCAACTTTTTTATTTTTTCTAATGTTTCCTTTATTTGTGCTATAAGGCTTGCTTTTTGCCAAATTTCATGATTCTAGGTCAAAGGGAACCCTACCCTACCTCTACCCTCCCTTGTTAAATCGCATAATATGCGACATTAACGAACATCGCGTTGACTAAAATACTCAATTTGGTATACATTTCACCTTGATACCGCCACTCATTCCTGAGAAAAAGGGTCTTGACAGACAGACAGACGGACAACAAAGTTATCCTATAAGGGTTCCGTTTTGCCGATTGACGTACACAACCCTAAAAAGTAATGTCATACTGTTTACTTAGGCATCTACGTAGGTACTTAGGCATATATGTACGTGCCAAGTTTCTAAGGAATGAGATTTTCAAACGAAATTCCCTCTTCTTCTCTAACCTTTTAAGGTATTATTTTTTCAAAGTACAGAAAGACTTTAGACCTATATATAAATGTATAATACAGATGGTTTGGTTTATGTACCTTCACCAGTTTCGGCTCAGCGATTATGAATCAGATATTCAAAAACTTAACGTAACTCTTACCTCTTCATAATTAGTAGATGCTGATGAGACACTCGGTACCGTTAGACAACAGATAAATTGCTGAGGTGTGCTACTGCTTTTTTTTTGAGATGAGTCACAAATATTATAATAGGTTTAAAATACTAACTACTACTACTAAAAATACAAAGCACGTGTTCTCCCCGTCATTGCAATAGTTGGTTTGTTCTAGATCATACCTGGGAATCTTCTAGTTACGGAGATATTGGGGGTCAAAGATTCAACTATTTCACAGGTTTTTTTTTTAATACAACATTTTAATTATGTAACTTTACTTGAAATACCTCCATGACCCCCGTACTATTCAATGTATCCATCTATCAGCACAATCATCTGAGTGTGTTACAACGAGTCCTACCGTAATACGTGATTTTTCACCAAAAAAAAAGTCAGTTCCCAGCAATTCTTGTGTCAAGTTACTTAGTTTGATGTACAGAATGCTTGGTAGACGACTTCGTGAAGGGTCTGCTTACACCCTGTATGATCCGAATGTATTAGTGGAACAAGAGGGTTGCAAAATAAACTACAGTAAACAGAACACTTCCAGGGCAATAAAAAATAGAACTTGTACACCTAGCATATGATATCATAAAAATCCTCGAGATTTCAAGAAGAGAGCGTGCTCTAAGGAATATTTTTAAGGCAAATTCTTTAGGATTCTTTATAGTTCTGTGGTATGGTCTGTGGTTAAGTGTGGTAACCAGGACGTGGGTTTCGTCGCTAAAGAATAACAGCCACATGGATCGATCTTTGAGGTTAATCAGTGCTTGCCGAGGTCTGTCCGTGGATGGGCCCCAACATTACACACCGAGTAGCCTCCGTTCCCCGGAAAGCACGTTAAGCCGTTAAGGCTGACAACCATTCTTACCAAAGCTAAGGGTATCGTATTATCCACTTTGCCCAGGTGGTCTACCATGACGTCTTAAAGCAGGAGCAATTCCAGTGCGGGAAAGAGATGGCGCTAGACGACCTGTATAGCTCTGTCTCTTTCCCACACTGGAATTACTCCTGCTTTAAGATGTCATAGTAACCCCCCAGCTCCGTGTAAAATATTGGTTCTGATGCATCCGGTTAGGCTGGAAGCCGTGAACAAAATTAGTTGGGAAAAGGCTAGACGGAAGATGATATGGCCACTAAGATCTCGGTGATCTAGGACTAACAGTAACAGCAAGTAAGTATACCGACCCGACAAACACGACTAGTCGTCGGCGTCGTCTCGTGTCTTATTCGCGTGTTTTCAAAATTGCGTTCTACGTTATCATTATTTTTATATATAGAAACTTACTCACTTTTAGTGGACCGCTTTTACTTATAAATGTAGGTACACTCGCCAGTGCTTTACATGACGTTTACCAAAAATATGGCTCTATCACTCATTTACCTTCGGGGTCGGCTTCGTTTGTCATTCTGTTATCTTTCCGTGACTAATGACCATTAAAAATGCAAACCCAGTAGCGGTTTCCCGAAGATTTTTTGTCAAAGAAGTTTATATTTCTTAGTTCGTGAATTTACTGTAAATTGTCTAGGTATTGGTATGTATAAATTAGGTCTAGTATCACCCATTTCAAGGAATCCACCCAATTAACAATCATTCTGTATAACACTAGCAACACTGACACTGACTATTGAGTAGATTTATGTACTTAAAAAATGACTAGGGATGGAGTATGAGAGAGTATGAGGAACTTTCTACCTGTACCCTGTTTGAAAGAAAGAAAAGAAAGAAAGAAAATATATTTATTTGTCGCAGGGACATGACGTGCATCATACAAAATGATAAAAACACAAAAAAAAAATAACAATAAACATACAAAGCATAAATTTAAAAAAAAAGACGTTCGTAGCGTTCGTAGTTCGTGTTTCTCTTACTTCTAAATATTGTTATTCTTGGTGGTCGTACTTTTGCCAAATAACCATCTTATATAACGTACCTAAGTAAAACGTGACCTAAGCCAAAATGGTTGTATTCATATACTTTGTGTCCATATCGTGGTGATGGTTAGAATTGCTCACTTCATTTTGTGTTAGACCATTTATGAAAATTAAAATATTAAAAGGTGATTGAATATAAATAGCCAGCTGAAACTAACTATATCGTTTAAATGTCAATGTTTGATGATATGCCAACGTTTAGCCATATTTACTAGATTACATTACGACAATCACATACAATTTTATGTTTGTTATTAAAACATAGGTGAAAAAGACGTTTGTATAATAAGTATGTAAGCACAGGCCCCGTTAAATGAAAATTACTCGCAATTGACGAGTTTTCCAGCACTTATTTAAATCGAAAGCAAATTCAATCATTTGTCTTTTCAAACAAACGTTTAAGTTAGTTTTGAAAACAAAGTCTAGTTACGAGGTGGCCATAACGCAAATAGCAGTCTTTATATTTTCTTGGTAGATGATAGCAATCGTTACAAGGAAGTGGGCTTCCCAAGGAGACCCGTGGCGCGAGCTATTGTGCAAAATGACTTGGATGTGCTGCAACAGCGCACGTGGGACTACAACTAACTGCTTTCAAAAATATTGCAAGTGGATTCCTGTTGTATTTACCCTTTATGCTTCAGACTGTGTATTGAATGGCTATGACGACAAACATGCTCCTTTATGCGTACAGACATAAAAATATACACGAAACTCGATAAAGATAAAGAAGGCTCGATAATCTAAATATATCTAAGGCTAATAAAATCATTAAGTCTATCTGAAAACAGATTATAGGATAAGCATGGAATCAGGGGTTACTTTGCGGAAATCCAGGATTATAAAATGTCAATTTAAATATTTAGTTTTAACTGGCGGAATTGAAACTAAATATTAAATGCAAAGCGGCATATAAAGCCAGGTCAGAGGCCCATGGGCCGCATAAAAACTCTGATACCAGGGGGCCTAAAATGGAAGCTTTTCAATAAAATTTAAAATTCTTAAAATGGTCTTTATAGTTATGAACACAAAGTCCATGATAAGAGTTTTAAATTTTTAACGTGATTCGTATTATGATTCCGATAAAGTGGCCATTTTAGGCCCCCAGGTTAGGCTCTAACCACACGATAAAGAAGAGAGAAACTAAATATTGAAATTGCATAAAATGTCCACCTTCAATTGACGACTAACTCGATGCTGATTCTATACAAAAAAGTATTAAGAAGATTTGAGATGGAAAACTAAGGAATCATTTAACTAACTCTAAAATTCAGGTTCTTACAAAAAATGCCAGTGACACTTAAATCGATGGCGAACTCACATCTTTTTCCAATTCTTGACCAATCAAAAATAAACAGATTTTGGGGCATTTTCTGAAAGAAATTGCGTATACTTTACCGAATTTTTCCTTTTGACCTCATTTGGTACAGGACTGTGAAAACATTAAAGTTTTCGTTTGTAACAGGAAAATCATTATCTGCTTAGCCTTTACCCAACTATGTTGGGGTTAGCCTCCAGTCTTACCGGAAGCAGCTGAATACCAGTATCTTTCATGGAGCGACTGCCTATCTGTCCACTACCTCGTTAGCACTACGTGTAATACGGTACCCCTTGGAAAGACTGGTCGTCAGACTATCGGGCCACTGTTACAAAGGTAGTCACCTTTGTAACAGGAAAATATACGAGACTTCCTTCTAATTTTATTAATAGTCTGTCCATAATTCTATTACAAACTAAATACCAACTGAAAGTTCTGGCCATGAGAAAAATCGCAGTTTCAGTGGGAAAATACTTATTCTAAATATTTATTTGGGGCTCAATGTTGGTGTAACGTTTCAAATAGTTCATGATCTTAAACTATCTGGTTCGATTTATTTAAACAGAACTGATGGTCAGACGTGTCCCGAATTCCGGGGGCCCCTAAGGAAAATAATAAATGTTCCTATCAGAAAAATGAACATATTTTGTCCTTTTAGGAGAGGGGCAAATATGGGATATAATTAGTGATGGGCCGATTATTGGCCAAGCCGAACATTGCTATCGCTGGACTTCAGGGGGATTTCGCAATGTCCGTTTCATGTACAAATGAGTCGCTCACATTGAGTACATCATAAAATGTGTTCCTTCTATTTTTTTTTTTTTTGCTTGAAAATCATATTTATCTTGATATACATAAGTTCAATTATTGACTACCAAAAGGAAGAGTTCCGATTCCTAGATTATAAAACAAACTGTAAGGCTGATTAAAAAGTCAAAATAATAAACAATAAAGGATAAATCACTCAAGCCGACAAGTGTACGACTATTTGCCGACTACAAATAAGACCGGATAGTCGGCAACTTCTTGATACATCTCTAGAAACAATGTCTTACAAAATAGTTTTATAATTTGGCAAAGAACGAAGATATGAATAATTATTTATTTTGTAGACGTATTATTACGAATTGAAAATGGTTATCAATATAAAGACGAGTCTTGATGAATTGAAACAGATCGAAAAGGTTCCCAAGGAATTTTATGTTGCGAATAATCCCAAAAGCGGCCGACACAATTCTTCATTTCATTCACGTTCCCTTGCGATGAAACTTTTTCTCTGCAATTTTTCTGTGGAGGGCGGGGAGTTATCAGGTGGGGCGCTTTGCGAGTCGCAGCACGTAGCGGGCCGGGCCCCGCGCGCCCGCCGCCGCCCGCTGAATACAAACTTCATTAGCCGTTTGATAATTAGCCCGTTAAACGCCCCTCACTCAACCAGCCACCGTCTCTTAAACCAACGATATCTGTACATGTTCCAACATCATGTCTTAAATAAATGACTCTGAAACAGTCGTAGGTACATTAGGTGACTTACATAAGAAATCAGACTATTTTATCTTCAAGGGCAAATGAGAATAGAAAAGTTAGCCGATTAAAGCGGTTTTCCTGAAACTTATTTCGCAATTGGAACCGAACTTAAAAGAGGAAAGTACGGATTGACTTCATGTTTACTGTTCTTGAGTAGTTAGCAAATATTTTGACTTCAAATTAATTTGAAAATAATTTAAGGAGCAAGTACACAAAGCAGTATAAATCCAGGATTTTAAATGAATCGGTAAATTAATTCACTAACCTCGACCAAAGAGCACCCCTGCCCGAACGGATAATAAAAGTGACAATTTAACCGGAACATCTCCGGAAGGAAAGGACGAAACAAAAGAAGCTCCAATAAGCGAGGAGTAGAAAGAAGTTAGGAAAATTAGGAAACAATGAAGCAGGAAACGTGTTTCCTCGGCGAATGGCAATGACGCGGACGGACGGCGGTGCGCGGCGGCGCGGCCCGGCGGCGGCGGCCCGGCGCGCTTCCAGCTAACGGGGTTAGCTACACGCTCGCAGCCTGATCGATACATGTTATCTCTACGAGATTCAAATTGATACGTCTTAATCATCTCAACAAAACGTACAACAAAATTTCATTATGTTTAACAATTCTAAACTAGGTGTATAGACGAGGAATAATATGTTGAAATGAAAACTCGACAATTTCTTTTGAAGTAACGTAGCTGTAAATCTGTCTGGAATGGATATGGTATAATATTCATTGCATAACATTGGTTTGTGATTTTCCTGCAAGGCACTGAACTGACTTTGATAAACGATGTGTTATTTGGTTGATCTCCTCACGGAATTTGTGTATTAAAAAATGTGACAATATTTTAAATAACGTAGGTACTAAGTGTAATCCATAATATAAATGGTGTAACAAGACCCTTAAGGAAGCCGAAAGGTACTTGTTCTCCCCGTTATTGCGATGATTTTTTTGTTCTATACATATTGGGGGTCAAAGTCCCATCTTTTTCACAAGTTTTTTTTTAAATACTACCGTAACCCTCGTAACCGTCCGTTTTACCGTAAGATTTTTACCAGCACAATGTTTTGAGTCTAGTGAATAGTCCCGAGAATTCCCAGTACCGAAAGTAAAGGGAAATCCAGGAAATTTTCATAGATTTAGGAACCGGGATTTTTAAAACCAAATCCCGGTTCTTTCAGGAAAAGATGGTTCAAACAATCAATAATTTATTTGTTAAAAATAGGTATGTTTACAGATAGTATGTTTTCTAAAAATATGTATACTTTGCGTTTAGAATATTTCTATTTTTTTTTCCCGAATGTCAGCTATGGATGGATATTCTTTCCGGACATTTGTGGAGTCTGAAGATATGCGAATACTGTTTAGTTGAAAACACTGTTAATGCTTTCGCGGTTTACCATTACCATAAAACGTGATCTTTCACCCTAAAAAAAAGTCGTTTCCCAGCAATAATTTTTGCGTAAACTTACTTAGTTTGACGTACATAATGCTTGGTTGACGGTTTCGTTAAGGGTCTTGTTACACCCTGTATATTAACCTAGATTAGCACAGAAATGTCTATGTTTTGACATGTCGCCACATCAATAGATTGCTCCTGGGTGGATCAGGGGTCGGCGCTCAAGTCAACATTGACAGTGGGCTCTTATTTAAACATAGCGAGTTGACATGTAAAAGAAATATACGTTATGAATAGAGTTTAGCCGGCAACGAGTTGATATTGTCCCTGTTTCAGAACCGAATGAAGTATACCTACTGTACAATGACATAATGTGCATAGTATTAATAATTTAATTTTTTTATTTGTATTTATAAATGATTCTGTTGATCAGGAAATCTTGTCAAGTAGTGAAAATGCAAATAGTATTAATATTTTATACAATGTGTAACAGAATAAACGCACAACCTCTTAAGGGGTCATTGTACTCATCATTATGAACAACTTTCACTATGGGACTAACCCCGAAACGCGAAAAAAAAAACAGCTGTTCAGTACCTTTTGTCGAATTATGCGCACAGAAATGTATGGGGCAGTCGATTTTTTTTTTTGCGATTTCAGTTTTGGTCCCATAGTGAAAGTTGTTCATAATGATGAGTACAATGACCCCTTAAGAGGTTGTGCGTTAATTATGTTACACATTGTATATCCAGATATGTTGCAATCGTAAAAGGTCACAGCAATTGTGCAATGGCTAAGCAAGAAGAAAGAGATAAATATAGTTTGAAAATCGTAAATTGAAAGAAAATGATAATGGATATTTTCAAATAGATTTGTCCTTACCGATTTTCAAGACTACTGCATAAGACAGATTGAATTAGTCTTCAAAGAAGAAACGAAGTAAGTAATTAGAAAGTGTGATATTAACATAATAATGACAGGTCGTGCATTGATAAACTTGAAATATATCGCTCCAAGAACGACAATAGATAGCGCCTGTTATAACGTTACACATAAATTAACGGAGCGCACAATTAACATTTCGAGTGCCAAGCACTCCGCCCGATGACATTCTCCAGTATCTGTGCTTATTTTCAACACACATATCACACTGCACACATACATATTTGTAATACTTTGTAGCATTTCATAAATCTTTTACTATAACAGAGATTTTCCTGTACACTATCCCGAAAAGAGCTAAGCTTTGAAATATAAAAAGCGGATAACTCTGCGGACCGAGTGTTGTGGACAGGGCAACACGATAAATGATATTATCCTCAAGACTGATACAGGAGGGCTGTGTAGCGATTGACAATAACATATGTAGCTACAGCGATAACATAATCCTTATCTATTCGATTTTAAGTACGTTGATATAAAATTTCAACCTTAGAGCTTGTAGAGTACATAAGCTCGAAGTACATTTAAAGTTGTGCACTTTAAATGTGCAAATGAGACATAACTTTCCCAGTCTGTTTACAGTCACGGTATGGAAAAGAAACTGTTTCATAAATTCATATTAAAAAGGATTAAGTACACCAATTAGAATGGACGTTAATTGTTTACTGTTAAAGCGTAAAATAGGTTTGTATTTTGAAATCGTGGAATCGGTTTGTTTTTATCATTAATGGGGTTTACAATTTGCAATAAAAATGGATGGATCGAACGCGGTGCGGCCGCGGAGCGCGGCGTGGCATGGTGCGGTGTGATGCGTGCGGCTGCGGCGCGGCGCGGTGCGTTGCGGACATACCGGCGGATATTTCGACGTAATTAAAACAAACAGGAGGAGGCTCGCCACTCCTCTCTAATTGCGTTCGTGTTGAAATAATCACGGAAACTGTGACAGGGTGTACCTACTATGTGTATCGGTGCTTACTGATTACGCAGATGACACACTGAAGCACAGACGCGGAATCAATTATCAGATAGAATCCGAAATTAGTGAAAAGTAATAAACCAAGCTAAAGGTATATTTATCACAGTTCTGAGAGCCAAAAACAGATGAAAAAGAGAGGTAAAGAAACAAAACTTAAAAGAACAATAAAATTCGTTAATATAAGTTTACCTATGGTTCATTCAAGACTAAATGGAAATAAAAAGAAAGGCTTTAAAAGATCTGACGATATAAAATGTAATTGCTTTGGCTAGGAACCAGGAACCGTAACGGCCTCTAACTCCACTCAATAGTAATACGAAAAGAAACGAAAGAGATAAGAATGAAGATATACCTACCCGAATAATGTCTTTTATATATTGAATTGGGTCACGGGGGAATCAGGGCTAAATTGCTAACGATATATCGACCTGTGAGGTTAAGCAACCATGTTGCGGTTAAGTCTCTGGTGGGTGACCCTTAGGGGGACATCGCAGCTTTCTACCTGCCTACTCATCACAAAGAGTAACCCCTTTGTGATGAGTAACTTATTAAACTCCAGTGACGTAGGAACTTAATGTGGACGTGAAGAGGTAGCTTGCAGGTCAGTTCGGATGCAAATACTTAATTGATATTGCTTATCAGCTCATTGCGCATTAGCTAAACTTGTCTTGACTTTTAGTAGTGTAGCGTGTTGTTATGGTAGATACATACGACATCTATCCCCATCTTAACCCGACTACAGCGACGCCAAAATGAAGGGTTATGATTTTAATAATAATAAACCATTTTTTTTTAGCAGTCTATGTATGTATGTATGTATATTTGTATTTACGTATGTTCTTCCGTAGCGCCTAAACTATTGATCCGATTTTGATGAATAAGGTGTCAATCGATTCGTTAATATGGCCCGGGTAACATAGGTTACTAACAGAAAAAAAACCCCGATTTTAATTAGAGCGTGATTTTTCAGTAGTCGTGGTTTTAGTGGTGTCCACACAAATTCTTGTTCAAGTACGTTGTTGAGATATTTTAACACATTTTTCAGTGTATTTAGACTGTATTTGATTATATTTACAGAACTTTTGCGAACAAATAACATTAATATTTGGATGGATAGTATTTGAACTACCACAAAGAATCGATAGCGATATTCCCTGAAACTGATTAAATTGCGTAGTTACAACATTTAGGCTGTTGTACAGTGTGGAAGGCATCGACGCACAAGCGGTTACCGCGTATTCAGTACACCACTTCGAACGTTTATTAAAAAAAATCTGCTGCACGAACATTTGTAGTTGTAAGTTGAATTTTATTTCTGGGTATGGTTCATTGTTTGAATAATTATTCAAACAATGAACTTAAATAAAACAAATTGAAATATTAAACTATTAAAACATGGAATAGGTCCCGCCTGCTTCCAAATGTGCTTGTTTTTTGCTTTTTAGTCGGGTTTTTTAGTTTTTGTAATTTGTTTTTTTTTTTTATATCCAGGTTTTCAGTTTCATACATTTTAAACGTAACGATTTAACTTCTTGATTTTTTTTTTCACTTTTGTATGATTTTTTATTTCGAATAACCAATAAACGTTATAAATTCTAAATGATTACTGTCATGTCTTTAGTGACACTCGCAAGATTAATAAGGCAAATCGATTAACCTAAGAATCATCAAAATCAGCCCACGTGTCTGGTCTCAGAGGGCCACAAAGGAACAAACACATGTATAGGCTGATAAACACATTACCCTCCTCAGTCGGGTAAGAAGTCGAACGACAAATACATATAAGTGTGTACGACAGTACAAAATCTATTTATGTTTATCTGTATATGCTTTATATAATTTTTGCAATATGCAGGCGAACACTAAGGACAAGTCTTGGCAATTTAACCATTACAATGCTGAAAATAACTATTCAAATAGGTGGGTGTTTGAGTTTGTATGGAAGAATCTTAACTTATGGTTCAATAATACTGAGTTTGAAACACAGTATTAATATCTACTGTTAACAGGAAAAAAGAATAATGAGTATTTGGTTTTTTCTAAAATCGAAATCTTTTTTATCGCTTGGCTTGATTAACTGCAAAAGACTAATGGCAACATCCTGCACGATTTTCCAATTGTGTACCGCTTTGGGCGAGAAGAGGGGATACAGTTCACATGGCAATTCTTATTCCTTTGATGTACAAACTTCTAACTTGCCTTACCTTTAAAGTGAATGAAAAGGGTGTTGAATTAGGAAAGTTACAAAATTCATGCGTATGAAGTGCTAGTTGCACACAATAAGAACATTTTTGATACATTGCCTCAAGTGGAGGAGTACACCTACATAATACTTTATGTTGTCCATTATCTAGTAATGTTTTGTGTATATCTTTTGTTGGAGATCCTAAAAGAAATAAATGTACAAATAATATAGTGTCACATTGCTAGGTTTCCAGAAAATAATTCCTCGACTAGCGCTGTACTGTCCTTACACAGTTTATTTTCCGCTAGCTACTAAGTGGGTAGTAAAAAAATATGTTCTACAGAGGGGAATTATTCAAATTTAGGTTAGCCAATTTATTTAATTATTTTATCATTGTAAACACAAGAGAGAACAGGAAACACCATTACATAACTTAGAATACATACTTACTTGTTTAAGTATTTTACTGTATTTTTTTAATTTATTATTTTGATGGTCAGATTTAATGATCTTTATTAAATTAAATTGTTGACAGTTATAATCTTTTACTCTGGACGCTCTTAATGTGCACGTCTTTCTACATCGTTCTCACGTATATGTATAATCTCAACATGAATGATGTAACCAAGATCTTGTAACAATATTTTGATTGAAAAGAGTGTCCATGGAGTTTCTTGCCCATTCTTCTCCATAGAGATCTACGCTTTGGAATGGGCAACTACAGTACTTTCACAAGTTATTATGCCTTGTGTCTGTGACTGTAGCTTCGCCTTTGTTTTTCTGACTTTCAAAAGTGCCTGCGAAGGTCTAATTGAAATAAACGCTTTGAGTTTGAGTTTATTGACATTTATTTTGTGAAGTATTATTTATTAATTTTATTTGATTATTGTGAATGTAAGGACCATGTGGGTAATTTATTTTCCCACGATTGTCTGGCAGTTTGAGTACTTTATGCGACCTACCCAAATGTCCTTTCTTTGTTATTGTTCGTCGTGTCGTTGAGCCCCTTGAGTTATAAGTCGAGCAACACGATAACTGACAAATGCTTGCACTAAATGGACAGGTCCACTCAAATCTGTGTGGTTCTTTCTTCAAGAGACCATCTCAGACACTAATCTGCATAGTCCTCATGTGAGTTGACCAAGAGTATGTCTGGACTTGAAAAGAGACTATGACCTCTGAGTTTGTTTCGGCTGTTTCTTCTAAGAGTAGTCAGGTACGAAAGACCGGCAACATCTAGTTTAAAAAAAATTACATGTAAAAGTGTTTGTAAAAACCTATTTGCATAATAAAACTCATTTATCGTATAGGCTGAGGTTAAATACCTAGTAGTTAATACCTAGCCGTAAATAAACTGCGCTAGGACTATAGCTGTACGACTAGCTCCTACACTACACAGTCGGCAGTCCGCACGCGTATATATATATTGTGTATATTTACGTTGTTAGCTAATTTACCTGTGAAAACGAAAAAATCTGACGTCGGGGAAACGTTAAAAAAAAACAAACGAATTGTTGTTATAACTGTTACATAAACAGAACAGGTATTTGAGGTGAGATCGCCGTGTTAACGTTGATCCAAGCCACAGGTCGCCGTCACAATTTAAATCACGTTTCAGCTGAACTGACAGCCAGGTTAGGCTGAAAACACCGGCTTCAGGAACTAACACTACTCATATTAAAGTCGAAAAAGATATAACATTTACCGATACTTATCTATATATGAAAGCTATAATATTATACAGACGAAATACAATTACGTTCATTAATCTTCCGATAAATTCGTCGATGAACAAAAGAGTCGACTCAGCGAATGGATATCTGCGACATCAGCCTAAAAGCTCAAAGCGGGGACTTTATTGTTGGTCGATAGACATTCAATGCGGACATCGCTTTTTCCGATATTTGAATAGACATATAGTGAAATTGTATGAAAAGTTTCAATTTGGTCGAACGAATAAAATTTTGTTTTTTTGCCAGAGTATTTTTAATACTGTTATATAATTGATAAAAAATGTTATTGTCAGGAACATGAATGACTTTTGAACGTACGCGTTACTTTTTATTGAGTTAGCCGTGTTTATTAACTTTTAAAGCACTACAACGTCCAAAATGTATGAACTGTGAGAGACTCTCCAGGATCAAACTTGACACTTTATATCTAAGTATTAGTTATTTCATTTCAATGAAGTGAGATTGGGTTCCGTAACCAAATGACACTAATGGAACCCTCATAATTTTGCTATATTCGTCTGTCAATCCGTTCGTATGTTACAGTAATTTTACACCAAAATTGAGAGATGAATTTGGGAAAGAATGTGCATTCGATGAACTACTAAAAACTGTGTAGTGAATAAATGAATTTAAAAAAGGCCCATATACGTGTAACCGAGGGATGAGAAAAAGATTATGATGTTGATAATTATTAATATCCTTGGTATATTGGCTTGCAATTACAAAAATAACGTTGTTTTTCTATTCATTTCCACTAAGGAACCCTTCTGTGCGTGGTCCAACTGACACTTGGCAGGCTTTGACTAATAAAGCTTTTTAGTATAATGAAGTAGTACTATGTCAGCGCAGAAACGGTTATCTCTATTTAATAATAATATTCATTTCTAACTCATCGAAGGTATTAGGTATTTATATGCATAAAACGCTGGTGTTCCAGAAAAATAAATTATTTTCAGAATGCTTAGTATTTATGTATGTCCAGGAAAGTCATTTGTAATCTTTAAGAATCTATTCTAAACCATAAATCGCAAAGGTCGTGGAATGAAACCAAGAGACAGTCGAAATCATGACTGGCAAGATCCTAGTTTACTTTTTTATTAAGTATAGTTTGTGATTACTTTGATACAGCTATTAATAGCCATCAATAAGGTTAAGAAACTGTAGTACTGCTGGTTTATAATGCTACTACACCAACTCTGGAAGCTGTGGACATACTGATATTGTTAGTCTGCGTCATCCCACTGCTGAGCAAAGTCTCTCCCAATGACTTCCAGTTGTTTCTATCCAGGGCTAATGTTGTCGACATATAAACAAAAATCACCGTCAGTTTCACCGTCTGCAGCTTACCAGTACTGGCTACGCAGCATCAAAATCAAATGAAATTATCATAAGGATGGAATTCACCAATAGAGCTCAGGACCATATCCTACCCTAACGAAAGGTGCAAACGAAAGGTGTGCAAATTAGTACAAAATAGAATTTAAAAAAAAAACAAACATAATTCTTTATTTAAAATCAACGCGGGAAATGAACCATATTAAAAAAACTGGCCAAGTGCGAGTCGGATTCGCGCACGAAGGGTTCCGTACAATTATATAAAAAAATAAAATTACGTTTGTTGTATGGGGGAGTCCCCCTTAAATATTTATTTTATTCTGTTTCTAGTATTTGTTGTTATACCGGCAACAGAAATACATCATCTGTGAAAATTTCAACTGTCCAGCTATCACGGTTCATGAGACGGCTGACAGACAGACGGACAATGGAGTCTTAGTAATAGGCTTCCGTTTTTACCCCTTGGGTACGAAACCCTAAAAACACTGTTTTCCACAGATTATCAAGTTTTGCCAACATAAATGTAAGTAGAAGGAAGATAATTTTTTTCGGGATTTATTTGAGAAATTTTAATTGTACGTGTACCTTGTATCTTATCTGCTAAACTGGTCCCTGATTTTATTCGGAGGCATAAGTGACTATGTGCCAAATCTGTTCACTCATTCAATACAATATTCATTAGTTATTTGCAAGCATTTTATATCACGTGAAGTTTACGCAGGTAAACGCATCATGAATATGGAATCTAATTTTATTAACCAATGAAGGCACTTGACGTTTGGTCTGAATGAGAGCCTATGTAAAATATTGAATGGCTATTGGTTTCATAGCTTTGTCAATAGACACCCTAGGTTGCCGAACTCTATGCGGCTACAACCTTTCTATTTGCAATTGTATGAGACAGGAGGCTACTGCTTAAAATCTTAAATAAATAAAAACTTTTAATTGATAGATGAATATGAAGTAAATCATGTGAAGAGCCATTTTAATTACATGTTTGATAAATAAAACATGGTGCTACGCTGTTGTTGGAAGGTTGCGTCGTGTAGGTATAATTGACAAGTTTATCTTCTAAAGAAAGGTTTCCGACGAAAAGTAATGTCTTAATTTAGTATTTTTCTATACTGTAGGGGTTAAATATTAAATACTATACTAGCCGTGCCCCGCGGTTTCAATATTTTCCGTTTTGCCCGGCTCCTAAGAGTTATGTCCTAATTTTAAATAGCCTATAACATTCTCAAGTATTAGGCTATCGAATGCAAAAATAATTCTTCCAATCCGACTGGTCGTTCCAGAAATTAGCGCGTTCAAATAAACAAAAAACCAACCTTTATTATATAAATATAGAAGATTTGGTAATTCTGGGAGGGATTGCCATCATACATCCAACGAATTAATACACCCTTGTTTCCTTCATATACTTGTTGGATAGTTAATGACGATGCTTTAAGGTAATTTCTGAATCTTTTAAAAATGTAGCATACATACAACAGCATAAAACATAAAACGTTAAGCTCTCTGGTGGCTTCGTACCGTAAAGCCGCGTTAAGAGATTAATGTGTTAAAAGTGTTGAAAACCTGAGGGAATCTTAATGGGGTTATTAAAAAGAGCATCAAAGTCTCGAACAAATCTGAAATAAAAAAGTCAGAGGACGCAAACAGAAGTAGTCTGTCGTTGGGAAGATGTGAAGAAAAGTTTTAGACGAAGCAGGTAGATGTGTGCGGCGGGTGGGCTGTGGGGCTGTGGGCTAGCATGCGCGGCGGCCGGCAGCGCGGCCCGGCGCGGTGCAGACGCGGCAGACAGTGCGGCTCGCGCGGCGGCGCCTGGGGGGCGAGGGGGTGCGGGGGCGGCGCGGCGGCGCGATGCTGCGCGCCTCTCAGTCGAGACGCGAGGCCCGCCCGCCCTAGCCGCCCGTGCTGCCGCCCGCCCGCCCCGCGCGCTCGTCACGCGTCGCTCTCACGATTCGCTCTACCTACGATCGTTAATTACATCCCTATGCCGGATTCGCATGTGTACTTAATGAATTATCACATTCGGCGAAATTTTAAGAATTATCTCCTCATCATTTGGGCTCACACGCGCGTATAGTTGTCGAGTATTTTCGAAGCTTTTGGATGGACCGGAAGGGGGGCGGGAGGGTCGACGGATTCGGAGGGTCGCGGGGCGCAGGCCCCTCGCGACGCGGGGTTAGTAGGTTCGCGATGTCGCGTCGTCGTCGGTCGGAATGCATTCGCGAACGTAGAGCGGCGACCTGAGGTGCCGCCGCGAGTCTCACCTGGCCACTCGGGGTCGGTCACCTCTTTTATTAATGAAAATTCACTCTAACATTTCGCCCCATTTTGGACTTTTATTCCCGGCTGCAACCTTCGAGCATAGAATTATTTTTGGGTCAAACATGACGAGATGCAAGGTCAAGCCTGCTAGGTGTCAACGAACCCCTCGTCCGGTGCCTACGTCAGGTCGATGACGTTTAGGTTGACAGCCCAAAACTTTTAAGATTGTCGTAGCACCAATGACTCCTGTAACCGATCCCTGACCTGAAACTTGACTGTGTAGTGCTCTCGTTAGATAAAGTAACGAACCGGAAGAAAAATAACTGAGTGTCGACGTGGAGAACGAAGACGGAAGTGTGTTACGACTGGCGGCGATCGGGGAGGCCACCGCGTTAACCCTGCCCGAATTAGTGCACCGGACGAGACTAAAATAGCGAGGCGGCGTGTACGGTTACATGCGGCGCGTCAATGTCGGCGCGCCGGCTCCGCGTGCTCCGGCGGCTCCCGGCGGCTCTCGGCGGGTAAGCTTACACTGCGTCTGATTGCAGAGCGAGCTGAAGCCAGCCCTATATGTGGAGGCGGCGCTGCGGGCCCGCCGCCGCCGCTCTCCGCGCCGCGCCCGCCCTCGCACGACCACTACTAGCTATTCCTGGAGTCATCTGTTCCACTGTATACGCTAAATTTTACACCTTTCTAAATATACATAAACTAAGCACACTGATGATACAAAGCTTTATGAAAACGAAATTAGTATTCTCTGTAACCCACACATGTTACGTTTATTACTGTTTAATATTACATTTCAAGAGGCAAGAAGAAGATGTACTCCGATGAATATACTTTAATAACAAACGAAGAATTTGAGCGACGTGAAAAGTGTGAAGATTGTTGAAGAGGCCGCGGCGTCGGCGTCGGCGTCGTGCGTGAAAGTGTAAGCGTTGTTCGCTTTAGCTGGTTGACTTCGGGTCAAATTGTAATTTGTAAATCATTTGGTCCCCTTCAACCAGCTGTAGTTGACATCTGTTTCGCTTTCTTACCGCACTACTCGAAGATGAGCTGCATCTCTTTGAAACACGCCAACTCCGAAATTTAAAGGAATCTTTATAATAACTGTTTCACCTGTTTTCTTCATTTTCTAATATTTTAAATATGACAAACCATTTAATTTTATAATTGTACCCCAAGTTTATGAAAGAAAATGTCATACTTGAGATGTTACGTTATTCACATTGTAAAAAAGAGAGTCTTGTATATATTTTCTACTTAAAAACATACGTAATCGCACTTAGCCCACACATTGAATTGTAAACCACTTTTTAAAGATATTAAATATTTAGGTCCATAATATTGTGAAACAATTTTAATGTAAGTTGCGCAAACATCGGTCCCGTAAGCGTAATTAATGAATTACATTTTGTGTCACCCCGCCCGGTGCGGTACGAGGAAACATGCATTACTTAGTGGAGAACAACTGCTAATGAGATGTGTTATTGTTGTGAAATGGTCGCACATACGCACTGAGCTGTCTCCGTCTCCACTAATATTATCCAACGGAAAACTTAGGTAATTTTACCACTACAATGCTTGTATTATAGTTTAAAATTACTTATTCAGAAAACTAAAAGACAAATTGTAAAATTAACAAATAGTTCAGTTGGATTTAGGGTTAAATTTGCCGGTAGATAACTGAATAGAATCATGATGTATCAAAATTTGTCTATCATCTTAGACAATATACTCTTGCAACTATTTTGTCACACATTATATTCAATAATAATGAATCTGTGACAATAAACTCAAAGATGTTTTATTAAAGATATGAATTTGTAGAAGGTTGCTGGGGGTACATTAAAAAAAAATAAGTATCTTATTTTGTTGTTCATATTTTCCAATGGTTGATCTAATTCATGCTAGTTATGGGTAATTGTATCGAGAAGGACCAGCACGTCACTTCTGGTGAAATTCATGCAAAAAACGTTGTGGAACCAAGAATATAATCATCACTTTTTATTATAACGTTATAAAATATGAGTGAGAGAGATATGTATATGAGTGGTATGGTTTTAAGACTCTAACACAGTCAATGGTTATGGATATCATTTAGGCAATAGCTGTAGCTAAAAACAAACGTGTATTTAGGATCGATTTTGCGAAAATCAAAATTAAAGGTGTTGAAACGGGAGGAATTCGTTTATATGAAAAACTTTGACCAGATTACATAATATCTATCTGGTTAATAAAAAAGTTCGGCATGATTGGTTTTACAAAACTATGCTCCTATTACGTGTTTAATTTTGTATGGAGGAATCTTAACACGCAGTCCAATAAATTTAAAACTCGATAATATATCTTGAAAAAAAATAGAATTATATCATTTCAGACTTTTCAAAATTCAGGAATCGAGAAAAGGGTTTTTATGTTTTAAGGGGAGTATTTCACTGCTTGCTTTGATTAAGTTAAGTATAAACCATCTTCAAATCAAATAAGAACCAAACGATTTTTCAAAAATCAATCCCCACTTCGCGTCGAAAAAGAGGAATAGTTACAGTTCGTACGAAAAAAAATATTCAGGAGGAATTATTTTTTCGTACAAACTGTAACTATTCATCCTCCTGTTTAGATATTTGGTTTTAATGCTTTTTTTTATAATAAAGATCGTAATGATGAATTTTACAAAAGTAATGTTTTAAGGGGATGGACCATAGGTTTTAGTTTGTAGACAAAAGCACCAAATCCGCAAGGATAAAGTCGATCGCGAGCGAAGTGCTATTTTACATAATGGAACCAAAAGGAGGATCATTTCACTACAAAGATGTAACATATGGCTTTTATCTCATTCTCATTTTATACTGTTATACGTAAAAGTATTGCAAAACAAAACAATAATAAAAAAGAATCTAACATAAAAGGCAAGGGATCTAAAAATAATATCGGAGTAGCGAAAGAAGAATAAAAAGATGGCTTTTAAAAGGTAAATGTAACTATGCGTCTCGTGAGTCGCGAGCCGTACCTGAATTTAGTGCGGACGGTTTGATGGCTTTACAGATTTTTTTTATCAAGGGTACCTTTGGGAAAACAAGCTTTCAGAAGGTAGTGGATAAAGTCGTTTGTGGCAGCGCGGTCATGATATTGATTGAAGGCAGTAAGGTTGTCGGAGTTCGCACGCGAGGGAGAATCATAACGCGCGACGCACTTTGATAGTATAACGAGATTATTCAAGAAACCGCTAACGGGTTGCCACTTTGAGCACATACCACATAAATAACATGTATTTACACATTAACTTCGAAACTACAGCGATAATAATATTATAATAGTGTCGTGTAGCATTTCAGTGTAGTACTGTAATTCAGTAGAAGAGTTTAGTTAATCCAATCTGACTTCATAGTGTTTACATGTAGCGAGTCCATGTTTTTTAAGTAAATAATATGAATTGACACGTAAAGACAGAAATTAATAATTAATATCGATAACTATCGTTATTGAAATTAAGAAGGTGCATTCTGAATGTTGGCATCGTTCTAAATTGTTGTCAAATATTTAGCTGTTGTGATTAGTCTGTCAATAATTACAAAATATGAAATATCGCGATTGTTGTAAGCGGAATATGCAGAACTTAATTACCTTTAACATCTCAATGTTACCATATTTTAATTCAATTTACATGCTGATTGATTTGAAAACAAATCTGAGAGTGTGAGTCCAGATGAAAAACTTTAACAAGATTATTCCGAGTTTTCTAAATCATAAGTGTTTCATGATTTTTATCTAAACAAATGGTTTAATTTTTACATGCTTAGGTGATTATAATGCTGACTATTGAGTTTGATTAAAAAAACAAACTCAGGTACGTATAACAATTAAACTAGTCATTCTAAAATCGTCTGTTTTATTTACACAATTTTTTACTGTGGCATCACCATAGTAATAATTAATTATTGCTATGGCCTTACGGGTATAAAACTGATACAGATGCTTTTTAAGCAGCGTGTAGTGTGCTTTATTAACCTGAATCAATTTAACTACAGACTTTATTTGTATCTCTTAACTGTAGGTTTTGAAAAATACTGGCTGTTAATTTTATTACCGCTTCTATTGTGTATGATTGATATTGTACAACACGTACTATATTTTTCCTTTCAAACATACTCGTATCTTTCGTGGTTGTCTGGTTCACGAAGATCGCTAATTGTGATACGCTGCCTATTGTGCCTTTTATAATTTGAAGAACCTACTTCCTTTTGAATTTGTAACCATAATTTATCTACGACAATGCTTATCTGTGGGCTACTCGTGAACGTATTTAACATTGCAATTTAAATTCAAGTTAAGCTTCGTTTAGGTAAACTATTTAAGCGAAGCTAAACTAAACTTCTTGAAATTTCAATAACATTTCTGACTGCTCTACATGATTAGTTTTTGTTGGGCAGGAAAGTGTGACTGCTGAGAGGGTGGTGGGGTCGCAAAAACCCGGAGGCAGTGGCTGCAGCCGCGCCGGCGGGCGTCGCGCCGCTCTGCGGTGCCACTTTGTGCCATAAATCAAAAGCACCCGCGGGAACCCTCCCATCGTATAATGTAAGTATGTATAAAACACTCTATCACTGATGATAATACAAAGGAATTTTAAGTAGCCGGGTTAATAGGGATCAAAATGAATTTTGTTTGTTTAAATTTTGTGAAATAGGTACCCCTGATGAACCCAATAGATAGAATGACATTCGCACGAACAAAGTATCAATTTAAACATGTTTGTTAAGTGATATTTACAGTTCCTTTAATTTTTGAACTCGGGACTCGATCTTTGGTAGGTATAATGTAAGTAGTAGCATTCATGGGAAGCGTAAGTATATGGTAGGTAGGTACATGTTTATGAAACGATTGTGGGCAAAGGAAAAAGTTAAACATTTAGAGTTGTTCCAGCGACATTGGCGTGTTAAGGTGGTGGCGCTTTACTCGAAATACGGCTTAGAAGGAAATCACCTGGCAGGCCATTAACCTAATTCACGGACGCAAAGACAGGGCGGAGACGCGGGTGGCGGCGTAGCGCCCGCTTTAATATCGCCGCGCTGCCGGTAATAAGATGGAAATAAGGCGGTGGCAAGAAACCGGGCCAATCATTGCCGTTCGCAACTTGACACCGCCAATGTACATACTTCGATAAGTATAAAGTAAATTCACTTTGGCTTTCAGGTCGTTTAAAAAAAGTCACAAGGTAGGTACATTTATCCCAAGAATTGTAATAAATGTCTTAACCAAATATTTATGGGCTGCTTCTAACATCGCCAGCTCCGAGCACTGCTGTCATAGCCGGTACATTAAAGCTTCCATAAAATGCAGGCCTTGCCAGTTTTCACGTTCTTCCGAGGCTTACAATATATCATGCTTTAATAAAATTGTTTTCTTTAAACTCGTAAACAAGACTAACTTTTCTGGGACTTAAGAGTTTAAGAGCACTCAAAGTTTAAAGCTTTATTTCAGTTGGTAGAAGATAAGTAAGTAGGTACTGAAAACTAATTTTAAAGTAGCTGCATTACCAGTTCATTTAAAATTCATGGAATACACGGCGCATGGTTCGATGTTTGTGATGGCAAATAAAATTATAATGGTACGGTAGAAAAGGCTGGCGCCCTACTGCTCCGCGTCGAGTGTCCTCTGCGAAAAGCTACACTGTAACAAGTTTCGCTTTTTTCCTCTGTTTTCTTTGAGTTGCGAATCTAGTTGTATGATTTTTTTTTTACTTATTATTTGAACTTTATGCTATGTAGTCTATGATATAAAGCTTAAATTTAAATTAGTTCTAATGAGTAAATCATATTGAATACAAAAATACTCTAGAACAATTTTGTTCACAATTTGCTAATCACTTAACGTATGATTGTCGTTGACATTTGTAATTCGTTTAAGTGTACAAAATGAAAAGTTTTATTTTTTGGCAGTTATTTTCAAACTGCATGGAAAGGAATAGAATACAGACAGAGCATTATTTATTGTAAAATGAAATTATCTTCATAATGGTGCAAGAGAACAAAGTTGCTGACTGCAAAATGCTCACGAGTTTCTTACGATTTTTTTCAAGGCAATTGCGAACAGTCAAATAAATAAAGAAAATTGCCGTAATTGCCGTATGAGCCGACCCGAACTGTCAATCACCAACCAACTCTAACCAAGCAGGAAAAACATACAATAAAGCATAATCTAAGAGATTTTGACACGACGCCTGAGGTTCAATGATGAATTCTATAATGTAAAGCCACACTCAAACGTGAATATTTTATTCAAAGGAATCAGGGGCGGACTTGCAGAAATACAACAGGTATGCGCAACGCACAGGGACTCTTGCCCTCGAGAGCCGTGCATACGACTTTCCTAAACGATTAGGGGACTGGTAGACTTTAGGGGTAAAAATAAAGACTTTCCAGTTCCATGGCGTCAACAGATTCACTCAATCCAATTTTCTTATAAGAAGTTATAAATTAATTTGTGGATTCTACTTAGATATTGTAGTTCTGATGAAAACTGGATGGTATAGAAAGTGCCATGAATTTTCATTTCCGGTGAATTAAAGCACAATGGCTGGTCTGAATTAAATATTTCAGGTGGTGCGCCGTTCTCGCGAGTTAGTGCCGAGGTTGATGAAACGACATACTCCGCACTCAGCGCCGAGGGAAAATTTAATTATTGTTCCACGACTACAGCGCCACAGTTGAACACACTTTTAAATGGTGAAGCACATTTCTGTGACATTAAATGAGTTTTCATGTTGAGTTATTATAATTACATGAAGAGTAACCGTCCGCTACGCTGCTGCCCAAATAATTATTCAACGTAGCTAACAGGAATTACAGCTGATATCATACTTCATTTGATAAATGTGAAGTATTGTTGTAACGTAATACGCACCCTGCTTCTCTGCACAACTAACGGTAGATACTGAGACATGTCCCACGTTCTAAAGTAGCTATCATGGAGTTATAATATGCTAATAGAAAGATATAAGTAAATGAACACATATTGTACTTGTAAATCGATCAGCTAATGGCATATGAATGAAGCGGGCGTGGAAGTTGCGGCGGCGGTACACACGCTGGATCTAATGGAATTCACTTGTACGCAAACAAGCCGCAGAACGCCCTCCCCCACCTGAGCGGAGCAGCCTAAGTATCCGACGGCTCACGGCCGAGAGCGGCCGCTCAGGCTGCATCACCCCGACGTTTTATTCCATTACATGCGTCACCTTTAATGTGTGATTACACACAAATGACGAGGGAATCCATTATGCATTTGCTGCTTTAAAGATTTTACCACCAACCAATGAATTCATAATATTTTGAAGAGCTTGCTCTACACGGTTGCAGCACTAGGTCTGTGTTCGTTAGCCACCATAGGTTCACTACAAGTAAGTTGACAGAAGTAACTCCTATTTGTGTAAAGATATATTATGTGGTATTTACTCACGGGCAAGAAGTCTTTATGCTTACTATTTTCATGATATTGTACACAAAATTCGTACCTGAAACAAAATATAAATATATATTATTAAGTTACGTACAAGCAGTCATATGAAAAAGAAAAATAGAGGAAAAGCTAGTAAGAGAAAATATTCGGCAACCGCTGATGCCCTTTCATATTTCACTATAATGTCGTTATATTATGTGGTGTCGCAAAGACGAAAGAGACTCCATGTGTGTAATATTTCAAACTAATATAAGTATCCGCTACATAGGGACAGTGATATAGTGTCATAAAATGTTAAAGCGAAAGACACGAGGCTGGAACCAAGTTATCTAGCAGGAAAGAATACATACATTTTAATCTATTATGCACATATGTCCCATTCTAACTTAAATAATGTTTGTTTAAAAATTCAACGTAAAATCTAAATGTAAAGCGGAGAGTAGCGAGTGCGAGTCTCGATTTAGAAAGTCATATGTACTTCTAAATATATAAACACGAGGGATGTAGTACGTGCGGCGCTACTCGAGTCGCATAGCTTTGGGTATTAGTAAGACGTTGAATAATATATCTATGTCGGGAGATGCCGAACAGATTTCTCGGAAAGCCTTAGTTGGCCTTAAACCAGATTGAAGCGCTTAGAATTCCTTACATAAGCGCTCCGCTATAATATCGGAAAAGAGATCAGAAGTTAATCTATCGGCAACATTCCTCGCGTTTCGCCGGAAGGCAGCGCCGCGCCGAGCCGCCCGCCGCCCGGCCGCTATGGCCCTCGTGCACGCGACCGCGCCCCCATACTAACTAATCGATCCTTTGCTTTGCAACTTAACTATGCACTAAATAAATATAAACATCATTTTGAATCGGACCAATTAAGCTACTTACTTATTAGCCAAACTGCAGCGTAGAACAATGCTATTACACTGATAAAAGAAGTTAGGCACCACCGCACTACTATCAAATATGACTCGATATTAATATCAATTAAGGCACAGCATTATAAATATAATTAACTTCTCATATCTATCATAATAACCAACATTTATCTTTGTCTGTCTATCGGGTAGTGCGCTTTAAAGGTCGACAAAAACTTTTTATATACGATTTACATGATTTCTATAGTTGGCTTCTGGGTCTGATGAATGAATCTTAACGTTGAGCTGTTAACTTTGAATTCTGCTTAAATATTTATCTCTAATAAACTCGTACTATGAATTCTATGGAATAATATTAATTATTCGCTAGACAGGTTTTATTTTAATTAAATCTATTGTCGCTTAATTTAAGATGTATTAATTTGGAAGCTGTAAAGGATTGTTGGAATGCTGGAGATAAATTAGTATAATATTGGGATAATACAGTCGAAATTATAAGTGGCTACCTGTTTTTGTAGATATTTACAGAGTTTTGTAATAACAAGCATTTTTATAGTGTCTTTAAATAGACAAAATAACCTAGTTTATATGTTTTTGAGGGACTATGTAAGCCAAATAGCAAAATCGGACTGAGGTAGAATACACAGTGGTAAAGTAGAACCAGCGAAATTAAATGTATAGTGACAAGGTCCGACATTTTTCTGTACTGAAAGGTATAAAGATAGCCTCTCCTGATCTCATACAAGAAAGTAGAATTCATATACAGGCTGTAATCGGACCCTTCTCGAAGACGTCAAGCAAGCATTATGTACATCAAACTAAGTAACTTTACGCAAAAATTATTGCTGGGAAACGACTTTTTTTTTGGGTAAAAAATCACGTTTACTGTAGGACTCAGTGTAACGCACTCAAAACATTGTACTAATGGATGGATTGAATAGTATGGGGGTAGTCGAGGTGTTTAAAGTAAAAATCTTACATTAAAAACAAGTATTTATAAAAAAAAAAACTTGTGAAACATTAAGCACTTTGACCCCCAATATCTCTGTAACTAGTAGGCTCCCAGGTATGGTCTAGATTTAGAACAAAAAAAGTGATCGCAATAACGTTCGTTAAGGGTCTTGTTACACCCTATATGTGTATTTATAAGGAGCTGAGACGAGACTTGGACAACAAACGTAAAACAAGAACGTCGCCCTATCAGGGTAGAGGGCGTCTGGAGCAAGCGTACCAGCTGTCCATTCTCACTGCTCTTACTAACCGAACTTGTTTATTTACGACTGCCGTTTAAACGCTTACGGGAAATGTACAAATTGCACTACCATAACGGCTAAAGCTCATCAAAAATATGTAATAACCTAACTTAGTTATTCAGGGTTTAGTTGACTTGTATAATGTTATAATTTATTATGTTAATATAGTTGGGAAAAGGTTCGGCAGGTTAAGACGATTGCAGAAGGAAATGGTCACTAATCTATAGTAACGTTTAGGAATAGAAGAGATAATTAACTGTGTGTTGGTTCATCTATACTAATATTATAAAGAGGTAAAATTTGTTTGTATGTAGGGGGTAATCTCTGGAACTATTGAACCAATTTTGAAAATTTTTCACTAATAGGAAGCTACGTTATTTCCGAGCGCCTTAGGTATATTTACAACATGCCCGTGGGATAATTTCCGACAAAAACGCGAGCGAAGCCGCGGGCAACAGCTTGTTTTAAATATATTGAGTGACTGGTAGTTAGTGACCGATACTTAAAACACGTGATTGTACTCATGATAATAAACAATACCTATCAGCTGTTAGCCGTTCAAAAATGTTTCTTCGGGAAAGCTGTTTGTTGTCATGAGTACAATCACGTGTTTAAGTATCGGTCACTAATTACCAGTCACCCTGTATACATAACTCAACATTTTTTTTAATAAAAGGTGCGGCGATGTGTGTGTGTATTATTTATTTAAAATAAATTTAGGACCACGTGTTGTAGAAGACCTGATGAATAATAGAAACCAAAATGTCGTACGTTTCGAAAACGAAAAGTTTTCAACAAATATATAAATGCTGTCTTCTCTTAATACAAATATTTGTTTCTCCATTTTCACTCTCTCTATTTAGCCTTCTTTGGTTTTTAGTAAATAATTTTTATGTGAACAAAAAGCGATAAAGAATGCCTTGCAAGATTTATCTTTAACAATAATTAACGCAAGGAAATAGAACGAATTTCCGGTTTTTCTCCAGCACACAATGGAGTATCACTTGTTTTCCAGCTGAGATAACTAACAAATGCTACAGGGGTTGGCGACAGGCGTGTTTTTGAAAACTTGACATTCGTTGCCGTCGTAAAAATATAATGGTATAACTTGTGTTTTACGAGCGCTAGAAGTCCCGATGGCGAAAATGGGAGTTAGCGTGTGAGCGCGTTGCTAGAATACTTGAATAATAATTAGGTTTTCGGGTTTTTAATATTTATTTCTGTTCTTTTGTGACCTTCAGAAAATACAATTTTACTTGTGATCAACAGAAAGCCTGTTATTTCAGTTATTTGTGGTGATGCGATAGTGTTTTTAGATGCGGGTGTCGTTCAAGCGTTATAGAACCCTGAAGGCGTTTATGTGTTCGGAAGTGTACATTGCGGGCGGCATTGCGCACGGTTCAGTAGAGGAAATAGATTTCTTTAGTCACATTTATGGCTAATATATTCATGAAAGTTTCACAAAAATATTTGAGCGTATCCCGTCTGTTTTGTTAGAACGCAACATACACAAAACACACAGGAGCACGTATCAACTTCATATTGAGACAAGCTCGCTTCCTACTTATGATGTCTTTGTGTAGAAATATTCTCATGAAAAGTGACTTATAAGATGCTTCTCGTTGTCCTCAGTCGTATTAGCATCAAGTACGTACTTACTGTGGAGGATTTTAGGGTTCCGTAGCAATCCCTAAACGAAGGAAAAACCTAACAGAAAGGATCAAAGATTCCTTATGGTTTTGCCAAGTCCGTCCGCTGTCCATCCGGGGTGTTAATCAGACACTCTTGATACTAACATATGGTATTAAAAATATTACGCATTAATTGCGCAATAAAACTTTCGGTTTACTAGTATCCACTGGAGAGTTACACTATCCACCTTCTGGCTCCATCATGAGACCCTTGACACCAAGAGCGGGGTGGAAGGGAGTCCGACGCGAAAACGGTTACAACGTATTCAGTACATCATTTTCATTCATCAAAACGAATCATATGACCCTAAACTCGAGGGGTTTACTATGTAGTTGCCACTGAAGAGTTTCACTATCCACCTCTTAGCTCCATCATCAGATCAGCTCCAAGATACTAAATTATAGTATTGCAATCCGAACTACATAATACATGTACCTATACACAAAGTTTATTTTCGATACGATAATTAGAAGTAGGTTAAAATTGAAATGCCAAGATTTGATTACATTGTTTGTTAGTTAGTTAAAACTTTGGAAGCTAATTTAAGCGTGTTAAAAAGCTGTATTTTGGCATGGTTATTAAACAGAAACTGTTATTTAAACTGTAAAGTTTTGATTTAATATTATATCATCAGTAGCAGGCCAAAAAAAGCCTTCGTAAATAAATGACTCGAAGATTGACATATTAAAACGCTAAAGACTTGTAAGTAATTTCTGTGTGTGACAAAATGATTTCAATAGAAACTCAAAGAAAAATGTATCAAAAGGAGTGCTCGGAATTCAGCTGTGTAAAAGATTTTGGAGCGTACGAGGAGAGTAGCAAAGCGAAATAAAATAGCAGCGAATAGAGTGCACGTCACGGACACGCGGCGGGCAGCGCACGCGACGCGCCGCGCAATTTCCGCTTCGCTATCAGATGCGACGCTCGCGCCGGCCCGCGCCGCCCGCACTTGCCACCATGTGAACTCAACCGAGAACGTGGAACAGGGTGGTGGCTACACGATGTCGCATTCTCCACTGAATAAAAAAGCATTGATACGAGTACTGCGAATCAGAACGTCATGTGATGCAGTGTGAAAACTGTTTCAGACGCGTTTCAAACGTAACTTTTACTTTATGGGTGTAGATAAAACAACGCCAGGGCGCCTTCTGTTGGAAGAAGGCAAAAATAACTTTGAATTCATAACGCTATTATTTATGCCATTCGGCGTCCACGAATGTTTTGTGACAGGTACTTATTATGTGGTTGGGTTGAGCATGAAAGATCTTACGAATGTTGTGTAAACTTGCCCTAAAATACATTTCCAACAAGCTATTGATGTTAATGTGCATGGTTCACTAGGTCCGGTAGCGCTTTTTATTTGGGTGTGCCCCTTTCTTGGCGAGCTCGGAATGGATTTAATAATTATGGGGCAAAGAAGCGAAGCGTGTGGGGTCTCGACGGAAGGATGGAGTGAGGCAGGGTGCGATTAAATCGCAGGCGTTTCGGCATGTAACAGGAAGTGGGTCAAGCGGCACCGCCCGAGCTATTTATTGCGTTTCCGACGAAATTGCAATCGCTATCTGAGATTTTTATTTAAGTATCCTTCCTAGGTGCGCTGCTTCAAGTCACATTCACCTAAAAACATTTGATGTGATAGTTGAGTAGTGAAGCGCGACTACCTAATTGGTAGAGAAGTAAGGAGCCTTAAACAAATTCATAGTAATACATTGCGTGTTACAACTTGAGGGTTATAAAACTGTGAAGATGGAAGTAGGTCGAGATAAGTTTTGCGAAGCCCATAAAGGTTCGACAAAGGCATACCATTAAAACTTTTTTATTCGATAACGCCTGCCGTTCAGTCAGGGTAAAGTCTTAGTCGCTCTGCAATTACAGACAAGTGCCTTTAAATGAACCGAGCTCTCGAGCACGGCGCATCGCTTCGCACCCGACTGCGCCCACTCTGCCGCCTACCCATTTCCACACTAACTGAGTTAATTTCATTTAAAAAGAGTGTCTTCACTCATTACCTGTGCTCATGATTGCATGTCAATCAAATATCAATTATTTAAATACTGTTTACATAATCTGGTTAGTGGTCAATAACAAAATGGTGTTTGACATAATGCCTTATAAATGTATCGCTGAATATATTGTCTTTCTATAGGCATGGAACCTCCCTAGGACCTAAGACTCAAGCAAGGACTGATTCTTCAGCAGTGTTCCTATTGTGTTGATCTTATGGTAGATAATATTTACGTACTGTAAATTCCACTCAGAAAAAGAAATGTCTTCGGAAAGATTTATTTTTCATGTATTATTCATTCACGTGTCCTCGAGCGTTTTCATTTCGACGTGATATTTTGGTCGTACGATAATGATATTTGCCTTAAACCCTTGATATAGGTACTTTGAAGTTATAAATAAAAAAAAATCAGATTCAGGATAATTATTCTAATTGGATACTTTCTTACTTGTATCTTTTACTACACAAACTGAACTCGCTTCCCTGTGTCTGTCTATGTGACCGTGTTTTTCTTTTAAACAAAGCAACGGATTTTGGTGCGGTTTTCACCATCATTCAAAGGATTTCTTTCGGTAGGTTTATTCATGTTGATAGTGTGTACAATCATATTAAACTTACATGTACCTAACTACCTAATAAATAAGACTCTATGTTTTGTCCAGTCATAGTGGTAGTGGTAACAACCGTGCGAAGTAGAGGCGGGTCGCTAAATAAAAATAATAAATACATCCCTTCATAATATATGAGAGGAAATGTTCTCAGGCACGACTGATAATTATAATAAAATCTGAATAAGCGCAAACTCCGGAGATAAGAGAAATGTTTACACATTTTTCATCGTAAGTCGTAATACTATTGTTTTATAAAATGAAATTGAACTATTTTTATAGTATACAAATGAAAACCTTTCTTGAATATAAAATGACCTTTTTGTGCCACTGCACGTACTACTATTAGAGAAAATGAAAATAATGTTTTCTATGAAAAATATCGTTGACAGCTACTTATCTACAAAGTATACTGCATGGTGTCTTTTCGGTAAGATTAGTGCAAAATGCGCGACGGCCTGTGTATCCGAAGATATTGATTTTGGAAAGTAGCCAAAAAAACTCCTAGAGCAGGCACGCGTCAACTGCCGCGCTGCCCCTATCTCGACGTCAACCCTTTTACGAATATTAAATTCTGTTTTGCCACTTCGCGATTCCACATTTCTCTGAAAAAATATGATCCGATTCGTGAGGCCTTTGCATTATTCACTGTTTTCGGCGTGCGCGCTCTCCCACCGGCGCGGTTGGCAAAACATGTTAGCTTTACAAAGATTCATGTGTCTGTAGGTTTGTGGCGCTCATTGCGATTGTTAAACTAATCAAACATTTTGGCAATGTATTTGTATTAAATATATTTTTTCGTTTTGTTTGTTTAGGGCAAAGAAAATTAACGTGTGACAATTCGTATTTGGAAGTTTGTTCAGAAACTTAAAATTATTCCTCAGATATCTGGCGTAGAAAAAATCAGGCCGTAGAACATAACATTCTTTTAAAGATACCCTTTCAGATAAATAGATTATGAATTTTCATTTCAGAGTTCAAATTGCTTGAACCTTTAATTACTTTAAGGAAACTTGTACAAACGCGCGCTCGGCGAAGGGTTAATCCGAGCGTTGCTACGAAAATAGAACATTTGCCTGATTACAGACAAAAGGTGGCGACGTTCTTGAAAGGTTCCTCTAAGAACAACATGGACTTAATGTTAGAAAATCATTGAGTTACGTTTGTTCAACAGCTCCCAAGCTTTAAAAGTGCGTAATGAACCCAAATTTAATATTTGCCCCTACAAAACGAGTGTTATTTATTATTTGTTAACAACGATTTACGTACTTTACGGATAGCTAAGGAGTGACTCCCCGCAAAGTTTTCTGTTGCACAGAGCGTCTACTGTCGACTTTTCTCTATGAGCGAGTCCGTTTCCGTTTATCTTTGGTTGCTTTTTTGTTAGTGTCAGTTTCTTTCGTTTTGTTTCTCATGTTCTACCGCTACATTTTTCGTACAGAAAGAAACTAAAGAAAGCTACTATTGTGCAAATAAATATAGAAATACTATGTCTGTAAGACATTGGTTTTTCTGTAATATGTATTTATGTAGTTTCAGTTTAATAATTAGAAACTTATAAATTACAGACACATATAAATCGCATTTGCTTACGAATTAATCATAATACATTGGAAGATAAATCTTACACAGTTATGCGATTGAGTAGGACTCGTACCGTTAATTGACGCCTGGCTGGGTTCGGTCTTAAATTGGTGTAAATCCTCAAGGCACAGATCATGCCAACCGAGCGGCGGCTCTCAACGTGCCTCCTCCAATTACTTTAATTAAAACAATACCACGGCACCAGTGCTTCGTCGACTCACCGCGTCTGTTTCCCATTTCCCTATTTAAATACGAAAACGAGCTCGTAGCTCGCGCTGAGCATGCAAGATGTTGCTATTCAACTGCTACACGAACACACATACAGATATTTAAATACATTTAGTTAATTCTATGCGACGTCTTAGTCTATGATTTTATGCTATGTAGTATTATCCATTTAAAACTTGTTTATTTACTTGTTCATTAGATTGAATTTAAATCCAAGAATAGTATGGAACTGCATCAATGCGGTCTTCAATTTTGCGGTAGTCGACATTTATACTCATTTGTGTCTCAAGTCTCAAGCTCTTAGGTGAGTGGTTTGAAAATCGATTAAGGAGTCGGGTTGATTCAGCGACTTCGAAGCTAGTAATTTACTCTCGAGTTGGCTGAAGGCGACACCTGTCGAGCGAAGTGACGGTTGATAATACGACGCGAGCGCCATTCACGCGCAGTGGAGTGCGAGGACGCGAATCCTTGAGCTATCCGCGGTTCTTACTTCGTCGAACTCTACTCATACGATACAAATAAAAGTAGCTAATCTCAATGTTTTTGAGAATATAATAAAGAAGTACGGATGATTATATTCATTCGAAAATATAAAGACGCGATACATGTCGGATCTATATCTTTGGTTGTTAAAGATAACATTTATCAGGCAACTTCTAGCGGAGGTAATATAAAGCTGCTAAATCCTGGCATCATCTGCGGGATTACAGTTTACACGAGGTCGGCAACGTCGCGAGGGCGGCACGGCATAGCACATCTCCGACGGGAGGCAACTTTACCAACTTTCTTAAGGGCGGTTAGCGAAGTTTGACGTGCACGCGCCAGCACCGTAAGCTCTGGGATTCGATACTTGGTAACAACATCCAATAAAGAGGCAGAGCACGCATGTGTTTACGTTAAACGTTGCATCAAAAGCAACCCGCACTTTAGTTTTAAAAACTCGATCCTCAAACAGAAATTAAACATTACCGATATCAGATCCAACACCTTCCGTATGTGTACGTGATGAAAGAATCAGCAGTTTCGATGTGAAATATTATAAATCATTTGCTGTCCGTAGAGCCAGCAAAAATAATGGACTTCCCTTAACTAATCTGTTTAGTTACACAACATAATTTATAACGTTTTCATTATTTTACATAACCTGTAAACTGGTGATATAAAACTGAAGAGTTAGATTAGTTTTAGTCCATTATTTTTATCTATGACGAGACGTATAATACAAAATAATGTTACAACTACTGTTAGTTTAGGTATAGTGTTGGTGTATACCATTGTTTAACGGAAAAACAAAGAAATATCAAATTATGTTTAAACTCACTGTTAGTAGAAGCCTGCAGATTGCTAAACCATCATGGTTTGCTTGCTTCAGGGAAAAAACAAAAAGAGTTGCAAATGTAATTATTCACAGTCATCTTAATCGAGGTGGTGAAAGCACTCGACTGTGTTATTAAAAGGTGGCTGGTGGAGCGGAGGTTCAGGCAGGCGGCTCCCGGGGAAGGGCTCATATAACTTCAACTTTTCTGTCGCGGGCCGCGGCGGTCCACGGGCGGTAGGAAGCTACCTCGAGTTTTATGAGTTTAATCAAATCGTTTTAGGGGTGTCAGGGCGTGCCCTAACGGCTGATTGTATGTGCGGAACACGTGTGCTGACCCGCGCGATTTCTACTCAATACGTACAAACATAGTTTGGTTAGAATGGAACTGTTACAAAAATGTTACTTTTATTATACACTCCGGGAGGGAACACGCGAAACAAGTATTAGAGTTGAGGCCGTTTTGCTGGTAAGTGCGACGTTTGTGCGTAGCGGTCCCACCTTGGGGTTATTTTGTTAAGATAAAATCTGATAGTGACGCAACTGGGTGTGCTCAGTTCATATGTGCTTTTGATATTTAATTTATTTTATTACAGGCTTTATTATCATTGAGTTTTGTTTATGAAACTAGGTTTATAAATCTATTTATTTATTTAAACTTCATGTACAAGAGTGGTACATAGGCGGACTTAATGCCACAAGGCATTCTCTACCAGTCAACCTCTCATCATAGTCATCTATATAATTTTTTTCTTTAAAAAGGCAATATTTGCTTGCAATATACGAATGCAAATGAACATCATGACTGGCGGCGAACACCTCCGTCGTAAAGTACATGTTGTATTATATACAAGCCTATCTCAGTGGGGCCGGGGTTGTAGTAATTCTTTTCTAAGCAGCGCGTAAAGTTATTCAAAATATGTATAAGTTACGTCCTAAGCTGGTCGTAAAATGGTATTACAAACGTTATGAAGGCCGGGGTTCGGCCGGATCTCATCACTTAGGGTTGTGCGCTGAAGACGACTATCTTTCAATAAACCCATAAAATTGCCTCATCCAAAGCGAGTTCCGACCTCGCCAGGCTCCGGCTGCTTGTTGTTAACAATGCACACGTCAATATTAAATTTTAGGCGAGGTAACAATATACCGGTTTTCAAATTTTAAGGGTAATATCCTTATTCGAGATTTCGCCGTTCGCCCTGAGATAATCTTTTGCTTCGATATTGGTCCTTCATCAAAGACACGTTGTATATTGCTTCGTACGAAATATTATATTATTATTATCTTTGTAATTAAATCACTTTGGAAATAACCGTAATCATTTTATAATGACTCGTGTTGATTGAGCATTTGATTTTTTAATAACAGCTAGAGAGACGTTTCGGTCTAATTTATAGCAACAGCATAGCATAATCAGCCTTTAATGTTCCCACTGTTGGGACACACGGCCTCTTCTCTATGAGTGGCAATGGGCTATAGTCCACCACGCGGGCCCAGTGCGGGTTGGTAGATGTCACATGTCTTCGAATTTTTTGGTTCTAGGCCATTTATATTAAGGTTTATATCAAAGTGCAGCCAATCAGTACGTGTAGCACATTACGATGTAGCTAGGTGTCAGGCGGTAATGAGATGCGCGGCGTGACGCGAGCGGCGCCGGGTGCCACATGCAAGTTAGATGAGCCGCGCGCCGTGCTCTCTCTACAGGTGATGTCCGACTTATTTTTAATGCACAACATCTATTGCAATTTGTTGAGACTCAAGAACTCGTTTATATAGGAGGATTTACTTACGAAGCGGTCTGTTGTTTTCATCTTGTCATGCAAATTGTGAAATAACGGATTTTATTTGAATTTGTGTAGGTAGATACGGAACGAAATTTGAGCGAGCAAATACACTAAACAATACACAGTATTAGGTTTATTTTCATTTTATAATTTCAACTACTTCAATCACTAAACAATTAATAAAAATAAAAAAAGGTTCATACCATTCTCAACGACACAAATTGCCTACGTGCTACGCTCGTAGCACTATTGCTACGCGCCTGCTACGCAAGGCATTTTCAACTCGTAACCGTAATGCGTTGAACGGCACCCCAATAATTGCGTAACACACTTCTCGATCGCATTCCGAAGAATTTTGAAGATATTCGTAATACATTGCTTCATATATATTTGAAATATTCGTCTGCGACATCGTAAAAACGCAATAAATGTTGTTGAAATAATAGCATTGGGAATGTGCGTGTGTTACACAATTACTCCGCTGGTTAAATAAATGAATGCATGTGATTGTTATGCGATATGCTAAAATGCGACGCCTTGTTTAAAACAGTAGCAGTATACGATTGTTATATTACGTTACATCGTTAGCTGAGAGCGGATAAGGGTTGTTTCAAAATAACATCAGACGCATTATCAGCAGACGAATGGGAATGACTTGAATGCCAATGAGATACAATTGGTACTCTACACGTATACAAGTACGCCTAGTATAAATAAACACAAATAGATTAGGAATAAGATAAATACCTTGTTCATCAGAAATGTGTTACGACGAGAGCAAACCGTTCAGGTAGAAGATTCGTTTAGTACAAGGATAGAAGACAAATTAAAAGAGCACTGAAACGCTAATTCCATTACGATTCGATGGACGGCAAAAGTCGCCTCCGTTGGACTCAAAGCCGGTAAAACGTAATTGCGACTTCACTAAGCTGGGCTCCGCGCGGCCCGATACGGACGAAAGGGGACCTCTCTGTAACGGCTGATATAAAAGCGGCAATAAATTTAACAGGATGAACGCACTACTTACACAGAACGAGCGCGGACGCCGCGCCGCCGGTGCCCGTAACGAGGGGGCACGCAACCACCGCTCTGTGTTTTAACCCGCCCCCGCCCTTCGTTTTTCAGGCTTCCCAGGACATTTTTATTTAAAACCGTTTTATAAATGACCTGTGGTATTCTACTATGTGCAAACTTTCCTATGAATATCAGAGTTACCGCTTTAAATATTGATTGGCAATATCACATATACGACATTATATTATTTGTGAGTTATATTTGCGCTTCGCTAGCATTTACAACATTATGATTTCAAAGGGGTGAAGATCTCTAAAAAGGTTTTCTACATAATGCTATTGGAAGTGTCTCAAAAAGCGAGAAACAATCACATTATGGTTTGGGGATCTTATTACTGAAACGATAGCAAAACGTGCGATGGAGCCACTGTGGATGGTGCGGCTGAGGTTTAAGTTTAACTAAAGCATCGCTTTCACATTTTTACGTAACATCCATCCCGCATAAGAATTATCGTATTGATTACTTGAAATCGGATACGTTTTTGGATGAATGTTACATACTGATAGAAGTTTAATCCGCGGCTTCGCTCGCGTTTTGGCCGGAAATTATTTCACAGGCACGTTGTAAATATAGCCTATAGTACTCGGGGATAATGTAACTTCTTAATAGTGAAAGAATTTTCAAAGTCGGTTCAGTAGATCCAGAGATTACCCCCTACATACAAACTTACAAACATACATAATTACAAACAAATTTTAGGTTCACAATAACTCGGTTATAGTAAATACGGTAAATTAGGACGTGGCAAGGCGATGGTATGTAAGCGACTGGTGAGCCCGCCGCTGGCGTTCCTTTACCATATCAAAAATGCAATTCAGCAATAGCTTCGCTAGGGTCGCTACAGTTTAAATCGAAACACAAATAATGGCATGTTTTAATCAATGTCAGCGATATGTTATATACCCGAATTCTGTTGGTTAAATTGCATGACATTCATTGTATTTTCAAAGCCGTTTATTGATTACTTATTTACGATGACAATATATTTTGAGTACTGATACGATTTTGAATTTTAGTATCTCATCTTTTAAGGCAAAAAGCGCTTATTAGACAGCTACAACTTATTTACGTAGGCTTTTTCTCCCTGTTTGTTGGTAGCCGCTGTAACAAATCGCTTTAGGAGAAGTGAAAATAACCCAACAATGGGGAAAGGAAACAATCGTCACAAGAATTTTGTAACAAAAGCACCTACAAGAGAAATAGTTAATGTCGTTATTTTGGATACACATGTTTATTGCTATGAAACATGGCAGCCTCATAACAATCCCTTTCACTCTCCACAAATTGGAAGGAGCGCGTAAAGGAAAACATGGCTATAAATAAAACTGGCAGATCAACTAGATAGGCGGCCATTACCCGAGATAAGCACGACTTATATACGCGATACGTTCTTCGCTTCGGCAGATTAACAGAATGGGACTGGGTTTGTTTGCAGATATCGACGTTGAAACATTTTGGCAAGTCACAGCTCGGAAATTTATTGTGGTGTTCAGGGAGATATCTTCTTACGGACTCATTAAAAAGGAGACACGTCGTACATAAATCAGGGGCAGGCGTCGGCAGCGGCACGGCGCGGCGCGGGCGCGACCGCCTCGGCGGCTCTTATCGGCACCGAGTGCGCCGGCAATAGGCGCTATCCGGTTCCGTCGTCGTCGCGCCATCGCTCCCATTGTATCTGAGCCGCTCCACTGTAGTACCTAGCGCCCGACCACCTAAACTTATTACATTATCCGCTTAACCGATACTTTTTTTTACAATACCGAAAGGCACCAGCACGCGACATCTTGATCTAGTTTGTCTGACAGACTGATCTGTCAAACTGGCGGTTGAAAGGTCAGTCACTCGTCTTACTTCCAATACTAAGCCATCATATCCAAAGTTGACGTTGCTTGGTAAAATCAACGCCCCAAATTTCGTTTTGGGCTTACCGAGAATTGCGAACAAATATTTATCCTTTCAATAACCAAGAGCGAATCGGTATTGCACAATTTAGGTTCTGAACTAAAATAATAATTATATTGCGCGTAATCAATATACGTGCGCTTGCTCCCAAAATATGCTACTACCAAACTAAACGAACGATCTTTTTTCTAGAATCGAACTGATCCCCCTGATAAATACAAAAAAAATACCTATGGTCACCCTTTAAGTACACTTATGTGTAAACGAATTTAGTGTAGTTTCTCTGTATTTTTTTATCTGTGACAAATTACATAAAGTGACGAAATATCTTGGGTCATTACGGCGGTTATATTGGGGTGAACGTAATAAAGAATTCACGACGTTCCGCGACATCTATGATATGTTGTAAATCAATTTATGTACACGGTGCTGAAGTACACGCAAGGCAAAGATTTTTTTTTAATTTCCCGGAACTCTCACATACATTTTGCTCTTGGAAAATCATCTTAATGACGTTTGCGAAAAAATGAATAGTTTTGTCTACCCTCTGAGGCGTATTAGCAAAGAGATATCTAAAAACGCTGCAATTATCCCATATCACGGCTATATATCCTCCGTTTTGCAGTATGGTTTCATTCTTTGGGGTCGCTGTGTGGAAATTGATCAAGCATTTGTAATGCAAAAAATGTGTTTACGGGCTATATTTGGGTAGAAACAATAAGATTCTTGTCACCCATTCTTTAGAAAATATAAGATTCTTACATTACCTTGCATTTATATCTTGGAACCCTGTTTAGTTGATTTCAAGCATAAGAGTCTTTTTCAGCAAGCGACAAGCTATTGCCCCTCGATCTATATACTAACAACTTATATAATCACAAGACGAATTTTACACTCACAAACAACAGTTATATTATCATGTTTAAGAAATTGTATAATAAAATTCCAAGAACTATAACCTCACCCCCATTTTTTTAAGCGTATCGCACTAACTGCATCATGATTCAGATTAATTAATTAATCTTTTGATATTAGTACGAGCCTAATTTGTATTACGAGTCTAATGTGTATTATGCGTGGGTCCTCTTCTTTTCATAATATTTGTCAACGATCTTGCTTCTCGAATTAGCTGCGACTTTGTATTTTATGCTGATGATCTCAAAATGTATAAAATAGTAGAATCACCAGCAGATGCCAGTCTACTCCAAATCGATCTTGATCAAATCAGTCTTTGGTGTGAATCTAATGGGATGACCTTGAATGCAGAGAAATGTTTTTGTATACGTTACAGTCGTAAATCACAGCCATTAATTTCCCCTTACAAAATAAATAATATTATTTTGCAAGAGGCTTCAGAAATCCGTGAACTGGGAGTAAATTTGGACCAAAAACTAAAGCTCAAATTTTAGGTTTTATCAAAAGAAACGCAAAATCCTTTGGGGTACAAACTAAAATTATTCATTTCAAGGCATTGGTACATTGTCAACTAGAGTATGCCAGTATAGCACGGAATCCTATGTATGCTGTACATTCGCAGCGTCTCGAGAACATCCAGCGAGCGATTACAAGACATATTACATACATGTCCACAGGAATATCCCACAGATGTCCATACGAACAACGTTTGGCTATCTTTCATATTGAGTCGCTTCGAAACCGTCGCACTGTCCATGACTTAGTTTTTCTCCATAAGATTGTCAATAGTCAAATTGAATGTGAACAGTTGCTAGAACGTGTCATGTTGTCAGTCCCACATAATCATCCTAGACCGCCAATTTCTAGACTTTTTCAACCTCCAGCCAGTAGAAGCAACATCGGGAGACACTCACCAGTATCAAGAATCTGCATTCAATACAACGAACTCAATTCTAAATTGCCTGACTTGGATGTGTTCTTTGGTTCCCTACCAAAGTTTAAAAGCTTGCGTTCTCATTTGAATCGATATCTAAACGGCTATAATTAGTTTTTATTTGGATATTTTGTCTATTATTGTTATTAGTGCTTTATAGCTTTATTGTACTTGTGAATGTTGTGTACACCTGTAATTGGTACCTCCATCAGAACCCTAACGTGTATACTTGTAGTGTAAAATGTATGTACTGTTGGTGTACCTATTTTAAATAAATAAATATTAAATAATGATGTAAAATTTGCACGCCGACATTAATGGCAGAATAAGAGATTCATATATTTTATCTTTAAGATCCCTCTGTATCTTATGTACGCAAATAAATGTTTTTTGTTTTGTTTGTTTACTTAAGTTCCAAAATTCTCGTATTGACTCGCAAACTGCGGATAAAGGCTTACGTTACATTAATTCCATTGATTTATTCTTTGTACATACGTAACGTTGGCTACGTACGGAAGGAAAAGTGAGAAGATTTCTTTGGTTTTGGTTGGTAAAAGTCAGGTAAACTCCAAAGTTTAACTGATTTTTACAATACAATAAGCTAAAAAAACATTGTCATAATTCAAATAATATGTTAAGTTAGCGGTCAGCAACGTGCCTATAATAAAAAAAAAATATCCCCTTGTACAGGATTATTAAATAACGTTCATATCAGCCAATCTCATCATTGTTGTTTGCGATTTAACTGACTATGTTTTTTTTTAATAATGATATCAGTTCGTATTCTTACGAAAATCTTTCTTAGTGTCCAATAATCCGGTCCTTTGCAAAAATCTTAGGTTTTCGTAATAAAAACGATTTTTCTAAGGATCCTGTGACTTACTCGTACAGATCAATTTTGGTAAATAAACCTTCAGGAAAAACATGAGTTAAGTGGGTTCCTAATTCCTAGTTCAATGAAAAATAGTACGCCGGGAATTAAACGAGAGATAGCTTCGATTATTAGACTGCATTAGGTGATAAAAAAGTAACTAAAAAACCCGAAAAAACTGAAAAGCAAAAAACAAGGTAACTGAAAAAACCGACCAAGTGCGAGTCGTACTCACACGCACACAGGGTTCCGTAGCACCAAACAATATAATAAAAATATTCTGAAGGCTCATTCATATGAAAAACACAGTTACTGCCAGCTGCAGTTTGATGAAGAAGTCCCATATGTCAAAAACTAAACATCAAATCTATTTTTTCAGAATTATCCTCCTCTTACTTTAGAAATTAGAGGGGGGGGACCCACATTTTACCACTTTGGGAGTGTCTATCTTTCAAACAATTGACTTTGAGAAAAAATGGTTTGAGGAACCTCAATGTCATTTTTGAAGACCTATCTCTAGACACATCGCCGTATAGGCTTGAAAATATTTTTTAGTTTTACTTCCATTTATGGGGATTCCCTTAATCTTTTTTTTTTTTTTTTAAAAAAACGTGTGCTGGCTGTGTCATACACGGAGGGACAGACAGACAGACAGACAGTCATGGCGAATCTATAAAGGTTCCGTTTTTTGCTTTCTGGCTACGGAACCCTAAAAACTGGACATAAAAAAATAAAAAGTTGATGCCCCTCTCGACTCGACTCGAGGTTTGCACATACTACATACATAAATGCGCACGAAAAACATTACCCTCTTTCTGGGTCAATCGGTTAAAACTAAAGAACTACATTATTTTTCAAACACTGTTTTAAGCTTTCACGGTTTACAACAAAATTTATACTGTCACTTTATTGTTTTTATTTTTTCCGCAGCCTCCAGTCAACCCGCGATCATGGCGCTTGCAACAGCGTCGAAATATCGGGAGCTCAAAATAATAGACAATCACGGAAAATATCCCGTAAGTGACAGTATAAGTTTACAACTTTTGAGCTTATTTTTTTTATTTAAACCAGTTTTTATACGCATTAGTTTTAATATTATGTACTAATGAAGGTAACAACTAAGCATGGTAAAATTTAAAGCACTTACGAACATTAAGATAAGGATTCAGTGAGCGTCACTAGCTCACTGGACCCGGAAGATCCCAACTTTTCGGAGTGCCCTGGAAATTTCCAACATTACGACCACCCGCTCCCCTTGAATTATTGGACTTACACACCTACTTACATGCTGCGGAGAGTGCAAAGTTTTGTTTCTTGTTTGCATGAAATTTCACCGTTGTTGTTTTAGTTTTCGCTTTGCATGCAATGGGTGTTAATCAAAATATTTTTTCAAGCTATGAACGACCGTTGTGATTTTTCATGGGAACAAATTGAGCAGCGTGGCCGGTTGACACAGGCAGTTAGATGCGTACATGTGTTGTATGCCGTTACACGGTAGTATCGTGCCGCGTGAGCGAAGGGTGCACACGAGTGGATGGCTGAACAAATGACAATAATTGGCGTGCAGAGAGCCACGACATCGCGGCGCTCACTGCCGGCACCGACTTTAATTGACTGGTGATTTCAATTAATGCACATCGGTGAGTTCACGAAACGCCACTATTCCTGGTATAATGGCACCAGATATTCACTCAAAATGTCGTTGGCAGCTCGCTCGCTGTAAATTTATGGCACAGACGACGACCAATAAATGCAAATTTTATTGTTTATGGCAGATTTAACGGCAGTGAACTCTTTTATCAATACCGTAAACTCTAAAGTGGTCCGAGCACATCCGAACGTCGGTTGAACAAATTTGTTCACAATGCAGGCCCCGTAAAGAGTGACAGTGGAGGAGTGCCGTAGAGTTATGATAGCCTTGGTTCAACACTCAAAATAATAAACTAATATTTTCAGTAATAAACAGGTATTACCTACTAACATACAATTTCTTAGCAATCTGTAAATATAAAGAAGGTACGAACAATGTATCAGACAAAAAAATCTCATAAGTCTTATGTGACTTTAGTATGTATCCAAAGCATTACTTTTTTCTACTATCTATCATAAATGAAAATATTCAATTACCTTAGGTACAAATCAAATAACAGAGTAACAGCTTTGCAAACAGCACCTGGAAAAGCAAATTAAACTTTTCTCTATGATCACTGTAATCAGGTTGACTAGGTAATGTGATTAATCAATTTATAAAACAATATAATAGTGATCAATGGCATGATTGAGATTAGATTTTATTTATTCCAGCAGAAAAAGATCTTAGATGAGGCGGTGTTCCGGTTAATAAAGGTTGATGAAGGCTCGGTAGCGGCGGAATCTGTAGTAGGGGCGAGGCGGAGATAGAGAACGCGGTCTGCTCGAGTACTGATAAGGCTATTAAAAGTTACGCTCACAGGCCAACGTCTGGATTAAACAGATACTATACCTACCGATAGACACCAAAGAAAACCTTTTAGAAGAAAACAAACCAAGTCAAGCAAAGAGATTGCAATAACAGTAGCTACTTTAAAATGGTAACCGCCACGGTAATGTTGCAAAAGAAATAAGTAACTACCTTCCAGCTGTTGTTTTTTCAGAAAGCGTTCCACTGATTCAAAAAATGGCTTTTTTGTGAAAATTATCAGAAACATTAGTTGCTACAGTTTAGGTTATTCTATTATAGGAAAGAAAAGAGTATGAGTTTCTTATGAAAAGGAAACTTTCGACAACTTCTTTTTGATCTGTCAACTCAATTTTTTTCTCGTACGAGTAAGTTACACATACTAAAAAGTGAAGCTAAATGAAAGCTGGACTAATGAATATCTTTGAATATATTTGCTGTGCGGAGGTGCCGTGAAAGTGTCCCACAAAAATACCACGATTTTATTGCATGTTTCCTATAGTATTTAACGAGTTGTGTGGACTAGAACAAAAGACACGTGCGGGGGAATTTTGTTCAAAGCAATTATTGTGAATAGTGCTCACTTCAGCGACGGTAGAAATTCGCGTATAAATCGCGTCACAGACCACAAACAAAAACGTGCATGTGGACCGGCGCCCATTATTCTCGACTGCATAATCGCTTCGTCCGACGCCCGCATCGCTTCCCTTGCTATTTTATTTCCTCCCGGCATAGTTGTGTTTCGACTAGGCGGAGCTTTTTCAGCGTAGCTTCAGCAGGGAAATTAAACCATGTTTAATTCTGTTTAAGGTCTGGTTCCGGTTAGTAGATGCAGGGAGCCGATGCGACCGGCGACAGACCAAAGCCACCACGCTACAATTCTGGCACAATGTGTGTCCGTTTTAATAGGATTAAACTCATTGTTACATACGAGCTGAAAGGACCACGAGCGAAATGAAAATGTTTCTAACGAAACCGAAGAGAATATTGCGGACACCGCATTTCGATTGGGGAAACGGAAACTCATTCTTTTCAGCTCATATGAAAAGAAAATAAATTTAGACAATAGATATTTTCGGCTGCTAAGGGAAGACCAGTTGTTACACCATAAGCTTTCTAGTGATATAAAATTTAATTCTTGTCGCTTTTGTAATAGAAATACCATTCACTGAACACTATTGTAGTGTTCGGTGAATGTTATTTTTACTTAAATATTACTAGGTTATGGTCGGAGACCATAACACATTGACATGCTCTTGTTCAGTTTGAAAGTTATGGACTGGCATAGGCATTTTTGTTTGCCATAAATTAATGATTTGATGCCATCAGCTTATATTTATTAAAAACATGATATCGACAATATTGACTTTTGATAATCTGATCGTTTCATCCGTTCTAAGGTTCTTTCACAAGTTAGTTTATTGAAAAAAATCTCATCCTACAATTTATTTAATAACTAGTTATCAGCACTCGTCAACTGTTTGCCGTGACATACATATAAACTGCGGTTGGACGAGCCTATTATTCACAGCGATGCGATGACGCAAATCTGCGACCCGTTCATGCTACGCGTCTCCTCACTGTCCGTAAGGTCCGTAAGACGAGCTGCTGCGCGTCAAGTGCTAGGGACGCCAGACGACGCCCGTGCACGCGATACCGGAGTACTGTATGAGATGTACCGCGCGCTAACTCAAACTCAAAGCATTTATTTCAATTAGACCATTACAAGCACTTTTGAATTTCAAACAAAACAAAAAAAAGCCAAGCTATAGTCACAGTCACAAGGCATAATAACTTGAGGAAGCACTGTAGTTGCCCATTCCAAAGCGTAGATCTCTATGGAGAAGAATAGGCAAGAGGCTCTGTGGCTAGCCATCGGCGAGTAGAAATTCCGCTCCAGAGAGGATCTGCTGGAGACCCTAGGCAGATATCAGTGTGTTGTGACATCACTATTTAGTATGTAATTAGTATGTACACCACTAGTAATTGTCTATACTTCCGGTAGACTACTCCGATCACTGTCCTAACTGATCCCGTCCGTGACACTGCTGTGTCCGTCTATATTTATTATAATGTGTCTGCTCTGTTAATAAATCAAGTGTACCTAACGGTATCTTTTATTCAAACATCCAACATAACATGGTGTCAGAAGTCGTTTCGAAGAAATCATCAAAGTCGTGAAAATGCCAAATCCAGCCACGAGCACCGACGCCAGTCAAGATGGCGAACATGATCAAGGTTTGCGCACGCACATAAAGCAACTCCATATCTCATCCGATTCTACAAACAATAATGCGGAAGCGTGGAAGAAATGGTGGCAGCAATTAGACCTATATCTGCTAGCCACAGGTCTGGAAAAGTCAACCGAGAAACGGAAAATAGCCATTTTATTGCATTTCATTGGAGAACGTGGTCTCAACATATTCAATGCGTTCAACATCAAGTTAGATGCGAGCACACTAAACGATGTCAAGAACAAATTCGACAAATTCTTCGAGCCAAGGCGAAATGTGACGATGTGTAGATATGTATTCTTCACACGCAGGCAGAACAAATCCGAAAGCATCGATGATTTCCTCACAGATCTGGAAAATAAGAGCAAAGAATGCGAGTTTGGCACGCTCAGGGAGTCCCTAATCAAGGATATTTTTATAGCAAACCTACACATAGATTTGTCACATGTACGTCAAAGATTGCTGCAGGAGCCTGATTTGACATATCAGAGGATGCACGAGCTGGCAAGGACACTCATAGTCGCACAACAAGATGCAGAGAAAATCGTCAAAGGGTCCACCAGTGAAACCGTCATGCATCTCAGTCGGAGGAGCCGTAGTCGAGGAGATGGTCGACAGCGAGCTTCCAGTCGCAGGTCAGCTTCAAGCAGTCGCAAGTCATCGTCAAGCAGTCGCAAGACACCTTCAGCTTCGAGCAGCGCCTCGACATGTGGTCGCTGTGGGCAGTCTCATCGCTACAAGTGCCCAGCTACAGGCGTTCAATGCAGGTCATGTAAATCTTTTGGTCATTTTGCTAAATATTGTTTCAAAAATAAAAAAGTCAGTCAGTTGCAATCGTTTAATTCAGACAAAAGTAGTCAAGATTATTTTGTTGGCATGTTGAGCAGTCATTCAAAGTCGAGTCAATGTCATAAAAGTCATTTATATCAATATGATCCACACAGGAATCAGTCAAACAGTCAGAACACACAGGCAAACAGACGACAAGACACAGTAGTATCACGGACAGGACAGTCACCGTCACAACGGTCATATGAAGACCGGTCACAGTCATATCCCTATGATGAGAACAGTGACATGTCTGAGAGATCTAATGTAGTAGACTCCAATAATCAAAATCATAAAAGTCAAAGTCCCCATTCATATTCATATTATCTCTGTGATGAAAACGGTGATATGTCTGAGAGATCTTATCTCAATGATGAATACAGTCACAGGTCTGAGAGATCAAATTTAAAGTCCAACAGTCAATGTCCCCATTCATATTATCTCTGTGATGAAAACAGTGATATGTCTGAGAGATCTCATCTCAATGATGAATACAGTCACAGGTCTGAGAGATACAAAGTCCACTCAAATAGTCAAAATAAAAAATGTCAGAGTCCATATTTACATCTCAATGATGAATACGGTCACAAGTCTGAGGGATTATACAACAATACACAGTATCAGTATCATTATAATAAATATAACAGTCAGTATTCACAGTCACAATCACACAATGGATCATTAGTCAGTTACTCAGATAATAGTCATAAAGTAAATAATGTCAACACTTTAGAAAGTAATTATTCAAAACAGTCATGGGAAATTAACTTGTCAATTGGAAATAAACAAATTAAATGCATCATAGACTCAGGTGCAGATGTCAACATAATGTCCAAACAAACATTTCATTATATTCAATGCCAGAATAATAATATGTCAAAAATGACACTTGTCAAATGTCAAATAAACGTCACAGGATTTGGTGGAAAATCCATTCCGATTTTAGGCAAAGTCAACATAAATTGTAATTTATGCATACATAATAAAAACGTCGTCGAATCTATAATGTTTATAGTAACAGATTTAGATTGTCCAAATGTTCTTGGTCTCCCTACTTGTGAAAAGTTAGGTATAATAAAACGTGTCTTTTCAGTAATTAAACAAGATTTTTGTAAACAAATTCTTACACAATACAATGATGTATTTCAGGGTCTTGGGTGTCTACCTCCAGTCTGTCATCTTAAACTCAAGCCTGATGCAGTCCCATGCGTGGATCCGCCCAGGAAAGTTCCATTCGCGTTACAAACGAAACTGCGTGAGGAGTTGGATCGCATGGTGGAAATGCAAGTTATTGTAAAGGTTACAAAACCTACAGAGTGGGTTAACTCAGTCGTCATAACTGTAAAAAGTTCAGGTCAGTTAAGAATTTGTCTAGATCCTAGAAATCTAAATAAGAACATTATGAGGGAATTTTATCCACTCAAGTCAATTGATGAGATTAGGTCTCAGCTCGAAGGGGCTGTATGTTTTTCTCATTTAGATGCATTCTCAGGATTTTGGATGCTACGTCTGGATGAACATAGTTCAGATTTATGTACTTTTCAAACACCATTTGGTAGATATAAGTATTTAAGACTACCATACGGCATAAATGCTTCGTCTGAAATCTTTCAAAGAGTCATGATGAATCTATTTGGTGATATAGAAGGAGTTTTAATATTCATAGACGATATTTTGGTTTATGGTCCAAATGAGTCAGTTCATAATGAAAGATTACATAAAGTCATGCAAAGAGCTCGTCAAGTTAATTTAAAATTTAACAAGTCAAAATGTAAATTTTTAGTCACAGAAGTATGTTTTTTGGGTTATGTCTTTAGTAAAGATGGTGCTAGAGCAGATCAAGAAAAGATCAAAGCCATTGTCAATATGCCTACACCACAAAATGTCAAAGAGTTACAAAGAATACTAGGTATGATCAACTACTTAGGACCTTTTATAAGTAACCTGTCAGAGAAAACTCAAACATTAAGAAATCTTTTGAAAAAAGATGCAGTCTGGACTTGGGATGAAAATCATAGTCAATGTCTTAAAAAACTGAAAGATGAGATTACTAACTCACCAGTTTTAGCTCATTACAATCCCAAGATTCCATTAGTCTTGTCAGTTGATTCGTCAAAGTCAGCATTAGGTGCAGTCATTCTACAAAAAAATAAACCTATTGCATACAGTTCAAAAACTTTAACTGAAACCCAACAAAGATATGCTCAAATAGAGAAGGAGCTACTAGCAATTCAATTTGGTTGTGAAAAATTTCACCAATATGTATATGGTAATAGAGTCACAGTTCATACTGATCACAAACCATTAGTCTATTTATTTAAAAAAACCATTACATGATGTCCCCGCTAGATTACAGCGTATGATGTTAACTTTACAAAAATATGATTTAGAGGTTATACATGTTCCAGGTAAAGAAATGTATATATCAGACACTTTGTCAAGAGCAGCTTTAAAAGACCATTACACACCTGAAAATGAATCAGAAATGTCATGTCATGTCAATCTAATGTATGCTAATTTAGCAATTACAAATGAATACAGCACAAAATTAGCTCAGGAAACCAAGAGTGATGAATCCTTGCAATTATTAAAAAAATATTATGATGAAGGTTGGCCAAAAAATAAAAACAATGTCAGTCAATTAGTAAAACCATTCTGGAATATTCAAGGTGAAATACATGTAATTAAAGATTTAGTGTTCAAAGGTTCAAAATTAATAGTACCACAGTCAATGCATAAAGAAATGTTGGAAAAAATCCAACTCGTCACAGGGGAGACAGGAAGGTGACAGACAGAAGTCTAGACCTCAAGCATCCTCATCTCAAGAATCCTCAAATATTACCACTAGGTCAGGTCGTGTCGTAAAGCCTACAAGAAGGCTAATAGAAGAAATTGATTGAATGTAAACTAAATAGTATTAAGAATGTTGTCTAGAATAAATTTGTCATAACTATTTTTAAGCATGTTGTCATATGTATAGTTGTATAACATTGTCTATCTTTTAATTGTTTGTCAGGGGTCTAAATTGAACTCAACAAGGGGGATGTTGTGACATCACTATTTAGTATGTAATTAGTATGTACACCACTAGTAATTGTCTATACTTCCGGTAGACTACTCCGATCACTGTCCTAACTGATCCCGTCCGTGACACTGCTGTGTCCGTCTATATTTATTATAATGTGTCTGCTCTGTTAATAAATCAAGTGTACCTAACGGTATCTTTTATTCAAACATCCAACATAACACAGTGGGGACGCCCTTACCGCACAGTCCGAGGGAAACTTCGCCCGTGGCACTCCCCCGCAAACGGAAGTCTCAAGCCGCAGTTTCTGGAGCGAGTGGTCTCAGCGCTCTTCCCTGCGACAACCGAGTACAAGCCACCTACAATGGCACTACCCCGTTGCGTACCTGTCCCTTAGGTGACACAGGAACAGATCAGCGCGGTCGTGTTGCGGCTCCGGAAAAAAAATACTGCTCCGGGCTCTGATGGAGTACCTAGCCGCGCTCTAGTCATCGCCTTGAAGGAGTTGGACTCCGCACTGAGGGGACTTTTCTCAGCGTGCCTTCTGCAGGGTCAGTTCCTACCAGGTGGACTGGTCCTGCTCAGGAAATAGGGCTGCTAGATAAGGCGGGCAAGCTGCTCGAGCAGATAATCGCAGATCGCCTCGTCAGCCACTCGAGTACATAGGGGCCGAACCTGGACGACAGTCAGTTTAGATTCCTTTGGGCTCTACTATCGACGCCATAATGCAAGTGAGTGTCCTGGCGGAGGAAGCGGTGTCCCAGTGTGGGGTGGTGCTGGCGATGTCCTTGGACATCTCCAACGCGTTCAACAGCACAACAACAAAGAGCGGCGAATGCGCGAGCAGCTTGAGGAAAATCCACCGCGGAAACTAGACGGGGTCAGCGGATGTTCGAAGATTCGAGAGCGCTACTCGCAACGCGCCGCTTATTCTCACTGCTGGATTGCCTCCCCCAAGCTGCTTCACAACACTCTGTCCAACACCTTCCTCATCCAGTCCGTTCCAGATAAGTTTAGGTCGTTGGTCGATCTCGCTGAGGAGCGTCCCACACTACATTGCTGAGGACTCATTTGCTCCATCGGCGATCTGTGCTATATTTAAGTTCTTCAGTTAATCAGTAAAATCTGAGCATCTCGCTGCTATGCTTGCGCTGGAACTAGAAGCATTAATTTTTCACAAGAGCTCCTAATTTACCGACGGAAGAATCATTGGATATTCATCGGACGGAATATATTTTTGCCGACGGGAAATCCACACTAGACGCCACATTCACTGATTTTAGTCATGACTATTATGCAGAAAAAAATCTGTTAATTAATTTGTTTGGCGACGGTATTATACCTTAGGATGAATTGTGAACTCATTGGTTGAGCTGTACTTAACCAAAAAAAGACTATTAAAAAATAGTCTTTTTTTGGTTAAGTACAGCTCGACTGCATACATATTGAAAACGATATATTCCAGCATTGTGAAATAAAATAACCATGAATCATTACTTCGCATAAAACAAACTGCTGCTGAATGTGATTTATCTGTTGCAATCAATGATACCGCTTTCGTTAACTATGCTAATTCACAAATTTGAATAGGCACCTATTATAGAGAAGAATTTGTGAACTTTTTGCTAATTACTTTCAAACAACCTTCCTAGACCCTTCATCTACAAGTCGCAACTGTGGCTCGACCGGCTGTGCTTCCAACTGTGATTTAAGTACAATTGAAATTGACATAGTGACTGTTCATAAATATTTAAAATCTCTTGACTTAACCAAATCTGCCGGCCCAGATGCCTTGCCTGCTGTGTTTATAGTTAAGTGCGCTGAGGAACTAGCTTTGCCTGTGTCACTTTTATTTAAAAGGTCAATATCTGAAGGCATTGTGCCAGCTGTTTGGAAATCAGCTTTTATATCACCCATCCATAAAAAGGGTGCTAAAGATATAATTGAAAATTATAGGCCAATCTCAAAACTTTGTCTACTAGCTAAAGTATTGGAGCGCATAGTCTATAATCAGTTGTACAGCAGTGTGGTTTCTAGCTTGAGTCCTCAACAACACGGGTTTCTGAAAGGAAGGTCTACAGTATCTAATCTGGTCCTGTTCACGGATTTTATTACTGAGCATATGGATAATGGATCCCAGGTCGATGCAATCTACACCGACTACAGCAAGGCATTCGATAGAATAGATCATGACATTCTGCTGAGGAAGCTTTTCAACTTGGGCATTAGGGGCGACCTGTACAGATGGTTCTCGTCTTATGTGCAAAATAGGACTCAAGCAGTGGTCCTCAGTGGCTTTATATCCTCCTGGTCAACCATCCCCTCTGGTGTGCCACAGGGTTCCCTATTGGGGCCATTATTATTTGTTCTCTTTATTAATGACATCGGCGAGTGTTTCAAACATTCTAAACACTTAATGTTTGCAGACGACATGAAAATCTTTATATCAGTTAAGAGTCCAAATGACGCTATGCTTTTGCAGGCAGACATATCTAGATTAGTTAACTATTGTAGAATAAATAAATTAGATCTTAATATATCTAAATGCTTGGTTATTACCTTTGCCCGGAAGAACCAATCAATAATATTTAATTACTCAATTGCAAATGAGCCTTTATCTCGAACTCATGTCACCAGAGATCTTGGTATTTTTCTGGACAGTAAGCTCACCTTTGAGTGTCATGTTGACCATATTGCCAAAAAAGCGTCCAAAGCCCTGGGATTCATTATCCGTAATGCCAGTTCGTTTAAGCGAATGAAAACCTTGAAAATCCTGTATTGTGCTTACGTCCGCAGTCACCTCGAATATGGTAGTCAAATTTGGAATCCAAATTATGCAGTGCATTCTGACAGATTGGAACGAATACAAAGGAAATTCACGAGATACTTAGGTTACAAATTTAAAATCTCTTACCAGAGTTACAAGGATCGATGCGTTCGATTTCACTTACTTCCACTTGTCACTCGGAGAAAAATATCCGACATACGGTTCCTAGTTAAAATAGCACAATCAAGAATCGAATGTCCTGAACTTCTTTCGAAGCTGTCCCTGAATGTTCCATCTCGACATTCTCGCTTGAGAAATCTTCTCCGTGCTCCTTTCGCTCGCACAGTTTACCGTAGCAATTCTTTTTTTCTCCGCTCAATCAAAATATTTAACCAAGTTGTAATAAACGATCACCCCTCAATTGATTTGTTTGCAAGCAGCCTAGTGGCAATTAGTTCTGCCTTGTCTAAAAGCTGTGTTGCTTCTTATGATCTTTAATAGTGGTTACGCATGCTTGCCTGCTTGTGCAGGTATTTAATTTAATTTAGTATTATATTTAGTCATATTCTTTGTTATTACATTATGCTTAGTTATTCATATTATGCTTAGATATTGATTATGTTCTTAGTTATTAGTTTGTGCAACAATAGTTTATTGCTAACTGCGGAGGCTTGTAAATGGCTTGTCGTTGAATGCCTCACTATACATTTTTGTATTGTTAGCTGTAAGCCACCCAAACACAATAAAATAAAATAAAATAAAATAAAATTATCGGAAGTTAGCCGCAGTCTGAATGCTTACGTTTCTAGTTCCATCCATTACGGATTCAGATTAATTGCGCACTTAATGCTACTCGTAATAAACTAAATCCGGTGCCGTGACCCATCTACTTAGACGTTTTAGTTGGAGGAATTGTTAAGCGAGTAGGAGAAATTGAATTAGGCTGAGCGGGCGACGTTGTCAGAGCGAGCGCGCGAGCGGTCCCCGGCCGCCCTGCGCCCTTCTTCCTACGTGCTCATCTAGTACCTACAGCAACGCAACACGCCATCATGTATTCACTTTATGTTTGCAGTTCCAATTGTACAAATCGAATATGTTATGTAAATCAAATTATACTGAGGTACAGTTAGGATCAAAAGCAGACGACCATTGAAAATACATTGAAATGAGATTTTCGAATGATAAAAAATAAACGACACACATACATAAAAAACTCACAAACTTTCCCCGGAGGAAAATGCCGATTAACTACAAAATGCCTTCATAATAATTACATACGTTAAACCGTTATTTACTGCTGCTAATGAATGTACAAACTGTGTTTATGATGTCGATACATTCCTGCACAGAACCTGGGCACTATGTGACTTTCTCAGTTTACTTATAACTAAAATTATCGAAATAAAGATCTCCCAGGTCCAGTACAAGCACGTTGTGTCAACGATAAGAAAGCAAAAAGCAAATAAAGTATGGTGGGTTGCTCTGGGAGCAGAATGGAGCAATCAGGACGAGAACACTTTGACACAGCAATTTGGACGGCGCGCCTCCGATGTGTTATTTTGATTGCGCCGCTTTTGTGCGGTGTTGTTTGTGCGTCCGCTTCCTTCGTGCTTATAAAAAATATTTATGACTCCTATGAGACACGAATATTGCCTCCTACCGCCTTAATAACCTTCCTGGTAACAGAGAGCGACAGTCTCCTGAGGAGGTATTATGTCGTAACAATTGGCTGCAAAATATTCGCACAAAAACTAATATTTTCTACCTTTCTCCGGCGAAAACAAATGCAGGATAATAATATTCATACGTACGTACGAGTCGCTATATTATACATTTTTGATCAGGTGAATTTGTACAGATTTGGGTAAACTGTGTAGTTAAGCTTTATACAATTTATTTTAATATGCTTGTTATTTTTTTACGCCAAAGTCAATGAAATGTCAGAAGGTTTTTATTTAATGTATGCAAGCACTCATAAGATCTATTGTCATATTCCCGTGTCGATTATAGAGATGATTGTTTATTGTCTATAAACAAGCAGTGTTTTCCAATACCAAAGCATCAAGTAGCATTCGCAGATGAGCCACAGAAGCCACAGAGGCCTCGTAGGAAATAGCCTCTCCGGAAATTGAACCATGCACGCGAGAGATAAGCTGCAACTATTTCAAACGGATCGCTTTGATGTTTTCCTGTTAGAGTTATTGTTTTAATAGATTTTGTTTGTAATTGGGCCTTTTATTTTGTCTTTCCTTGTAAAATTGAATTGACGAGTGTTATTTTTACATAATGCCAGTAGATAATAATAGTTTATTATGTACTTGGAGCGTACTATGAGCAGCGACAGTAGATTCTATTTACTGATGATCCTTACTCTTTAATGTTCTTAAAACCGCGCCCGACCGTGAATCTATTTTGTCCAGCCCTTTTCTTAAGAAATAGGTATAATCTATCTATATGGAGTGCAACTATGTCATAATTTCATGCATTTATAACCACTTGCATTTAATTAAACTACGTCAATATCTGCAAGCAATTATTGTAAAGCATAAATCCAAATATCATTAAGTAATTATTTAAAATAACAATCGTCACGTGAAAATTATTTGTAGATTTCATACAACATTTTCATTATTTGCAGTATTGATTGGTTCGCATCAATCGCGATATGCAAATATTAGCTTCGCTCGCTGACCGGCAGGCTAGTGATTTACGCGTGTCCCGACGCGGCGACGCTACGTTATGCAATCACATCGCTTATTAAAAATTAACCAGCATGCCGTAACCGAATTGTGCGACTTTCGCTACATTGTTTGGTATGCAATCATGATTGTTAGTTCTATGCGATATATATTGCACAGTACAGCTGCATACACGGTACAATAATGCACTAGGTGCGACGGTGCACGGTGTGCTGGTGGGCGGCCCGGCCACGTAAATCAGCGCGCCGCGCCGCGGGGCGCCCGCTGCGCGCGACACCATCTACCAACTAGCTCAAGGATGTCAATGGTTATACGTTTATCTTTTTGATTTTACTAGATTTAATATTTATTAGTATTTATTTAAAAGTATTACTGATAAGCCATAACAATTTTGCTATCTTCATTAGTATGCAGCTACGAGTTTTTCCGTAGCCAATTAAAATGAAAACAGAAATGGACCTGCTGCGCCGCCACATGGAGCATATAAGAAGCCTACAGTATAATGGTGTCCCCGCATGGGTGTATCATTAAAAACATCACAAAAAGCCGCAAGCGGAGCTGAACGTAATGGTGAATATAATGTATGCTAATGAGGGCGCGGGCGGGGCGGGGGTGCGGGACGTGACGTCACGCGTTGGACCGCAGCCGCTGCTGGCCGGCGGCGGCGGCGCCTAACGAGCGGCTGTGCAATTTTCAATACTCGAAACACATTTCCCATACTTAACTATTCCAAAGGCAGCGTTTTATTCATGAACAGCGCAATAGTTAACGTTTATTTAAAAAGCAGATTTTTCATAAAGTTCCGTAACCAGCTGAATTGCAACTGTTTGTAACAGTGTGGCACCTGTGTAAACCCGCCTACAAATAGATAGGATATTACAGGAGATGGAGCAGGCAAAGCCATTCGCGATAATAAAAACAGCGCGAGCGCTACAAAAATAATAAAAGTTAGCGCTGGGCGCCCGCGAGGCGCCATCGCCGGGAGGGTTCGCTGGATCGCTGCGGCCCGACTCGGCGCGAGCTGGCCTCGTCACGGGCCCTGTTTACTATCACTCCCCCGGGATGCTATTGCTTGTTTGTTTTAGATTTCTTTTACTTTTTAACACCGTAATAATAAGAGTCATTCCCACCCTGACGACCTCATATTTTGTACCATATGTGTCATGTGAAATTACGTATTTCGGTAGCGATTTTACTGTCATTACCAGGTTTTGATCAACGTACGGAGACATTAATTCCGATCGGCAAACGATGAGGAACGAGCATACGTACAACTTTAATCCCTTATCCTTTCAGATGAATATTCAAATATAGTTATTTTGTGATTATATTCGTTATTCAAGAAATTCTTGTCCATTTCATTACTCCAGGTCCAGACCCAGCGGTTTAGGCTATGCGTTCTGTGAGTGAGTGAATGAATTTAAAATGAAGTAAGAAAATTCGACGAGCGATGCGCTAGACAGCGCGGTGAAACGCCATTCCAATTGAAGTCGTCGCAGGCACTTCGTGATGATTGCACAAATAACTAAGGTTAGTCATCAAATCCCGTAAATCTTAGTTTACGTAGATTCATTCTGCCTTAAAAATTAGGTTTTATGGCATTTTCCTAAGTAAAGGCACACTAATAGCACTAAATTAATAAATACACAAAACGTGGCTGATTGTTGCAGTTGTTTCCAAATATTAACAAAAAACATTACAATCGCATGCAACTGTACCTAATTATTTTCAGTTCATTATATAAAATTGAATTAATTTCGTGACAAAATTGCTATAATTATGCAACGCATCTAGAAATATTAAATGTTTCGTCTATAATTCATTTATCATTAATTATTCGGTGAACGCTTTTGCGCACTCCTATTAGTGCTTAAGCATAACTTTATTATAACTAGTGTCCGACCGAAGGTGCAATTCTGGCCGAAGCCGAAGCCGAAGCCGATTAATCGGTATTCACCAAAACCTTCGGCCGAAGCCGAAGCCGAAGGTGTCATTGACCTTGAGAAATACGATAGTTACTTTGATCTCAGAATATACTAGATATATATTGTCACAATATGTATCTAGTATATTAAAAATTTATCTAAAAATTGCATAAAAAACATACCAACATTGTTTTCATTTAGTTTCCTACCTAACGTTAGATAACATAAAATATTTTAAACCAGACAATACTTACGGTTTTTTGGTTCTTAGAGTGCCTCACAATAATGAACGTATCACCACAGGTACTACTCATAGTAATAAATAAAATAATTTGTAATAACAAATATGAAATATTTAAAAACAAAACACTTATTAGAATTTTAAGACGCACTCTCAAACTTGTTTTGACTCGTTTAGTTTACTAACTGCGATTCGTTTGGTCCGGTGCGGCGGCGCGGCGCGGCGAAACTCTGCTGCTCTGCACACTCTCCGTCTCGCTCTAGCATCGTTCAGTAAATTTCAAATTTTGACAACTAGGAAACCTTCGGTTTCGGCCAAACCTTCGGCAAATTTTTGGCCGAAGCCGAAGATTTGGCCGAAGGTGCTTTTTTGGCCGAAGGTGGCCGAAGCCGAAGCCGAAGCTTCGGTCGGACACTAATTATAACAAATGATTTGTGTATTATTTAGCTTCTGCACAGCAATTATATATAATACCTCACAATCCAGTCCTTGTGTGATGATCAGAGTGGAGCTATACCGCGGTGATTAAGCTAAATATCTCTCGTTGCGTTGGCAATATAGCTCATAATAATAAACCATGCATAATCATATTTTAATTAGTGTGCGTGGGTTGCGTTACTGTTGTTTGTTTCTATAGTAACATCTATATAAAGCCTATTTGATTTTCTTATAGCTAATTTTGAAACATATTCGTGTTTTCTCTGCACACACCATTGGAAGCATTGATTAGAATAACTATGTTAGATAGAGAAGTTATGCCCACTGTTTTTCTATCAGGGAAGAGTCATTTATCAAACGGTATACTACGGTATATAGACTGATTTATGGCAGGAGGTCGTGGCAGTGACACAAGTAGTGCCTACGCGCGATGACGACGCGATTGAGACGGCAGCCGGCAGCCGGGGAGCTACGAGCTACGAGAAGCTACGTGATGATCACGTGACACGCGTCTCACTCACTCTTATTTTCTCCGGCTCGATAGCTTACGTCATACTATTATTGCAAAGTTCCTGAGAGTCATTTATCACGTTTTGAGCACTTGTTCCACCGCCAACGATGAACGAGAAGCGAGTAGAGCTAGAAACTAGAAACGAGTTGACGAGGAGCGAGAAGCGAGTGAGTAGTTCCGATAGTTTTGTCGCTGGGCTATAAGCGAGTGTGCGAGTGCGACGGGCGATTACTGCACGCGCTACACACGTTTTCCCTGGAGAAATAAAGAGGGGTGTTCATTGTTTCAGTTAACCATGGATAAGTTTTTTATTGAGTGTGTGAGACAATACAACTTTTTTTCTTCCGTGAACTAGACAACAATGATAGTTCTAGTAATTTTTCTGACTTCATAATATGTGCATTCAGATCCGCACTCTAGGTATAAATGACTGCTGGTTGGTCTCTCGGCGTAAGTTCTGACCGCCATCGCTGAGCAAGTATCGTTTAGTGAGTTATTATGTTTGATAGCTTTCGCTAGTCCTCGCCGGCAGTGTGGACAGTCAGCGATCAACTATTATTAAATGTATCTCTTGTATTGTATTATATTGTCTACACGGAATGTTTATCAATTGTACGTTTCTTGAGCGATAAAATAGCCGATATTTTGTCGCTTCCTCGCCAGCGGTGGGACAACTGCCTTACGTATTTGTAAGATGTTTATTAGTTTGTTTGCATTAGTGGTGTTATTTTGTTTGGATAGTTGAAATAAAATGGAGAACTAGAGAGTAAGAGAATAGAGTTAATGGAGTATTCCATTTTTTATTTGTCTAATTGACAATGGAATTGAATGAAGCTTTTTCTGCCTCACCTGGTGTGGAGAAGGTACAGGACCGAGTGTGTGCTTTTATTAACAACACAAACGATTTTATTTGAAATCTACTTCCATTGTAGTGGACGTGAATATCTATCAATAGAAATTAATATAATGAAGTTTTGTTTACTTGCCCTGCAATAAACACCGGAACATGAAAAAAAAAAGGTTAAACCAAGAATATTTGGAAGCAGGCGGGATCGGGAATTTTATATTCCAACTAGCTGTTGCCCGCGACCTTTGTCAGCGTGAATTCATAATAAAAATATTACTTACCTATTTACTCGTAAGATCAGATTTTGTTAACAATTTTATGGGTTTTAATTGCTTTGCAAGGAATCCTAATCCTTTTTCAAAATTAAAAGGAGTTACTCCATATAACGTCAGATATCTGCCAGTAAAAGTTCCTTTCAAAATTTACCCAGCCGTTTCGGAGATTATCCGGTGCAATCATACAGACAAATAGAAAAAAAGTGTTAAGTACCATAAACAGGCTGAAGCTTTCAAGTGGGCGTGGATAGCCAAATCTAAAATTAATAGGAATAGCTAAAAATACTCAAAGGAGTCTTGAGCCCGATTTTGACGAAAACTAAAACTGAATCATTAGATTTTTGAAAAAATCAATATTCCGAGCCAGGAATCGAACCCATTGATTTCGGAAAAAATAAATACACGCTGTATTATTACACCATTCGATAGTGTCGCTTATAAGGATCAAATTCTGGGAAATAATGACATACGGCAACTAAGAAAAATTTAATTTAATTGTATAGGTGAGTTCCGCCTGCTTCCAATTGTGCTTGTTTTTTGCTTTTTAGATTTTACCGCAGTCAGTTTTGTGTATTTTACAAGTCTTTCTTTAGTTTCACTTGTCCCTTTGTCTGTCTGTCTGTTCCGGATTCTTGCAAGTTAAATTTGACAATTTTCCCGATTTTCGATTGAGCTGAAATTTTGCACGTGACAATGCAATTTTATGATGACATGGAGCTGATCTGATGATGGAGCTGGAAGGTGGCCATAGGAACTCAGTTATAAAACGACATATCCCCATGGAGTGATTTTACTATAACTTACAAATCCTACTAATTAAATAGATGTAAGTTGTTTAAATAAAATATAAATAACATAACACTTTTAGTGCTCAAAACATCACATATGTGTGCGTACTACGAGTTACTATGGGCTTCGGAAACGCCGCTGAGCGCTACGAACTACGCCGTAGTAAATCTCGTATCAAAAATACTAAAAAGTTTAAAATAAAATTGAAGAAAAAAAAATGTAAAGATGGTGTAACGCGTTTTCATTTTTTATCAGAATTAAATTATTTTTTACTTTTTAGCTCTTTTTATTAACAAGTAATAAAAGCTTGTTTTTAAAAACATTTTTTACTTCCAGCTTTTCAGTTGAATAATGTGTGTGAGTGTGTGAGTGTGTTGTTTTTGTTGCTGTTGTTATGTTGATGATGATGTTGATAGTTTGTAGTTGAAGTTGAATAATGTAAATGTATTTCGCAAACGATTTAGCGTTTTGTATTTTTCCCTTTTTATACGATTTGTCATTTTAAATGACTTTTAAACAAACAGTCGCATGTATATTGTTTGTATTTACCTTTTTCACGGCAATGAAACTATTGTCTTTACATAGTATTAAACAAAGTCGCTACTGCTGTCTGTACGCTTAGATCTTTTAAACTACGCAACGGATTTTAAATGCAGTTTTCAGCAATAGATAGAGTGATTCAAGAGGAAGGTTTATATGTATAAATATTATTAATCACTCCACACTGCCCCACATCAGTCCGCTAGTTCTTATAGATAAGAACTTTATCTCAGCTTTATGATAAGTATTAAAAAAAGTAAGATTAACTAACTAACAAACTACCTACAGAATGATACCCCAATTATCATAGTTTGTCGACTTCGGCGTCTGGTTGTCACCATATCGAATTTTGATTACTGTCATGTCTTTAGTGATACACACAAGATTAAAAAAAAAATCGATTGACGTAAGATCATCAATATTAGCCAACGCGTATGGTCTCTAAAACGCCACAAAGGAACAAACATACATACATAAGCTGATAAACACATTACCCTCCTTTGTAGTCGGGTAAAAAGCAAGGCTTGTTAAGATAAACACCAAGTTCATCATCAACACAGAATAGCTGCGATTTATAATATCCTTACATGTGAGATCTGATGATAAGTCTATGTATCATACTTTCATACCTAGATTCACCCTGTTTATACTTCTTTATTATACTAGTTGAATTAAATGGAAACATTCCTTACAATATCCAATTCTTCAGCGCCACAAGAGAATCGATTAAAATAACTAATATCATTTATCACGCGGGTAAAAAGTTTCACGAGTTACAAGGCTACCGTCCCCGTGATCCCGTGAGAAAATTGCTAGTATTCATCATAATGCGTGACATTTAAAATTACCGCCAGCGCGCTCCACAACCCGCTATAAATCAACGCAAACACTAGTTTCGGCGAGTGGATTTCTATTATTAGCTCCGTATTTACATGATTGTTACACAAACTACAAATATATGAACAAAATACAATCGCTTTTATACATTCTGACACCGGAATTCTTGCTTAAAAATATTCTACTTTTACTGGAAATTCTCATGTGTGCAATAATTTAGGCGCTCTGGTTTGCTGATATTTATAGTATGGTTAACGTAGTACTGGTTTTATACGACCGAGTGCGTGTAATGTGCATTTTGACTGTTTAATTTACCTACGCTATTGATAGATAGGTTATTCTAATTTTAAATTATTTGTGCGATAAGATCGAGCATTCAAACATGTAGTATATGGTGATTGTCTCCAGACAATATGATATGTAGACGATATACAAAGAGATGATGACAATTTTATTGTATTTCTATTTATTTGGCTATCGGTAAAAATATTCTGTATGAAAATGAACGCGGAGATTTATGGTAGGTAAGTGCGGTAGACGGGCGGGCGGCGCAGCGAATGGGTACATGCACGTTGCAGTCGTCACAAGAGCCATAACGAGTGCCGAGGCGGACCCGTCTCGCTCGTCGCGTCGGCCGCGGCCGCGGACCACCCTCTTGCATTTATTCATGTCGTTACCGCTAACGATAATTTTATCGTGTGCTCATTTGCCGGCGCCAGTCTCGCGGCCATCCGTCAGCGAGTCCAAATCGACAATTTGTGCAACACTAAAAACTTTATTGCGACATAATTGACCCCGGTTGTAAATAACCCTCGACCGCGACATTTTATTGCTGGCTTATTTTGTACTAGTTAGGTGATAAAAATTTTAGAGATACCATTCGATGGCATTAGGTTTTTGTTTTTATACAGGGTCGAAATTATTGAGATAGGATTGGAAGGCCAACAGGTACTTGATCCCAACTTAAATCATATTTGGGTTTGGAAAAATTGGGCAAGTTTCAAAACAGCAACGACCGTTGCTGTGTGTAATAGGATTGTCTGGTTCAAAATTTTAACAGCATAGCTTATCCAGCTGAATTTAGGTCAGGGTTTCTGGGGGCCTAAAGTGGCGACTTTAGCAGAATCATAATATGAATCACGTTAAAATCCTTAAGCTACTAGATCTAGACTTCCTGACGCGAGAATATCCAGGAAATCCAGCCTTACACGAGACGAGAAATCGTTTCAAGATAATGAACACGTCTTAAGTCGTCCTAATACCAAAACTTCTCAGTTCGAAATTAAAAATGGTATCACGATAGCAGCTACTGCTAGTTATGCTAAAGCTCTCAGAACTAGAAGCTTACTAAAAAAATAATTTTAGCTCTATGCATCAGCTGGTAAAAATCGCCAAACGTTTAAAATTAATATAATTTGGCCAACATGATCGTATCGGTAGAAAATGGTTGGATTATCTAATGTTTTTGGAAACGTAACACAACGGACACCTCTCGTAATCTAAAATAAGCTGTAATAATTAGCTCTCAATTACTTAATGATACTATCTTCGCACTCAGTAAAAAGAAATAGGCGAGATGTTCAAAATCTATCACGAAAATTATCTATTCACTTGAATTTCCGACAAAAGCTTCTTGTAAATTCCTCTCAGAATGGTGTAGGTAGGTAATTGAATAGCAGCAGAAGCCAGTGCTCGGTAGTTAAGGACGTGGCCGGCCACCGCACGACAGCGCAGCGGCTACGGCATAATTGCACAAACTTTCATGTGCTTCGCATACATTTTCATAATTAAAGGGGCAGTTCGCACCAACTGGCGAAACTTATTTATAGCCACTTACCTCAATAATACTAGTTTGTCTTGTTATACATTAATTACTAACTTATCGTTTGCTGCAATATGACACGAATTATGGTAGCATGCAGATTAGCATGCATTGTGCTGTCACATTTAACTTTATTATAGGGTAGGTCCCTGGAGTCATTATTGAATATTAATTATTTATTTATCGCAATTAACGTAAGTAAGTTACGTAGGTGTTTAAAGAGATGACCCATTCATCATGGAACTTTATACTTTTCAAACTTCTTGACTTGATCCTTTACTCTTTAATAATTACCAAATAAATAATCTGAATTTTAAAGGAGAAAAAGGTATTTTCCTGCATTTTCTCAATTGTGCTTTTACTTGAACCAATAACTTTTTCTGAATAAATAAAATGTGTGTATATATATATATATTGCAAGTCTCTTAAGCGATACAGAATAAAAGAAGCTCCTTCACAATTATTTATAGAAAACAATCATGGAATAAAAATATAAGTATATCTAATGAGCAAGAACACAAACAAAAAGAAACAAAAACAGAAAGGGTGAACTAGAATAAACAACGAAGACTGGAGTTACCTAATGAACTCGTGAAAATTTGGCGCAGGGTGTACACGAGGGGTTGCTTATTAGATATTCTCATCTCGGAAGCCAAGTCCAGTGGCGACACCAGTATACGGGACATGGTTTTAAATATGACATATGGCGCCAACGTGACATTATATTTAATTTCTTATTATGTTGTTGTGTTGTCCTGGACATAGAGGAATTTAATATAATGCACGCCGTGCGTCCGATGACATTTTTCATCGGCAAAAATTACGAACTTCCATACAAACTTTCATCTCCTTTTACCGCTTTAGGGTATGAATTCAAAGACAAACTCTTATACAAAAATTCAAGCGTCTGGAGCCAGCAGTTTTTGCGTTGTCTCGCAGTGAATTTAATACACATTTTTCTTAAGTAGAAGATACAAAGAGCAAATAAGATAATTATCATAAAAATCTAAAGGAACAAGGGTGAGCTAAGCTAACATTAATGTAAAATCAAACAACACCGGGATCGTATAATTTTCAGGCACGGTTCGTAGCCATAACAAGGAAAATGTTAAAGGAAGGTCTTTTCACAAACCCGAAATAAATATCTCGCTTTTCCATTAAGGACATAAAAGCAATTCCGCGAGAGCCGAATAATAACGAGGGGCAGCGTTGTCCAGCCGTGGCCTCCTCCGAATTTTATTTGCATCGCGAGGCGCGTCTCGGGTTCGGCCTCGCTCGCCTCGATTGCCCCAATAATCGCTATTGTGTGGACCGCGACGTTTGTAGCGCGAGTGAGCGCGCGCCCGTGCGCTGCCGCCAGCTCACCGCCGCGCGCCGTCCGCGCCCGCCGCCGTGCCCCGGGTTCGCTCGCTGTCGAGCAACTCCGGTATTGCATGCGCTCAAGAAAACTTTTACCTTTGAGAAATTCCAAACGCTTCGACGTGCTCTCGATGTAACTTGCAATAACCAGATATATAACCACTACAATTGGCAATCTATTCCTACAATATTTCTACTGTCGTACGTAGGTACACAACAGCACCTATATTCAAAGTTTTCAAATATAAACTAAGGCTCCTATACCCAAGAGCCAACGGGACCCCAATCTGTTCTAAATTTCGTAAAATAGTCGTCGGTGTCCGTTTCATTTTAATATCTGTATCATTTTAATAGTAGCCCGTTTAAACTGTGTAACTATTATAGACACTAACAAAAAAATAAAAGAGTTGTTCAAGATTTTAGTTGGGTGCTTTATTATGTTTTCTCCATTTTTTTACAAGAAACTACCCGCCGTCCGTCGTCCACCCATACCTAAACCCGGACCTGACTGACCAAGTGACCACTGAAGTTGCCTCATAAATAATGCCTTGACAAACTTTTCATCCCTTAATCGTTTCCCAGAAAGCTACACTAACTTCTCTCTTTGTTGACTTCTGAGTAACAACAGGCACAGCGAACGAATATAAAAATGGGCCACGGCATGTGTTCTCTTTTATCATAAAATGATATACAATTTTAAGAGATTTCTTTTTTTTCAATCATTCTATCGGATTAGGGTGATTGACACGAAAACATACTAAAGCCCGTGCGAATCCTTCAGTAGTATTTTCACACTTAATTTTCTTTGAACACAGCGGCGGTAAGAAATAAAGTTAAAATTAAGACGCGAGTTTATGGGGCGTTACTGGGGGGGTGGAGGGCACAAGGTGGGACCGAGGAGGTGCGGCGGTGTGAGAGGCCATTCGAATTCACCGCGCGAGCTGCGCCGTAGATAGCGGCAGGCGGAACACGTACTTCACTTCCACTAACTCCAACTATTGACAATATTAATGCACGCTTAGCAGGGCCAAGCGCCGCCGTGCATCGCCTACAGAACACTACAAAAAACTGCCGAATCTGAAGCAGTCATGGGCCCACAGCAACAGAAAACAATAGAGAGCTAGAATAGGTACTTTTTATTTTGGTGAGTGTAACGCAATCTTCACTTATTGGCACTAATTTATTCCATTCTTAAGAGAAGTCTCCGGAAGTAACGCAAATATTAGACGAGGCTCGGCCCACGATGGCTGCCATTAATTCCAGAATTGAAATCTGGAATTGCGGCGGCGGCGGTGGCGAATTTACATTCATCGCGGTAAGAACTTAAATCAAGTTCTCAGTTACGATTCAGTTGCGATATTATTTTATTAAAATATGTAAATGACGCCGTTCCACCGCGTAGATACTACGGTAAGGACCTTACAATTGCGGGGGAGGATATCTCTAACGACGCAATATTTTCATTAGTGAGACTATTACCTACGAGCGTTATCACAATTTTATACAGCTTCACAATTACTACGTCACATAGCTTGGGATTAAGAATGTTTATTACGTTATTTTGTTCACATTGTACGTTTTCAAAATAATAATTAGGTTTAGAAACTGCTGAAAATAATGCTTCAATTCACATACAAAACAAACCTAATTTTCTAAATCATTCTTAAACAAACTCACGCTGAAAGCTTATTTAATTTTAATTTTTGTATAAAATATTTCAAGTTAAGTTCAAGCTTATGGCCTACCTCCCAAGTTAAAAAAACGCTACCCGCAGATTCATCTGATTCCAAGCACAAAGCAGTTTTCAATTTATCGGGAATAAATGCTTCGGTTGGCAGCTCAGACACCCAATTACCGCGCACAAAAGCTGATTACCGCGCGGGTGCGGGCGGCTGGAGGCGCGCGGCGCGGCGCTTCCTCGGCGCGTCAACGGCGCGGCGCGGCTGCAGTGGCGGTGCGCTCACGGAATATTTGAACGACTTGTGAGGAACTCTTCATTTACTCTCTTTACACAAGTAGATGGCACTGTAAAACGGCTCCCTCTGATTGAAAACTACGTAGCTCCAAAAATCATGGCTAAACTTCATTTTGGTATTTTATTACAAATTGCAAACGAAATCAATAATGAGTCTAGGGTGCTTATGAATTTTGTAATGATTAATTACATTATACGGGGTGTAAAAAAAACCCACACACAAAAGGCCATCACACACAATCCTGTACAAAGAACTAAGTAACAATTTACAAGAATGATTGCTGGGATGTTACTTTTATTTTTGGTGTCGATTTTTTTATTATTACGATATCTAATGCTTCACATCAGAAACGTGTTAAAATCACACAGCATACACCAGCATGCTCTAAGCTATTATTTTCAAGGCAAGCATATACAATTTATGATTTTACGCGATAATCAACACTGCTTTAAATATTTCGTAGTCACCTATTTACAATGCGCTATTGTTTTAAACTCTATTCTGGTGAGTTTTGCAGCGAGTTGTCGTTTCGCAACAATTTGCAAGTAATCCAAAACTTAAGTGACAGCTGTCAACTGCGAGGTAGCATTATTCTGATCACAGCGGAACCTTTTTTATTGTAGTTTATATTATTGTCTTCTTTCTTTTTAAAAGTCGCACCTTTCAGGTGTCTGAGTTAACAATGATTACAGAAGATGACACGAGTGGTAAAGAAAGGTATCTTTACTTAACAGTTTTTCTGAAACGTTTACAGCAAACATTTAACGAGCTAGCGTCTACAGTTGCATCCATCGTCGTGTATCGGACGTAGGCAGTGGTTGGTCTGATTGCAATAAGGCTGCGGCTCCGAGTAACCCGGGGTGCCAACTCCAGTAGGCCTCGCGTTGTCGACTGTACGCCCGACAGCGAACGCCCTGGGAAATCATGACCGGCGCCTGTCTACCCTTACGGGCAACGATGAATCCTGACATCGTAACGACTAGCTTTATGTCCCAGCAAAAACATAATTTCAATCTACTAAGTCACATTTACAATGTTCGGCTTTAAATAAATGTATTTATCTCGTAGTTTTTGTAAATATAAGTGGATGCATCTCGCACGTATCGTATCATAAACGTCCTTCATTAGCAGTATAAACCTCCATTCCGGTTGAGTTATGGCGGCGTGTCATATAAGCTTAAGACGTGTGCAAACAAGATTTATGTAATTAATTTAGGAGATAAGAGCAGGCGCGGGAATACATACGTTATAGAGCACAAAGGATGCCACACCACCAGCGTCGCCCTGTTCAGCGGCCTAGATTCCTAAATGTGATGTTACCATTGTGAAGCTTACGTACTGAAACATTGTTTAGGATTAGAAAAAGAAATTGTATCATTTTTACGGTTATCACAATGGTTATCATGTTGTTGTTTTATTTTTGTGAAAATGAATTCTACCAACGCTGTTGTACACAATAGCAGTAGATGTTATCAGTAGCATAATTATGAAGGGAGAAGACAAACACAACTGTAGAGAAACGGGCACAGGCACACGGGCAGACCGGGGGCGAATACTGCCGACACCGACGGCCGGAGATATTTACGTTTATCTTCGGGTAACGGCTTCATCGCTAGCTTTATTACGACATCCACTCACGTAATCCTCCGCCGACGTCATAACTCCTCGTTTGCTGGCCCGCTACAATGTACTACACCGCTTTTCCACTAGTGAAACACGGGCAGTGCATCGTGCGTCCAGCCACTATTGCAACGAATAGTATATTTTCATAAATGTTCATTTGTGAAATAATTACGTGGTAGCATGTTCATTAATTCCAAATCAAGGATGCATATAAAGCTAATTAAAGTATTTTAGTAGTAGTAATAAATGGCTTTGAAATAAGGTTTTATTGGTAATAATCTTTCGCTTACTTTTGATTAAACTTGATGCCAGTGTACGACTGTTCAGCTGCATTTGGTTACCGAATGCAGCTGAATACCAGTATTTTACGTAGAGCGACTGCCTATCTGACCTCAACAACCCAGTTAGTACTGGCTAATACGGTATCCCTTGGTAAGACTGGTTGTCAGACGTTTTGGGTCACTGACTACCTGTAAGACTGACAAAGATCTACAGATGACAGCCAGGACCAACGGCTTAAGAGGGCCCTTCTCGGCCCGCCTATCGTCACGCGAGCATGGTCAAAAAGCTTGTTGTTTCATCCAGAGCCACAGCGGCAATTTTCTTTCAACTCCCCCGTCTTACCCCGCACAACTCGTCTCTCGCGCACCTCATACCGCCTAACGCGATGACATTGAACGAAAAATAGTGTTCGAAAATTTCATAAACTTGTTCCAGGAAATACGTGTTTTTGAATAAGTCTTACAAGTGTATGAGTACATTATGAACGGCCAAAGTTCAGTTAAAATTTGTGCAAAACCGCCATTTTTGGAGGCTTATACTGAATTTGTTTTTACTTTATTTTATTTTTTGCAACCATAGAAACCTAGATATAGTGCACAAAATACATATTAGTTCAAAAAATTCAAAGATAGATGTGTAACATCGCCATAATCACGTACGAGCGTTTGTATGAAAAGTATGACGGGTTGGCCGCTCTTAACGTGCTTTCTGAGGCACAGAGGAAACTCAAACTCAAAGCATTTATTTCAATTAGACCATTACAGGCACTTTTAATGTCAAACAAAAAAAAAGCTAAGCTACAGTCACAGTCACAAGGCATAATAACTTGAGAAAGTATTGTAGTAACACATTCCAAAGCGTAGATCTCTATGGAAAAGAATGGGCAAGAAACTCCATGGACACTCTTTTTAATCAAAATATTGTTACAAAATCTTGGTTACATCATTCACGTCAACTCGGTATATAATAGGCTGTCACCCATCCACAGACCAACCTAGGCAAGCGCGGCTTAACCTAAAGATCGACCCGAGCGGCTGTTATGATTTTGCCGCGAGCTCCTCTATATTGAAATGACAATCAGATCGAATACTTATTAGTCGTTGCGTTCAGGCTAATGTGCAGATTAGCCGGTTAATCTTAACTTTATTTTCACAATCATTACAAATACACATTAAAAGAATCGCTTAGTAATTTCTTTACACCGACTGCTAACATGTTTTTATTTAAGCGTGAACACAGTGTACACAAAATATTCAAAAATACATGAATCAAGGAGTCATTTTCAAGTTTCTGGAACGCTCTCATAGGGGTCGGGAGCGGATCCGACCCGGCTATAAATGAATATCGGATATGGAATCCATAAATACTCAATCTAAATTCGTAAATTTTCTCGGAGGATCGTAAAAAATGAAGAGGTAATCCGAAATCGGCTTACGGGTGCGGTACAGTTAAAACATTTCCACCTCTAAAGCAATTTATTAAGCTGGTTCATCAAAACTGAGTCTGGTTTTAAAAAAGACTTTGACTGAAAAATAATTACGAGTTCGTTAGTTATAATCATTTGTTCAGTAAAATGAAATAACGCCGAGAACAACTTCATCGTGAAAATGTACTTACTCCAAATAGGCGAAGGATAAATGGTGTTGCAGAAAGGCCGAAATTGAGCGGGGGATTTGAACACGCCAGCTTAGTGCAGCCGCCGGAAGTAGGCCTCTAACCGCCGCCGTATAATAGCTTCCAAATTGACCCTTCCACTTCGGCCTTCGCCGCCGCTAGCGTCAGCATTATCACTATACACATTTCATGGACAATCATAGTCTTTTTATTCAGTGTACGGTGTTTTATACCATAAATTGTTTTTAAATGATTAATTTGTTACAGCTGCGACCCAAAAACCTACAACTAAATTAATTTTCATACAAAGGCATTAACACGAAATCGCATCGGAAGTTTCGGAAGTGTTATTTCCTTTTATAGCAAAGGCAAACGTCAACCGACCGGCGGCGGGACCGGTATGAGGATAGTCAAATACATAAAAGGGATGAGTCGCGCGAAATACTGGCATTGTAGGATCCTAAGCCCTGTTTAGATTAGATCAGACCTTCGAAATAACAGTGAATGAGGACGTGGATTAACTACGGTCCGGAGCACTTCGGCCCGTGCGCTTAATGGGGCACCGTTAGGGGGGTAATGAGGGGTGCGGGGTCCGGGCGGACCTCGCCTTTTGCTCTACTATGGCTAGCCCAGACGGCTGAAAATATTTCTACTTAAAATTAAACATTTATGCAGGCTTCTGCAGGTTTATTAACCACACTTGCACCATATCGATCAGATAATCCTAAAGCTCTGAAAATTCATAAAAACTTGATTTACATATTAAAATGATGTGGGTGGGTTTGCTCCCGATCGGTGCTTACAGATGTCCCAGAACGACAGAAATAACTAAGGGGTAGAAATTCATTTTTCAATGTCAGAGAAGAAAATTCATTAGAACTTTGAAATTACTGATGGCTAAACGGACGGAGTAAAATTTGCTCTTAATTTGTACCGAAACTTTTTCGCAAATTTTAAGAAACTTCAAAATGACTTTTGAAGTGAGAAAGATGGGAACAGTCCTAATGATTACAGTTGCGTTCTTATTTACGGCAATTCATTACGTTTTGCAGGATCATCATTTATTTGAAGATTCTTTTTTTATGAAAGAAGTTACTATGTTAACACCAGGACATAATGCATGTTTGAGAAAAAAAATATCAAAGAAACTTCATATTTTCTCCAATATGGAGTAAAACATTCTTTAGTAGTTGACATTCGTAAATGGAGTGCACATATTAAAAGTAATAAATCTGTAGCGAAGATGACTTCGGTCGGGCTTCAGCGCCGGCCAGTGCGCTCGTCGCCAGAACAACCCGATATTAGTTTACTTTTCCTCTCCAACTTACTATATTAGTTACCCACCCGCGAAAGCTGCCGGTGATAGTTTTCAAGTTATTGAGAAGTCAAGAAGACGTCCAGTATGTGCCACTACATATATGAAGTAACCTTCTCCGAAATACGAAGAAGGATCTTTATAAACTCGAGATTGAACTCGCTGATGTTTTATTCATTTTCACCACAACAACACACTGAAAATGTCAGCTATCTCTTACCGATAGGTAGGTACTGTAATTGTAAATAGAGCCTTGTGATGGTAGGACAGACATACAAACGGACTTGTTAAGTGCGGTTATTTTAAAGCGATTTTATAGCATGTAAAACTGAGCTTTCGTTTATTTTATGTTTTATTATTGCAGGACTGGGGCCCGTTGTAATTATGTGGATCTAAAAACACTCAACATCTATATTAAGCTTCGGAAACGATGACACCGAAATCCATGATAGACTAAAAACAGGTCAGGCGGCTTTTCGTTGACAACAACAGCTTTGTTAGGGAGGATTTTATTGGCACAAATATTGTCCAAGTCGAGCTGCGGCGCGCAATTCTCGTGATTTACCGAGCTGTTTACGCGAGCCTGCCTATCCCGATCTACCAACATTTTTACAGCACCATTTACCCGAAACTCAGACATTTTCTACAACACAAATCATTTTAACTATATTTTTATGCAAATTGTACGCCATCAACTGAGAGAAGAGACTCGATGTTTCTAAAATACTGTTTTGATCTCGTTCCTATATCGGAAGATAATGTTTATAATTTGAATAAAGTCATCCATACTGCATAAGTGATCATGTATCTCAGCAACGTGGTTTAATTCGGGTATTTTTAACAAGAACAAAGTTTTATTAGAACTTAACAGTCGTTTAGTTGATATTTTCTATGGCCTTTTATTTGATGATATCACTAATGTAGCAATGAAAAAGGTTTAAAAATACTAAGCACCATAAAATTAATGTGACAAACTCTGTTCCTAAACAATAAAAATAGCCCTTAAGCCATCGAAACATTAACAAAGTTTTCACGTTAACTTTTTGTATAAGTAGAAAAGTTGCGGAGGCATTTTCCAATCTCTGAGCGAGGGCCGACGTCGACGGCTCGCGTCGAGTCATTATGGCGCGGCGCTGAACCGTCGCGGGATACAATCTCACCTTCACTCCGCTCCAGGGTACATAATCATACAAAAACGAACATTATCTTTTCGTAAAATTTAAAAAAAAATTTAGGATTGTGTTTTATCATTATATCCGAAGGGGAATTAAAATATTGGCACGATTTTTTTTTAGGTTTGTTTAACGATACTGTAAAATACGCATGAATGTGCTGAGTGGTAGACGTAATGTAATTGTGAGTACTTTGTAGAGGAGAGTAGAAAGTCTGCTAATCCTTTTATCTAAGCGCAGCACGCGGTGGAGTTGGGAGAATGTGCCTGTAGTTTACCGCCTCTCGCACCTGTTCGGCCACACTTGAGCCGAGCCGAGCTTAATCTGCCCTCTTTTTTATTATGGCCGCGTTTCAGTCGCTTAATTAACGAACCGCTCGCTTCACCAACCTTACCAAACTGCCGTAATAAGTTTACTTACGTTTCTGTTTTGCTGATAGCATTTTAAGTAGTCCTATACCAATGCTAAGTTAGTACCCTGAACATACTCACATAAGTAGTGGATACCCAAATCAAACATAGATTACAAAAATAAAAAAAAGGTATTTCTGTCCGGGATTGGTAAGTACGCCAATGTAAACGAAGGTTCTCAAATCTATACAAATATTTGTATACATTTCAGAGTCGGCTTATACTTTTCCGTTTTTTACCTTACCTTACTTTATGGGTTTCATTTCTTTTTTCCTTCCTTGTTGTTAATTACAAGGAAGTAATAAAGTTGCCAAGAAGAGTTAGATCTAAAACAAGTTCCTTCTTAATCGAGCCACGATAAGAAAGGTACATTAAAAAGGTCTGGCGTGACAACAAATCTAAAGGAAAAATCTCCGCCTCTGAGAGCCCAACGGTGATAAACGAGAAAAACTTTGGAACTAAATGGAGCATTCGAGACGGCGGAGCTGCGCTCCTGTCGCAGAATAATACTTCTCTCGAAGAAATAACACTTATAGTCCGCGAGGCTTAAAATCAAATGTCCCCGCTCTCTAGAGTTTCAAGCGAGCACGCCGTAGTAGCTGGAGGAATTTATGACAGAAAATAATGCCGATTTTAAGCCGAACTTTGAGATTTATGTCGTAGAGATATGGGTATGGTAAAACAATGTTGGACATATTTTTTTGAGGCCAGCTTCCATAGTAGTAACTAATCTCTTTGCCAACTTTTTCCTTCTCCGAGGGGGCAGCGCACCATGTAAACACTAATATGCTTATAAAGTGGCTACAAAACAATATTTTCAAAAGACTCACCGCTTTCCGATTCACTTACCTGAAAAAACATAAAAATACAGTTTAATTTTAATGTATTTTTTTTTTCTAGGACTATTATTCTATGCATGTATAAACTATTCGTGTGACGAATTTAAGAGTTTCATAGTTATAGTATGTTTATGTATGTTCCAGTTTTAGCTGTATATAGTACTTTTAATGTAAATCGAATTATCAAAACAGTTCGAGACGTTCACGAAGTACTAATGTTAAGTTTCTCAAACCAGAAGTATAAAATCTAAAAACAATATCTAAGTATTCCTTTTAGTTCTATTTGTAGTCTGTATATAATGTACATAGATACATAGATAGTAGATAAACTATTTAACAATTTATACTGTTAATTAGATCAGCCTTCAAAGTAAAAAGTAATCTAAGGAATTTTATAACCAGTCTCACTCACTATTCCTTATATTTAATTTGTTTAACAAATTTACTATTCTTTGTGTTATCACTACATAATATAAAACGAAGTCGCTTCCCGCTGTCTGTCCCTATGTATGCTTAGATCTTTAAAACTACGCAACGGATTTTGATGCGGTTTTTTTAATAGATAGAGTGATTCAAGAGGACGGTTTATATGTGTTACATTGCACCCGTGCGAAGCCGGGGCGGGTCGCAAGTTTCATTATATTTTAGTGAACTAAATTGGTTGTTTAGTCTTCATGATTGAGTACAGGAATGACAGAAACTGCGATTTCGTTTTTACCCTCAGGTCAGCACTTGTAAAATGGTAACATTTCCAAAACACAAAAGAAAACTGCCAAGATAATCTTACAAATCATAAAAATACCTGAGAAAATGTAATTGAAAGGAATTGTGCTGCTCTTTACAAAAATAAGTTAGTAAAAATATAATGACGAGGGTGTCCTCTGCTGACGAGGGAGAGCAAGGACAGGTTACTCTAATTTACATTAATACGAGTTTTCCGGGGACAGTGACGAGCGGCGCGGCGGCCGGCGTGTCAACGAGCGAAGTTCTGTAGGCGACGGATCCGGTCGGCCGCGCCCGGACGGCCGGTACCTCCAAATCACGCGTCCCAAGAGAACACACCTCGCAACGCCCCAGGATTATGTTATATGAAAATAATTGTCGCGTCGCGTCAGTTAACGGACCGCCAGCAAAATTACCTTCGCAAAATAAGGGTCGATGTGTTGTTTGGCTGCAACAAACTTTCTTAATTTGATTAATTTTAGTGTGGGGGTTCCGTAACGGAGAAACATTGGAATAACACTCTCCATACCATCCGAAGTTTACCAAGCGTACATTATTATTTGTGTGAAATTATGTACCTATTTACTTTTCTTAGGAGACGACTTAACCCTTCTATATTCTTTTGGCAGATACAACGACAGATTGCAATGCCTTGTTTTCTGGAAGGTGTGTAGGATACCTATTAGGAATAGTATAGGTAAGTAGTGCCTAGTGGTATATGATCAGTGGCGCGCGTGTGATAGTATCGTGAGGAGAGGCGGTGATCGGCACGTGCGGCGCGTCGAGTGCGGCGGCTGTGTCAGCAAGCAGGCTGAATGGCACTGCGGCGCGCTAAGTGCCACACCGTCAATTACCTACCTGATTGACAACTTAACCGGCTACCGTCATAATGTTCTGCCTTTTATAATGCTAGGTAAATGTAAAGTGCCAATCAGAATGATACGTTTCAAAAGCTTAATTATTTCACAAACGATGCAACTTTCAGAAGCAACTGGCAGATACAGGAATATTACTTAAGTATATTCCAGTATGCGGGGGGACACCGAAGCGAAAACGGTGAGCTCATATTCAGCACATCATTCTGAGCCCCTACATAGAAATTTTTCAGCGATTATTAAAAAAAACCAGCAAGTGCAATACCCACGCGGTCAAAATGTATGGAACAGCTAATTTTTTTGTAATAACCGATGATAAATTCATATGTGGGGCTCCAAATGATGTACTGAATACGTGGTAACCGTTTACGCGTCGGTTTCCCTTACACCCCGTATACTAGAAACTTAATAAACTTTCAAAAGTTCGACATAGAATACAGGTACACAACGGTGGAAAAATATTTTCAGGTACAATACAATTATATCAACATAATCAACGTTTTTCGAATGAAACAAATACAAAACGGTTGCTTTACATAAATATGATTGGATACTGAGGGAAAATTAAGTAGGAGTTGCGTTGAATGATGTTCGCGCTTCGTAAAGCTCAAAAAGCCTCGTTTATGTAGGAAGATATGAAACCGAATTCACTCCGAGGGCAATATCATAATGGAGCGGCGCGGTTATTATGTGAGTAGGCGAATGCATTCAACAAGCTGTTAGTATATTGACTAACGCTAAATACAAATCTCTATATCGCTTCAGAAGAATAGCGGTTATAAAAGCATTAGTTTTATAGACGCCATTAATAATTTCAATTAAGAATTATTCATTAGGTACTTTTATCACCAAAACTAAAAATCTTGCTACAAGATCTTTTTACTAAAAAACATAAAAAGGTCAATAATATGTCTGAGAAAGAGTAGCTCGTAAGGAGATACGATGCGGTAGTGTGTTCTGAGATGCTCACCGCACTACAGATCGAGATCAAAGGTGCGGTATATATGACGTGACACAAAGACTTTCGTGCAGAATCTGACAAAGCAATGTCATGGTTATGTGGCAGATCCACATCCTTTTTTAAAGGTTTCTTTTTTGAGAAATCTTACAGTTAATCTACCGTAAGTTTATTCGCAACCGCACCAACCCGCACTGGGAACGCGTGGTGGATTATAGCTCATTCCCTCTCATAGAGAGGAGGCCGTGTGTCCAGCAGTGGGAACATTATAGGCTGAGTATGCTAAGTTTACTCGAATATTATATTACTTTCATATCTCATAGTAAGCTTATCCATTTTAGTTTGCTCCAGGGCCGTAAATGTTTATAATTAATGGATTTTTGAGTTAATTAATTGTTCATAATATACTAGCACTTCGCCCGCGACTTCGTCCGCAAAAATTGTGATAGCTCGGCTAATACGCATGATATACATACATATTTATAGCCAACTATAGCACCTACAAATAATGTATATTTTCAACAGTGACTTTTTTAGAATTGGATCATAGTTCCGGAGATTACCCCTTACATACAAACAAATTTGACCTCTTTATTACGTTAGTATAGAAGTATAGATTAACGGTATAATATAAGATAGAAATTATAATTAAAAAATAAATAATTAAGTTTGTTCTCAGTTTGACCCGCGACATCATCGCGTGATAAACGCTCCGTTTGAGTCGAATACTAGTCAGGCAATCCCAAAACAGACAGGTTAGTAAAATCGTAAACCTTCCGTGACCGTGAATATCTATGAGTCAAGCTATGATATTAACAAAAACCTTAAACCTATTGCGTATTATTATTGCACCTAATACAATTGTTCACAGTATTCTGCACACCCATCTGGCATAGAGGAGTAACTGTGGCTGTGGGCCACATGGCTTACTGACTTATGTGCAGCAAATACGAACTAAGAATTGGGTATTCATTTATTACGGACGTTCAAGGGGTTATGGTAATAATATTTATTGATACGCCTCACCAAAGTATGCTACAAACAACGTATAAAGCGAGTAAATACCACAGACGATACGTGGCGACCGTTCAAATGATTTCATTTGGACAAGTTTCTCTATCAGCCGAAATTCAGAGTGTAATTTGTTAGCAAGGCAAAGTTTCGCCTTATCACAGTATTCCACGTGGAGTGTTTTGTCGGAATACTCTACTTTATTCTGTGCCTAACAAACTTTTGGCATTATTTATATATCACGTCGCGACAATTTCAAGCCTTCGAACGTTAATATTTGTATAAAGTTTATAACAGAGCAAGAAAAAACTTACAAGTTTATTTAGCACCCACACGGGAATTTCATTTTGAAATTTGAGATTAATAATTGAAGCGTTTTCGCATAACAGTTTTTTTTCAAGTTGAATTTCACTATCAATTTTTATAATACAGTTTATAACTTGGAATGAGAAAAAATGGTTTTTACAAACTATACCAATCAGGCTCTCAGGTACTAAAATAGTTGGATTAATAACTAAACCATACCTATTAAATGAATTTAACATTGATGCATTATTTTTCTTAAGCAAATCCTAACAAACTTCTTAGTTTCAAGCTCGCAGCTGCTGAACAGTATCGTATAAGTATCATTGAACCGCATTCATTTAATAAACGAGGTACAGCCACAAGCCATACAACTTACAATATACTGTGAGAAAAAAAACTAAAACCAATTTTGTGTAGCAACAAGTTATCGGAGTTATAACACGGATGGTCCAGATGTTGGTGGCACGTCCCGGTAACGAATGGAGCGCAGCGTGACTCCGGACCCGAAGCGTAATTGGAAAGACGCTACGTGGCGCTACGGCTGCTGAGCGAGTGAGCGCCCTATCATTAGCGTCACTCACAATTTGATTCCTGCCACCGATTCACATAGTTGCTATCGTTAACCGTGTCTATTTAATTAATATAGAAATTTAATCATGTCTACGAGACAGTTCACAGCTATCCAAATCGTTTTTTTTTTGTTTAATAAAATCGAATATACTCAAATTAACGTAACGTTTTATTGCAACCAAACTCTGTATGATGTAAGTACAAATCGTGGTAGCTAGTTGCTAAATGAAATACGTTTGACGAAACGCGCTTGTCGGTGCTACACAAGTGCTACGAGGTCTACGAGTAGCACTACGTAGCCATTCGTAGCTAAATGTGTTTAAGGTTTAGTTTTGCTTGTTTATAACAAGCAAAATTAATACAAATATCATGTTTTTATATCAAGCATTTAATCAGTGAGTTAAAAAGTGTTTGTTCAAAATAATAATTTCATTGGTTTTCACGTAATGGTCGCAATATGATAGAGTACAATTAATAGGAACTGGTTTCATAACAATAAACCTTTTTGATGTAAGGGATTTTGTTTACTGGCTGACATATTGTCGTGTACACTGTTTTTTATTGTCGGCGTCTTGGGACTGTGGTTGATGTAAAGTATCATTATTAGTATTTTATTACGAATGCGTAACATGAAAATGTATTTCGTTTTATTAGAAAGTAGGTCGGATGCCGTATGACTGCCGATGGCTGAAATCTTATCTGTCAGTCGAAAAGGTATCCTCACATACGGGCAATATTTTCACGACTTATCCTATTTGGGTAAGCACGATTATATTTTTGTATCGGATTATTTTTTATATCTTGTGAACAATGTTTTATTATAAAAAAAATATATTATTATAATCAGTAATATAATTTATGTATAAATAAACAGGCAACAATCCCTCTTTTTTCTCATGGCTCCTGTGTTATGGCACTGGCCACAGATAGAAATAATAGAGCTTAAGTCATCGGCTAGGTACGGTTAATAAAGTACATGTAGAAGAAAGCATTTTGCGTAATTAAACGTTCGGGCGGCAGCAGTTTATGTGACGATTAGTGAGCAGGGCGCGCAGAAGGCTCGGCCGTTTAATTTGCCGCTTCACTTGACACAATTCGACGCCTGACTCGGGGACAATCGCACTCGAAGCCCCGTCGACCTCCTTATCTCCCGCCGAGGTAATCTTTCCTTCCCTCGGCGGCAATAACTCCAAGTGGGCAGGATTACCTGCAAAGGGGCTTCGTAAGGCAACCTCTACAAAGGTTATCGATTTAAACAATGTGTGCACGCGTCACTTACTTCACTTATTTATTTTCTCTTTTTCACACGGGTCACAAACACGAGTATCGAGAATTGGTTTTATGAAACGAACATCGTCATACCAAAATACGATTATACATACTTACATGCGCTTAACGGAAAACATAGCACCAATAAAATATGTATATTATCATATTATGTACCTATGTTTGGAAAATTCGGAAAATTTACACGCGTCTTGGAATATTGTTAAATTGAATTGTATTATGAAATACATAACTAACACTTAAAATATGTCGCTTGCCTTACTTATAAACAAACTTTGTCCAATTTCAAAGTAGGCATGTCCTTAACAATCTGCCAAACATCTGTTTATGTGTCCATATTTTACAAGAAAAATATCTTTTCTTTTGAAATATAAAGTGATAATTTCATTTCCACGAGAGAAACCTTAAAGTGTGCTCGGTACGAATCATAAAATATAGATGAATCGCTCGAGGTACCATTTGCAAATAATTTCGTTGGCATGTAAATCTGCGCACGTAAATTCCGCTGCTGTCTGCGCACGGAAATTGAATCGTTCGAGAACCATGCCAATATATAATTTTTAGCGAAATATGACCCGAGTACCCGACCCATTTTGGGTCTACCTACCTACTTGAATTATGAAATTATTACTACCGAGCGGCACAAGAGCGAATAAAGCACTTAGACATTTAGCATTTGGATTTTTTGCCACGGCTCACAAAATGTGAGTTAGAACATAAAGGTAATATTTTAGAGAAAATAAGGAAGAACAGTTCATTTTGAGATATATGTATGTGATGTGTAAAACGGAAGGCCGCAGGCGAGCGACTGGCATGGTTCTCTATGCGAGTGGTGGACGTCGTGGCAGCGGGGATATTTCAATTTGGCCGGAGACGCGACCCGAGAGGCCGCGCGCTCGCCGCACGGCTCGCTGAACCGTAAGCCCGTTGCGGGCTCCGCCAAAGAGCAAACACCGCCTCCGCAATCTTGTGCCACGTGGACCATGCCGAACACTCGACCACGACAATCTACTACTACAATTACCCACACCCTTCTAGCTAGGAACTGAATGGCGCGCAGCACATGTATAGTGCAACTTATAAATCGAGTACAGTGATATATTGTCTAAAGTTCATTGTGTGATCCTTTGCATGGTTATAGTCATAATTATTTCGTGAGATAGCATCGTTTCAAACAGAACAGTTCTGAGCCAAACTCGTTAGTTGAGAATAACAATGAATTTGCGCAGCTCGTAAATCAAGCAGGTGTGCGCCTGTTATTGAATAGACTCCGACAACGCGAGACTACATTAATAACTATGTACATGGGAAATATAAATCTGTCTTTAGGCAGATCCTTAATCAAGACCAGTACGGTATTTGTAAAGGTTCACTTAGTTAATTATTATGAGATGATCTGGAATCGCCAATGTTGATAGTAGATAATAAAATGTAATGAACCATTTATATTGTCTGAGTCATCTATGCGACCAAACGTAGTGTATTTCCTGTAATCTTCTATTTTTCAGAAAGTAACGAACTGTGTAATTGAAAACTGCGATTGTACAGACTCCGACGTCTATGCGCATTACGTTTGGGTTAGATTATATTTTGGAAACACTTTTATTCTTATCTATGTTTTAGTATAATCTATAATCTATAACGTTTATAAAGCTAGTTTCTAAAAGAGACTTACGATTTTATACCAAATAAACAAAACTTCCGCGTCAGCTCTCCATCATCCAATTTTCAATAATATAGAACAGACGCACGCCCGCCACAATTTTATGATGGTCTTAAAAGTAAATTGTAACAACCGACCTGAACGCCAAAGTTTGGTCTACATAACTGTCTTGAATCTTGATTATATTATTTTGCTCTTGAGGGCGTTAAATTATTTTAATGTTATATGTTTGTCGATAACGTTGTTTTGGAAGATACATTTAATTCCAATTGTCTCAACTTGTGAAGCTAAGTTAACCAATTAAAAACTTATTACAATAATTGCAGTTCGACACTACGAGTGATTTTACTATCGGTACCTATATGTCAACAAAACAGAAATGTTTCCAATAAGCCAGTCAAATTTTACGCCGATAATATCTTGCGTCACCGCAAACCAGAAATGTCATATTTGAATTTTTTCTCCAATACTTACAACTGGGGTTCAGTCATGTGTTTTGAAGAGCTTGGTTTGAGCCTTTCCCTCATGTGTTATTTTGCGCTTTTGAATCTCATTAAATAAAAACCGGTCATTTAGAATTCGTTGTTGGGATGAATAATTAAATAATTTACCCCGAGGTCAAACTAAATGTAGTTGAAAAATATGATCTCCCAATCACAATTTCGAATAATTTATCATGTAATTTAAGGATCATAAATTTCAGGTTCCTGTAATGTGAGTAACATACTATTTTCATTATTTTTTTTCAAACATTTTGGCTTAGGTATAGTTTCGGAAATAAGCGGGCAATGGTTAATTTTCGTCTGTTTTCATGAATAACTTAAAAACAATTCATGGTATATAAAAATATTTTGAAACCCCTAGCAAAGCAAGTCCTTTTATTTGACATTTCTCGCGTTACAGTTTGCAATTTTTTAATAAATTTTCTAATTTGGGTCCGTGAGTGACACCCATATTCAAAATTTATTTATTTAAACGTCCGTGTTTGGGTCACAGATGGTGTGACATATGTGTGCCTTTATATAATCGGAGTATAGCATAATCGGAAGGAGTAATCGGCTGTGGCAGACGGGCAGACAGACAGTCACGTCATCGATCCTAAGAGTTCAGTTTTTACATTCGGACGTACGGAACCCTTAAAACACTAGTCAATGTGCCATTTTTGGCCAAACAAATGCAAGACCAGAAAATAACATTTTGAATAACTTGTTCTTTGTATAGTGCACCCTGCGATGGACAAAGGAAAAACTTTAGAAATGTTGCAAAAAGATGTTTTTAAAGTTTCCATCCCGGAGGTGTACTCGATCGTAACAGGAGATTGCTGGTAACTTTATGTGTATTTCTACGTATTGTGTGCCTGAGTCGCGTGCGTTACATTATTTATATCAGAATATCTGATTACACATTAAACATATAACGCTAAACTGTGGGTCCAATAGTCGTAATTCTATGAGACTTAGCTTAAGAACAGATCTAATGTTAATTTGAATATAATAACTGACAAATCTAATTGAAATAAGTGAGCTTCTTCATAAAATTCTTTTCTTACATCTAGATAATCATAGGATCTTATACACTTATACAGCTTGCTGCCTAGTTTTCATTGGAAAGTTGGGTAACACACTGCATCGCATTCCTAGAATGTTTACATATGTATCATTCAAGTAAGTAGGTAGTTATAGGTAACTGTCGTCATTAGTTGCCTAATTGGCTTGGCACTGACTCCAAATAACCTCCATTCTGCGACAAAATGTCTCCCGTCACAATGAACTGAGAAAATTCGACTCAGGAGTCTAATTACTTTATCGATATTTACACATATGTATATTTATTAAAGTAGCATTATCCGTGACATGCTATTTTTCCTATGAAAACAGATAAATGTGCGTTCGTAAAACTACAATAAATCCCCAAGTAATATAAACGCGCTGTCGACATAGGCGAGCGAGGAGTGTGGAACGCGGGCTCGGCGCGGCGCGGCTCGGAAGCGTGAGGGGGGTGCGGGGGGAACCGAGTGCGGCAATTTTTCTCTCCGCTGACAACATGATGTAACGCCAATATCGCACGCTGAGCGATTAAGCCGCGCACGCCGATATTTCAGACTTGCCCCTACTAACTGTCAAAGTGTCGGCAAGAACTCTGTATGCGCTGTACACAAACATGTACGGTATGGTACCGAGTATGCTCTAAGCAGTTTATCATAATTTTGTATCTTCTGTAAGAACCGTAAACAAACCTTTTAGTTGTTCGTTCACAAGTAAAAGTTTTGACGGCTAAATATATATCTGGATAGACATACGCATGTGTAGAGAATAAATTGAAAAATACGATCGATATTGCGAGTCTTCAATATTACCCAGCGATCGAGCAGTAATCACGAGGATTGTAAAATAGAAATAAAAGCAGCTAATCTCAGGAAAAGAACGTTCAGATCGGTTCAAAAGATAGTTGGCAAGTCGGATCACGCAGGGAGGCAATCACTCGATAATAAACGTGGAGCGTGGAGCGCGGCGAGTGCGCCGCGCTACGGCCGCACGTACTGCTGACGCCGTCTCCGGATGCATCGCCAGCGCCTCTGACTTCCATCCACAATATACCTCTACGACCGACACCACGATAAATCTCAACATGAAACATTTCGCTGATTTAAGAAACACCATTCGCGCGGGTTAGCTGCGGTGAATAACAGATTTTCGTTTGACACGCATCTAGTTCCCAAGTACTAGTTTAATTAGAAAGGTACATTTAAAGGAAAATTTTATAAGAATGGCTTCTTGACAATTTCATCTACATGTCCATAAATAAGTAAGGCTTGGACACGATCGCGGAGCAATGATAAACGACGCGGAGCCGGCGCCTGAGCGTCGGCCGCTGGCCGCGAAAAATACAACTGTCATCTTGAGTGATGGTTAAATAACGGCTGCGTCATGCTCTGCTCTGCATGCCAACAGCTATTGTGCTCGTCTTTGTAGACCTTTCCTTATTACAAGGATTACATCGAGGCGTGCCAAGCAAGGTGAGTTACCATTAATATTAAAAGTCGGTTATTATACGCGGATATTGTCACTATGTAGGGTTACCACCTAAGCGAAATGTAGCAATATCTTGTTTGTATGTACCGGTTATTTGCATTGTGAGTGCATTACTATGATGAAAATCCATCAAAACCGGAAATAATAAAGAACACTAAAATCAATTAATTAAAAAAAGTGTTTGAAAGAAAAGTCTATACATAATTATAATAATGACCTTGAATATTACAGAAAAAATCACTGTTCTGTGAGAATGCCGGTAGGTGTATTGTAAGCAATAAAACACAGGCCAATTGATTATTGCTATTGCGGTCACGTCGTTCAGTTACTGTTTTCACGTCTGACGTAATAACGTTAGCAACAAAGTTATGGTACATACGTGACCCGTTAAAAGGTGCCATTCTTTTGCTCCAACTCATCTCTTCACCCTAGCGTGTAGATCATTCATTAAAATCAATTAACGTATCAATATGATGCTGACCATGTATTGGTGATTTTTACAGTCTTCTAATATAGACTTGCTAACAGGGCTAAGGTTATTGTAATTAACTAACCTACCTATATTACTGATTACAGCAAATGATTCGCATCATCATCGTCATTTTAACATAAATAAATGATACCACCCTATTACTGTCTCACTATTGGGCAAAGGCCTCTTCTAAGGGACCTTGCGCACTAGGGACCTTGCGCACTACGTAGCCACGACCACGACTTTTGTACGCAGAAGCAACTTTTGGGCGAAACCAGGAAGAAAGTTTGGTTGCACGACCAGGCATCGGACCGGCCGGGTTGGCGATTGCAGACTAACATTAATCTATACTAATATTATAAAGAGGTAAAATTTGTTTGTATGTTTGTAACTAGGGGGTAATATCTGGACCTAATGAACCGATTTTGAAAATTCTTTCTCTAAAAGGAAGCTACATTGTCCCCGAGTGCCATATTTACAACGTGCCCGTGGAATAATGTCCGACAAAAACGCGAGCGAAGCCGCGGGCAATAGCTAGTTTATTATAAGCCCAGGCTGTTTGAAAAATAAATTACATAATTTTTCATTTGTTGCCAGTGGTACTACCAGTAGTACCATGGTTTAAAAAAAACCCGTACTGGATCGCTAATCACGGGAAGTTTTTTTTTATCCGTGTTACACTCGGAAATGGTAAATAAGATCAACAATAACAAACTCAACACCATAATGTAACGATTCAAAAACTCAACACTTTAAAATATCAAACGTTTTATTAATCAACAATTCATAATCTCAACATATAAACGAAGGTGGTGTGTCGATCTGATGTCGTTTGCGGGGCGAGCATGTCCAGATATCGCACAGGACAGAGAGGTTTGGAAGGAAGATTGGGGAGGCCTTTGCCCAGCAGTGGGACACTCAAACAGGCTAACAAAAAATATTTATTATAAGTTAATATGTTGAGATTTTCAATGTTGAGGTTATGAATTTTTGATTAATTAAAAGTTTGATATTTTAAAGTGTTCTGCCCTTCCCGGCGCAATAGTGTTCGAAAATTTCTTAAACTTGTTTCAGGAAATACGTGTTTTTGAATAAGTCTAACAAGTGTGTGACATAAATATTTGTCATTAAGAATCTCTTTGAAATTACATGTGCAAGGTTTCTATCATGATGTTTTCTTTATTTTTACAGTATATAAGAGTACATTATGAACGGCCAAAGTTCAGGTAAAATTTGTGCAAAACAGCAATTTTTGGAAGCTTATACTGAATTTGTTTCTACTTTTATTTTTTGCAACCACAGAAACCTAGATATAGTGCACAAAATACCTATTAGTTAAAAAAAATCACAGATAGATGTGTAACAACGGCATAATCACGTACGAGCGTTTGTATGAAAAGTATGACGGGTTGGCCGCTCTTAAGTTATTGAAACCTGAGATTATGGTGTCGAGTTTATGATTGTTGATCTTATATACCAATCTCAAGTGTAACACGGGTAAAAAAAAAACTTCCCGTGGTACTACTGGATCGCTTGGTAGTTCTACGGGTTTATTTAACCGCAACAAACGTAATTTTTTAGCATAATATTATGAAACTCAATAAAACATTTTACATGATTTAAGATATTAAGTCAACTTATTCAGACAGACGAAATGGAATTATTTGTTAATCCTCAACATAGAAATTAGCGAATGGTTGGCACAGTGACTTCACCTGTGAATGATGGCCGTGTCTGTTTCACTCTCCGTGCGAATATTTCATTAAGCGAGCTCCGTCAGGCCGCGCCATGCATCATAGGCTACGTTCGGTCAAGCCACGTTGACGCCGCACATTGGTTCAAGGGCGGAAAAAAATCCTTTGTTTCAACCTTATTTAAAATGTCTACAATTTGGTACACACATACTAGAATGTTAGTAGAAACAAGTCCTAAAATTAATACGGATAAATAATTATACAGTATTTAATTATATGATGCCAAAGTAGGGTGATCGAGAATTTACAAATTTCGTGCAAAAAATATTGTTATTTCAAGTATGAATAGAACCAAAATACTATAATTATCAACTTTCATTTTTAGTTTAGTCATAAGTTTATTGTGTGTATTAATAAAATAGTAAACATAATGTTATAATATAATGAATAATTACTTGCTATTACATTTTTAGTGAAGAAGGTCATTTGGAACCTTTTGTTTTCAATCATGAGATCATAACTAATCTCCGTTATCGACCGATACGTAATAATATACTTTCGGAGATTAATTAGACCCTATAGATTAAGAATACATTAGTTTTGGCTGCGATAACCTGCGATCTTGGAAATACCAGGTCCTTAACTAATGACGCTCTGTAATTAAGAAAAAGTGCATTATATTAATAAGTGTTTCTAATGAGGGTAATTAACATTTTATCATATCGTGTAAGTATAAATAGCATTGAATGGTAGTTTTAACTTCACTTACAATTATTTTCTCTTACGATAACAGTGTTATTATAGTGATGGATAGCTTTACTATTGTCTATGCCGATTTAGTGGAAATCATAATATCAAGTAATCGTGAGATACATAAATGCCTCGAAAATTTAAAACTTATGTATCCACAGCTTACAGAAAGTGTTTGGAATCAAGTTTATGAAAAGTTAAGCCGTAATTTTCTACCCGTATTTACAAAAAAGTGGCAAACTGCAGCGAGAAATAAAAATGCTTTTATGGCAAAAAATGAACAGTGGCTGAAAAATATTTTTACCGTTGAGAAATCTTCGGTGCAGACTGATGTGGTGAATTGTGACAGTAATGTTCCAGGGCCATCAAAACGCTCTCATAGAGGACGACCAGAAAAATCATTTGATGAATGTTGCGATCGAACAAAGCGATATAAAGTTAAAAGATTGTGTGAAAGCGTTCCTGAAGAAATGATTAAGAAAGCTGCCTCTAAGGTACTCGTACAAGAAGAATCATCGGATACTATCAAGTTTACTCCAGAAAAAGCGTTGGCATTATTACTTGATGCATCACTTTCGAAACATCAATATCAAGTACTGAGAAATGCAGCAAAAAGTATTGGTTGTGATATTTTTCCCGATTATCATAAAGTACTTGAAGTAAAAAGGCAATGCTACCCCACGGATATTGATGTAACGGAAAGCTACGCTTGTGTAAGTTTGCAGTCATTACTGGATCACACAACCAGAAGATTATTTGAAGTAATGTCTGAAGACGACCTTACACAGATTAGTGTAAATTCAACGTTTTTACACAAGTGGGGATGTGACGGATCATCAGGTCATGCTGAGTACAAACAGTCATTTATCGACGAAAATGTGTCAGATTCATATATGTTTTTGACATCATTAGTTCCACTGCGTCTGTATGAAAAGGAAAATAAATCTGTTGTGTATTGGACAAATGCAACTCCTTCTTCTACAAGGTGTTGTCGCCCGGTACAATTCCAATTTCAAAAAGAAACTACAGAATCTACGAAAAATGAAATTGCTAGAATGGAGTCTGAAATAGCAAACTTAAATGAAACTGTTATTAGTTTAAAGGAAAAGACTTACAAAGTCTACCATAAACTTGTGTTCACAATGATAGATGGCAAAATAGCGCAGACAGTTACGGACACATCATCATGTGCAGTGTGTTTTATATGCAAGTCAAAGCCATCAGAAATGAATAACCTTGACCAAGTGCGAAATAAAACTGTGGATACGGAGGCTCTCAAGGTCGGTTTATCCCCGCTTCACGCACGGATTAAATTTATGGAATGCATATTACATATTGCGTACAATATGTCATTTACCAGTTGGAGAACGAACGCAACTACCAAACAACAAAAAGATGAAGAGAAGAAAAGAATCCAAAGTGAGCTGTTTCAACGTTTAGGTCTAAAAGTGGATTTTGTAAAGCAAGGAATGGGAACATCTAACGATGGAAATACGTCTAGAAGATTTTTCAATAATGCAGACATTGTAGCTGAAGTCACAAGAGTCGATAAAGAACTTATTCATCGGTTTGGTATAATATTGCAAACAATTAATTCTAGTGCATTAGTTGATTCGGATAAGTTTGGTAGTTATTGTTACGAGACTGCTGAACTATACGTAAGCCTGTACAGCTGGTATAATATGCCAAATACTGTGCATAAAATCTTGCTGCATGGCAAAGAAATAATAAGTGTTGCTGCCTTACCTATTGGGATGTTATCTGAGGAAGCTCAAGAAGCGCGAAATAAAGATTACCGCAATTATAGGTTAGGTCATTCAAGAAAATGTTCTCGTCTATCATGTAATGAAGATGTTATGAATATGCTCTTAGCTACCTCAGATCCCCTTATCAACAGTTTACGTGCAGTACCGAATAAAAAATACTATCCTCTTCACGATGATGCCAAAACTTTATTAGTGGATAGCACCCATCTCTCAATCAATGTCTTCTCTATTTAATATTTAGTTTATTAATATTTATTTATTTAAAAATGCTGATTTAATTATATGAAATTCATGTGAAAAAATTTGATGAATATTTTCATATTAATAAAAAAAAAATACGTGTTATATCTTTCTCTTTGTAAACTGGTACATCCATTATATCATTTTAATAAAGTATTATGAAGAAACGCAACGTCTTTTCATTTAAAAATAATATTTTCCGCATGCCCGTACTACCTGCACCACTGTGCGCCGTGATCCACACAGCTTAGTAAAGATATTAATACGCGGCCTCACGTGCTATATTGCGACGGGTTAAAAACGACACCGCACTAATATACGCCATTTTCATCGATGATGCTTTCATCTAACTTCGTGGTCTCGAAATAAAACTGGGTCATACATCAGTCTACCTGGTGTCAGACTATTAATGGTGTAAGGCTACCTTTTACGACGGGAAACTGGACATAGCGATAAAGGCTCTTTATAAATTGCAAGGTGGTTTAAAGACTTGTCCTGCATGTAAGTAGCTAAACTAAAATAACAAACGTCTCAAAGGATCGCTACGACTAAAAGTTTGGTATGTGCACGAGGCGCAAGGCAAAGTAGCGCAGTAGCGCGAAGAGACGCGCTGCGCCTGGGCGGGGGGGGGTGAGGGGGCAACGACACGTACCAAACTCTAGGCAAATCCGAGCACGCCACTCGCCAAGAGTTTATTACCTTCCTCATATTTACACAATTTGAGTGGGTGTTAGCGGTCTTGTCACTCGACAGCGCAGACATACAAACTTCTTTGAAAATTCCGATGCCAAACCCAAATTCGTAATATATTCCTTAGTGGTAGTTGAAAATTCTAAACCTTCTTATAACGTTAATTTAAAATAAATTCAACCTTATGGTGAAGCAATAAAATCTTTCTAGCTCTTGATACATCTATAAAAAGGATGTAATGAATGAAGAGAACAAACGACTTTAAGAAATGCGGGGCCAACTCGGGTGATTAAGTGTCTCATTTAAATGCAGTCTCCCAGCGCGGACTTCTCAAACGCAAAGGGAGCCCGCCACTCGCGGAAAACGGAAGACGAGTCTCTTCACAAAAGGAAGGAGAAGTATTTAAATTAGCGTAGTCGCTGAAAAAGTGCACTAACAACATTAGCGAGTGGAACAATGGCAAGGCACACAAAGAGACGGAACGCGCTGACAAAACCTTGTATGCGAGGGCGGGCTCCGTGTTGCTGCCGCGTACAAATGCGGCTACCTTATATATCATCGAACAAAGTTCCGCTTTGTCAAATCGTTGAGAGGAATAATTCTGCGCCACCAGATACCACAGAGCATCTCGCAATCCGCTGGAGATTTTAACTTGAAACTTTTGTCGATAGCACACACACATGGACCGACACCCGCATTCTTGATCAAAACTTGCAGCAATGAAACATTGCAGATCCACGTATTTGTCTTCAGTACACATTGCCTGTTCATATATATGGTTACATCTCGTCGTGCCTATGCTTGCTACCTCTATTTACATTAAACTACCTAAGAGATTATGATTAAATAATCATTTGTTAAGTACGTACACTCTGTGGAACTCTTTTTTCTATTTAAACGGAGTCATAATGGAACATTCACATCATATTCATTTTTTGTATGTTTCAACATTCCTTCGCAAATTTTTAAGGTATTTGACGCCCTGTCATGTTGAACTGTTTCAGGAATAGGGTGGGGTGTTTGTCGCTTAAAAAAATATACCTTTTTTTTGCTATAATAAGAACTCATTTTCCTGTTTAAGGTTTTTTCACTCCATTCATTTACGTTTCTAATGCTGCCTTCCAATGAATCAACATTAATTTAGTAGCCTTATTACAATGGAGCTAGTCAACGGCCACACAGCCGCTGTGTTATGTAAATATCATAAAATTATGCAAACATATTCCTATTGTACACTTGTTACATAACATTTTTGATACCGTAACTTTGAATGTGTAATACGGGACAGCGCGGGACTATTGTTAAATATAAGTTTACAGACCAACAAGGTTAATCCGCCCAAACAAATTATGAACAACATTAATATATCCTCTGTATCCGGCAACTTCCCGCAATAAGCAGAATGTATTAGTGTTATTTATCTTAGCTCGAAGCGCCAACAAAGTTTTAATTGCAAGCGCCGATACAATTTGCGTACAAATGAATTTATTCGCTGAATCCGTAGTGCAGTCGTGTGCGGGCTCGGGTGGCGCGGGCGGCGCGACGCGGATTATCCGCGTGTGTAGAGCCGCTAATTGCGGGTAACGACGAGCCAACCGCCGCGCGCCGCCGCGCCGCCACCGCACCGCGCGCTGCACCTACCACCAAATCACCGCGCGCCATCTGATCGGTATATGTTGCACGCTGTTTATCGTATTATCCGTGAGTGCTATGCACATTACTCAGATTTATGAATAGCGTTATTTACAATACCATAAATAGATTTTCGCGAGAACATTACCGCCTGATTTACAAAATGGAATTAGGTCCGTGTGAGCTTTACGTTTATCACTACAAAACAAATGTGCGCATGAAAATGTAAATAATTTAATTAAAAAGGTGAAGTCTGAACTGCTAGTAAGCACACAAGAAGCGAGGGAGCGAGGGAGGTGAACATCAGTAAAGAGAGCTTGCATTCGGGCTGGCGGAACTGGCACAGCAGTCGGTATCCGGCCTAACAAAAGGGTGATAGCGGTACGTGCGTAAATCAAACGTCGCACAATAACAGAGCCTCCCGCGACCGCCCGACCCTTCCCCACAGTCCCTCCTAGTTATAAGCCTCCCCATGCCTCTATAGCCGTCGGTCGGTTCTCATAAATCTGCCACACTGAAATGTGCTCCGTTGCCGGCCAGTCGTGTGACGGATGCCGATATCTGTGCCAATAGGTTTTCAATGTCAGTGTTCCCGCTGTTTCGATTCAGTTAAACCCAGTGGTCAGTCAGGCGCGCCCTTTTACTATCTCCCCTTGTAAGGCAGCCTTTATATTGCGCCAATTTATTTTTGCTTGAAGAGTGTATGCCATCAAAGCAACAATTTATCAATTTAAATACCGCACAACACAAACATTAATATCTGAAATAGAACGTGGAGTATTGCGCGGTTCTCGTGTTTACATCGCACACATTATTCTCATGAGCTACACACTGAAGCAGTCGACGGGGCATTACATTTCTCGTTCGGATGGTACGATACCATCGTACTTCGCTCCACTCGCTGCAATTAACGCTACACAATGACCATATAAATCTTCTGCGAATGCTCTGTTCATTCTATATTCCACGTAGTACCTACTTGTCGACGCAGTCCGGCTTATACACTAGCAATGAACACTATTCGTTACTGCAAGATTGATAACAGACAAGATTGATTGAAATGAAGCCAATTAGAAACGGCAAATAGCAATTTAAGTGAAGGAAAGAGACCGGTGTTCGGGTCGGCACGGATTGAGGGCGCGCAGCTTAATCTTACCTATACGTCTCGAGCCTAAGAACAAACAAGCCGCGAGCTGAGATTACGTTCCGAATAAATCAATGTTACGACGCGTTAAAATATTTAAGCTCACGATTAATGCCAGGCGGGGATACGCGTCTTATCGAATGAGAGCGGCGTGTGGCGTGCGGTGACAAACGCAGATGTTCACCATGCCAATAATCGACCGATCTCAAAAACTGACTAATGAATTCATATCTAAATTGTTTCTTACGGTGAACCTCTGCAGTTTAAACAAACACGAGATTTAATACAGGACGTATAAAACAACGAACTGAATATTGCAGTGTTTTATAATACCAGTTAGGTACATATAAATGTGACATAATAAATGGCATCAATTTGAGCGGAACAGTCCCATTCACCTGTAGGTAAATATATAGACCCACTCCTGAATTACCGTCGGTTTATAAAGTCACAGTAATGTGTCATGATAATGCTACAGAAGTTTTACAAGGGCTCGTTAGTGAGGCTTTAACGATAACCGCAGCTGATAACTGTGAATATAACTGTCTAATCGGATGTAATAACACGGCTGGGCCCCATCACCCCCGCCTCTGTAACCTTGTACAGGCGGCCCTATTCTTAACATACTAAAGTGATGATTGAAATTAACCCTGATAACTGGTAACTTTTTACAATTATAGATAAGACGTAACAAAACATGATCGGAAACAAGCACGTAATGTTATAATTAAGAAACTGAATGGTATTCAACCCGTTTGATACAGTAAATATCTCTCCGAAGCTAGGAGGACGGGCGCTTCTGATATAACGATATACTGGCGGAAGTAATAAAATAAAACGATTTTACATCTCCAGGGGGAAACGAACGTTTTTGTCGAATGGGAAAAGTCGCGAGCGACTTCTCATTCCGCGATAAAATCTGGAACGTTTTACGACAATCTTCTATTCGATTACCTTCCGTTAAACAACAATCTTAAGAAAAAATCGTGCTCGGCGTTTTTTGTATGTCAATTATAAAATTGGAGTTTAGAGAGGTTTTTCCGAACATAGCTTGTTTTGTAACTAATCTTTGTTCGGCAGGAAAAGTTTGTATTTAAATGTCCCAACAAAGGAATTTATTTCGGGAGCTTTAAAAATAACTCAACCCCTGAAGCCGATCAGTGATTTAAAAGAAATCCGAGAAGGTCTGTGCGTGGCTACACGTTCTGTTGTTTGTGATATGCGACGCCGAAGGACATGCGGAGAAGTGTCGCGGCTCTGTGCTGGGCCTGCGGGCCTTCGGGCCGGCGCGCGGCGGGCCGGGCTGCCGGGCTCTGTGCCGCCGCATAATGAACTGGTCACGTAGCCACATTTCGTATTATTTCCGTGGGACGCGTCACGTGACTTGAATAAATGTGAGCCTCCGCGATCCAGCGTCTCCTCGGACCCTCCACAAATAAACCGCTTTACGCACGATTCGCCAGCGGAGATTCATTATTCTAACTCTTACCGATTCATAATACATTACCAAAGTTTTCTTTTCATGGATCAGTTTTATCTGACCACCCTTACGGGTCCCTGGGTTTTTCGATCCAAATATATGGTACGACCGGAAGCTTTTAAATTCTTTTGTATTATAAAGTGCTTCTTTTTTGCAATGACGATTGTTATTCGAAAGTGACGGGTAGGCTATTATCTAAAGGCCAATTTCCGTATTTCGTCGTTCAAAATCTAGTCGCAATCTCAGTGACAATAACCTAAATAACTAATTAAAGATATAGATAAATTTGTGGTATTTTTTAAAAAGGAGACGGAAATGTGCCGAAAACTAACATCCGCTGCATCCCATCCATGCTACGCAGTCCGCTACACTAGCATGCTACGATGCTATGCTACGCGCTAAATTGTTACGCTACCTGCTACGCCGTAGGTAACACGTGCTACGCCGTAGGTAACTAGGAAACGCGAGTGCTACGCCGTAGGTTATGCGAGTGCTACGCCGTAGGCTGTAGATGTAGTAGTTTAAAGCTTCGCGTCCGTTCAGCATGCAATTAGGATATTGCTTGACAGTCTACCAAAAATGGGAAAAAAAATATAAAGCAATTATAAATAAGGTTTATTACAAATGTAGAGGAGAAGAACCATTTCAAATAAAGTCTATGGATCTAATAAAGCCTTGTTTTTTCTATGGCCATGTTAGCCCCGCAAACATGATCAGATATCTCGCCATCTCGCCGCGGTCGACCTCGACGGCGCTGTCCCGACTTCCTCAAGCGCCCAGTGTGTGACGATCTTCGCCCACCTCTCCCGATGTATCCGTGCTACGTGGCCTGCCCACTCCCACTTCTGCCTGGCTGTTTTGTCTCCAACACCAGTTACTTGAGTTATGGAGCGTAGAGTGGTTCCAGTTTGGACTTCTCTTGATCAGTTAGTGACCAACTTTGCGCACCGTAGGTTAGGACGGGCAGGATGCACCATGTCAACGAGTTTTTTTTTTTTCAATGTATTGGAAAGCTTTCCTTCATATTTTCCTTCAGGGCCCAGACGGTCTTCCAAGAATTTTGGACTCGTCTTTCATCTCCCTTGTCTTGCCTGTTTTTAAAAGACTATGTAGCCCAAGTAGGTATAGCCGTCGACATATTCCAACGCATGCCCGTCTACGGCGACCCTACGTTCCGTGCGGTTTGTCATGATTTGGGTCCATTAATTGAAAGTTCAACCTCAAGATTAGCTGTGGTCAGATCTTGGAGCATTTCTTCGAGTTCTGAAGCTGATGTGGAGAATAGCATAATGTCATCAGCAAAGCGGATGTTTGTTAGGTGTTGGCCGCTAACATTTATGCCTCGTGACTGCCACAAATCGGACAGCTTGTTAAAAACCTCCTGCAGTGCGCTTGTGAACAGTTTGCGTGAGAGTGGATCACCATGTTTGACACTTTCTTCAAATGTTAAAATTAATGTTAAAATTTGGACCAGAAATGTGCAATTTGATGCGGCACCACAGAGCTACATCTATAGATGGTGTGATGTTAGACTTAATACAAATAAGTAATTAACATAATTAACCTATTAGCAGTCCATTGCTAGGCCAAATCCTCTCCATTGCATGCTACTAAGCTCGATTTAATGACATACTAACCAATACAGAACCCTGCTTGAATTTACTTACAAAAGCTCGTAAAATATTCCAGTGCATCTACGAATCTTTTTCCTTTCTTTAAATAAACACTATTTTACTCTTGGAGAAAACTATTATAAAGAAATATTTACTTCTTCCACCACGATATTCGTATCCTCGTTCTACGAAATAACTTATGCGTAGATACTAGTATTTTTTTAGATAATTAATATATTTTGGGGTTTTATAGTTATGAAATTCAAACAGAGTGGAAGTCTAAAGTACCAGTCTCGTGAAGGAAAACATCGTGAGGAAATCTGGACTTATGATTAATACTCTAAATGGCCAACTCGTCTTGAGCAAGCCTGGTGATCAATGCTCGTGCCTTATCTGTATGCGAAGAGGCTTTTGCCCAGCAGTGGGACAGTAAAAGGCTGGTTTTTGCAAAATTAACTTATAAAATGTGTAACAGAATAAACGCACAACCTCTTAAGGGGTCATTTTACTCATCATTATGAACAACTTTCACTATGGGACTAACGCCGAAACGCGAAAAAAAAACAGCTGTTCAGTTCATTTTGTCGAATTATGCGCACAGAAATGTATGGGGCAGTTGATTTTTTTTTTTCGCGATTTCAGTTTTGGTCCCATAGTGAAAGTTGTTCATAATGATGAGTAAAATGACCCCTTAAGAGGTTGTGCGTTAATTCTGTTACACATTGTATAATACTATAATATTATAAAGCGGTATTTGTTTGTAAGTTTGTACGTTTGTATGTAGGGGGTAATCTCTGGATCTAATGAACCGATTTTGAAAATTCTTTCACTATTAGGAAGCTACATTATCCCTGAGTGCCTAGGCTATATTTACAACGTGCCCGTGGGATAATTTCCGACAAAAACGCGAGCGAAGCCGCGGGCAACAGCTAGTATATAATATATAAGTTAACTGTGCAAAATTGTAGTTCATATCTAAATTGTAGTTTTCTGGGTAAACCTGCACGGCACGTCGGCAGCAATAAAGACATCACAGTGCGGCTGCGGCCACACATCCCTTCGGCGCGCGGTATTAGACGTGTAAGCAGTTTATTGTGAGGCAGGCTCATAACTACCCATTCTCCCCGGGATAATGTCGGACAAGCGACGTTATGTTTATTTCAGACTAACTCCGCGTTATAAAGGTCTCGTGCACAAGTGGCCGAATATTATCTTTACACGAACATCTTATATTAATCCACGATCAGGGAGTTGTTGTTGTCATTTGGAAATAATTTTGGCGAATAAAGCCTTTAGTTGTATCGAATAAAAAGTATTTGCAGAGAATGTTGAGAAGAATAAGAGACGTTACCAACTTAGTTTAAGGTTGCGTCTGTTTAGAAGCTGTAAAGAATATTTTATTTAAGTGTTAGATTTCAGTTTTACGTTACCTTGGATTTCCTCGCAGAGCCGCGTGGTGTAGCGCGTTGAAACCATTGTTATTCGTGAGAGTCATGTCGGCTCCATGCTCCAACAATAAAGTCAACATGTCGTCACGTTTCTTTGAAATAGCATCATGTAAGGGGGTGTCGCCTTCGGAATCCTGTAACAGGGAAATACAACAGAATATTAATTTCGGCTCAGATACATACATTACTGAGAAGGGTAGTCGTTGCGTTGTCGTTGCCTATGAACGAATTAGGTCAGTATGCACTTTAATCAGCAGATAAAGACGAGCCGGTGCCAGCTGCGACGATATTCGCTACTGAATTATAAAGCACAGCCCGTCTTGAGTATCGCGACAATTTTCTAAAACATCAAACCGCTCAAATGAATAATTGAGGCGGCGGAGAAGGCGTTTAGGGCGTGGATTATGGCGACTTGCATAATTTATAAGCGTCTCGGAGTGGTTGAGGCGAGCAGCGAAAGGCAAAGCCGACCGGGTGCCGAGCGCATGCCGGCGCGGAGCTGGGCGCGCGACAGACATCAAGGAATGGTGTCGAGTTCAGTAATATAGGACGAACGCCGCAAAAAGCGCGGCTACCGCGTCATTATCATAATCACCACTGCTGCGTGCCGCTGCGGTGCCGCCCAAGCCGTTTTGCTTTGTGAGCGTGCATTAAGAGAGCCGAGCGTTGTGCTCTGTCATTCCTGCAATTAATTTGCAAGGGTCCCTAAGATGAGTGTTTTCACTTTGATGTAATAGCATCTATCAGGGTATAGGCCCTCTTAATGCTTTTGAGATACAAAATCATACTTTTTAGCTTTTATTAACAACACATGGCCAACTAACGTTCTTATTTATATCACGAAACTAAGAAGCTTCCTAAGTTTCTCAGTAGCAATCAAAACTCCTGAGATTCCTTAAAAATGTCATCTACATGTCAACTTATTTATAAACAGGTATCTTAAAAAAACATTTTAGAACAATAACCAAATGAATTGTCCGTATTGCTTGAATTAAACACTGAAGCGTACCTCTCACAGAAATACCAACGGCCAACGTTTAGATTTAATACAGTGAGATAAATATCAGGCTGCGTTCACAGGTATATCAGGGGGATGACAAAGCATCCGACACCCATTCAGATGCAGTAATTCAGTGCAAGCTCAACCACAGACACGGGGTAATTCCGCGCAGAATAGCAGCATTAAATATTAATCGTATTGGCATATAGATGGTCATTACGGGCTGTAATTCATGACATCGTGTTGCGGTGTATGCATTACATGCTGTGCTAATTATGTGATTGTACATCATTAAGTTTATGTTGTGTTACTGTTAAGCACACGCCTAGTAATATTGTGAACGCAGTTATTTGTAGATATCTCGAAACGAAGTAATTAACTGTACATTTTCACTTGATTCTTTTGTCTAAGTTGTTTTTGGTCGCTGTATTTTATTCTCTTAAATTTTTCTACTACTGTAAGCAAGGTTTGTAGTAATAAAATTCAACAGCGTTCTACAATCGAGTTGTTTAAAACTTTCGACAGTTTTCAAAATCAGATTTAGAACACAGAACCGTCGGCACTGAGCAGAATACTGCATAGAAAACTATATTTAATCACTTGAAAACAAAGGCAAAATATCATAAACTTTTGACCGAAGTCTAGTTGATATCAACCTCAAACTTTTTTAAGAACTGGACATTTTATTTAAAAAAAAAACTGATTGAGTCGGTAAAGCAGTAAAACAGTATCGCATACAGAGCAAAAATTGAACCATAAGTGAAGAACGGATTTTTACTTTGACTGCACGCTACAACGCTACACAAGTTTCTTTTTTGCAATAACCGCAGTAATGCAGTGGGACTATATCCTTCCAGGTACTCTTCTCCTGGGCCACCTCGAACCAGCCTTCGTGATGCGCGTCAAGATCATCTTGCCACCTCTTTCACACAAGAATTAATGTCAATTTTTATAAAAGTTGATGTGGTGTGTTCTCACACGACACGGCACGAAGTAAACACGCTTCAGCAGAAATAAGTGTTAAGGCGAAATAAGAAATTTGATTTACGCGGCAATATCCGCAGGTGCACGAGAGGTGCACCTGCAAGCCGCGCCGCGGTATAAAATATCCTCGCGAATATTATAGCCTAGTTGACGGCCCCATAACACTCGCCGCGCACATATTTTAATTTAAAGCTTATACACGTGGGAACTGACGACCCCTATCACAACTGTTATGGTTAGCTAGTATATTTAAAATTATGAGTTTTATCTTGGACTCTTTCTAGTACATATTTTTCCCAGAATATTATTTGAATTACTAATTATAATGCAAATATTTATATTATGAAACTTAACTTTATAAAGCACTTAGTTTTTCTTAAAAATTGTAGAAAAGAAAACCATTACAACGGTACTACAGTGATCAAGTAATAAAACAGAAAGCGACTCGGAAGCCCGAACAATAAAAACAAAACAGCAAGGTAATTACTCAAAGATAAGAACAACGCGTCGAGCACGAGAAGTGGCGAGGCGTGCTCGTGGAGGCGGGCGGTGGCTGATGTCGCGCAACCTCTTACTAAGGTTAAAAATTCGTTAGCCTTGATTAAAACGTCTGCTCGTCGCCTTACTGTGGATGAACAAAGAGCCGGCTTATCAGACGAATTAATACACGAACCAGTAAGAATAAGCTTTACCCTAAAACAGACATTAAAAAGCAGCGGCTGCAAATAATACCTTGTAGGGTTTAATAATTTAAGTGCATAGTTCTAGCGGAATTAGTTAGTATACACGAACGTCGTGTGTCATGTTTAAAGTTTTGTGAAGACAAAAACATTATGAGAACCTTAATATTGCAAATGGAAAATCTTCTCAAACAACGGCACCCATTCAGTGCTATTCAGGCGAAACTTCATCATTGACGAGGCAGAAAGAAAACAACTAATTGTTTAATTCCAAGCCATTAAGTCGAGTATTACGGGTAGATTATTCACGGGCCATATACCGCAGCATCAGCGCAGGGCGCGGCGCGTCGCGTAATACCGGCACGCCACCACACCACCACCGCTGTCGCCTCCGACCGGTAATACCTACTTTTGACACTCTATACTCTCCACATCCACTTTAACTATCATTAAACACGATACATTACACATACAAAAGCCTCATTTCTGGACTTGAAATGTCGGCTCTATTTATCACCAAATATTTCTGTGTCGGGCTGGATACCACTGAAACGTCCATTATTGATGGTCAAAAGTGAATAACGACCGCAATAGTTAATGGTCGGTGAAACAATCAATGTGGATGCCGACTGTTTCAAATGTCCACGAAAATATCCTTACAATATCCTTGCTTGGTTGCCTACTATAACTTAGGCGTAAGAGTGTTTACTAAACCACTTGTACTTGACTATAAATAAATAATCAACTGACTTTTCGTAAAAAATGGCAATGACAGATGTGTAAACTCTAGAGTTCTGTCAAAATATACGTTTATAGCAATCAGCATATTGTGAATTGTCATCGCCGAATATTGGATTTACGTTATGTAAATTTTAACAAGATAAAAAGTGTTTGTTGAACGTCAACGTTCAATCTGGGAGTTGCAAAATAACTGAATTAATTTGCCGGTCCATATCGATAACAAATATATCAATAGACTCGCTAAATTACGTAGTGCGGATTTTACACTAACAGACTGCCCCTCATAAGTCGCCTTGATTGATTGTGCGGAAATAAACCCAGCTTTCGGTCCGCATCCACGTTCACTCACTCATGGATATTTTATTACGAAGTGTATGAAACACTAGTCCTGCCACGCACAGTTCATTACTTATACATACAATGTTCATAACGACGACAAGCTTCTGGAAAGCTTCATAAATTCCTCAGTCCATTAGTGTCCCGATATCTCAACCACGCAATTCTTTGTTATTCAACTGGACCGCAGCCGCAGCGAGCGCTATGCTTTAGATATCGGAAAACGCTAATGTACTCGTACTCGGTAAGATTTAGAGCTGAGCGGCGCTCTGCCGCTATGCGCAACCCCGTGCTATTGTAACATGATCCTCCACCGCTGTGACTATTATACAGAATACACAAACAGGCCAGTGCTTCGCAGCGGAAAATAATATTTCATAAATTATCATATTCTTGTAATTAAGCTTAGGTATAAACTTCGGTTACTTTATTATTATGTGGCCAAGGAAATGAAACAAATTAAAATACCAAATTAAAAATGCGGTCTCATTTAATAATGCTTTTAAATAAGCTTGTAACCATAAACAATCACAATAAAATAATATGGTAGGTAAACCCGTAAAATGTTCGGATCCACGGTTTCAATAATAATTCTGGAACTATCGATAGCAGCGCTGTGAATATTGGAAAAGGAAAGTATTTATTAGGTGAATATTGGCCCGATGCGAGTGTGTGACATTACGGGGCGAGGATAGTTTTTCCGTCCTAAGGCTGCGGCCGACGCACAGGTGTCGGTAATGAGGCACGAATCGTGCTTCGGGACAAAAACACCAACTCCGCATGTTATTTAAGCGGAGCTATTTCAGTATGTAACTAAACGTTGAATGAATGTGTATAAGATAGAGCGGGTAAACTCAAATGTTCGTCAACTTTAAATTTTGTTCGTTTCTTTTAAAAGGTGACAGAAATGGGTCTAACTAAGAGCCCAGTTAATGGCAAAAAGCTCGCCTCGTTTTACCTAGAACTTTATAATAACTAGCAAATGTGGGTGTATTGTCTACAAACGTGCTTGTCATAAATAATATACACGTAATGATACTTAACATCTTATTTTAGATATTATAATAACCGGGTGACCTTTTACTAACGAACGTTTCTTGATAAAATGGTTCGAACGCAAATATCCGAGTAACAAATAAGGATGATTCGAAAAATAAAAATTCAGGTTATTTTCCTACCTACTTACATACTTTTTTTTAAAATGCCAATGTATATTTATACCTTAAGCTAAAAACTACCCAAGTTATAAATATAAAAGGTGAGTGCCGAAGAAAGAAACCATAAAATTTCAGGTGACGTCGGCCCTTCCATAAATTTATCGACAGCTCGTGGTAACAGGCAATAAGGAAAATATTTATGAAGTAGAACAACGCCGGGCGCGATTTTCATTAGCTAATTATTAGCCTAAGGCTCTAGCTGGGACAACGTTGGACTGTTTGAAAGAGATCTTCTGCTTCTGTAAAGTAGATTGTAGTTTTAATGAGAGTGAAACATAAAAGATTTTCGTATTATTTGTCACAACGAGGTCAGACTTATTTCTCTGTACATCCCATGTTCAACAGATGGAGTTTTAGGCTAATTGGGACATTTAATTGAACGCCTGTTTCGGTCATTACCGTACAGGACAACAGTTTATTGGCTCGACGTCCGGGCACACATATCAGGACGCATGTCGCGCTACGAACCTTATCGAAGTGTTGCGATCTACTGGCGCGGGCGGAGCATTTTATGACACGTAGCATTTCGTAGCGCGGCTACGAAATATTAGGTTATACTCCTGTTCCATCCAATTCTGTTTCTGCGGTTTTACGTTTATTTGCATAAATCGGCAATAGATATTATTATCAGATACTTGTGAACTATAAATTCAGTTAGTAGATCGGATGTATAATAATGGATATGTGACACCGTTTTTAAACGACATATTTTATGAAAAATATTTTAGGAAATATCATTCTTTCTGAATGTGACACGACCAATAAATCGCATAATGGTGTCGTAAAATTTCGGCGGTATTATCTTGGGAAAACCCGGCTATTTTACATTCACCTGCGAGGTTTCCCTCCACGTCCAATTTATGTTAGTGGGCACAAAACGAACGCTGACAAATGTGGAAATAAAATGAACATACGTTTTATCTCTACGCTCACGGAGTCGGTTTTCGAGCTCGTAGCGGTGTAGGGAGCGCGCGGGTGGCGGGGCGTGCGGAGCGGTGCGAGCGAGGGTGCGGGCATGGGATGTGGACTTTCCCTGCATCAAGCTTGGAAGCGACTTGTTTCATAAGAATCCACGTACAGTGGAGATAAATATCTGACAAAGCGTCACCTGATATGCGTTAAGTAAGTACACGCATCGCGGTAGAAAATACCTTATGAAACTGTAAAATCTTCCAACATGTTTATTATAAAGATTATTTTTGTGATTTTTTACTTTTAGCATAAAAACAAAAACAAATAAGACAGTTATGCTTACTTCTTAAAACAATCCTTCCTTGAATTAGACACCTTTGCTCGGTAGTTAAATATAGTACGGCCAATGAAGTTGCTCACTACACTATGCATACATAGTAGTAGTACGAATGCATAAATTGTAAGCAAAATTACCGCTTTACAGGCAGCTGAATCACCATAAAAAATTAGGGGCAAATGATATAACCTACAAATTCCCATCTTACATTTATTATGAAACGTCTTAAAAGCGTCCCTGGACTTTCCAACCACTCGCGTAGTTCTTACTTAGATACGGTACGACGACGGACGAAACTAAGTGGAACTTTTCCCAGGTTGCCGTATATAAAAAGAATTTTTAAAAGATACTTCACATCGTACGTTGCAAACAGACTTGGAACTTTAGACTTCATGCATAAGCATATACCAACGTCATAGGTATAAAATTATTTAAATACCGTCTTGCAGTGCTTACCTACAGCACTGCCGCGTGAAATCATTTTGAATTAACTTCCCGAGATGGAAATCTGTGTATCAAAATGGCTGGTAAATGCATTCTCGTTTTCTTTTCTTATCGATTTGCCAACCGACAAAGTACAGCAATCAGCTTTGACGAATATAACTTGATGTGAGATAATAAATTAAGTTATTATTTCATTCGACACGCGGGACGACATACAAAGATCTTAATTTGGAGAGGGGGCGAAAGATAAGGAGTAGCAACGAGAGGTATTTAATACGTACAGGTGTACGGCAAGTAACCTCACGGCGAGATGGAGCCCGCGCCGCGCCGTACATAAATACATCTCCCTCCCACACCCCGCTTCGACGCACACTTCTGATAACCGCGCATATCGTAAAACTTTATTTACCGCCTCCACTCCAATTTGTCTTTGCGAAAGTTCCCAACTCAGATATGACGATAACTTTCAGTTGTTACGAATAAGAAACGTCCAACCCAATCTACGCGTAGACAGACACGTGTTAGATGTATTTTCTCAGATTTATTTGTTTTGCCTTACAAGGGAAAACTTTGACAAAACACTTAATATAAGCATCTTAATTAAATACGTAAACGATCCTTTTAATATCGGGTCTTTATCCGTGCGCAATCGTTATATTTTACGGATTTTTATTCGGAAAACAGCCTCTTATTTTTTATCTGGTTTAATTTACTGTAATAACACAAAAGTGCTTTCACGCCCGGTGAGCTATTTCCCATAGTCCCCGAGTAATTACACGGCGCGGCTCACAAAGGCCGCGAGGCCGAAGAGCAGGCGCGCACTAGGCACAGTTGAAAAGTGTCTAATGCATTGCCGATACGTACTCACCATGCCGTCGTCTGTATATGAATAGTCTTATTTGACACTTTTTATTCAAATCATAGATAGATAGATGGCATTTCTAAGACTGTCAGTGTCTCAATTAACAACCAAAGGAAGGATTTACATCATCTCACCATGTGTATTTTTTCAATAATTCGATATTTTAATTCTTTCGGCTCGTGCGTACCTATTCGCTTCTCATTAATTTGGAGTTAAGCGATCGTTTGTTCTTCAAATATTTCGTTCAAATATGAATTGCCCGTTAACGAAAAATAAACGTAATAGAGGGTAGATAAAAGCTATAAAAGTTACTTTAATTGAACAAAGAACAGTTAGAGATTTCGGCAGTTATAATGAATCGTAGACGCATATAAGAGACTTGAATTTTGCCTTAGGCACAATTCATAAGAAACGGCAGAGCCGGTATCAAAGTGAAGAGTAATTTCGATTTGTAAGATGTTTTTGCGCGCTGTAATATTAAATACTTTATACTGTTTCAAACAGACTTCATTGAATCTCCTTCTAAAGAAATCTAAAGTAATTCTTTTGAAGAATGCTTGTGAGTGTATTTAATGAGTAGAAACATTAAGGGGTTATGGTGCGGCAGAGGCGAGAGTGCGCGCTGTGCGCAATCACGCTGTCTTGGCGGCACGAGGACGATCGTAGCGCGCGGAGCCCCGGAGCCCCGCACCCGCTGTCCTAATGAAGCCGTAACGAAGCGAGCAATGGGAAAACCAACACCGGCTCACACCGGCACAGCTGTTGTTATTGTTATCATCACTATATAGAGGGTATTTCAAAACAATACGCTTCTTAGAAAATTACCTACTTGAGATTCAAAGCTTTTTGAAAAGAGAACTTTTCGTATTAAATATTAGAACTTGAAATTACTGACTGACTGTTTTCAGTCAGAATTTATAAAGATACAAAAACATTATGGTTTTAACCAAAACTGACCTTGCGGCTTGCACACTGTCAAAATGTTAGGCACCAATACGAACAGCATCGAAGCTATTTCACTTACTACACCGCGTGCCTTTCGGTGGATCATTTTGGTATGAATTTGTGCCGATACGAGGGAAAAATTAAAACTGCTGTGAGTGTCCGATCGAAGGTCGATATCTGGCCGAAGCCGAAGCCAAAGCCAATTAATCGGCGATCGCCATAACCTTCGACCGAAGCCGATGGTGTAATAAGGCAAAGAAATTCAGATCAAGATTGGCTAAAAGTAAGTGATATAATGGTTTTTTTTTTTTTTAACTTTAAAATGTATAGTTTATGTTGATTTGCAACTTGTCAAAAATAACAAAACTTCAAAATTTGTGACCACGGACACGAACAGTTCGTTCAATTTCTGCGCTTATTAGAAACCTTCAGCATCGGCTAAACCTTCGGCCCATTTTGGTTTGGCCGAATATGGCTTTTTTGGACGAAGCCGATATTTCCGTCGGGCACTAACTGCGATTAATATATTCCTATTAACACAATTCAACAAGATTTTACCGACTATAATTCTCTATTCTCTGCATTTACTTAGAAGTATTAACTAGCAAAAAGTAAAGCAAGAGTGTAACGGCACAACTGGGATTAACTAAAACGCAGATTCAGATCACGGCGCTATGTTAACCAGCGCACGAGTTCGATATTCGGCTGATGGCCCCCGTGCTGCCGCCCGGCCGTGCCCGCACTCCGTACTTATAATCTAATATTCGCAATTTACGAGGATCGCAGGAGGGTTCCACTGGGAGCCATAGCACTGTCATCGCGCAGTACCTGCCGCTTGCACTTACCCTGCCGTTATCTATAGCTTTGTAGTGTTTATGGTTTTTGGGGAGCACGATTATGTTCATTGAGTACCTTCTCTTAAACACAGTACAGATAAGATTTGTTTTAAGATTATTTGGGCATCTTATTAAGAGAGATTATACTGACCCATTAGGTCTAAAATACTAATGATCAATTAAATTAACGTATTTTCCAAAACTGCGAAGATTGTGATTTGAGACAACGCTCATTGCTCAAGTGTCAGGGAAAAATAATACAAGTAAAAGATTAATAGGGTAGGGGGGGAGAACTATTACTAGATGTTCTAACAGCTATTGTATGTGACGCCAGCATCCGATACTAAAGCTCCGGCACAAAGTCTGCTCCGGATCTCGTCTCACTTAGGTAAATCTCCAATATCCGTCGCTATCGGCTTCAGAAAAGCCACATGCTTGAATATAGTTCCAATGTTACGTATGAATAAGGCATATAAGATTATCATTGTTTCAGGAAACTCTTACAGAATATGTGAACACATATTTAGCATTCATGGAATTATTTTCCGGATACGAACGTCAGAAACATAATAGTAACATTACCTACGATAAGTCATCATTACATTATTGAAAGCAGCATAATAATTATGAGGATTACCTGAACATTTAATTCCTTAATAGCCTTCTTTAGGTCGACTCAACATATATGTATGTACAAGTAACCAAAATATATGTTGAGTCCAAAACACACAATTTAAACGACCTTTACAATGCACACAAACAATACGAGATAACAAGCGGACGTTCACGTTCAAATTCAAAATAGCCCCAAAGTAAATGTAAATACAAAGGCGTAGTACAATAAGAGGTCGGCGGCGACATATTTACTCAAATTTGAATCCGGGACGTGAGGAGTCAGTCTATTACGTGACCTTTAATAGCGTTCAGGCGGGGGCCGGGCAGAGACGCAGCTAGCAGACTAGTTGCTCTGGCCGAATCGTTACTCTGAGCCCGGGGCGGGGAAAGATCTATAAATTACTGGAACGACAACTCGTTCCGCGCCAGATAAAGCTACGCCGCAAAACAATGCTCCGGACGAATGCTTTAGTCGTTAGCAAAGAGAATCGTACATCTTTATGAACTGTTTACTCGTCGGATTTTGAATTGTCTCTCGTAATTGTCGTTACTGTTCTTTTGTCCGGAATTTCAACGGTACACTCGGCACAGACAGCCCAGTCATTACTTATTTATAGCTTTAAACTCTACTTCTGCCGTGAGTCCGTAGAGGATAAATACTTTTCTGTAACTCACGACTATCCCCAATTTTGTTTCAGAATTCACGTTCAAAGGCGAACGTTTCTGAACTTCCAATAATTTAATAAAGAAAGTTTAGGAAGCGTGCGTGGCTGGCACGCTCGCCGCAAAAAGCCGAAAACTTTGATTCAATTAAAACAGAAAGTTGGACGAAGAAGTTACGAGCCCAGCCGAAAGTGTTCGGTCGGGTATCGCGCTCGGCGGGAGCGCAGCGCGGCCGGCGGGCGCGCGCGGCCCGGCTGCAGCGAGACGCTGTCGGCGCACTACCACCACTAAATCAAAACTTAAACTCAGTTCCGCTAGTTCCTGAACGTTTATTGTTTATACTACGGATTTATGGAAAACTAGCTTAACTGTGCATTCGCAGTTACGGAAAATTTAATAGCTTTGTGTTAATGTCAATGAAACTTCTCGCTGGACAGATTTTGAGTAAAAAAGGTGTCGGGTCCGGTGGGACACAGCCGCGTAGCCTGTGGAAGTCGCTGGTGGGGAATAAGGGGTGACGAGCATTGTTATGCAAATTGAGGTCGTTATTTCGCTACGAGTGAGGAAAGAGCGCGACAGCGGCCGCCCGGCCTGCACCCCGCGACGCCCCGCCCGCGCACCGCAACGCTGAAGACGCTTTGCATAATTGGTAATACAAGTACGTACATACAGAAGCACGGCAAATACAACTGTGTATCATTTTGATCAAAGATTAATCCAATAGCAAAATATTAGTTTTCAGTTAAGGAATAACTTTTTACGTTTTAGTATTATTTATTTATTATTCACAAAATCCACAGCTCTTTAAAATTTGATCTTATACTATATAAATATAAACTAATCCTACAGCCAATTATGCCTATTTAATACACCTATTATATTTGCACGATTTTTGATGATTTTTACTGTCGATTATTAACGATCGATCAGTATCAAGGTTTGTAGGCTAAAGTAAGAACAGACGATCGTCAACGAATTTTTGACGATCGCTACTGCGATCGTGTTTGTCGATCGATAAATCAACAAGTGATGCTCAGTATTGCTTAGACACGGTCCTGGGATCACATAATGAATTATCTTATAATCTCAAACTCAAAGCATTTATTTCAATTAGACCTTAGCAGGCCCTTTTGAAAGTCAGAAAAACAAAGGCGAAGCTACAGTCACAGACACAAGGCATAATAACTTGTGAAAGTACTGTAGTTGCCCATTCCAAAGCGTAGATCTCTATGGAGAAGAATGGGCAAGAAACTCCATGGACACTCTTTTCAATCAAAATATTGTTACAAGATCTTGGTTACATCATTCATTTTGAGATTATACATATATGTGAGAACGATGTAGAAAGACGTGCACATTAAGAGCGTCCAGAGTAAAAGATTATAATTATCAACAATTTAAAAACAAAGTAGTTAAAATAAACCGTGGCAGCTAAGCGATAATGAATGTCAAACGCTATTGTGGACACAAAACCACTCCCAAGCTTAGCAAGCTAACCAGTCCCAGTCTCCCTTGTTGGGTATTGTTTGATCACACATGGTAATCGTCAAAAGTCGAACCAAATCTGTAGGCAGCTTTAGGTTAGTTTTATCTAAAAAAAAAACAAGTGGTTTCAGATCAGAATGCACCGAAGAGGTTCCTGGAATATAAATGAAAATAATAATATGGAAGACAATCGTGCACGCGATCACCTATCAATATTTTCCAAAAATCCGTTTTCCATTTTCTGAAAATCAATGTAAAAACGAATAGGAATGTCGCTATAATAGTTTTATATTAAAGCGTTTCTGCTATTTTAATGAAATACCTAATTTTACTGAAATATAATGCTAAGCATACCTAGTGCCCACGTAACACGATTCTTAAAAGTTAATTTGCCGCTTATATGCAAGAACATAATATACATGAGCTTCCACAACAATGTGTCACGATTCTCTGGTATGAATAGTTTGAGAGATCAGCCATCGCATTCAAAAGGAACTCTACGCTTACTGGCATCGTAAAGATTTTTCTTTCATTTTCATGGTTTTCCAAATAGATACGATTTGGAAAATCATGAAAATGGAAGAAAAATCTTTCTAGTCGTTCATAAATTTCGATAAGATAAATATAATCCAAAAAATATATATAACATTGAGCATTTTGTTCATCTTACTTTATTATACAGGGTGTAACAAAACCCTTCACGAAGCCGTCAACCAGGCATTCTGTACATCAAACTAAGTAACTTTACACAAAAATTATTGCTGGGAAACGACTTTTTTTTGGGGTGAAAAATCACGTTTTACGTTAGGACTCAATGTAACGCACTCAAAACATTGTGCTGAAGGATGCATCGAATAGTACGGGGGTCGTGGAGGTGTTTAAAGTAAAAATCTTACAATAAAAACATGTAATAAGAAAAAAACTTGTGAAAAAATTGTAACTTTGACCCCCAATATCTCCGTATCTAGAAGGTTCCCCAGGTATGGTCTAGAACAGGGTTCGAAAATATCCAATATAATAAATATCAAAATATCGGATATTTATGATATATATCCGATATATATCAAAAGTTTGATATATATCCATTTTGTATGAAAGTCATATTATTATTTTATAGTACTATTTATGTATACTATTTGCATATGTGTTACTTAAACATAGTAAATAAATAAATTCATCATTTAATAAACAATTATATTCTATAAATACAAAAGCTATTTAATGCTTCTTAAATGCTCAATAATGAAGTAAAATCGTTTCTGCACTTTGTCAATTACTTTCTTAGTAAAAAAAAAAAATAGAATAAACCCAAAACCAACTCCTTCGTAACGAAATTTTTCTGACACGATTGACGCCATTAATGTCGGCAGAAGTGTTGCCATTTATGGATAAGAACTTACTATTAGGGAGTATGTTTTATCTTTACTCCAACGCCTACTACATTTGGAAAGTAGAAATACAGTAACAAGCGCCAAAAATTACTTATTGTTATAAAATGTTTAAACAATTTTTGTATTGATATATATCATAAAAAATAATTTGGTATATATCGGATATATATCATGATATATATCCATTGATATATATCCTCGAAACCTTGACTCTAGAACAAAAAAAATATCGCAATGACGGGGAGAACGGGTGCCTTTCGGCTTCGTGAAGGGTCTTGTTACACCCTTTATACTATTATAAATGCGAAACTTCATCCATCAAGTTTATCCATCCAGGATGGATATTTTTGTTACTCGATCACGCCAGAACGGCTAAATAGATCTGGATGAAATTTGCCACAGAGGTAGTTCATAGGCTACTTTATACTTCTTTTATCACACATACACTTCAAAATTACCACGCGAACGAAGTTGCGGACACCAGCTATTTTTTACACAAGGTAGACGCCTGAATGTGAAAAATCGACATTCGTTTGTTCCCAATAGAACCCAGTTACAAATTGAAGACCATCTGCTTAGTATGCGATGCCGAGCGAATTGTCATTAATCGGCGGGGTAATATGGAATTACTTTTAGTTTGGTAGCATACACGACCGGTCTTCCCAAAAAAAGCCTTATAATGGAGATGGCGGGACTTTTAGTGTTGGAAATACTGTCAACAATTACCTAAACAGCACTGAAAAGGATTTATTCTTAAATTAGTCCCACTATGTGTCACAGCAGTAACGTTTGACTATTTTAGAAAATGATTTCGGGAGTCAGCTGTGTAAATGTTGTATGTGACAAGTTCTGTTTTAATGCCTTTACTGGGCAAACTTTATCCGTAAAGTAGTCGGCGCCACCTCATGCTAACGTTATAATAAAGAGGATTCTCGTAAAACCTTAATCTGGGCTAAACGCCGTAGGAGACCGTTTTTTATGGCGTAATCGACAGAATTTTTCTGCCTTTCGCTTAAATTACTAAAGTTGTAGCCATCATATTCATATTTTCGGCCGAATTATCCAATATAATAAGTTTCAAAAGAGTAAGAGACGACTTTTAAAAGGAAAAGTTCTGCGAAAGCACGTAATGGCTCATCCCGCTCACGATTCCTGCGCCCGAGGCGGAACAGGCGGACCGGCAGCGTCAAATAAGTTTCTAATTGCTTATATTACCAAGTTATATTCGCTCTTGGAAGTAATTAAGTCACGAAGTTAAAACCACATTCACGTATTTTCAGAACTTAACAGATTTTTCCTCTTTCCAACTACAGTGAAAGAATATTTTCTAGCAGTCATGAATTAAAGCTTTTCAGTGCGAACGTGGAAACGAAAGCACTTTGACATAACTCAGCGGCAAGGGTTAGGTACCTCGCAAACCCATTGAAGCAAAGCGGTGAAATGCATCCGCGTGGAAAAGTCATGAAAAATACCCTCTCCTTTTTACGGTGTAAGCCTCTCGAAGAGGTGACAAAACGTTCGCTCGCGGCCTCCGGCTGCGGTGTAATAAAAGTGTCGCACACGTGGCATGCGCCCGACACGCCTCGCCACTCGCTACCGGCATGCCGACATTGCCGACTACCGATGCTCTTCACGGAATAATAACAATACCCGTCGTGTTAACATATTTCGAAAAAATATCAACCAAACCGGCACGAAAATTATATGAATTATTGTGAAAATTAAAAAGGCTTGCAAAACGTTACGTCAATAATAAAAGAATATCTACACTACACTCATAGGCCTACCTACTTTCATACGCTCCCAAAAGTTTTATTAATTTATGAATATAATAACCATCAACCAGCGAAACTACCCTAACAAAAATATAGACCATGCAAAGCTCTGTATAAAACTGGCGTCTGGTACGAGTTGTATAAAAAGAATATAATGTAATGTTAGAGTGGGCAGACGCTTAAATTCAGGAGATATGAAGGAAATGTGTATGCTATTCTTGCTTTCAAGTTGGCAATAACGCGGTGGATATGGAGCGTGCTTGTGGCGTTACCGTGGCAGTAAATTAAGTACGGGCACGGGCGAGGGACGCGGCTCGAGCCAGCTATCTTACCCGGGCATCGTACACTATCTAACACCGCAACCAACCAGGAAACCTTTTAATGTTGCAAGTGCACTTATATCAGTTTCCAGTTTGAACAGCTACCTCGTATGTAGCTACGTGTATTATCCAGTTCGTTGTGTATTTGTATTTGCCTTAGCTCTACTTCGGCATTACAAAAACTTTTATAAATTGAAACCGTGATTAAAACGACTGAATTGAACCCAATAAAAGGTTTAACTAAAAATGTACGATATTTTTCTGAAAAGAAGACCATCTTTCGTCCAAAAAGAATTTCTGGAGAGAATATAAAGAAGGGGCAACTTAAATTTAGTGTATCGGTCTGTGAGTGTTTACGAGCCAGGCCCCTAAAATAAACAAACCGACAGTAAAGCACAAAGGCTAGGGTTCTGGGAAATGGGCACCCATTCTGTATTTCATCACTGAAGACGAACAAACGATGCTGAGTACCTACATGAAAGATATTTGTAAGGAAAGTTCGTTAGATTTTTGATAACAAAAGCTGAAGAAAAGTAATTTTTGTTTTACGAGTATGACCAAAATTGTTATTCGCATAAAGTTATTTTCTTTTAAAGTCCATAGAAAGGTTATTTGACTAATATGATTCTAACAATATTGATACACTGTTACCAATGTAACTAAACTTTACTAAACCTAACAGTACAAAATACGAGTCGAGGTAACAACTAAACATAACAATGTAAGGTCTTTACGCTCGTTTTGTGCTACGTATACTGAGGTGAGTAAAAACTAGAAGTTGTAAAGGGTTGTAATGGACAGAATAGGGTGTGAGTTTGCGGCGAGGGGGCTGTGGCAGCGGCCGGCACCAGCTCTCACTGAGAATTGCTACGAAAAGGCAAAGTTACGTGCGCCCGAAAACTCCTAACCTAACAACACATGTGGAAACGAGGTCAGGCTCCGTCAATACCACTAAACAAATAAATATGTTTCGTGTATTAAAATATTAGCTTTCCCACCCTGGGATTAAACAAAACCTTTTATTTCGTCCACGTATGTCACCATACGAAATTATATACGGTACATAAAAAGAAATTACAAAAGTTTAAAACTGATTTTTTAACATCGCAATCATAAACTGATTATTATCAAACATACATTTATATTTGTACATGTTAGCTTCGTACAGCAAATACAAGGCGTTAATGTTAATCGTAAAACGACAAATAACGAAGGGCTGTATGCGGGGGCAGAAACAAATTAAAACATTAACAATAGGTAATCCCCACGTGGCTAACGAGCTGGTCGCGTCATTATCACACGCCTCTGAAACTGGATTATTTTATTGTTATTATCCTAGTGTCCATTCATTGCCTGCGTAAATATCAGACCGTATTATCAGGAAAATAATTATATGGTCGTATATGTACATTTCGTATAATAGGACTTATAATTGAACCTATGTTTGTCGTGTTCATATTTTTTATTTCTGTATTGTATGTTTACGTTTGCTAGATGATGCTCTTTTTGTTAAATGATACCGAACAGGCTGATTTCCTCCATGTAAATATCTGTTACCGAAGCCCAAGGGTCAACATCTGCATCGCCCAGAGCTTAGGGCCTTGGAATTGCATATTTTGGAGAAAAAGTATCATGAGCATGTAATTTTACTGATGCGGTACACTCAAGGAAGAACTCTACTGAATCTACCAAAATATGGCAACGCCGTTGCACTCTCTGATGTCTGTGTTTTCATAAAGTAGGGTCATGAACAGCGTAGACACAACGACACTATACATAGTCGACGTAGAAGAAATTTCAGCTTTTGTTTGTTAGTTTACCTGGGTTCCAAAGAATTGTGTTTTGTGTTCAGCTCACAAGAAGAAACTAATCAAACAAAAAAGGAAATATAGGATGAGGGAAAATGTGTATCCATAAAAACGGTGAGTTAGGAGACGGCGCTAATGAGAGAGCATAAAGCGTGACGTCGTAAAGCCAGCGCATTAAGCGCCGCTGCCAGAAGCTGCCCGTAATCTATTCGGAGCTATTTTAATTAGCATCGTAGTAATAATAAAACGGGGGTGAAGTTTTTGTGGCATCTCCGGCGATGTTTCCCGAGGCGTGGTGTCGGAGCCGCTCGGCCGCCGCCGCCGCGCCGCCACCGCGCCGCGCAAACACGCTAGCCTCCAACAACTCCTCGGTAAGGGAATACTTAAAACAACTTCTCGTTTACTAAACTTGTAAAGTTCAGCTCGCTAAAACTCTAATGGAAATTATAAATACTGAAAGTCCGCTCAGGTAAATGGAACAGGTAACGCGCGACATATTAAGACGTGTGTACAGTAAACTAAGTATAACGAGGAAATGCTTTACAATTCTTACAGATCTTAGATAATACAGGGTGTAACAAGACCCTTATTGAAGCCGTCAACCAAGCGTTATGTACATCAAACCAAGTAACTTTACGCAAAAATTATTGCTGGGAAACGACTTTTTTTGGGGTGAAAAATCACGTTTTACAGTAGTACTCAATGTAACGCACTAAAACATTGCGCTGATGGATGGATTGAATAGTACGGAGGTTATAGAGGTGTTTTAAGTAAAAATCTTACATTAAAAACAAGTATTAAAAAAAAAAAACCCCAATATCTCCGTAACTAGAAGGTTCCCAGGTATGGTCTAGAACAAAAAAAATGATTGCAATGACGGGGAGAACAAGTGCCTTTCGGCTTCGTTAAGGGTCTTGTTACACCCTTTATATCATTAAACATATTTTACAATGTCTTAGCTGCGTATGTATATTTTGACGGTAAAGCACATTTTATCCACAAAAGCTTTTGTTACAAGTGCTCAACATTTTTGTAGGCGAAACTAGCGTTGGCGTTTTATAGATAAAGTTATCCATGTATTCTATTATGTAGGAGGGAGGACACAAAGAATATATTGCTCAACCTATGCGAAACTAAATAGAATATATTTGAATATGAATATGCCTATTTTCCTTTCTATTCGCCGGGAGTATTGGGTTAATGTCTCTGCCTGGTTTGCACAGTCAACACTGCATTCATTGGATATATTGTCCGTGACAGTATTATTTGTGTGCCTAGCGTCGGGTATGAACCTACTTCTTGCTAGATACGGGTTATTCTGCACTAGGTTGTTTATTTTCAACGGCAACAGTCCCAAAGGATCGAGGGACATCGTTACAAACGCGCTGAGAATATAACTACACTAGCTGTTGCCCGCGGCTTCGCTCGCGTTTTGGTCGGGAATTATCCCACGAGCACGTTGTAAATATAGCCTATGGCACTCGGGGATAATGTAGCTTCCTATTAGTGAAAGAATTTTCAAAATCAGTTCAGTAGATCCAGAGATTACCCCCTACATACAAACTTACAAAGAAATTTTACCTCTTTATAATATGAGTATATATATATAATTCATGCATGCACATTGATATAAACAACGTCAAGTTACTGCTTGTCTATATAATGGTCCACAGAAACTGATTATGTAGTAATTCAACTCGGACTCTGAGGATAGCTAATACAATAAAAACAAAAGGCGCACAAAAGCAGACGTGTACATAAAGCTGTAGTGTAGCTAGATAGCGACTGAAGCAACGTTCCGTACCAAGAGGTTGGACATTAAAGTGGAGCGTATCTCTGTAAACTAAATCTAGCCGGGCACGGGCACGGGCACGATAGCTCCACAATCGCTTTCGTGCTACCTCTTGTTTCACGCACCGGCTGTGACTGTAGCGCTACAATAATATTCCTCTCTTGGCACATTTTGCGGTATCACTATCTTCCCGCTTTATATCCAATTTTCGAAAGTACTTTTATACTTCGGTTATAGTTTTATTTTAGTTTATGTTAGTAGATAGCCTCAAATACTTTTAATATCAATGTTATAACACAGTTTTTATTACTTTACTAACTCAACTTTTTTATCTTATTTTTAGGACACAAATAGAGTGCCACAATAGTATAATAAATATGAGACCAATAAACAGACAAAACAGTCAAGGTTCAGATCCCAACACTTGCTTTCTCTGTATTTTTAGATGTCCTAATTTAGTTTCATATATGTTTGTCGGTTAATAAAAATCGTTAAGATAACCTCATACTTTAATATATTTATACCCACCACCTACGCAAGAGTGTGAAAGAAAACAGAAAATGTATTGGTATTTTTTTTTTTGCAAAGTCGTAAAGTAAGAACATTTCACAATTTATGATAAAGCATCCTCTTACATGAAACTTCGTCAACCTTCAAAATAAGAAACATAAACAAAAGTTAATATGTCCTTAGTCTCTCTGAGGAAATCGAATGGAAACGGGAAAATGCTTACCTCCGCGAAACGTGAACCTTTCTAAACTCCACTCTGATAAGAGATAAAATTAAAAGGAAAGCTATCTCGAAATAAAGGTAGGTTGGTACATTAGCTTTAATGGATTTAAAGTTAATTTATTAAATAGAAAAGCAAGACTGGCCCATAAGATGCGAGATAGTGTCGTGCAAAGGGAGGGCCAAACCTCACAAGCAGAGTGTCCCCCAGGACGGCATTACATTTCGCTATAAATTTATCCGCAACTCGGCCGGGAACACAATTCTACTTGCGATTCTTTCATACAAAAAGCCTTTTGTTTTCACTGTCTTAGATAGGTGTTTCCGATCAGAGGGACAGCTTGTAACGCTTGATATTAAAAAAGTTTTCCTATAAGGACTTCGTCTAAGAAGAGAGCGAGGATTCCATTGCAATTAAACGCAATCGTAAAGTAGAATTCCAGATTTCAAAGAACGCCGATGTTTTTCATTGGATTTGATCATTTTTCTTTCTTCAAACGATATTTTGAGTAGATAAATGGGCAGCAAAGTATGAAAGAAGTTGTGAGCTAAATAGAAACACAATTCTTGTGTACCTACTATCTTCGCTATAAATATTTTTCCAATTATATCGTTGTTTGTGAATACCACAGATTTTTTATTTCATTTTGCTTTGAGGAGAAAATTAACGCTTATGTAGATACAATGTATAAACTTTTCCAATACTAATAAATTATAGCACACAGTAGTTACTTATTTATTTTAACTTTATGAAACTACTAGCTGTTGCCCGCGGCTTCGCTCGCGTTTTGGTCGGAAATTATCCCACGGGCACGTTGTAAATAATATTAGTGAAAGAATTTTCAAAATCGGTTCTGTAGATCCAGAGATTACCCCTACAATCTCACAAACTTTACCTCTTTATAATATTAGTATAGATAACATCGGGGAATTTTCGCACTTTTCGGAACAAAAATGTTAGAAGTTTGAAATCCAGAAGAGTAGCTCTTGCCAACGATACTCCGACTAAGTTGATTCAACGAACTGTACTTGATTCAGATCTGCGGTGCTACAACTCACAAAAACATTAACATTTGTGTAGAAAATCAAGAGGGACAGAACCTAAATAAAACGAGCGATCAAAAAGTGTTTTCAGGTAGGTATTGAACCCTATAACGTAGGGATTCCTATATTGATTTCGTACTCTGTTTTTAGTTTACGGATCGTAACCGAGTTAGAATAAGTATCCAATAGAAATGGAGGCAAAGAGCCATTTGTCCGGCAAAATGTCGTTCGGCAGGTCAGGTGGCACACGTTGAAAGCGTTCATAAATTTACGCGAGACGAGCTTGTGCTGGGCGCAGGTGGTGCCATATACGAGCTTTGAGAGAGAGCCTATATCCACAACTAAGAAGCGGTACGTTAATAATAAATTCGGCGTAAATATCGCTGTACATCATACTCATCTCCGTGTTAACATAGCCCATCACATTTTTACGGAGAAAACTTGAATCGATTTGAACCAACATTTCTACACGATGCTCTCACTTCCCGGAAAAAATATTTACCTTCGCGAATATAACACGATCAAAGTTCGTCGAAGCAACGTGTGTGCGGGTAGAGATAGAGACTCGGCTAACGAAGTAAACAATCGACACAGACTCGCGTCCGACGAGCGGGCTAACAGAGCGGCTCCAAGACAAAGGGCTGATGAATTTGATTATTTTGTTCTACTGTCTTTACCCTCCATGAAATCTAAACAAACGTGCATCCTGCCTTCAATACGGTCATAGGAATGAATGTTTGTTCTAACAAAACAAACTGGATAGAGAAATTTTATTCAGTTCTAGAAAATTACAGTGGAATTATATGTTACTTCGCGTGAAAAATGGTATTCAATGGATTCAATGTTCTTATTGATTGATTCCTGGACGCATAATCAAACGATTTTCAATAGCAGAATTTGTTAGACTGAACACCAAAATCATATTTAGAAGCCGAGCATTTGAATTCGTGTTTTCATGATAATTCAAGAGCTCAGGTACGGAGTGTAACAATAAACTACCGGTTGACATCAATTTCGCGTAGGTGCCTACTCGACAATGGCTTGGGTATAAATTATTTGGACGATGCGAGGTGTAACCGTAGACTATTCCGCATTCCGTACGTACGCTTGCAGCTGCGAGCATGGTTTGCCGCCTCTGCGCTCTCTAACCGCCAACGCCGACACAACACTGAGTGGAACGTCGCCTGCATTCCACTCCACTGCTTCGATACAAAACTTCCACTCCAATTATACGTGGTTTTATTACCAATTCGATTCCTAACGCAAATCAACTACAAAATGTTCACAGTGGGTTTTCTGTATGCAGGCAAGAATTTTAAGTTTCTAAACCTAACTTCTATTAATACTGGACTGCTGCTGGAAAACAAGGATGAAAGAATAATCGATGATTTTTTTGTTAATTATTACTGTACTAACTTTTCTTGCTTATTTTGTAAATTTTCAAAAGTAGGTACATGCAATTTTCAGTGTTGGTGTCAATAATGATTTCCAAATAGCCGTGCTTGTATCGGGTAAACAGAGAATTGAGTTAAAAAGATGGTTATTCCAAAAGATAAGAGAAATGGTCTTTATAATATGTGCACAAACAGTGCACAGATAAAGTTAAATGATTTATTGCTTTAGCTAGCAAATTCGAAGGTGGTTTCTACAAGCAGAAGAAAGGAAGCACGAATGCGACGTGTTATTTACGACCAGTGATTCCGGCGCAGCTACGATTGTGCAGGAAATCCACCTGCAGCTTGACGTTGTTCAGACTTAATTTTTATTGTTTGCTTTACTGTATTCTGCATTTCACAAATATACGAAGAGAACATTTTCGTTACGTAAAGTTGATGCTCCGAACATCAAAGATGGATATTTATCAAGGGAGCTAACTTGCAGCCGTTCCAGGGACATAAAACGTTACTTAGCGAGCCACAAATCCTCGTAACGCTAAGCCGAGATAAAACACTAAGCTCGCGGCACAACGAGGCCACGCTCAAATTTTTCACCTGGGGCTGCGCACCGGCGCCGCCAGAGAATGTGGCACACACGAAATATTACTCACACATGAATTATGACGTTCTATAATGAAACTCTGGCTAACTTACCAGACCCACTATAACACCTCAGCTGAATTTAACTTTGAGCGCTATATTTTATGTAAGTAAGCACCTATTTCCTTGTTCCTATTATATAAAACTTGGGTTAAGAATATCTAATCTTAAGACTTTCAAAGAGGAATAGCAAATGTTGAAATTTGCTGAAACGTTACATACGAATACATTACGTAGGTACTTATTTGCCAAACCGCTGATTCAAAAGGGCTTTACGGCTGTTCAAACGGAGTTGTGGACGCGGACGGAGCTCGGCATCCGAGATCAGCAAACAGAGAAGAGTAATAAAGCCATTAATTCCGCTTTACGTGCAAATAACATAAATCAGAGTGTAGCGCCTCGCGCCGCAAGACCGCTCGGAGCACGCAGAGGAGCCGCGGCTAAATTAAGCGCCTGTCATACGTCCTATTGCAGACGAGGCGGTACAACAGCTCTACAAATTAAACCAATCGGCTTTAAGTATTAAATAAACACCCACCATCAAATATATTATGAAAATTATTTTTTAAGATGATTCTTTCATTATTAATTAAATAAATAAACGACGAAATGTTGAAAACTAGCAACCTTTCATTAAAAAGAGCCCCATACATAGACAACCATATTGATTATTAAAATTAATACATGTATGGGTACATTGTATAAGTAGGTTATGCAGGCTACCAATATGAACATCGGAAGTACCTAGCCAAAATACCAATGTCAGTCACGTTATAATAGGGTAAAATAAAAAAACTTTCTGCGAAAACAAAACCGACTTTTTATTTTACCCTTTTTAGTTGTAGTATATACCACACAAATTCGTGTCATGAATTATTTTTTACATTGTAATCGGAAGTTAGTTAAATTACTCGTCAAAACAAATCATACGAGCCCAAACTCGATGGGATTGTGTCATTTTATTACGGACTACCTGTAACCACCTTCCAGCTCCATCACCAGACCCTGGGTACCATCTAGAGACAAAGTACTCGACAAGATGAATTATAAGAACCCAAACTCGATAGGGTTATGTCGTTTAATAACGGAGTTCTTATGGCCACCTTCCAGCTCCATCATCAGACCCTGGTTACCACTTAGGACTAAAGTACTCGTCAAGACGAATCAAACGAGTCCAAATCCGACGGCGTTGCGTTGTTTCATTACAGAGTTCCTATGGCCACTTTTCAGCTCCATCATCAGATCAGCTCCATGTCTCGCGATATACACATGCGTGCAAAATTTCAGCTCAATCAGAAATCGGGAAGTGTGTCAAATTTAACTAGCAAGTATCACGCGACGTCGCGTGATGTGACAATTAACGTGAGGAAAACAACCAAATTCCCAAACCGATTTTGATGAAATTATATGGAACCAATCGGGAAGCATATCCTTTCAGATAAAAAAGATATTTTCAAATCGGTTTCCAAATTACGTAGTTATGAGGTAACAAACATAAAAAAAAATATATATATACAACCGAATTGAGCTACTCCTCCTTTTTGAAGAAAGTCGATTAAAAACTAACGTATCGATCAAACATGTGGGAGGTAATTGAGTGATTAACAAAAAACAATCATTAAATTACTCAATCTGAGACTATCGCACTTCATATTGTCTCCGAACGAAAACAATGCCGTTAATATGCACCCCGCCTGTGTTGTGTTAATAAACGTGCGGTGCACTACAAACATTATCATAGCATTTCAATGTAGTGGACGGAATGAAATGCATTCCGCAGAGTAATAACAACGACAATATTATTGGCAATGGCTTCGCTTCGCCGGGCAGACTCGTTCCGAGGATTAACGAAAATTAGATTTCAATAAGACGCTTGAGTCGAGGCATGGAACAAACCTAAGTCGAAGCCGGGTAATGCGCAGACGGTCACGCTCCACCTTTTAATGCAATGTCAGCAACCCGCCGAGCGAGCGCTCCGAGATCTGCGCCTCTTACTACAAACGCACACATTAAATAAACACTTAATCCTATGTTAAGCTGAGACATATTCAAATTATAGCTACCGTATATGCATGTAGTATTTACTGAAACAATTTTCAACCCTCAACTGAAACAGTTAAGCGTTTTGTACCCGATTAAATTACATTTGAATATACCTATACTAAATAATAAAAGGTAGAAGTTAATACATAGAAGTAGCATAATATAAATAAACAACAGCTTTGGGGTCGCAATTTAATTTAGGCTCTCGAGTCCGAAACGACCGGAATAAATTGGAACAATATACACATAGGTATATATTTTAACTTTAGTTAACATCTTTGGGTAGGTAGTACTTTAGTTAGAAAGTGAAATTATTGCGCTTGTTTAAACACAAATTGGTTCTTTTATATCAATGTTGGCTTCCAAAAGTGACCAAATAAGTAACAACAAGGGAAACTCCCGGGGATGTTAAGCATAGAGAGCTGTTCTGAATAAAAAAGTAGCTTTCCAAATAAATTATTCCCCCAATTCGGCCGTTTCGATTCAAATTGAAAGAGCATCTCAGTATAGAGATTTCTCTAACCGCGAAGGAAGAGAGAATACAAATAGGCATATAAACGGAAATGAAATGGCTTCATGAATCGTATGGACGAGTCACATCGGAGGACAGTTTGTCAAGGGAGGAGATTACAAAGAATTTATTGTTGGAAAAATTGAGCGTGAAAGCTAGTCGAGCTCGATGTTTGTGTATGTAAGTTACATACACCGACAGCAAATTTTCATTTAGGTAGACAACGACAATTATCTTAAATCTTACAATTCACTATATTTGGCGGCATTTATTCAAAAGAAGAGGACCAAGATGCGATCCAGACGATGGTACTAAAAACATGTATTCATCATTTTCCTAATTTAACAGCTGAATATCCCTTTCCGCAGCAAATGCTTTTGTTTAACTCCTTCGTCTAACCACACTCTACCTCTGACGACATATGAATACTTAAATGTTTCAAACACTTATTATGATTATTACATGAGCAAGAATTGATTACATATGTAGTAAATCCTTTCTACGGTCCTAATTAAGTCCTTTTTACAGTTCCATATACCTAAGCATAAGCAAACAGCTACCTATGTCAACGAAGTTCAATGAACAAACACAAATAGCCATAAAAAACGTAAGCACGCAGGCGGAGCGCGGATGGGTTCCTAGTTCATTACATATTCGCACGCCGTCCACGTTCTGTATAGATAGCTAGCATAATTCTCACAGGGACGCCACGTTGCCCAACGAAACAATAGCAGATTATCAAACAAAACGACGTAAATAGTCCTCGGAATAGGAGAAATAGGGCGCGGGTTAAGGGTCCGCGGGGTATCCGCAGCGCGACTCGAATGCTAGATGAGGCAATCGCCGAACTGCTCTTGTTCTTCTTATCATTATCCATAAACTAACGTTTTTCGTCGCCAATATACACAAACAGATGTCTAGCGTAGAACACTGCAATGTGCAGTTTAGTGCTTTGTTCGATAAAAGCGACTAACAGCCAACATAGTTTTTCTTCGCGTTTAGACGATCACATAGAGAAACTTAAGCCCTCGAGACTCTCCGTAAATGTCGACTTAAGTAAAGTGGCCTCTTACCTGTAGTATATAACTGATAGCAGTTGTTCCTATCCTTTTAAACTATACAGTTTGTTATTTTTGTTATTGAGGCGCAGTTGAGGTACATTTATGTACAAAAAACTATTGAATGTGGTTTTATTTAAAATGGTGAATGTTGTAGATGAAATAAGGTTATTTGAAAAAGTTTTACATTACTATGTAAAACTTCTACCTTTAGAGATTGGTTCGAAACTCCATAACCATTTACACAAATGGATCTGTTATACGATAACATGATTGTTACAATATATATAACCGATAGAAATACCGTTATGAGGCACATGTTGTAGTGTGACAATTCAATTATCCTTTAGTCAGGGCGGCGTAATCTGACTGCCTTTCAAAACAAAAACCCTGCTAATAGTATCGCCCGACGGATAAACTGCGCGACAGAGAGTTTGTGTTGAAAAAATAAAGGCGCGACGACGCCCGAATAAATGAGAGCTGCGATAAACAGGAGGATCCGTACCGAGCGGAGGGTCGATACCGAAATACATTATTCCCCGATCCGAGTGTTCCGATTCAAATTGAAAGAGCACCTCCAACATGAGATTTCTCAGGCGGCGAGTGGGCGCAGAATATAAATCGACGCATAACCAGAAATGGAAGGGCTGTGAATTTCCGTTTCGTGGTGAACGGTCGGGCTCAACTTTTACCCTTAAACAAATGGAAAATTATTTGAATTATTGTTAATCGAAACTTGAAGTTTTCTCAACAAAAACTGCGCTAGACATCTCAACGCTTCACCCTTCAATTTGCGATCGCAGAGTACCTGCTTCACGAGAGAAAATCGCCATAAAAGTGTGGTCGTTTAAGCAGCAACAATGTAAAAGAAAAGCTTTAAGTCTCTTTAGGTTTGACGCAAATTAGATTTTAATGGGATATCAGTAGTATTTGTCAGTTAAGTCTGAAACTACTTACGCTATCTATAATGAGGAACATTTTTCGTACAGTTCATTTATTTCACTTACCGCAACTCATTAAATAACATAATAAATAAAACTTTCGGGCGCACTGTTAACTTTTCTGTCACGTAAAGAAAGAAGTGAACATAAAGTTATTTTAACTCGTTGTTGAATACATTTACTTATACAGAATAAACGGGACATACTTTCGTCCTCCCCTCATCGTGTATTCTGTCCTATTCGCAACACGCCCAGCCGATATTTACGTAACAGACGCCTCTGCTGACTTCTGACACCGTCTTCTAAGCGTAACAAAGCAATGTTATATTGAGTACACATAACAAATCTGCACCGTATACATCTCTGACTGGCACAAACCCAATTACAATCTATTTGTTGTGCGAATATTTGCTAAAAGATTTTTTTTTGTATTCATCATGGTTAGGAATAATTTTGTTTGTTTTTGGTTCTTTTGGATTGCTTAACCACCACTAAAACTACGAGTATTTAATGGCGATATGACTGACGAATAATCTGTCCAAACTAAAATAGTTAATGAGACAATATGATTAATCCGATTAGTCGAAATAGATCTATGGTTAGACAATCAAAGTAATTACAGTCCCTTTGTGTGGCTAATACAAATACGCATGGTCCATTGCACATAGACTAGGTAGCGGAGTGTAAAGAGGTTCGAGAAAGGCATTTAGCCCGTACAAGATGATTTCGAGAGTCGCCCGAGGCAGCAGTGGGCGGCGGACAGAATGGGTGTCCACGAGCGACGGCACTCTAACTTTATTAAGGACGAGACTCCTCGCTGAATCAAGGTGACGCGCCTTCACAATGCCCTATTCAGATTTAAATAGCTTTACGCCCAATTGCGCTTCAATATGGCTGTAGCTCGAGAGAATAGTTATATAATTATACAAAGATTTCAGAGATAAGTTCGCAATGTTCGCATCGGAATACTTCACGAAACAATTTAACGAACTTCATAAGTTTTACGTTCTGAAAATATTTTATAAGCCAAGTACGGCAGACAAGGAAAAGATTTCTAATTATAATAAAAACCTCATAAAATAGAGATAATGTGAAATCGAGAAAGAAAGTCTTGCTGATTCATAGTCGCTAATTAGTTATTTAAGAAATTCAAGATCTTAAATGTCTAAAGTAGTACCTATCTACTTAAAACTTTTAACTGAAGATATTTCTTTTGAGAGCCGTTTTGATACTTTTTTAGAAAAAGTATTCGGCCGTTTGGCAGTACTCTGTTTCAGAACTCTTTATGTAATAGGTAGCTATACAAATCTACATGCATACTTATACATATACCGAGCTGTTTGTAGTCCAATTCGCATTGGGCTCTTGATATTTATGGATAAAGAATGAGCATTGATTATAACGCTTGCTCTTTACGTGTCGAGCGTTTAATCATTTAGAGAGACTAAGGGCTGTATTAGTTAAGCACTCTCATTTGAAGGGATTGGGTAGGGTCAATAAACAATAAGAAATAAGATTTTTTGTGGCATTGCTCAAAGTAAAGGTTACATAATGTGCAAATCGAAATATAAAAGTCTGAAGGCCTGTGTGCACGACATTATTATCTATACTAATATTATAAAGAGGTAGTCTGTGAGTTTGTAGGGGGTTAATCTCTGGACCTACTGAGCCGATTTTGAAAATTCTTTCACAAGTAGGAAGCTACATTATACCCGAGTGCCATCTCTACATAGTATAAAACAATCGCTTCCCGCTGTCTGTCCCTATGTATGCTTAGATCTTTAAAACTACGCTGCGGATTTTGATGCGGTTTTTTAAATAGATAGAGTGATCCAAGAGGAAGGTTTATATGTATAACATTGCACCCGTGCGAAGCCGGGGCGGGTCGCTAATAGGCTATATTTACAACGTGCCCGTGGGATAATCCGACCAAAACGCAAGCGAAGCTGCGGGCAACAGCTAGTACTTAATTAAGTAGGTTATATTCACGAAATCATGATTTTCAAATTATGCCACCAAGAGTCGGCTTTATACATAACCACATTGTCAGGTACCTGGATGAGCATAAGCCGCTCCCTCCATCCCCGTCGGGGTCGTAAGAGGCGATTGGGGGATTATTACACGTTGATGGGCAGCAATATCCACCTCGACACGGATAGACATTCTCCTACGTTCACAAATCCAGGTGGTAGGCAAACGTTTATCATCGTTTGTGTACCGGTGTACATGAAAAGAAGATGCAACGTTAATTAAATACTGCTGGTGGCGAGGTCTAGGTAGAAGGTACATTGTGATAAAACCCTAAATAGGTGAAGGTTTTGTCTGTGTGGTAGTAGCGACACAGCAGCAACATATTAGATAGCCACGAACGTGTGCGTGTGTCGGTGTGTCTTATAGCGAAGTAAGGGATAATTTATAACTCTATCGTACATAATCATCCTTAATTTAGTGTGAAGTTACAAGTGGCGTTGAGTAAAGGCATCTACCGCACGCGTTACCATGCGAACAACGGCGCGCGACAACCAGAGGGGCGCGGGCTCTAGGCGGCACAAAGTTCGGCAATTATGGCGACCGCATGTCTGAGAGCGTCGCTACACTCATTACCGACTGAAACTCGACTCGTCTAGATTAAAAGTCCAAGAGACACGGGTCTCGGGAAATACCACGCCGAGTCCTGAATAAGATGGGGATTAATGTTCGAGACAGCGTCTAAACAAATAGCGTAGTTAAGACTTCCCCGATAGTTGAAGTGCCCTTTGGTTAAACAACGTAATCAATTATTCGGTTCAAACGGAACGATATACAGTGTTTGTTATTCACCCAACAGAGACGTTGAATAAATTCAACGAAGGCAAGTAAAAAAGTCTTAGGATAATTAAATCACGAAGTCTGAAAACAAACGGGTAAGTTTAATAAGTAGCAAGCTAACTGTGCCACGCCAACTGCTTCGCTCCGTGTTCGGAAACATCTAAACAAATAACGTAGTTAGATTTCCCCTCTTCTCGAGCACTCTTAGTTCGAATACGAAAATACAGGGAACTTATCACAGAATGTACAAGTACCTACCCAACTACATCAACCCCGTGTTGCTCTTTATGGGATTCTGACCGAACGGTATCGCGTAATGTTAGTAAATACGTAACATAGAAGATCAATTTACTTTGAAAGGATAAGCTGTTTGAAAAAGAGTGGTTTAAATAATGAAAGGACTCAGTTTCTTGAACCAATATACCCGCAATCGACCGAGTGAAGAAGGAACATGCATAGCTCACTCGGATTTCAGACTGTAAAGTCTTTAGGCAAGGGACGGCTCAAGGCTGTCTGATTTGTGTCCATAGGGTCAGATTTTTTCCCAGCGAACGAAAAAATATTTCCTAGGTTCTGCGGCTTTTGCCTAGCAGTGAGATGATGTAGGCTGTAACAGGATCTGAGGGGTCATGTCGAAGGCAGGCATTCTACCGGTGTTAGAATGTGAATCGGGGCAGAATGCCAATGTAACACAGACTATTTTCTTCACAAGTACGAAAATGAACAACATCTTTATCGCACGTACTACTAAAGTTTTTTCGTTTATTTAGGTCAGATAATCCGTGTCGAAAAGACGAATAACACGTAGATTTAGTTTGCTCGTGTACGTATAAGTTTCCACGTTGTGTGCCTTTGTAATGGTAGGCCGAAGTTGAAAGAAGTTGTTCAAGCACCCGAATCCCGGTAAATACACACATCTCTTAGTTAAAGTCGAACTTAATAGCTTAATCTTAATCATGTGTGTTTTGCACTTTTATAGGACAATAAATAATTATCGAATCCAATTAAATTGAACCAGAAAACTGTTTTATCTGACGTAAAAAAGCGATGACCTTTAAAACAATGACAAACTAAAAAGATTTCCACCATCACAGAGGCATTTTCAACGGAATTATGAAATGAATGAATAAATTACAAGTCTTATTCATAGTCAGTTCGTAAGACAAACACTTTCCGATAGTCAGACACACACTTCTGAGTAAAGACCAACGAGGAAAGTTTGAGTGCTAACTTTACGCGAATGAAGCTGCTACTTATTATTCTAAAAGGAATATCATTTTCGTAGAAACGGTTACTTTACTCGATTATTCGTGCTCTGTAGTTTAATGCTTACAAGCAAAACACCAAGCTTTACATCCACAATGTTTTGGCTCTATCTTCATGAAAAGACATGTGAATGATAATATGGCTAGAAAGGAGGTGACTACTGAGATGAAGAGAGAAGTATGGAAGAAGAACACGTGCCGACCCCAAATAAATTGGGATAAGGGCAGAAGAATGATGATGATGATCTTCGTGAAAGACGGGAGAAATATCTTATGCGACTTTTTCTACCGACCATCTTTAATGATTGATTATATACTGCATGCAATAGTATCGACCGCGTTACTCCGGTTCCGCACTCGTCCTAAATTTCGATAGTGCCTTAGTTTCGAGGCGTATACGTCAACGTCCAGTTGTAGTATACGAAGTAATATTTCTGTATCTAACTATGTCTAAGTGAAGCTTATCGAATATTATGTTACCGTGTATTAATTTGTGAGTAAAACATTTAAACGGCCCTAACACCGCCGCGCTGCCATTCACATGTGTTTACTACCCAGCTATCAAAGTTCGAATAGTAGTCTATTAGTAAACTATTGTGTGTCTGTGGCATTGTAGCTCCTAAACGGATGAACCGATTTTGATTTAGTTTTTTAGATTACTAGATTATGATACCAAACTGTAAGGCTGATAAAACTTTTTTTTAGGGTTCCGTACCTCAGGCGGCAAAAGCGGAACCCTTATAGAATCACTTTGTTGTTCATCTGTCCATCTGTCAAAACCCTTTTTCTCAGGAACGCGTGGAGGTATCAAGCTGAAATTGATATCAAATACTCAGGTCTGCTATACTCCTTGGAGCAGTGAACAAAATCAATCAACGCGATTAAAAGATATGGCCACTTATGTATAAAGGGTGTAACTAGACCCTTAACGAAGCCGAAAGCCAATTGCTCTCCACGTCAATGCGATCATTTTTTTGTTCTAGACCATACCTGGGAACCTTCTTGTTCCGGAGATATTGGGGGTCAAAGTTCCAACTTTTCCACAAGTTTTTTTTTTTAAATACATGTTTTTAATGTAACATTTTTACTTTAAACACCTCCACGACCCCTGTTCTATTCAATCCATCCATCAGCACAATGTTTTGAGTCGTTACATTGGGTTTTACCGTAAAACATGATTTTTCATTCAAAAAAAAGTCGTTTCCCAGCAATAATTTTTGCGTAAAGTTACTTAGTTTGATGTACATAATGCTTGGTTGACGGCTTCGTGAAGGGTCTTGTTACACCCTGTATATATATTTTCCGATTTCACAAGGGAATCAAAATCTATAGGGTTCTTTCTGTTGACCTAGAAGCAATGAGCAGCAATGTCTTACAGCACATGCAAAGGAAAAAATCAAAAAACGGTAAATATGTATGTAAAGTCTTGCACTGTCCACGTTTTGCTGATGCGGCGGAGCCCTGCACCAGTCGTGCGTCATTTTTGTTACTATAAAACCCATTCATTACATTTAATGAGTGAGTGCAATTACTGCAACGCGGTGACTAACTTTAGAGAAAGGAATCGTTCTACTTGTAATCTATACGTAATATATCTAGTGTGAACCAAGTGATCTTTTCTCTACGCACTTCAACCTAAGAACAACTCTACAAGTGTACGCACCGTACATTTTATGGTCCTTCGAGCCGGATCATTTTAAGTTTAACAACAAAATACCTACAAGTTTATACGGAACCCTCGGTGCGCGAGTCCACATCGCAATTGACCGGTTTTTTTTTACAATAAAGTTTAGTTTATAATTACATTTCAATCACTCGAACCGAACAGTCGGAGCTTTTTGTCGGCTAATCGCAAACTACAAATATGGCTGGATAGTCGGCTTTTCCAATTAGTCGGTGACTATTCGGTACATCTATAATTGTTACTAAATTATGAGTCACTTTTACTTGAAAATGAATTGATTCAACGTTGATTTATAAACAATTAAATAATTGTCACCATCGACAGTCCAACTTCTTTGATTGTGCTGTGGTTTACTAGTAGAACTACAGAGCTTGGAATTCACGCTCATACATTGAAAGCCGACCCACAATAACTTCGTCCGTATATTTCACGACAAGCACTTCTAGTTAATTTCTTGACTACCACCAATCGTATTTATTGGTCAATTGCCAATGGCCAATTGCATGTCACTAGTTACACATCTATTGTGATATGTTGTCGTGCTGTGTTGTGGGTTTCTCATAAACAGCATTACGCTGAGTTCCCAGCCTTCTTGCCACATTGTGACTGTCAGTATATATTGTTTTGTTTTTAGTAAGTGATAAGTTATTATATATTATTTATTTAGTGTTTTTTTTTATAGGTACGTGTCTCTGTGACAGCTAAATATTTTTATCATTAACCGCGATAACCGCTTTTACTGTTACGAAATAACGCGCTTTCAAATCGTTATTAAGAAAAAATCTGACCTGCAAACTGGGATGTACGGCTAGCTGCAGCAGCGTGCGTACGACGCCGAGGTGTCCCTTGTTGACGGCGATGTGCAGCGGCGTCTGGCGGCGCCGGTTGCGCGCGGACAGGTCGGCGCCGGCGCCGGCCAGCGCGCGCAGGGCGGCGGGCTCGTCGCCGAAAGCCGCGTGGTGAGCCGCGCGGTCGCCGTCGCGGTCCTCCGCGTCCACGTCCGCGCCCGCCTCCACCAGCGCGCGGATCACCTCCACGTGACCGTTCTGGGCTGCCGCCTGTTGTGGCATCAGTTAACGTTAACCTCGTAAATGTCACAACCATAGTCATAACAACTATTTTTTAGTGGCCTAGTGGTCGCATGAGGTTCTGCGTTTGATTCTTAAATCCGGAAAAGTGTTATGAGTTTTACATCAGAAATTTCCCAGTAGCAGCCAAGGAGTTTGAATTTGTGCCTGGTTGATGCCTTGATAGCAATAGGCTCGCCTCCGAAACTTAAACATAAATGAAGTGTGATAGTATTTTATGTAACAATATTTTTTTATTACGTCTCGTGTGAGATCTGCGTTCGTTCGTAAAACGGACTACACAACAGGTGCATGTACCGCCGAGGAAATTATTATTTACTAGCAACCCGCCCCGGCTTCGCACGGTTATTTATAAACCTTCCTCTTGAATCACTCTATCTATTAAAAAAAACGCATCAAAATCCGTTGCGCAGTTTTAAATATCTAAGCATACATAGGGACAGACAGACAGCGGGAAGCGACTTTGTTTTATACTATGTAGTGTAGTAGTGATAACATAGGGTCATGGGATGTGATTGTAAAAGAGTAATCTTGGAAAGGAGTTATCTTTTGTACAAAATCCTATAAGAAATCTATATAACATTGGAATGATGATATTAATATGGGAAAATTAGCAAAAAAAGACTCCCAAATATGTAAGTGTAACTTGGTGTTCAGAGTCGAAGTCCTGCTATACCTGTAGGGCAGTATGTCCGCCGTAGAAGCCATTAACATCAACATGCGCGGCGTCGGTCCGGCCGAGGATCTCGGCGCAGCGCGTGGCGTCGCCGTTGGCCGCCGCCTTCACCAGCTCCTCGTTAGCGTCGCCCGTCACGTGAGATTCGAACAACTTCTTCAAAAGCGCCGATAGACGTTCTCCTATAATTACGATACTTTTTACGACACAAAAAAAACATATTTGTTATAGGTATCTGTCGCATTTAAGGTGAGTGAATTCAGGTTTGGTGCGTTTTCTGTTACGTACGGGGTCATTTTTTTATTTAGAAATGGTTCAAAAGAAATGTATTGTTTAGCAGATTAATACAAAATGTCCATTGAGCGTGCTAAAGCCATTTCACACGATTGATGCAGAATGGAGAAAGAATATTATTTTGATTGAAGTTAATAGTTGTTTTTGTAAGCAATTAATGAATGAATTTCTATGACTGTACACCATTGTTCTGCACTGAACACCGATACAGACCCACGGTCTAAGTGACTTTTTAATTTTACTTAAAATAAGAGCAAATCTCTTTTTTTGCCGCAAAAATTAACCTTTTTCCAATTTGTGAGTCTTGTCGGCGCATCCCCTCACCGTCCGTTTTATGCAACTCTTCTACTGAAATATAATATGTCTATTTTGTTTTTATCTTTTCGCTCTTAGGCAAATCATAACATAAAGAAAACTTTTTTAAGCTAATTAGAGGCGTTTTTTGGCGCGAAAAGCAGCCGAGTTTTTGCTGAGCCAGCAACATTGATAGCACTCATCTATTACGAGTCTCTTTCCTGAATCGGACCGTAGTTTGTACGAACTCGCTAGAGAAAATTAAAAATGATTGCTTAAAAATGGTTCAATCTTATGTGGCGATATGCGGTAGCATCTTCAAATTAGGCATTGTTTCTTGAGCATTACTTAAAAAAGCTAAATCTGCTTTAGTTTAGAAGTTAATCGAATTGATATTATGCGTATTAGTGACAAAGAAGCAAGTAAAGGTTACCTGACGAGTTTCCAGGTATACTTCCGTCAGATGACGCGACTTTGGTTACAGCGTTAGGGTTGTACGTCCACGATGTGTTGCACACCTCCACCTTGAGGTCGTTGTCGTGGTATATTTGTTGAACGCGACCAATCTTGCCGAGTGTCTGGGAAGACAAACATATTTACATACATTCTGTCTAATGTTATTTAATTTGTTCAATCTTTTACCAGGGCTACATGATCCTTTTAAATATTATATTTAAAAACCAGATGAAGTGGACCACGTCGGCAATTGCTTATTATGACAAGTCATGACAGTAGCTTTCCTGTTAGATAAATAACCAAACAATAACTGTTCTTTTTCGAGGAAAATGTGCCCGTTACTTTCGAACCTCACGTCTCCATTACACCCTTACAGTATGGCGCTACTCCGGGTAGATGCGCCAGGAACGGTGACCAAGTTTAGTGCCCTTTTGCGGTATTGGTTATTGGTTTTGTCTTGTTCCACTATACTGCACCTTGTGTGGTGCAGTGTTTTAAGCCTTATGCACCAGCATAATGCGTAAATATACTCAAGCCTTTTTCCCGATGGGGATTGGTAGCCTACGAACCTTACCATTAGACTTTTGTTACGTCGACGTTCGTAGATCTGGTAATACACACACGCTAGTTGCGAGTACTACACACGTCACGTTTCAGAATAAAATCACAAATAGTGTCAGTTGTGTCCTTCTAGAGACTAGAGCGTCCCCACCCGGCGTTGCATGTAGCAAATACTTAAAGAAAGTAGTACTAACGGGTGCCATAGCCTCCGCCCACTCGCCGTGTCCGCGCTGCAGTGTCTTGACTCGCTCCTGGTCGGCGCACACCTGCACCAGGTCGCCCACCGCGAACCCGCCGCCGGTCGCGCCCGCGGACGACGCCGACGCGCTCAGGTTGCCGCTGCATACCTGTGACATTGTACATACTTTCGTTAGTATAGAGTGACATTCATAGACCCTCTAATGCCCGTAGCCCGGCGTCACCTATGCCTGCATTACTCTGACTCCAACACGATGTATTGTTTAACGAAATGGAATTTTGAAAAGAAATGAAGCTATACTATTGAAGTCCTTCTCAGTAGCTCAAAAGATTTCAAAAAACATTTTGCACCACCACCTTAGGTTGATCGGTAGGGAATGCCTAATGCAATTAGCCTACCTGTTCATAGTCGATAATTCGATGCGTAAGGTTTACTTCTGTTTAATAAATAAGCGGCTTCAGAGCTGAATGAGAAAGAGCTTCAGAGCAATTCATGTCGGCGATGGCATAAGCCGTCAAAACGCAAAACACCTGGCTGGGCTGGCGAAACATGTTACGATAAGCATTTGTCTGAATTGACTATTGAATGTGGCACTATGATGAATTAGAAATTCAGAAATACATAAATTATTATCAATATAGAAATCTATACAAATAAATAAAACTTAAGTGTCTGTTTGATTGACATTGATATAAAACTTTGTTACGGTACTTACATAAAACAAAAAAAAACATTCATTCAATTTTTATGTGTCAGTCTGTCAGTCTGTTTGTTCCGGCTAATCTCCGAAACGGCTGGACTGATTTTGACGGAACTTTTACTGGCAGATGGCTGATGTTATAAGAGTCATTTAGGCTACTACAGCAGTGACTTTGTTTCTCATTAACATAATATGAAAAACAAATTTAGTTATGCTGTTGAATGTAAATATTAAGAATGAGCCTTCAAAATATGTTTACTATATTGTTTGGCGCTACGGAACCCTGTGTGCGTGTGAGTACGACTCGCACTTGGCCAGTTTTTTATAATAACTTCACGCGAACGAAGGTCGCGGACAACAGCCAATGATCAATCATTTTATAATAGACAATATTACCTCAAGTAATAATATACTAAAGCTGTTTTTAGCTGTATTATCAATAGTTCACATTGCTCTTTGTGATTCATTTATAATAATAAGTTTAAACATGACATCTTTCCTTGTTTTGCAATGTGGTTATTTCAAGGATTACGATGATTGTGTTGTTACAATAAATCCAAGGTAATGCCATGGTGGGGCAAAAGTAAAGCCAGGCAAAAGTATTCAAGAGATTGGAGAAATAAAAACGCAAACTTATATTCTTATGCAAGATAACTGTTGCCCACGACCTACGTTCGCGTGAAATTATTATAAAAAAATGTTTCGCTTTGAATCGGATTTTGTTACCAATTTCTAGGGTTTTATTTTTTTTACACGGAACCCTAATTGTATTTCTAAAATAAAAGTATGTTATGCTATGTTAGACCTTATAACATCAGCTATCTGCCAGTAAAAAATCCGTCAAAATTGGTCCAGTGGTTTAAGAAATTAGCCAGAACAAACATTCAGACAGACCAACAGACAGACAAAAATGGGAAAAAATGTGTTTTTGTTGTTATAAGTGCCGTATACAGGGTGGAATTTTTCAACGCCACCAGGAGGGAAAGACCTCTAAATACTAGAGATATAAAATTTTACTCAAAACAAACTTTCCATTATTTTTAAAAACAAGTAAATCTGCATTCAAATATTTTCTAAAATTCACTTGCCACACTCTGGAATCGAACCGGCTAGATTCCAAAAAAATAACATCCTCTACTTTTATGGCATCAATAGATAGGGTCGATCATAAGGATCAAATCTCTGTTACAAACATGATAAATTAAATGAATATATATTAAATGATAAGGTAAAGCACTTTTACTCAAAGGTCTATTCAAGTCATAATGCGGGGTCCCTGACACAGGTGGTATATATCATCACTAGATCTATCTCATGTATGTTTCGCTTTCTACAGCTCTTCTAGTATTAATATACCTTAGTAAGCACAGCCGGGTTAAAGGTCCATCTGTTTCCACTGGGGTACGTGACCACGATATCATGGTCCTCATCGATGCCAACCACCGTGCCCGTGGTCCCGAGGCACTCGAACATGCCGTCTGTCCAGCCTCCGTGGCCATGTTGTAGTGACTGCACTATTTCAAGGTCAAGGTCCACATTCACCTAAAAATAATAATAAATGTTAAAGATTCGAAGTCATACTGGCAAGACAATTTAGCATTGGAGAAAATCGGTGCTTGTCCCATTTAAGCATGTAATGAAATGTTTAACGGAGAAAATGAGGCTGCATTTTATGTCAGTGTCCTCAGCAATAATAAAGATTGTGCAATAAGACACCATATTTGGACCACCCTCGATTTTATGCATAAATGTTAGCCATTCCTACAAAAAGAAGTAGGGACTGCCACATGTTGATATGATTCAAGTGACTGACTATTCTGAGACATTTAGATAGATTGGCGACTTTCTTTCAATCAAGTGTTTTGAAATCCTCAAATTTCTTAAACATAATGTCTATTGTCATGCTAAGAAGAAGAATGTCTATTAATATACATACACCCACCTGATCACCCACTTGCAGGCCATGGGGCCCAGTGCGCCCGGGGCCTAACTCCCCCAAGAGAGGTAAATGTTCCTTATACACATTTTGGCCTTTTACATCATTTACAACCTGAAAAGCAAATTATTTATTTATTACTGTTTCATGTAGTAATTTCTATAGATACTAGCTGACCCGCGCAACTTCGTCTGCGTGCGTGCGTACATAAAAGAAAGAGAGGTTAGAGATAGTGTGCGTCAACCTTAAAAGTTAGACATATGGCCATTGTGGATATTTTGTTAGAGCTTTTTAAGAGGGACAATTCCGACATACATGATAATTGCGTAACTTTAACCGTTCACACACAACGGAAGCTCTCAAAAGGAGTAAATCCCTATTATATACTATTACCGATGGATAATCATCAAATGACCCCTCCCACTCTGGACGGAGCGGAAGGGAGTGTCAGACTTGTACTGACTAAAATCCATCCACGTTTCTTCTGTTGCCCTTTGCGTTCCAGGGCCGCGGTATCTCTTTCGAACAGTCCCGCAACCCTGGCAGGCCTCGATCCTCTTGGATCCCTTCCCGTTTGCTGACATCTCTTTGAGGCGCGTGTGGAACACGAAAACGCCGTCACCACGGCCTGTCGTCTTAAGACGGACGGATGGCGAGCTAGCCCATTACTCACCGTCCACAGGCCCGCGACCCTCGACAGCCTTACGTCTTCATCTTTAGACACTCGATGACAATCATACACCAGCTAGAACGAAAATTCTCATCAAAGTTCTTGAAATGAGCCGAGACGCGATAAAACTGCTGTAAACTGTTGCGGACATCTTGCAACTGCCTTCCGTCTCCATCGTCAGACCTTTGATGATAGACATACTCCAGGCAGGTCTAAAGTTCTCATCAAGGTGCATGAAATCAGCCGAAACACGATATAGATGCTGTAAACTCTTGAGGACCTCTTGCAACTACCTTCCGTCTCCATCGTCAGACCTTCGATGACAGTCATACTCCAGCTAGGTCAAAAGTTCTCATCAAGGTGCATGAAATGAGCCCAGACACGATATAGATGCTGTAAACTCTTGAGGACCTCTTGCAACTGCTTTCCTTCTCCATCGTCAGACATTCGATGAAAGTCATACTGAGTTAGGTTTAAAGTTTTCATCAAAGTGAATGAAATGAGCCCAATAACATTATACCTGCTGCAAACTGTTTAGGACCGCTTGCAACAGCCATTTGTCTCTATCGTTTGACCGTCGATGACAGTCATACTTCAGCAAGGCCTAAAGTTCTCATCAAGGTGCATGAAATGAGCCCAAACACGTTATTGTTGCTGCAAACTCTTGAGGACCTCTTGCAAGTGCCTTCCGTCTCCATCGTCAGACCTTCGATGACGTCATACTCCAGCTAGATCTAAAGTTCTCATCAAGGTGCAGGAAAAGAGCCCAAACATGATTTCTCAATTTAAAAAACAAAAGATCATGCATAACGGACTTCTCAGTAAAAAGTTATGCGTGGTCAGGTCATACATGAAATAAAAAAATATAGACGCGGCGAATTGAGAATCTCCTCTTTTTGTTTCGTTGGTTAATAAACCAAGCTTCAGACATTTGACTCGGGCGAGGGTCATTCTTTCACGGAAAACTTAACACCGCGACTCAGAAAATGGAGTGAAATTAATAGCGCCATCTATCGAGCACGAAATTAAACCGTTAAAATATAATGCATGTAAAGCGATCGAACACACACTCTATAGGGTTATAGGCGTCATGTAGACTAATCTAGAGTACTTTTTGCTATAAGAACTTTTTTATTAAGCTGGTCAACCGATTTAAAAGTTATCTTGTGAGCACATTTTTATTAATTAGTACCATTTTGGTGCAATAGATGTTGCATGTATCTTACACAATGATGGTAAGTTCTTCTTGAACACTTTAAATTCATAAATCTTTTGATAGAGAGCACTGATTACAATGAAACAAAAACTAAAACCTTCTCTTAGTTACGCAGAATATTTGTGCATTGGTTTTCCCAACAACATGAACGCCCGCCTCGCAGCGCACGCGGGTCATTATTTTGATGCGGAGTTATTTTAAAACTGTGATATCTCCTAAGTTATTCACCTAAATCGAATGGTGTAAAGGGCAATTTTGGTTACAATTGAACGCTTAAGATGACTAATATATTTATTTTGATAAGGATTAATACTATGTCGGTAAAAACACCTTTTCAAATAAGGCATTATTTTTTACCAAATTTTAAAATCATAAAAATGGTTATTGTTACTCTACCTTAAAAGATAGGCATGTGCTGTCGCGGACTTTTTTTTAGACCTTTTTAAGGGGAATAATTCCCTGATACATTATTTTTGTGCAACTTTAACCGTTTAACCAGCGCACGCAACGGAAGCTCTCAAAAATAATAAAGTTTCCCCGTTTTTGCAACATTTTTCATTGATGCTCAGCTCCTATTGATTGTAGCGTGATGATATATAGCCTATAGCCTTCCTCGATAAATGAGCTACCCAACACTAAAAGAATTTTTCAATTTGAACCAGTAGTTCCTGAGATTAGCGCGTTCAAACAAACAAACAAACAAACAAACTCTTCAGCTTTATAATATTAGTATAGATAAGCACTAAATTGCCTGTGTACAATGTTACCAAGGAAAGCATACATTAAATATTTAAATAAAAATGACACAGTTTTGTAAAACTATGTGTTATTTTTGTATCTTATCCCTTGTACTAAAATAAATAAACAATTGTACGAAGTTGTGCACACATACTCTGTTTTGTACTATATCAATAATGAGGAAAATGGAATGAACCTTTAAGTCTGCCATGCCCTCAAATCCAACTCTGTAGAGATTCTTAGCTCCATTGTCCCATACAACATATGCAGCAGATCGAGGACTTGCAGCAGACCAGTCTTGTACCTCATTCACCTTTCCTCTTCTTCCATTCCCACCATCCTGATCTTCCCATTGCCAGTCAACCTGTAAAATAATGCATAGTAGAGTCTGAATATAAGAAGTCATCCTTACACAAAAACTTAATATTGTTTATAATAAATCAGGTTATTTTCCAGTTATAATCTAATAAGTTCTAAAGAGTCACTTAGTCAGCGTGTCAGCCATAAATCTTTCACAACATCACGTCTACAATCCCTGAAACGTTCTGCAGAGGTGTACCTACTAGTACACCCACATTTCACCAGTTACATTTAAATTCCATGTAATAGGGGCAAGCCTAATACCATCAACTGGGCACAAATCCAGACTCCGTGGCTGCTACTGAGAAATTCCTGATGGAAAAACCCAATAACAATTTGTCTGACTCGGGGATCGAACCTCCACGACACCAATGAGGCATTAAATATAAAGTATCCATTATAAAATTTAAGACAATATTGATGAACATTGAACATACCCCTCTCACAACTCTTGCTCCTGGAAAGATGCCTCGAACAGCTTGCTTTTTGCTCTTGCGTCGAGGTTCAACAAGACACCTTTGGGCCCCTGGTGCACTTATGCGGTAGAATCTGTGTCTTAGATTATGTTTGTCTCCGTGATAGCAAACTGAACACAGATCATAGTTACTGCACTCAGCGCACTTCCATCGAATTCCTGGAAAATTTGCAATAATTTACATGAATAATAGGTTATCTTGTTTCTAAGTTACAATACAGTGATAAAAAATACATCAATGACTTTTCTATTGAAAGAAAAACATATTTTAATGTACTTACCAAATATAGGTTGCTGTCTACAAGTGTCACACATAGTACCTTCATGCTTGACACCAGTTGGGGCACTATCAAGTATTCTCAAGTCATAAGCTCCAGAACATCTATAATTAGCAGCCGTCCCATTATCCCAAACTACAACCACCTCCTCAGGAGATTCAAAGTTCCTCACGGTTCCAACATGGCCTTCCCCACCATCCTGCAAGCCAATAGTTATCAAGTGTTGGATATAATAACAGCATTCATCATTATTTAATAGCTTGAGTTAGTCAACAGTTGCCTGGAAGTTTATAATATGTTTATAGAAAAACAATCAGCAAGCAAAATTCATGTTTTATTTCTTTTGTTTACATTAATTTGTTATTGATTACTAGCAGAATAATAATGTTATTGCTGTACATTAACTTATAAACATACTATATTGTAATGATGACTTTTAATATTTATGATAATTAAAACAACGTTTGGTAAATTACTATGAAGGTATGAAACCTGAAGATGAACCCTATAATGTTATAAAAATATCAATGAAAGAAAGATAGAAAAGCAAAATGTTTAGTTGATTTTTTAAGTCTATTCGACAGGACCATTTTGTATGTTTTCAAAAATACCCCTAATTGTTTCATATTTATCTAAAAATATAATAGAAAATAGTGTTTAACAAAAATAAACACTAATCTACCTGTTTGCCCCACTTCCAATCTGGACCCCGAATTACACGAGCCCCAACCCCTTCCATCATAAATCTGGTGGCCCTAGAAGATGTTGATGATCCAGGTAAATTAGGTTCCATTGGAACAATAATATGCAGTTGTATAAGATTGTAAAAAGTTATTTATTCACTCCACCTAGCTTCAAAAAGGTAAATGTCAAAACTTTTTGACTTGACAAGTTGACAGTCGAGTTTCGTCCAGTAACGTTTTGTTGTAACTCGACTTCTTGTATTTGCTGTGTTGTCATTCAGATTCCGAAATTGTTGAACGAATGAGGGCTATCGTTTTTGAGCCTGTTCGCGCCACTATCGCGTAAGGTTATTTCAATAATTCTATTTTATACTTTACAGTACCAATAACTTCATAAAAAGTTTATTTTATTACGTAAAACAAAATAGTTTAACTTCAGATACATTCGTTAACAAGCATGAAACATTTAAAAATCATTTTACCTCCAAGTACTAACAAATACGATCCTAAGTTGCTAATTAAAGTCTTAATGGGGGCTATCGCGTATGAATTCGCCGCTAGAGGCGCTATGTAGCACGGGGGCACCGAAATGTCAGATGTCGTATATTGTTCACGCGTTGCAAATATTCACGATTTTGGTCTAGATTGAGCCATTCCTGATTAATTATGACTTGAAGATTTTAACTAGCAACTTAGAATCTTAATTCTAAGTACTTGGAGATAAATTGATTTTTAAATGTTTCATGCCTGCTAATTTTAAGGAGAATACATCCATTGTTGTTTTTTTTATTATAGCCGTATTACAGAAATGAAGTGCTGCATAAAAGGAATATAATTTTACATTGAAATAAACTTTAAAAAATCGAATCGGAGCGTTTGTGAATAGCTATGCTGGTAGAGTTTCAGGAAAATGCTCTGTTGAAGAATTCTATCTTACGTGGAAATTCATTGTTATCTCTTTTGATCACACTTTGAGTGCTTTGGAAGATCATCTGTGCCTTGACCAAACCAATTTATAAAAATTGTGGTAACAGCAGAGCACGGAGGCGCCTCAGCAGTCCACCACTGCCAATGCTGGTAATTTCGTGATTTGTGCCCACCCTAAGCTTTACAAAGTTATCAATGCCGATTCGCCGATTCCTGTTCTCAGTATCCTAGAAATGCAGTCGTAATTCGACAAGTAATTTTATATATAAAATCTCTAGTAACGTTTCTTTAGTGAAAGTTGAAGTAGCTAAATGTCTCCCTTTATTTTTACAGTTTGGAGCACAACACTGCGTCACATTTTTAGTATTTTTTTATTTTCGATATTTGTAGTGATTTTGACAGGTTACTGGACAAAATGAGGGATTTTCATTTTACTCTTCCCTGGTCGCTGGAACTTGGTAAGTCACTGCAAGGAACGGATGCGAAGATATACGACCTTCATATTGGGTCTGATATATCTGAAGGTATACGACCTTCATATTGTGTTTTATATTTGGCAAAAATATATCTGTCTTGTCACTATACCGAAAAGATATTTGTTCCTTCTAATGAAACAAAGTTTTATTATAATGTTTTAATTCTGCATTACGGCAACAACAATTATAAGCTTTACGAATATATTAAAGCTTCACAACGGAACGTCACATTATTTCACTTGGATGTCATTTTTAGATGCTCTGTGCCACAGAGCATCTTATATATACTGGCTCTGTGCGTAACGTAGGTACATATATCACAGTGTCATTTTGAAAATAAATAAACAACAAGGAAAAATAAAAAATAATTTTACCAGTCTTTTTATGGGTTTTCCACGCCAGAAAGAAAATGTCCCAGGAGATAAAGAAGAGAAGTCTTTGCCTCATGGATTTGTGTAAAAATGAAGGCATACATCTTTTTCTTAAAGATGAAAGTCATAAAACGCAATGGGTACAAGCCATTGTACATTTTAAACCTGGACGGACCTTAAAAAGCATTCGCACATATGCTCATCACACTTTAAACCAAATTTGTAAGAACACCAATAACAGTGTTACAAGTTTACAACCAAGTATTTGCATCAATGTTTACTATTGTAGGTACGCTCAAAATTCAACAGAGATTACATTTTATTCTACCTACCTCAGATTATATTCTAATAAAAGTTTACCTATTTTTGAAAAAAAAAAGTGAAGAAAACAGCCATTCCATCAATATTTCCATGGAAAAATTAATTTCAACCTCCCTTAGCATCCAAAGATCAAGATTCATCATCATATACACTGCTTCAGAACCTGATGAACATCAAGAGTCACTGGCTCTTAATTTCTCTCAAATTCAAAAGACATTATGCACGCAGTAAGAGCATCTTTTTACATTTACTTACTGCACCAAATTATGAAAAAAGTCATAACAATAATACTATGTAGGTACCTAACATTTCTTCTTTTGAAGATTGAAGAGCTATTTCAATACCATGCCTTGTGAGTGAGTCAAGTGAGGATCCATTAAAATGTGATATTGAAGAAGCCGAGTCTGACAGGCAACCGTATTCAGCGTTGTACTATATTATTTCGCGTTTCTCTTTCGAAGCTCGGATTTTAGGTCCGCCACGGACCAAGAACTATAATCTTTGCTCATGGTGAAAAATCAAAGAAAAACCGCAGGCAGGTTTTAAAAGTAACAATATTATCAAAGATAAAACAACGAAACAAAACAAAACTGAATTTTAACAAAGCGCAAACCTAGTTTTCATTAAGTTATATTCGGAAGGTAGTTAGTGGCGGCATCAAAATTTCAAAAGTGTCAGTCAACGAGCGTATGTGACGTGAGGCCGCCGGCCGTGACGCAATGTTTTTTTAAAGCATTTTGGCTTTGGCACCTAGTAACGTAGTCAGTTCAACGCCATCTACAGAGTTCTTGGAAACTATTTTTTTTTTTAAATACTCAAAAAGCAAACCTAGTGGGATAAAAATGCAGTTTTGCACCCCTATAGGACTTTGCATGCGTTGATGACCATCGTCCAGCGAAATAATTTAACGCACCCGAACGAAATAATAAAATAAACAATGTTACGTTCTGTTTGTTGGAAACTGTCAGTGTCACAGTGTCAAAACTGCCAAAAGAGATAATTAGAAATTTGATCTTCAACAAATGCTTCAGTCAAGTCAACTTGTTAAATGTTAAATATTGTGATACTTCTTTCAAGTCTGGAACCGTGACCGTGCAGAGGTTTATTTTTATATCGGCTGGTTTATTGAAGGGTTCGAGTGTAGTCAGTTTCTTTTAGTAGAGCTTACATAAACATTTTCGCTACGATGTCTAACAATCGCAATAAATACGAAAAAGCTCGAAGACGTCTTGCTGCTGTAACATTTTTATCAAATATATCATTAGATGGAAAGATGAGAGATCCTGATTTAGTTCAGATAGTGGAAAAGACACCTAAAAAAGACAAAACTGATTCAGGATCCAAAGCAGTTGATATTCCCAAGGATCAAGACCCTATTCTACGAAACAGTGTTCGGAATAAAATTAAGGCACTAAATTCAAGTCCAGTGCATCGTATTGGAGCTGACAATCATTCTTTAAGCTCAGACTCTGAACACACAAACACCATGATTACACCTGTGAAAGGTGTTAATACATCTTTCATCAGAGAAAGGTACCAAACAACATTATTTATTATAATTTTTATATAGCTACATGTCTAACAACATAAGCATCCATTCACTATACAGCATGTCATAGGAAATAGAAATAGTATTGGTGTTAGATGTGATGTTAACTGAATACCATTATTTCACACAAGATAGAAATGAACAACTCTTCTTTGGTTATTTACCTACACATTTATTACTATATTATTCTTATTATATCTGTTGTAGTTAATTCCACTCAGAATTGTGTGTTGTGGGGATTGGAAGCCATTTGTTGTGCATAGTCTATTCTAGCTGATACTTGTCATTTTAATTCTAATACTTATTTTATAGGTGTTCTTCTGGTACAACAGAATCTTTTAAAGATAAGCATGGCTCATCTAGATCTAGAAAAACTCATCTTGTTACCCTAACTGGTGCTAATGCAGATGAGAAAAGCAGTTCAGAAAGCCTTAATTTTGGTAAATAATGTATAATTGTTTAGTACCAAATATTATTTCAAGACTAAAGGCTTCAAATTCACTCAAAATGAATAGTGCACTGTATTAACTGTAAATATGATTACTGTTACAGGCAAATTCAGATCAAGTAACACATGCATCCCAGAACATCATGCATTAACAAAAGAAGTCCGCATGGTTCGCTTAAATAAAGGAGTATCATTCAGGGATGAAAGACTTGCAATAGTGCCAGGACAGGGTGCTCCTTGTGTCATATTTAGCACCATCCCGTACTCTAAGACTATCCGCAATGCACGGTAATTAATATTATGTTATTAACATTTTTGTTGTTGCTTTATTTATATCTGTGTTTTACTTCAGTAAAATTTTGTCCAAACTCATAATATTTCCTTTAGGTCTGATCTAAGAAAAGATGGCGTTAGAAGGAGGAACACTTCAGGACCAAGACCTCTTTCAGCCATCACAGACAATGGTATGGATCCCTTTGACCTTCTTGGCCTAGAGAAAGAAGAAAATGGCCAAGAAATATCATACTCAAAATTATTGGTGCCCTCCAAAGTTTGTACAAGGGAACAGTACAAAAAAATGTATGAAGGGGAATTGACTGAAAAGGGTAATTGGAAAATGGTTAATCGCCATCCACATGTTATAGCAAGGTAACTACAATATTTTCTTCTGTTTTATAACATATGGTTTTTGTGAATCTTTTGGTTATAGTCTAGCAGTTAAAAAGTTTGATGCAAGTGGAGGCATTTAAATGCAGAATGCCATCAATTAATATTCAGCCACTTTTTTGCTCAAGTCTACCACTCATTAAATTTCCCAAGTATCAAAGATTTGGTAGATCTCATGAACCATGTTGTGCATGTTATTGAATGTTTTACTTTATTCAATAATATAATTATCATTAAAAAAATGTGTGCTCTATCTTCTCTATCTAAAACTATATTTCCTTGTGAGTGTGTAGAGAGTATATGTTACTATAAAATTTTAAGGAAAACTTAAGACAGCATTTACTGTTCTGTATATGTATATGTTATGAATACCTCATCAGAAAATATTAGAAAACATACAATGAACTCAAAATCGTGACAAACACTAGCAATGCACTCATCTGTATCTTAGGTACATACTTGTTTGTTAATACATACATGCATACCCTACATGTTCAGACACACACATTTCCATCATTATTCTACATATTTATTACCAAATATCATACCTATTATTAATAATGCATGTAAGTACTTACATGCATTATTATTAAATGCATTTTAAATTCATGCAGTCTTCACAATCATTTCATCACTAACAAATTTAACTTTCAGGACTAAGTTATTGACGAGGCACAAGGATAAAAAATGGTAAACACTGAACAGATTAAAATCTGCTATGCAACACTTAGTTTTGGCTAATGCTACTATATCCCTGCTAAAAATATGGAGTTGTTCTGTATATTTTTTATAATATACAATAGGATAATTTGTACTATTTTATCTGCTTAGTTTTGGTCAGTAATCACATTACCAGGTTACTTTAGGTGTTGTGCAGTGAATACTTTGAGCTTTATATTTGGGAGTAATTGGTTTCTAATGAAGAACTTCAGTGTCTTGATACCTAATAATATGTAAATCCAGGCTACAATGTAGTATGTATGTAAAACTCACCTCACCCTCTAATCACTACAGTCCATGTAACAACCTGGTTTTCATGTGATTTGAAAGATGCTAGAACATAATTTAACATTATGAGGTATGCATGATTTTCATTGGCAACATAGAATGAGATTTAAAGTTATGAGTTGGAGGGGTTTCAAGTTATGAAAATAGAAATTAAGTAAGATGTATTTAGTATTTTAGAGCATGGTACCAAACCACCTCTTACTAACTCTTTTCTAGATGCATGCTGATTTGGTTCTAACATAAAATAACAGCCTGCACACCATTTATAATATTTTTAACAGAATAATGACAGTTGTTATCTTTGTAGGTGTTTTTCTTATGAATCATCGCAGAGGACAGCAATACCATCGTCACCACCACTCTCCTCAGTTGATATGAAAGCATTTGACTGGGATGAAGGATCAATACTCTCTCAAAAATATGTATGTATCCATTGGATTTCGTATATAATATTACGGACTAGCTGTTGTCCGCGACATGTCGTTCGCGTGAAATTATTATTTAAAAAAAATTACTTCTTTTTTTGAATCAGATTTTGTTAATAATTTCAAGGGTTTTATTTTATTTTGCACGGAACCCTAATTATTTTTCTAAAATAAAAGTAGCTTATGTACCTTTTAACACCAGCTATCTGCCAGTAAAAGTCTCATCAAAATCGGTCGAGCCGTTTCGGAGGTTAGCCGGAACAGACAGACACAAATTGAAAAAAAATGGTTATTGTTATAAGTGCCTTATATATTTTCATACGCATTCAGTAAAATGCTGTTATTTTGATTTTACTAACATATACTTCAATTTTATTTTTATTTCTATAGATATGAGTAGTCGGCGCTGGTGCCGAGCGTGCTTTCTGGGTTCGGAAATTGAGTCAGGATCGCGAAATGTGACATTAGGTTTTCTTATTAGAAAATTCTCAGTGTACGACACTGGGTTTTCCTAATATGGAATTCTCAGTGTTTGACAATGGGTTTTTTTTTTCCTTTTCAGTTGCTTGAAATGTAGCCATTACACCTAATTGTAAAAGCATACTAATATCTAATATTTATATTCTTTCAGGTGCAATACTGTCCCAATGTATTAGACGATCCGGAGCTGATCGCCGGAAAACACAGAACACTTCTAACATTCACATCCTACATGACGTCTATTATTGACTACGTCCGACCGCAAGATCTCAAGAAAGAACTTAACGACAAGTTTAGGGAGAAGTTCCCTCACATCAAGTTAACTCTCAGTAAATTAAGAAGGTAATATTTTAACAATAGTATTTCACTAAAGATTAAAATGGATATTAACTGTATCTTTATTTTGCAGCATCAAGAAAGAAATGCGGAAGATTGCCAAACATGACAGTGGAGGAGTTGATTTGCTGTCAGTTGCTCAAGCCTATGTGTACTTTGAGAAATTGATTCTAGCAAATTTGATCAACAAAGATAATAGAAAGTTGTGCGCCGGCGCTTGCTTAATGCTCTCTGCTAAACTCAATGATGTGAAAGGAGAAGCATTGAAGGCACTCATAGAAGTAAGGCAATATCTATACAGGGTTACTGGTAATATGACGGCAATCCGTTAAGGGGATGTAGGAGAGATCATTTGCAACGAAATAACCCCCATAGACCCCTATACAAATGTCAACCATTTTCGAATAATTTGAAATTTTATATTTTTCGGAAGATATTTGCGGTATACAACTTTGAAAATTTATATAAAAAAAAAACTAATGGATGTTTTTTTTTTTTTTTTTATCTGTTTGCTTACATTTTAATACATCGTAATCAACCATAAAATGACAATTATCTTTAATAGTTTTTAAATCAGAGCTATAAATTGTTACGATTTTCATAATTTGGAGCAGATTCTTTGACTAAAATGGTCGACTTCTGCAAAAAAACACAGAGGTACTTTATCGGTAGAACATTCCAAAAACATGTACAGCTTTTCAGCCATCCAATGACATACAATAAGATATCAGAAATTTGAAATTGGTAGTACAAACTTAAATAATTATTAATAAGGAAAAAATATTTTCACGTCAAAGGACGATGCATCAAAACGTCCCCCCCTCCAACAGATTTATAACAGGTGTCATTCGAAGCGTCTGGTAAGTAAGACTTTTTTGACTATGGCGATTTCAGATGTGTGGGGTTTACCGGAATTACCTGAATTTATTAAACGAACCTAACCTTACCAATGGCGGCTCTGGTTTCAAATCTGGGAGGATCAACAGATTCGAAACAAGTGTCATTCGAAGCGCCAGGGAAGTACGGTTTTTTTTTACTATGGCGAATTTCTTCAGATATGTGAGGTTTACCTGAAATACCTGAATATTTCGACCGAACCTAACCTATGGCGATACTTGTTACAAATCCGTTGGAGGATCAAGAGATTTGAAACAGGTGTCATTCGAAGCGTCTGGTAAGTAATATATTTTTTACCATGGCGACTTTCTACAGATATGTGGGGTTTACCTGGAATACCTGAATATTTCAACCTAACCTAACCTATGGCGACTCCGTTGGAGGATAAAGACCCAGATATTTCATGGTAGCCCGGACCGCTATTCTGGCACCTCCAACAGTGAGATGCGCGTCAGACAGTGTCTGGCGTCGGGCGCATTAAATACCAGGGCCTGTGTCTTTTCGAGTGCTACCCTGAGGCCCAGTGCCACGATTCGTCCCACGATGAGGGACGCACTCCCAACGGCAGAGCGTGCCACTCCTCGAAGTTTTCTACCCGGGTCATGACGAGGGTGTCATCAGCGCAGCAAATGACGCCCAGCCTGGGGAGAGTACACTGCTCGGTGTGGTGCAAGGCCCAGTCGTAGCCTATGTTCCACAGGAGCGGACCCAAAACCGACCCCTGCAGAACACCGCACGCGGTGAACCTGCGCACGACCTTTGCGTCCCTCGTAGAAACCTAACCTACCTAACTTTTTTTTTTCGATTTGGAAATCCTCAATTGATATCCTCCGTCCTGGGGAGAGCAGAGGGGTCTGTCAGACTCGTGCTGATTAAAACCAAACCGGTGTTCCCTCGCACACTTAGGCGGCGTCCCTCGTAGAAGTGAGGATCAACCTCCCAGATTTTAAACAAGTGTCACCATAGGTTAGGTTAGGTTTGGTTGAAATTCAGGTATTTCAGGTAGTCCTATTTCTAGTAGTAAAAAAAAAACCGGACTTCCCAGGCGCTTCGCAATACACTTGTTTCAAATCTGTTGGAGGGGGGGACGTTTAGACGCATCGTTGTTGACGTGAAAATATTATTTCCTTATTATACATTATTTAAATTTGTACAACCAATTTCAAATTTCTGGTATCTTATTGTATGTCATTGGATGGCTGAAAAGCTGTACATGTTCCTGGAATGCTCTGCCGATAAAGTACCTCTGTGTTTTTTTGCAGAAATCGACCATTTTAGTCAAAAAATCTGCTCCAAATTATGAACATCGTAACAATTTGTAGCTCTTATTTAAAAACTATTAAAGATAATTGTCATTTTATGGTTGATTACTATGTATTAAAGTGTAAGCAAGCAGGTAAAAAAAAAAGTGTCCATGTTTTAGTGTTTTTTTTATAAATTTTCAAAGTTGTGTAACGCAGATATCTTCCAAAAAATATATAATTTCAAATTATTCGAAAATGGTTGACATTTGCACAGGGGTCATATGAGGTCATTTGGTTGCAAATGATCTCTCCTACATCCCCTTAACGGATTGCCGTCATATAACCAGTAACCCTGTATGTAAAAATAAATAAAATTGAAGTGTCTGTTTCTAATATCAAAATAACAGTCTTTTACTGAATGCATATGAAAATATACGGCACTTATAACAAAAACACATTTTTTTAAAGGACATTGCCACGGGGCAGGTCCCTATTGTGATATCTTGTGCCTGATTGGAATAATAACCTAAAATATTTATTTATTTTTTTGTGTGGAAATTATTTTTTATACAATTTCTTTCACCCTGGGAATAAACTTAAAGTTAATTAATAGTTAAACATTACGTCGACATCCGTTTGATAGGTATACAAAAAAAAGTTGCCAGAAATCAAATAACAATCGAATATGACGTAAAATAATCAACGGAATAATCGATATCAAAACAAAACGTTAATTAACAAAAAAAAATATTTTTAATTATTATAACTAGTTAACGTCTCAACATTTAAATGTAGGTCTCAACCATTTGACAACTTCAAAGCTACTGTTTTAGCATTATGTTTTTTGACGATGAGTTATAATGGTGTTAACCCTGTCTTTTTCATAGGTACGTATTATTGTAGCATATTTTATATGAAATGTCCAAAGATAGATGTAGGCCAAGTATGAGTTTAATTATGTAAAATATTCTTAATGACGTAAACTAGTGGATATACACTGCCTAGAGTATGCAAGTAATAGCGATAGAACGAGGACAAAAATAGGTACTTAGCTTATTTTCATAATAAGTCTATATTGTTGATTATGATTATATATGATTAGATGTTCATAAAAGCCATTTACACAAACGTAAAAGCCTTACGTATTTTGGAAACGCCGTATTAACAAATCAGATTTAATCGATAAATTGATAAAAAAAAACTGAAATCGATTTAGTAATGATTAAAAATAATTGATCTGGCAACATTTACTTGCGCATGTCACAGCAATTTCTGAGATTCTTTACGTTCGTGATTGTTTTGTCTAAATACGTTGAGTTTTGAATTCCGTATAAACATAGTTATTAATTACGATACGTGCTTTTTCTGCTACCACCGAGTTGAGCTAATAAGTTCCTCGAGTAGAGACATCATTCCATGCTCATAGTGATGTATAGTCTATGTCAAGTTGTAATTATAACCTAGATTTTTAAAACAGAAAAATAATTATATCTCCTGAACCTGGGTGAATAAATGAAAAAAGGTTTCTGATTATGAAAATGCTATGTTTTTACTATTAGGTAAAATAAAAATCTTCAGGGCACAAACATTTTCCACTGGGACCGAACTTCCTTTACAAAACGGGCAATCTCCTTTTTGTCTGTCCGTTTTTGTTCCGGCTAATCTCCGAAACGCCTTGAGTGCTTGACCGATTTTTACTGGCAGGTAGCTCATGTTATAAGGTCTAACATAGGCTACTTTTATTTTAGAATTAGGGTTCCGTGCAAAAAAAATAAAACCCTTGAAATTGGTAACAAAATACGATTAAAAAAGGGTAGCAATATTTTTTATAATAATTCCACGCGAACGAAAGTCGCAGGCAACAGCTAGTTTTAATTTTAAATATAATGATTCATTACGATTTCCTTATTTCAACTTCCGTCATATACTTACAGTCATGTTCGTTCTTTCAGCGTATTGAAACCACGTTCAGAGTGAATAGAAAAGACTTGATGCGATTCGAGTTCGCTGTCCTTGTGGCGTTAGAATTCGGGCTGCACGTGCCGCCGTACGAGGTGTTCCCGCACTACCAGCGCCTGCTGCACGACTCGTGACCTTGGCGCCGCCTGGCCTTCGAGCCATGTATCCGCGTCTGCCACCGGCGACGCAACACCATCGTTGACAACTTACGAGCCAGCGCCTGGATGTAAAGTGTTGACAGATAAGTTCATAAGGACGTTCTAAACGTTGTTGGGACATATAAAGTGATTTATCACAAATCTAACAGTAGAAGTGCTTTTGTAGATATTAGTGTAGGTATTGCATAACAAAGGTGATCGTAAAGTCAATCACACGACGACAAAACAGGGAAAGCGCTTCACTTAGAGGCAATTCATATATTTACTGGGCTTCGTTTAACTTCTATGCAGTAAACCTTCAGAATATATAGATACTAGCATTTTTTTCAGAACAGATTGCCGCCATATGTCTGCAGATAAACATGTACGCAGCTGAAAGCAGCTTCTTCGGTTCAGTGTGGAAAGCTTAGGAAAACTTCTTATCCTTAAGTTAAACCATAATAGAATTAATTCATCATGTAGCCGCACTACTGTATTTGGGTAATTAGATGTTAATGGGTTTACACTCAATGTAAGATCGACACATTTTTATTAAGGGTCTTATAATATTTATATTAAAATGCCAGTGTTAATTATTAAATGCCTAACCTAGCCTAGTCGTCTAGAAGTAAAGTATTTCTGGCATATAAGTAGGAAAATAAAATAGTTAGTACTAAGTAGGTATTAGTATACACTAAATTGTAAATAATATAAATCTGCTAGTAAAACTGTTTTGGTATTGTAGATTGTAACAAAATAGCATTTTAAGATTAAAATAGACTAGCATGTAAAAGCACTATTTGCCCCTATCTGACTTGTCCAGAATTGTAATGCTCAAGCATACTATTATTTATTAATATTAAACAAAAGCCCCAGTATCATATAGTTAACAACAATTTAATAATAATTCCTATGCTCATGTACAGTGCAAGACGCGTAGCATATAATAAATTTGTTTGGAGGTGTTTAAAAGAGACCAAACTGATAAGAAAATCGCAAAATTTATGCCTGTCTTTTAAGTCACGTCTGTAAAGTATCGCCAGCTAATTAAATTGACTCGTACAAGTTAGTGGTCTATGGAAGAGCTATAAATATTATAAACTAGCTGTGCCCGCGACTTCGTCCGCGTGAACTTATATCTTTATCAACCTGGTCTAAAAAATTACCAAGATTTTTGATGCTGACTGATGGACTAAACGGTAATAGGCTCGTACCTTATTACATGGGACTTAAACATTACTGGCATAATGTGGAAGTACTATTAATGGCACATCTCTGCCTAACGCCTCTGGGAAATACAGGAGAAATGTTATGTTATACAGTAAAATAATGTGTTGTTGATTGTGATGTACATCATATTGCAGCTTCATATAGCGTACTTTCCCATTGAGAGTCATCTTCTAATGGACTCTCGTCGTCGTTATGATATTATTTTCTTGCGCGCGGAACTTGCATTCTATGATATTTCCTAAGATATATATACAACTAAAATGGTGTAAAGGGCAGTTTTGATCACAATTAAACGCTAAATATGACTAATATATTTAGTTTGATAAGCATTAATACTATGTCGATAAAAACACCTTCGCAAATAAAGCATTTATTTTGACCAAATTTTAAAATCATAAAAATGGTTATTGTTTGTCAACCTTAAAAGATAATAATAATGCTTTATTTTCAAGTTTACAATTTAGCAGAATAGCACTGAGTAAAATTTCCACTGAGTTTAAACCTCTGGCACCCAAGCTAAGATTAAACTTGTGTTATGGGTGTCAGGGCTCTCTCTTTAAACATTTACCACGATAATTTGAGCAAGTTCGGAGTTACATAGTGATTACTGTCACTAGCGATTTCTGGAGCAAGCAGTATAGTAAGTTTAATACAAAAACAAAAAGAATATAATAAAAAAAAAAAACCTTAAAAGATAGGCATGTACTGTCGTGGACTTTTTTTTAGACCTTTTTAAGAGGAATAATTGCCCCTCATACATTATTTTAATGCAACTTTAACCATTTACGCAGCGCACGCTACGGAAACTCAAAAAGAAAAAAAAAAACGTTTTTGCATCATTTTTCATATAAGCTCCGCTCCTATTGGTTGTAGAGTGATGATATATAGCCTATAGCCTTCCTCGATAAATGGGCTACTCAACACTAAAATAATTTTTAAATTCGAACCAGTAGTTCCTGAGATTAGCGCGTTCAACCAAACAAACAAACTATTCAGCTGTATAATATAGTATAGAATAACTACCGACTTGCCCCTGCTTCGTAACCCATCGGGTCCAAAACTGTCCTGGAACCAACCATTGAAATCGGTTGGGTGGTTTCGGAGAGTAGCGTGTCCGAACATAGTGACACGTGATTTCTATTTATATTAACATAAGCCTCATTACATAGCGTTAACGGTTTTTTGTGATGATTGCTCGACAGTCAACCAAAATTTAGTTGCTCAATCTAAAGAAAGTTAGGCTGTCTCGTTTGATAACTCCCACTTAAACTCCTGCCCTGTACAGGTGCAGCTCACTGTCGTCGTCTCACATGCTCGCACTGTACATCGCGGTCCTATCTAGCTTCTTGCCAACATAGCTCATAGATTGGTATAATACGGATTACGGTGCGATTTTAATGTAATTATAGCCAAATGATGCAACTGTGATATGAACACATTTATTTATCTGTGTAAATAAGCTAAAATGTAAGTAAATTGTAATGTGTTGTGGAAGTAATTTATTTTCGGAATATTTGGGTAAAAGAGAGAGTGCTGTAATGACTATGCAAACACATTCAAATGTGAAATATTGAAACTTGTTAGGTCCAGTAGTAACGTAGGTAAGACCTACCTGTCCTGTCGCAATTCATTGTATTTACTGATAAGTGTTATGTTATTTTAATCATTATAGTGTGAAATCTAATGTTTGTTTTAATAAAACATGAAAAATATTGTTGAATTTTATTTCAAACAACTTCTTCTGATTTTAGATACTAGTTATGAATTATTCTCATTGCAATAAGGTATGTTGCTGGTATGTTAGGTTGCCGTCAGAGGTTAAATAACTGTGAAAAGCGAATAGGAAAATCATTTGGGAGAATAAACGCTAAGATGCTAAAATTCTATGAATGTCATACAATATGTAGCAAAATTATGTCAATCTGATTAATTAACTGGTTCCCCTGCCTGTATTTACCCATTTAATCGTTTGCTGTTATATGAGAATCAATGCTGCAGCCAGCGACGGGCGCACATGCTTGACATACCGCGTGTCCCTGAACCGCACGGTCGAGCGCGCGTCGTAGCATTATAAGTCTCAATTTACACCGCCGCAGAATAGAATGGAATGGAAGCGTCAATTTCGAGAATTCTCGCAAATTCCAGCGTTTTTCGTAGACGCATGGCACTGCACCACTGTGACTGACCCGACACTCTCCCCATCTGCGGGATGTGGCGCGAATGGGGAGTCGGTCGGGTCGGTCGCACTACTTCGGTAATCTAACCCAAAGCGACGCATCATCCTACATTATGACAACGCAAGCTCAAACAGCGCTTGTGAAAAGTTGAGTATTTGAAGCAGGAAAACTTGGAAAATATTGACCATCCTCCATAAAGTCCCGACCTAAGCCCTAACGATTTCTTTACATTTCCTAAAATTAAGAAAACTTTTCGTGGTCAAAAGTTCCAGTCCGGTGAAGAAGCAGTCGACGCTTTCAAATCAGCCATATTGAACAACCCTACTTTGGAGGGGAATAAATGATTAATTACTGGTTCGAACGAATGGAAAAGTATTAAACTACTTTGAAAAACAGTAAAAAGTACCTACTACAAGGTTCTAGTGGTTTTTTTTTTTGTTCAAACGACAAAACTTAAAAGGCACACCACGTATGTTATAGGTATAATTGACAAAAAAGTTCATTATGTACAGACGCCACCACATCAAGCTACCCGAACCTGTCAAATTTTCCCAATCAACCTTGAACCTAGTGCTATAACGATAAAGTCGAAAATCTATTAAAGAAATTTGATGTGCTGGCATCTGTACAATTTCGTTGCAAAAAGTCGCTTCCATTCCATTCCGCGGCGGTGTAAGGTTTACACGCTTCACTAACCACCCTGCAATGCTACATACACACGTGTACCGCAAGACTGTCCTTTGAGATTCCTCCTTTACATTGTTGCCAATGGTGAAATATTCACAAGTTTTGATGTTTGACGCTTCACATAGGGCATACAAAGTTTCACAGGTTCCATAATTCCATTCTTCCAAGGCGTTGACTTATAGTAAAATTCAGTAAGCTAACTACATGTTCATGATCCTATTTACTATCACATTGGGATATGTCATATGCGACTAACCACAGAACTAGGATAGCTTATTGACGCCACAAATTTCTATACCGTGTTATTATGTACCTACTTATGCCTTAGTTGACAGACGCAGTGGCCGAGGTAGCAGGTTCGATTCCTGGACGGTACTATTATTTTTAACGCCCAAAGATAGTTCCGTTCGGCTTTGGATGTACGATTACGTTAAAGTTTGAAAAAAATATAACACACTTTCAAGTGTTAGGGATTGTGGGGCCACACATTAGTGGCAAATTACCTTTAACTTTTTTTTTATGAAAAAAAGTTTGGGATTGTTTGGGAAAGATTGAATTGATTGATTTATTGAATTGGGAAATATTCTTCATTCCCAATTGCAATAATACTATGTAAATAGCAATGAATAGCTACAGTGTAGGTAGGCGATGCACTATACCTGTATTAAAATAATAAAAACTTACTCCGTAACTGGTTTACACAATGATTATTTGGATCACTGAAATTGCTTTTACATTATCGTATGTCCTAACATGAAACCTCGTCCGCTCCACATAGTTGAAGTTGAAATAACCACTATAAGTACATGTTTTATTCATTTACCTTTAGAAATAAAATAGTACTCGTACCTCAATCACGTAGAACACTTTTATTTTGAGTTAACAATGAGTGCAAAGGTAAATGTTTTGTGTTAAGTGACCGTGTGTACGTTACCTACGTCTGAGTTAAATACCTAGTTTATTTCTTTTTGTTTCCGAGATGTTCAGAAAATTGTTTCTTTAACTTTGTACCTACTGACGGGCTCCGTCATATCTTCAATTTCGAGTGTCTTAGGAAGAACAGAAGTGTGGCTATTTTATTTTATCTTGGTGTACCTTATCAGTCGTCTCAATGGCCCAAGAGTCGTGGAATTGGAAACGCAGGGAGATACCATTTCAAGTCTTATTCTTATACAACAACGAATTTCCTCACCAAGATCAGGTTTCATAATAAGTCTATTGTGGATGGTAAATACCCTGCCGCTCGATCTCTGGCCTTCAACCGGCAAAGTGAAGCAAGTTTCCCCATTCTCTCTCAAACTTTCTTACCGCGCTGCCATCTTCTTCGACTGTCCCTCGTATGAGATGGCGACCGGAACCATTCCCGCACAAGACTTAGAATTAGAAAAAGATGGATCAGCAATCGAATTTCGTTTCCGCCAATAGTCTAATAATAATAATAGTAATATTAGGAGGATGATCACTTTTTTTTGGCAATTTAATACGATTTGTGGATAATATTATTTTTATCTTTTTCTATTTTAGGTATTGGTTTCCTGTGCAATATTGTGCATTCTCAGCTTGTGCTACGCCCACGAGAACTCGACCCAAAATCTGTTGACGAATAATACATCAAACGAAACACTCTATTCGGATTCTAATGAGTGGTTATCAGATGACAATGACCTTGATCAAGAAGCGAGCATATGGCGATTATGGAGGCCGTTCAGGGACTTCAGGGACTGGGGTTAGTATATTTTAGTTCCTACCAACATTTAAGCGTCTTCTATAAAGCACTCTTGTTTCCTAACGGTTCCACATCGAGAGTTCAACAGTGCAGTTGAAAATCGTTGGGGGCAAAGAGTTTCAGATCTTCCATGTAAAGGAGGTGAGATATAACTTGACCACCTCTCCTCAACCGATAGCCTAGACCTGAATCCTCCAGCAGCGTGCTAAGAGAATTCAAGGCTAAGCAGAACCAAAGTGGACTCAACTATCGCTCTGAAATATACATCGCTCTGTCCTTTTCGGCTCGCTATTCCTCTGGATTTGCCGACATCCTGGATAGCGAAGGGCTGTTCTCCATTGCCCATACACGACATCACGAAGGTGCGCAGAGTTGCTTCAACTTTATACAACTCTAGCATCCTCATGAGCCCATGAGCCCCCTAATGTATGTGGCACCGAGTCATAGCCTAGGCCTTCTTATAGTAGTTAGTTTGCTAATTTTAGCTCTCAAAATGGATGGAAGAATGTTATAGACTGTCGGAAGACAGGTAATCGGTCTATAATTTTTGGACTCCGCAGACTCGATTTATGGAGTAGGTGGGTTATATATACATGTTGTCAGGAACTCGAGCAGCGACCTTGACTCTAAGGCTGACTGGAATAGGGTCCCCAGGCGAGCAGCGTGCGACCTTGTAAACCGTTCAATCCATCAGTTTATCTATATCGTGCTTAGATATCGATAATCATCACGTATGGAGAGTTTCGCTTGCAAATTTAATTTGATGTTTCCGAGGATAACTAAAAATGTGAATCGAGCAGGTAGTGTTGTCCCTATCTAATATTTAAGCAAGTTACTACAGTGTGTTATGGTAACTGTATGTTTCATTATTTCAGGTCATTCAATGTTCCATAAAAAGTTTACACGTTCCCCTGGAATGAAGGAGAGCGAACATGGTGGACTACTTTATCATCGTGACAGGCCGAAACGCAAGCTTAAAAACAAAATTAAATTACTTTTCAAATTAAAGCAGTTCGAAATGTAATATATTTTTTTTTGTTCAATATCAATGAATTACAACTTGATCTCCAAATAGGTATCTCTATAATCTCTCATAATGCACCTATTTCACTATTCCTTGAAATGGGTCAATGTCGTGTCTATAATTTTGCCACTTTCTTGGATGACAGTGCATACGACGCCTGGCCTGCCCATTTTTAGCAAGTGTGATGAACAGTGTGCCTAAAATGGAAGCTTTATCAGAATCATAATATGAATCACGTTATAAATTTAAAATTCTTAAAATGGTCTTTATGTTTATGACCACAAAGTCCATTTTAAGAGTTTTAAATTTTTAACGTGATTCGTATTATGATTCTGATAAAGCGGCGATTTTAGACCCCCAGAAAACAACGGTGGTTCCTGACAAGGTAGTATTACAGTTTCGTACCAAATAAAAAAAATCGGCTAAGTGTGTGTCGTACTCACGTGCACACAGAGTTCTGTAGCACCAAATAATATAATAAAAATATTTTGAAGGCTCATTCATATGTTGTATTCTTTTACATTCAACAGCATAACTAAATTTGTTTTTTCATAGTATGTTAATAAAAACAAAGTTACTGCTGCAGTTGGGTGAAAAAGTCACGTCACGTCAAACATCAAATCTTATCCAAATCAATTTTGTTTGAAAGTTTTATTTTCGTTCTACAATTCTAATTTTTTTCAGAATTTTACTTTAGAAATAAGGGGAATGGGGGAAAGCGGGATGGGGGCACACATTTTACCACTTTGGAAATGTCTAACTTTCAAACGATTGACTTTGAGAAAAAACGGTTTTAGGAACCTCGATCTCATTTTAAAGAGCTATCTATAGACATCCCGCACGTATAGGTATCCTGAAAAAAAAAAAAATCCGTTTCAGTTCCATGTATGGGGAGCCCCCCATAATCTTAATTTGTTTTTTCTATAAAAATCGTAAAGCTGTTCACAAAATACATCTACATAAGTTTCAACTGTGTATAATAGTCCTATTAGTTTCGGAATAAAGTGGCTGTGACATACACGGACAGACAGACAGACAGGGCGAATCTATAAGGGTTCCGTTTTTTGCCATTCGGCTACAGAACCCTAAAAAACAAGCTTCTTTATAATGCCAAAAAGAAAGAAAGTCAAATAAAAATCTATACAATCTTAAATTAAAATCGTAAAAATCCAAATGGATGTTCCGACATGGCGCAAAAACTACTGCATAGATATCCTGTTCAAATTTTGCACTTATATTCCTTATAGGCTTTTTCAAATGTTAGGCTAGGTATATATTATATCGCTACTTGCTTATGGGGGTGAGCAATATTGCATTATGTCAGTATTCTTCAATTGTTTGACGTTTCAGCCATGACGTGCATGAGAGCAGCTCAAGGAAATTGTATAAACTAACTTATACAATTTCCTTGGAGCAGCTATTTTAAACTTATGTCAACAGTTTAGACAGCCTAGCGGATTCATACTCTCTGTAAACTATCAGTCGCATGTTCGAACCCCAGTAATATTTTCAATTTTTGTGATTTGTTTTTTATTTTTTGCTGTGAGATTTCCATTTTTTTTATTGGATTGACATCGTTTGTATATTTCTCATTTTTTTTTTCAAATATTTCTCCGAAAATTATTAGAAAAGTATATATATATTTAAAAGAGTAAAAAGTATTTTAAATATTCATTATAAAACATTCATTCATTATAAAACAATATAAAAAAAAACATTTAAAAATATAAAAAATAGAAGCCCACCGGCATCGGGAACGTGGTCCGAACTACCGATGGTCAGGGCTCTTGAGATAGGAACCTCCTAACAATACGCGCCGTGTCCAGAAGTACTGCTTTCTGAATCAAGCCCTTGATCCAGCTGCCTAGCGAGAGCTTCCTCTCATGCACATAGCTATTTAATGCGTCACATTGAGCGCTACCGTAAACGGTGATATATAAACACACAACACAACACACAAAAAACATGGTTCACAGCTGTAATTTTTGCACAATGTTGCTTAGTTTACTAAACAGAATGCTTCATTTACGGCTTGTGATTGTGATACCCCGTGTCGCATAAGCGTTTGTCGTAGTGTCGCATAAGCGTTTGTCGTACTTTGAGTAGTGTCGAACTACTGTCGCACAAGCATTTGTTGCACTAGCTTGATGTCGAGTTTCAGTTTGTCGCAATAGCGTGATGTCGACCTTCAGTTTGTCACACAAGCGTGCATTCGAACTAGTGAGTTGCAGTACAGTTATGTCGCAAAAGCGTTAATTGCGCTTCCGTTTGTCGACGTCACGTTATACAGTCCTCGCATCCTACAGTCTTCGTTGTTCAGAAACTTCTATGCGTAATTATGTCGACAATATTACCTGTGCCTATTGGTGGAACTTAGAAAACAAAATGAGATACAGTAAATTAATTGGTAAATTATAAGAACATAGAATTTAGTTGGTTTTCTTGATTATTATTTTTCCTTGACACTCACATACAGACATCCGTCATCTCTCATACCAGCCAGTCTGAGTAACGCTTGCAAACCTCTTCTTAACAGCTTTTTTTTTCTTTTTTTCCGTATGGTAAATCATCAAATAACTCCTCCCGCTCTCAGGAGGGAGTGTCAGACTTTTACTGACTAAAATCCACCCATGTTCCTTCATCGCCCTTTGCGTTCCGGGGCCACGGTATCTCTTTCGAACAGTCCGGCAGACTTGATCATACAGAGCCAATACAGTAGGCTAGTAAAGGAAAAACTATTTTAACAGGAAATAAACGTGTATTTAAAACAGTTATAACAAGAGAAGTGAAGTGACAGATATAAATAGCATGTCAAAGAAAGTAATGGCCAGTGTGTGCTTATTAGACTAAAAAAGGTTTTAACACCTCCCCGTAATATGGACACCCTGAATTTGGAATAAAAATTCACAGAGAATATATAAAAACATCATATCAAAGTTAATTGGCACTTAACACAAAAACACAACAAAAAAAAATGTGTACACACCTACCTATCACTCATTATATATAACACAACTATATACATACCAATAATAAAAAAAAATGTGCAAAACCTACACTAAACTAAACTAAACCTTAGAGATTTGCACATCTAGCATGTTTAATCTTTGGTAATGGTTTTGTGAGAATATCGGCAATGTTATCATTACTTGGTACATATTTCAGGGTTAGGTTGTGATATACAGGGGAGTCTCGAATGAAATGGTGTTTGATGTCTATGTGTTTAGTGCGTGCGTGATATGTGTTGTTCTGAGCCAGTTTAATTGAGCTTTGATTGTCTGAGTGAATGACGATAGGATGAATGATGGCAAATATTTCTGAAATGAGCGATTTTAGGTATATTGCCTCCTTGCAAGCTTCCCCGAGAGCCATATATTCAGCTTCTGTCGTGGAAAGAGCGACTGTGCGCTGCTTGCGCGCTTCCCATGAGATGGGAGCTCTACTCATAAAGAATATGAATCCTGTGAAGGATCGCCTATCTATTATGTTATTCCAATAGTCCGCATCGGCATATCCTGTTGGGTAGGACTGACCTGGTTTGTATAAAAGTTTGAGGTGTACAGTCTCCTTCAGGTACCGAAGAACTCTCTTAGCGGCTCTCCAGTGCACCTCCCCGTAATGTACGTTGAATTGAGACAAGTACGAGACTGCATGTGCAATGTCTGGTCGTGTACATATGGAAACGTACATTAATGAGCCGATAGCCGAGCTCTTGATAGGGGACTTCAATATTTTCCTCTTCTTTGTCAGGTAACGAAAGTTTTAGGCCGGGTTCCAATGGTGTAGTCACGGGAATAGCGTCATTCATGCCAAACTTGTGTAATAGCTTTTGAATATATTTGGTCTGATCTAGAGTTATGCAACCATCCTTTTGGATAACTCTCATTCCGAGACAGTCCTTAAGGGGACCAAGATCTTTGACAGTAAATATTTTCTTAAGGTGATTCTTGAAATTCTCTTTCATTCTAGCATTATTGCCAAGCATAAAAAAGTCATCAACAAAAACTGCGACAACGAGGAAGTCATTACCTTCTCTTTTGTAGTAGAGGCAGTGTTCTGTCGTGGCTTGAGTTAGGGACAATGTTTCCATAGCTTCACAAACCTTTTTGTTCCACTGGCGTGGAGCTTGCTTAAGGCCATAAAGGGACTTCTTGAGAAGACACACTTTGCCCTTTGGATCTGTTGAAAAACCTTCGGGTTGTTCTATATAAATCTCCTCTTCTAAGTCTCCATTTAAAAAAGCAGTCTCCACATCAATTTGGTCTACTTGCAAGTTGTTTTGGACAGCAACTGCTATTAATAGCCGTACTGAAGACAGTCTAGCGACAGGAGAAAAAGTTTCGCCGTAGTCCACACCTGCTACTTGGATGAACCCTTTTGCTACTAGCCTGGCTTTATATTTAGTGATCTGTCCACTTGTGTCCTTTTTAATTTTGAATACCCATTTGCTCTTTGTAGTTTTCCTATCGGAGGGTCGGTCAACTAGGATCCATGTTCCATGCTTCATCAATGAATCATACTCACGCCATTTTTCTTTTTGGGGATGATCTGTAATTTCTTTATAAGTCTCTGGTTCCAGGTCTGAAGTCATAAAGAGGCCACACTGACTAAATCGTTTGGGAGGATGTCGTTCCCCAATAGGATATCTCCTTTCGATGACTGGCTCTTCACTGGGTTCAGCGTCGGGAGCACCTGGTAATACTTCAGGGGTTACAGGATCATGTAGAGCTGTCGGGTGATCAGAAGATGACACCTGAGGTAGTGTCTCTGGCTGTGAATGATGCTGCGTTTGCGGAACTAGTTGTTCCTCATCTTGAATGGGTACAAGGATTTCTTGCGATTGTGGCGAGGGTAGCGTCTCGCTGGAAGAAGAATTTTGGGACTCTATCGGCGTCTTGTCCTGTATGAAGACAACATCTCTAGCGACTATGATCACTCGAGGATTTTCGGGATTTATGAGACGGTAGCCTTTGCATTCTGTAGCATAGCCAACGAAAACACACTTTTGTGTCTTAGAATCTAGTTTCGTACGTTTTTCTTTAGGCACAAGAACGTGAGCTTCGCAACCAAAAACTCTTAAGTGAGATAAGTTGATTTTCTTTCTCTTCCACAGTTCTTCTGGTATTTTGTTGTTCAAGGCTTGCGTTGGTGTACGGTTCTTGAGATAGATAGCCGTATTTACCGCTTCTCCCCAATACGCCAAGGGTAGTGTTGAGTCTTGGAGCATTGATCGAGCTTTTTCGATTATTGTCCGGTTTACTCGTTCGGAAACTCCATTCTGTTGAGGTGTGTATGGGATCGTGGTTTGATGCACGATGCCATTTTTCTTAAAAAAGGTACACATATCGTTATTTACGTATTCACGACCATTGTCCGAACGTAGGACTTTTATTCTTTCACCGGTTTGATTTTCTACTAAATGTTTAAACTCTACAAACTTTGCAAAAACTTCGGCTTTTGTTTTCAAAAGATATCCAAAAGTTTTGCGACTAAAGTCATCTGTAAAAGTCAGTAAGTAAAAAGCTCCACCCCACGAGTGCGTACTCATAGGTCCGCATAAGTCCGAATGGATTAACTGTAGGACTTTGCTTGATTTACTTTTAGTGTTTTTAAACGGTTTTTTAGCTAATTTACCTTGTAGGCATGGAACACACTTTTCGGTGTAGCTACCGTTGTAATCTAAACCGATAGATTTATTTTTAAGTATATTCATACTTTTTGCATTTAGATGACCAAGACGCCTATGCCACAGCATTGCAGACTCATTGATCGAAGAATACAACGCTTGTGAACTACTCAGATCCAACCTGTATATTCCTTTATGGTTTGATCCTGTAGCAATGACAGATCCTGTCACTTGACATCCGCCGCTTTGGATGATGCTTGCGCCTTTCGATGTAAACAAAACATCGAAGCTTTTTTTAACTAAATTGCTTACAGATAAATGATTTGTAGCGAGGCCAGGTATATAAAGAACATCACTAATTTTATTTACACTATCGGAAATATGAATATTTACAGTACCTTTACCATGGCTTAATAATTGCTCCTTGTTAGCAACTGTAATAGGGATGACGTGGGATGACATGGTTGCATACCAATCTTTCCTGTTACTCATATGGGAAGTTGCGCCAGAGTCAATATACCAATCTTGAGAACTTGAGGGAGGAATGTTAGAAAAACAGGATGAAAGTGTGAATTCGGATGTATAATGTGTAGAAGTGTTAGCCGAAACATTTTTGTCTTTCTTCTGTCTGAGCTTTCTACATTGCGATACTACGTGACCTAGTTTTTTACAATAGGTACAGAACTTCTTCTTCTCGTCCTTCGTCTGTAGTGCTGCGCTGACAGGTCCTCTGGTGGTAGTAGCCGTTGCGGTGCGCACGTCTTCTTTTAGAAGTGCTGTTACCACATTTTCCGATGATATCTTCGTGTTGGAATGTTCAAGAGCCATGACGAGTGGATGAAATCTTTCAGGAAGTCCAGCGAGCATGATGATGCCGAGAAACTCATCATCCACTGCTGCTCCTATTCCCTGAAGCTCTTGCTGCGTCGATAACGCCTTGTTCACATACTCTTGTATGTTTCCTGTGTATGCGTTTCCTAACAGATTTTTCATTAGTACTAATTTCCTTGTCAGTCCGCTGTCGGCGTAGGCCTTCTTCAAACAATTAAAGGTTTCGAATGCGGTTTTTGCTGACCTTATGACTGGATAGACCGACTCGTCACACGTGAGGCAAATCTTAGCTCGTGCCTTCGCGTCTTTGCGCGTGGCGATGGGATCGGCGGGATCGACCGCTTGTATTACAACGTCCCATAAGTCGACGTCCGTCACATAGCACTCCAAACTAAATGCCCATGTGTTGAAGTTATGACCATTTAGCTTATTAATGCTTATTGCATTTGTCATATTGGAAAAATTTGTTACCGCTTTACTGGTATCCGCTGCTGACTGCTGCACCATGGTAAACGTTGGAGGGACCATAACCACTTGTTCATACAGAGCCAATACAGTAGGCTAGTAAAGGAAAAACTATTTTAACAGGAAATAAACGTGTATTTAAAACAGTTATAACAAGAGAAGTGAAGTGACAGATATAAATAGTATGTCAAAGAAAGTAATGGCCAGGCCCAGGGTGTGGTTATTAGACTAAAAAAGGTTTTAACAGGCAGCCCCGGCAGGCATCGGCCCTTGCGGACCCCTTCCTGTTGCTGACATCTCTTTGAGGTGCGCGTGGAACACGAACGCGCCGTCGACACGGCCTGTCGTCATAAGACGGACGGACGGCGAGCTAGCCCATAGCTCACCATGGATTGAACCAAGGCCGGACGCGAGAGGTCGCCGCCGCCGATCGCCGCTACGAGGACACGGCGGTGCTCCGCTCACGCGGGGCAGACCTCCACCGTGTGCTCCACCGTGTTCTTCTTAACACCTATGAATAGTAAAAATAAAATCTATACAAATCCGAGAACGACTGCTAAGATTTTCGAGTTCATTTCGCTCGCTCTTGCTTTATGGAGTCCAATTTACTTATTCATTCTGAAACTGTTAAGCATAAGTCGACAAAGTAAAATATAAAAAGAAAATCTAACATACCCGAGGCGGGGTTCGAAAAATCGCCAAAATTGCCTCACGTAATTAATGCACAACCCCTAACAAGGCAAATAATTAAATAAAAGCTTGTATTGGGGCCAATTCCGATGGTCATCAAACATTCTCTTGTATACCTAAGTAAATGATGCATAGACAAATATAAAAAAACCTACTTCGTCACAAAACATTAATTTAAGAAAATTGGTTCCTCTCTATATTCATAATGACAATTGTTTTGTCCAGATTAAAAAATTGAATACCAGAAGGAAGTTTTGTCTTCGCTCCGAGACAGTGCTTGAATTTATTTTTGTTATTATCTTGTAACCATCCAACACGTTTTTGAATTAACTAGACATCAAATAGTCATGTTTTATGCGGATTCACAGCGAACTGTTACGCGGCGTGACAGTTCTCTGATTCTGTCCAAAAGACATGGGGACTATGAAACGTTGTCTTCAATACAAGGCCATAATCTATCTAATATAGCATTAACAGTTGATTCTGCGTCTTCCGTAGCACCGCGTCCCAAGGGTTCCGCAAGAAAGGAATTGGTTACAATGATGTTCGATTCAATGCTAGACTGCATCGTAGAATCATGGGAAACCATACCGCCACATAGTGACGAAACCGTACGTCATATTTCTATAGATTTGAGGACAGCTAGCGACACAACTATTACAGGAAAAAAGAAAAAAGGTGTTCGTAAGTCAAGAATTTAGGTGCCTACTTATTTTAGTAGACTATATCAACAGTCTTGCATTATTTATCATACATTTACTACTGCGTGCGACCCACCCTTGCTTCGCATGGCGCCATCTATCTGGTCAAGAACTATTGTATCTTTCAAGTCTGAGCCAACCATACACATTCACATGATTCACATTGAAAACGGTTTGGTGTTTTCGGCGATTAGCGTGTACCACGGGCGGCGCCCGCGCCCGCCGGCGCAGCAGCCGGGTGCAAGGAGATGCATTTGCACCTTGTCGGTAAACAAAAATGCATAGAAAAGATTAAGATATTTTTATTAAGCTCGCTTCACTCGCTCGTTCTCTTAATCTGATTTCTATAAGAGTGTATGTGTGAACAAAAATATCCTGATTTATCCGAGAACATTCTAATACAGGGTGTAACAAGACCCTTAACGAAGCCGCCAACCGAGCATTATGTACATCAAACTAGGTAACTTTACGCATAAATTATTGCTGGGAAACGACATTTTTTTTGGGGTGAAATATCACGTTTTACGGTAGAATTTAATGTAACGCACTCAAAACATTGTGCGGATGAATGGATTGAATAGTACGGGGGTCGTATAGGTGTTTAAAGTAAAAATCTTACATTAAAATCATGTATTTCAAAAAAAAACTTATGAAAATCTTGGAACTTTGACCCCCAATACCTACGTAAAGGCTCCCAGGTATGGTCTAGAAAAATAAAAATTATCGCAATGACGGGCAGAACAAGTGCCTTTCGGCTTCGTTAAGGGTTTTGTTACACCCTTTATATTCGAGCGAACTCAGACATCTAGTGCCCTTTGCGCGGTCGTAAGATCGAGCTGTTTTCATGGAACTGTAGGCGTACCTCCCTGGAAAAAATCCTGCCGGCGCGGCGCCCATGGCGTGTACGAACAAAGTGACACGTGGTTTTGAAATTATCAAGATCATACATTACATCACAGTTAACACTATAAACTAGGGAACTAAGGTTTACTACCAGACGAAAAACTCTTTGCTGACGCTCATGCTTATCATCAGTATGTAACACCGCTCGGTACTCTGTAGGGCGTGGTTGATGATATTAACTCCCCCGGCGAATGCTCTCTCACCGGGAGCATTCGCCTGGGGAGCTTCTTTGTGATAGTAGGCCAGTCATTTATGGATTCCAGTAGTGTAAAACCAAAAGACGTCAGTCATTTCGTACTCAAAACATGCTAAGTTAGAGAAATGTACACCTAAACAATATCGATTTATATAAAAATTTGTATGACCGATGATGTTCAAACTACACAAAGGTGGTAGTTTGTACATCATCAGTCATACTAATTTTTTACGTAGCTCGCACTTAGTGTGTATTTTGATCCCTGTTTATATTACAGTCGCATTTCTCTTTGCAATGCAAACACACGAAGTAAGAGTACCTAGGTACCCACCTAACGTTTTTGCTTCTGGGGCGACTGCACAGCACCTACCCGACTGGGTAGGTAGTAAAGACCGGGTGCCCGGATGCGGGTGATGAAATGACCGGATTGCTGTATAGCGAGGTCTATCAAGTCAAACGTTGTTGTGATAACATTAATTACGAGTACTACATCATCAACCACTTTTCTCTAAATAGGCATTTCCGTAGTTCGTTCCAGATTACGGTCCGAAGTGCTATCTCAAAAACCCTGGCTTCAGATATTATGTGGGGCGCCCCATAAGCCAAATTAAATTTTGATTATGCTTGACCGAATGAAACACTTACAAATGATTTAATATTTTTAGAACAGAGAAAATCCTCAAAAACTCTGAAACGACGTTCAACAGTTGACGATGTTGAGGTAATTGTGTTCTTAAATATTATTGACCAAAAATTTAAATGCGATGGTGATCAACGAAATCGCGATCTCTAGTCCGTAATAAATTTACACTTCATGTAGGATGTGATGAAAGTGTACTTGTACCCAATATTAAAAGAAAAGTCCCGACTCACTTACGAAACTGACAGACTCATACCTACACACCTAGAAATTGAAAGTATGCACACAGATTTAGATTTTTCGAAATACCGAAGAGAGGTTTCATAGGGCGAACAAAATCGTAAAACAAATATTTTGATTGCGGTATTATAGGTAATCTGAAATTCCATAAGCATGGCACCGACCGACCTTGGGGGCACCCAAGGTCGGTCGACTGGACATCTTATAGTGTATGTTACACATTGTTGGACTATCTCATCCATCACTTTCCACAGGCGAAGACCAGGCCCAAAAGGCATCAAAATATTAAACATAATATATTAAATTATTGCAGCTCATCTACTTCAACGGTTTTATAATTCACAGAATGACATCACTACTACTACTTGGTGGTCAGGTCCTGATGAAAAAGCTGTTATACGATTCCGAAACGGCAACATGTATGAAGGACATATTTCTTACAAATGTATGCATGGCGAAGGTCGTTTTCAATGGGCGGACGGAACCGTTTACTTGGTGAGTTGAAAATACGGAGGTCCATTCTTTTATATGGAGTAGCCCGTTTTCAGAGTCTGAAACGGTGTTTCTTAAATACTCCGAAGTACCTATACTCCTCTGTCATGGTGTTACCATACTTATTTCATAAATTATGTTTCCGTTTTTGTATATTGGCACCTTGTTTTTTTAAAGGTATTTCAAAAATATTCATGTAAATTTTATAATTTAATTGTACTTCCGTGTGTGGTGTCTTTTGTGTTCACTAAATAAGTGATTTATCTATCTATCTATACTCACTACTCAGGTATGTACCTATGTATAAATATCTGTAAATTAAGAAGGTATTCATTGATTTTAATTCTAGGGAAAATTTCAAAATAATGAAATAATCGGAAAAGGTAAAATTCAGTGGAAAGATGACACCTGGTACGAAGGCGAGTTTGCCGGAAACGTGCGACACGGTCAGGGTCTGTACGTGGACTCTCGCAATCAGCGCTCCTACGCTGGCGGCTGGCACTGTGGAACCAAGCATGGAGAAGGAGTTATATACTATTCCAAAAACTTTAAGAATTCCTATGATGGACAATGGATCCACGTATGTATAAAATTAACGTTAGCCCAAAGGTTAAAGACAAGTTAAATGAATGAATGAATGCATTTATTTGTCAGAAGATTGTACAAAGCTGTTAAGTTCATAATGTATTAATTCTGCCGTTTCCGAGCTACAATTATGGTTTATAAAAATAAGGGTCATCATTACAATAAAATTAAATTTTTAATCATTAGAATACCAAAAATTGTAATAATTTGAAAACTAAAAGAGATAAATTATTCAAGTAAATTCAATAAAATCAAGGAGCTAATACATGATTAGGCAATAATATCAAATATTTGGGTAAATTTTTCAGTCATAAAATCTACAGTCGAATAATAACACTTGCCTAAAATAAAGTAAGTAATTCTATGATTTTATTTAAGATCTGGTTATTTACATTATTTAAAAACTAGAAATCTATATTAGTAATAAAAATATGTACAAGAACCAAAACAACAAAACAAGTTCTACCCCAAAAAATTCGTCTACATCGCTATCAACAGGAAAAGTGCCCACAAGACTGGGAAAATATTTTACATTTAGATGTTCTCAGGCTGAGGATTTTAAAACCATCAGGTATTTTTTTTAAGACAATAATGGACATGCGGTATACATTATTAGAAAACAGTCAGTCAGTGTTCAATTTAATTCTACGCCTAAGAACATTGAGCATAATTATGCACTTTACGGCTGGGTATTAATACAACATCATTATACAAGTCAAATTCATGTCTGTTTTGGTGTACAAAGACACAAATTTCAAAAATGTATAGTGCTGGAAGTGTCAGTATTTTAAGTTTTTTTAATAGTGGAACACAACTGTCCAGTGGGTGCGCTCCATAAATTGAGCGTACGCATTTTAACTGAGCTCGAAACAGTCTTTTAACCCTTCGTGTGCCGGGAACGTGGATCTACGCGAGACACAATAGCTTTTTAATTGTGTCTATATACTCGGCATACGAAAGGTTAAATTCAACCGAATCACCCCAAATTATAATACCATAGCGCAAAATTGACGAGACAGTCATGGTATGCATACAGGCTGTAACAAGACCCTTAACGAAGCCGTCAACCAAGCATTATGTACATCTAACTAAGTAACTTTACACAAAAATTATTCGTTTTACTGTAGGACTCAATGTGACGGACTCAAAACTAATAAATTGAGCTAATGGATGTATTGAATAGTACGGGGGTCGTGGAGGTATTTAAAGTAAGAATCTTACATTAAAAACAGGTAATTAAAAAAAATCTTGTGAATAAATTGGAACTTTGACCCCCAATATCTCCATAACTACAAGGTTCCCAGGTATGTTCTAGCTAGAATAAATAAATATCGTAATGACGGGGAAAACAAGTGCCTTCCGGCTTCGTTAAGGATCTTGTTACACCCTACACATAAACTGTCACTTACGGGATATCTTCCGTGATTGTCTGTACTTTTGAGGTCCCGATATTTCGACGCTGTGCAAGCGCCATGATCGCGGGTTGACTGGAGAATGCGGGTGGATGGAAAATAAATTATTAAGAGCAGACAAATCTGTCTACCCTCTTTCTTTGTCTTTTGCTACGCGCACTACTGGAACTGACATCACTAAGTCACGGCAAAACACACAGTATCACAAGGCTTTGACTTTGGCTTGTTTGACTACCTTGCCGGTAGTCAAACAGGGATGTCCGCTATCCCCACGACTATTCCGAGACATGTTTCCTGCAAACTTAAATTTCTGTGTGAGAGGGTCAATAAAAAGCTAAAAATCCTCCCCATGACCAAATTTGACTTAGCCGAACGGACTTAACTATAATGAAACAGAAAACCTACTTGCAAATACAAACGAACACTCATCGTAATTTATTGTACTCACCTTTTTTTATTCCGATGGGGAGTTATCAAATAACTCCTCCCGCACATCTTATTGTAACACTTTTTATGAAGCAATATCTTTTTTATTTTTTTTTATTCTCTTTATTCATTTAAATACATAATATTTACATTTTTAAATATTCCGAAACAAATTAATATGTCGGAGTGGCAGGATTTATTCCGCTAGGCTTCTACGTCATGTGGGCAGACGATGGGTTTCGTGCTATGAAATTATGAAAAGACACTGAGCGATACATTGTTTCGACAGTTCAAAAGTGCCTGTAACTGGCCTACTTGAAATAAATGCTTTGATTTTTATTGTTTCTAGCAAAACTAACGAATTACTTGAGATTACAACTTAGCAAAATAACACGGGGCACAATGAATCGTATAATGGCATTAGTAAAACCAAGTGCATGCTCATTCAATCGCCGTATCATAAAATAAAAATAATTTGTGGACAATGTGAGTGAAAGGTCATTCGTAAGAATGTCTACATTACAACAAACTGAATTGTCAATGCTCATATTTAGAAACAGTTACATCTTATTAAGTACCAGTATTAGTCATAGATAGCACATTCACCTAAAAATCTGCATGTCAACTACATTTGCATTAGGTTTCGATTCATTCTGTTAGCACTGGCTTGCACTGGACTATTAATTAACTTCAGGTTATGTAGGGTAGTGTACGGAATAAAAGATTTGAATAATCATACAAACGTTTATTGGAAATTATGACACTTTATTCAACGGGATATTATTTAACATCAGCAACTTGACATTACATTACATCTTAGGCTTAAATAAGTTTCATGGTATAAGTAATTTAGATAGAATAAACGACACAAAAAAATAGCACAGAAATAGCACAAATAATATTCAGAAATAACTTTCACATATTTAAATATTTTAACATAAATTTAACTAACCTGGCCTTGATCCAACGGATAGCAATATTTCTTCGTAGAGCGCGGAGTAACGTGGATGCGCAAGGGTAGCCCGCGAAATTTAAATTTTCTTACGTTTATTGCAATTTGCAGGTCAGTGTCAGGTTGTATGTTGATGAAAATATGAATCGCGCCAGTAACACGTATGGAGTTACAGAATTATAATCATTCAAATCATCAATACAGCTCTCCAAGTTCATATAATCACATTCAATAGCTATTTCATGAAAATGTCACTTTTTGAGATTATATGAACTTGGAGGGTTATAATTCTGTTACTCCGTACCTACGTGTTACTGGCGCGATTCATATTTTCATCAACATACAACTTGACACTGAGCTGCAAATTGCAATAAACTTGAGAAAATTTAAATTTCGCGGGCTACCCTTGCGCTTCCACCTCGGCGTCGCACGTCGCAGGAACAACTGATTGCGAACTTTTTGTTTTTTGTGTGCGGCTACTAGGGGGTTGTTTACTGCTTAACCGGTCAATCCTGACCTTGAGTGTAAGGCCTCCAGCCAGGGCAAAAAACTTACAAACTAACTTAACTTAACTAAGCGACTACACGCTAAGGGCACCCCCTGTGGGGTACGAGCCTCGGCTTACGGTGTCGATGGGGGAGGACAGCAAAGGGACAGGCTGAATCTGAATGGTGTTATTATTTAGGGGCTGATTTTGAACTACAGGCTCAGCTGCGCGGGCTGGGCATGGACCGGGATGTCGTGATGGGCCTCGACGGCAAGGATGGCAAAAATAAAAAAAAATGTAGAAACAAATTCAGTATAAGCCCCCAAAAATTGCTGTTTTGCACAAATTGTTCATAATGTACTCATAAACTGTAAAAGTAAAGAAAACATCTCGATAGAAACCTTGCACATGTAATGGAGATTCTTAATGACAAATATTTATTTCACACACTTGTAAAGACTTATTCAAAAACACGTATTTCCTGGAACAAGTTTAAGAAATTTTCGAACACTATTTTTCGTTCAATGTCATCGCGTTAGGCGGTAAGAGGTGCGCGGGAGACGAGTTGTGCGGGTTTGGGCCGGGGTAAGACGGGGGAATTGAAAGAAAATTGCCGATGTGGCTCTGGATGAAACAACAAGCTTTTCGACCATGCTCGCGTTGACGATAGCCTCATCGGGAAGGGCCCTCTTAATCAGCCTTCAAAGGTTTATATTAGGTACAACATAATCAGACCATCATCATTCTCTTGCCCTTGGGGCATTCATTTGGGGTCGGCGCAGCATGTCTTCTTCTTCCATACTTCTCTACTACTCGTCATCACATCTGACACCTCTTTTCCTGCCATATCATTCTTCACACAGTCCAGCCATCGTTTCTTGGTCTTCCTCCACTCTTATACCCATCCACAGTCATACTCAAAACTTTCCTCACAACATTTTCCCCACCGCATCACATGCCCATACCACGACAACCGATGCCTTCAGTCACCGGGCACCGGCAAGTCTCTAAAGTGGCTTTCGGACTACCTATTATGTACTCATATCTTAGTTTATATTTCAGTTAGCATTCTCATCTCAGACAATGCAAATGCCTTTCATCCATCTCTTTTGTGGCCCAACATTCTGATAAGTTCTTCCCCGTAAGTTTAAGGGAAATGCGGAGTCGCAGATTGTTACCGTAACCTGCCGCCATTTCATCTAGGTTTCCCGTGTTTAATATGTCCTTTACACTACTATATTTTGGGCCATCACTTTGCACGATTGAACCGAGATACCGAAAGTCGGAGTAGGCAAGAAGAAACGCGTACAACTTATTCAGATGTTGGTGACAAACTTTTTTTGTAATATTTGCGTACAATTTGTTATTATATTTTTCAAAAATCAACAGCGTTATTTATAACCTAAATTTGAGAACTTCAGCTAGCAAAATACTTTGACTAAAACGCTGTTCTTAATGATGATCCATAAATGAAACGCTGCTCTTAATGCAATCTTGGCATCTAAAAAAAAGACGTTTTCATAAATAAACTGTTTTAACCGTACCCACAAAAAAGGTTTTATAGTAAGAATGATAATATATTTGAATAAAATCTAATCATGCTGCCATATTCTAAAAACTTCAACTCAAGCGATAAAAAACGGTTCCTTCCTGTTCAACCATGAACATACCATAGTTACACGCGCCAACAACAGCATCACAGCGTCAGCATTAAGGGGCCGGGGAGTATGAATTTGTCCATACAAACGTAATACCAAAATCATTTTCAATTTGAGCATATTTCCACCTTAATGTGCTGTTATTCGGAAAAAGATGGTAATTACCTAGGTTTCTATGTTTTTTTTTTTGCAAAATACTTACCAAGAGCGAAATGCAAACAAATTGAATTTCTCACATTTTTACAGTTTAAATACGATGTTTTCATCTCATCTGTTCTATATTAAAAACGGTAGTATTTGTAATATTGTTCAAATGGAAACATGTCTTATATTGTTAAGTTACATAATATAAAAAAAATAATGGAAAAGCATTGAGTTTTCATTCATCATTTTTGGTATTACGGCACACATTCAAATTAATCACAAATGTTCATCGGAAGTCGTGCTATCGCATCAAGCATTGAGCTGGGGTGGGGCGCGGGGCGCGGGACAGAACATTTTGGATGTGTTGAGTATAGTGAGTGTAAATGTAAATGTGTGCGTGCGCACCTCGCCACCCGACCGGGCCAGGCAATTCGGAATTCGTTCGTCAGTGTTTAGACGATTAGGTACTTGATTGCATTGTGCGTGCATATTTGTTTGCCAATTGTATCGTAATATTTCTGACACTTCTTGACCTATGCTACGGATTTGGATTTAGATTTGCCTTGTGATTTGGAATCGAGTAACCTACCTACCTACTTTATTACGACTTTTGTTTTGTTTACGGACTTCGATATTTGCTTACGATTTGGTTAAATTTAGGTTACAAAACAGGTACATAAACATAATTATATAAAGGTTAGCAAAATGGACTCCGAACGATGGGATGTATCTCACAGTAAGTATCTAGGTACCTTTTTGTTTTCATCATTTTTTTAAACTCAGACTAAGAAAATGCCTGCCTACCTACGAGTGGCTACGAGTACACATATTTTTTCTCGTTCATAATCGAAATTACATTACACTGGGTTAGGTACATACTGAATTAGATGTGTTTAGGATTCAAATGTCCGACTAATAGGTTTCATTCATAATCATAACTTATGGGTACCTACCTACCGACTAAATAAATATTATGTTTTATTTTACAAGCTTTGATATAGTTTCACGTGTCCCGATGTTTGTCTGTAATCTGTAAGTACCTACCTAATCAAATCTTGCAAGTAAAATTTGATCCACTTCCCGATTACCGATTGAGCTGAAATTTTGCAGGCATATAGGAACTCTGTATGTAACGACGTAACCCCATCGAGTTTGAACTTGTTTGATTCGTTGTGACGAGTACTTTGTCTTTAGGTTATATCAAGGGTCTGATGATGGAGCTAGAAAGTGTCCATGGGAACTCCGTTATAAAACGACATAACCCCATCGAGTTTGGGCTCGTATGATTTGTCTTGACGAGAACTTTGGTGCTAGGTGCTATCCAGGGTCTGATAATGGAGCTGGAAGTTGGCCATTGGAAGTCCGTAATAAAACGACATAATCCCGTCGAGTTTGGGCTCGTTTGATTGATCTTGAAGAGTAAATTGGTCCTAAATGATAATTAGGGTTTAATGATGAAGCTGAAAGGGGGGGCAAAGGGTCTCCGTAATAAAACGACGCAACCGCTTCGAGTTTGGGCTCGTTTAATTCGTCTTGATGAGTACCTACTACCTACCACCTACCTACATATCATTTAGCAAATATGGTCACCCTACACAATTTGATTAGAATCACGTTTCGATTTATATTTTTTTAAATCAATGTAGGTACCATCTGTATTACTTACCTATTTATGAATAACAAAATACATGTGTACCTTTGGAAATCCTTGTTTTTTTATGTTTATCATTCTTAGCCGAGAATGCTGTTATTTATCCTAAGGACGTAAAACTTATGGCGGGCGTAAGTAGGTAGGTAGGTAGGTACTTCATCATCAGCCTATTAATGTTCCTACTGTTGGGGCACAGGCCTCCTCTCTATGAGAGGGAATGGGCCCAGTGCGGATTGGTAGATGCCACATGTCTTCGAATTTTTTGGTTCTAGGATACTTATGCCGGTTTCCTCACGATGTTTTCCTTCACCGTTTTGAGAGCAGAGTTGATGAAATAAATTACACAAAGTAATGCGCCTGCCTGGGTTCGAACCCACAACTTAGGCGCGGGCAGTATTATCCTACTAAGTCTATGGGCGCGGGACAAATACAAGAGGCGTGGGGTTCGGACATGGCGCGTGCGGCACCCTATTCCATTCAAATATCATACAAAATGCTTGGAAATAAAGTGCAATTTAGGCTACACGGTATATCGTCACATCCTCGTCAGCGCAATGATATACCGTGTAGCCTAAATTGCACTTTATTTCCATGTATTTTGTATGATATTTGAATGGAATAGGAAGCCGCCCGCACCATGTCCGCGCCCGACGCCTCTTGTATTTGTCCCGCGCCTTACTGTTCGTAAGTCGGGGCCGCCACCACTGAGCCACCAGTACGTACTTTTATTTCAGATTTTCAGGCGAACCGTATACTTCTTCGTTACCTACATTAGTGGTATAGAAAGAGTAGTAAGTAACCCAGATTTTTTTTCAACAAAGCCTAGATTTTGAGATAAAAACATTGTAGACAGATTTCCTAAAAACGCATTACTATTCTGCACATACACTGATAACTACTAAAAAGGTAAACACCAAACACTATTCACACACGCGTAGGTAAACACTATTCACACACGCTCACGCGCGGCTACGCAACGGGCCTAGGAGTGTGAAACAGAGACAACAATATTTGAACGGGTTTTTGCCTTCGCTTCGAATTGCAGTTGCGAGCGGACTGCGCCGCGCTCTTAAGAGCGCGAATGAGAGTGTGTGAATAGTGTTTGGTGTTTACCTTTTTAGTAGTTATCATGTTCATTATTTGCTTTATTTTTGTTAGTTACTTTGTGCAATCGTTAGTGTATGTGCAGAATAGTAATGCGTTTTTAGGAAATCTGTCTACAATGTTTTTATCTCAAAATCTAGGCTTTGTTGAAAAAAAATCTGGGTTACTTACTACTCTTTCTATACCACTAATGTAGGTAACGAATAAGTATACGGTTCGCCTGAAAATCTGAAATAAATGTACGTACTGGTGGCTCAGTGGTGGCGGCCCCGACTTACGAACAGTAAGGCGCGTGACAAATACCTACAAGAGGCGTCGGGCGCGGACATGGCGCGGGCGGCTTCCTATTCCATTCAAATATCATACAAAATACATGGAAATAAAGTGCAATTTAGGCTACACGGTATATCATTGCGCTGACGAGGATGTGACGATATACCGTGTAGCCTAAATTGCACTTTATTTCCATGCATTTTGTATGATATTTGAATGGAATAGGGTGCCGCACGCGCCATGTCCGAACCCCACGCCTCTTGTATTTGTCCCGCGCCCATAGACTTAGTAGGATAATACTGCCCGCGCCTAAGTTGTGGGTTCGAACCCAGGCAGGCGCATTACTATGTGTAATTTATTTCATCAACTCTGCTCTCAAAACGGTGAAGGAAAACATAGTGAGGGAACCGGCATAAGTATCCTAGAACCAAAAAATTCGAAGACATGTGGCATCTACCAATCCGCACTGGGCCCATTCCCTCTCATAGAGAGGAGGCCTGTGCCCCAACAGTAGGAACATTAATAGGCTGATGATGAAGTACCTACCTACCTACCTACTTACGCCCGCCATAAGTTTTACGTCCTTAGGATAAATAACAGCATTCTCGGCTAAGAATGATAAACATAAAAAAAACAAGGATTTCCAAAGGTACACATGTATTTTGTTATTCATAAATAGGTAAGTAATACAGATGGTACCTACATTGATTTAAAAAAATATAAATCGAAACGTGATTCTAATCAAATTGTGTAGGGTGACCATATTTGCTAAATGGTATGTAGGTAGGTGGTAGGTAGTAGGTACTCATCAAGACGAATTATACGAGCCCAAACTCGAAGCGGTTGCGTCGTTTTATTACGGAGACCCTTTGGCCCCCCTTTCAGCTTCATCATCAAACCCTAATTATCATTTAGGACCAATTTACTCTTCAAGATCAATCAAACGAGCCCAAACTCGACGGGATTATGTCGTTTTATTACGGACTTCCAATGGTCAACTTCCAGCTCCATTATCAGACCCTGGATAGCACCTAGCACCAAAGTTCTCGTCAAGACAAATCATACGAGCCCAAACTCGATGGGGTTATGTCGTTTTATAACGGAGTTTCCATGGACACTTTCTAGCTCCATCATCAGACCCTTGATATAACCTAAAGACAAAGTACTCGTCACAACGAATCAAACAAGTTCAAACTCGATGGGGTTACGTCGTTACATTACAGAGTTCCTATATGCCTGCAAAATTTCAGCAAAATCGGTAATCGGGAAGTGGATCAAATTTTACTTGCAAGATTTGATTAGGTAGGTACTTACAGATTACAGACAAACATCGGGACACGTGAAACTATATCAAAGCTTGTAAAATAAAACATAATATTTATTTAGTCGGTAGGTAGGTACCCATAAGTTATGATTATGAATGAAACCTATTAGTCGGACATTTGAATCCTAAACACATCTAATTCAGTATGTACCTAACCCAGTGTAATGTAATTTCGATTATGAACGAGAAAAAATATGTGTACTCGTAGCCACTCGTAGGTAGGCAGGCATTTTCTTGGTCTGAGTTTAAAAAAATGATGAAAACAAAAAGGTAACAAACCTAGATACTTACTGTGAGATACATCCCATCGTTCGGGGTCCATTTTGCTAACCTTTATATAATTATGTTTATGTACCTGTTTTGTAACCTAAATTTAACCAAATCGTAAGCAAATATCGAAGTCCGTAAACAAAACAAAAGTCGTAATAAAGTAGGTAGGTAGGTTACTCGATTCCAAATCACAAGGCAAATCTAAATCCAAATCCGTAGCATAGGTCAAGAAGTGTCAGAAATATTACGATACAATTGGCAAACAAATATGCACGCACAATGCAATCAAGTACCTAATCGTCTAAACACTGACGAACGAATTCCGAATTGCCTGGCCCGGTCGGGTGGCGAGGTGCGCACGCACACATTTACATTTACACTCACTATACTCAACACATCCAAAATGTTCTGTCCCGCGCCCCGCGCCCCACCCCAGCTCAATGCTTGATGCGATAGCACGACTTCCGATGAACATTTGTGATTAATTTGAATGTGTGCCGTAATACCAAAAATGATGAATGAAAACTCAATGCTTTTCCATTATTTTTTTTATATTATGTAACTTAACAATATAAGACATGTTTCCATTTGAACAATATTACAAATACTACCGTTTTTAATATAGAACAGATGAGATGAAAACATCGTATTTAAACTGTAAAAATGTGAGAAATTCAATTTGTTTGCATTTCGCTCTTGGTAAGTATTTTGCAAAAAAAAAAACATAGAAACCTAGGTAATTACCATCTTGTTCCGAATAACAGCATATTAAGGTGGAAATATGCTCAAATTGAAAATGATTTTGGTATTACGTTTGTATGGACAAATTCATACTCCCCGGCCCCTTAAGAGCGACATACATTCGGTCCACGCGTCGGCATCACCGGCACACCGTCAGCGCTAAGAAGTGGCCTACTGAGATCTTCGCTTCATCGGCTCAATACACACACGACACACATGTAAATAGGCATCAATGTGTATTTACCACAAAATTTGTATATAATTAAGTTCATTATTGTAATAAAACAGTCATCAAGCTGGAGTCGAGTGTGATTCATCTCCTATACTTTACTTTACCATCATCGATCCCAAGAGTCTGGGGGATCGGCAGTGAGAAAACCATTTCCTGTGTACATTGCACGACGTACACGAAACCCTCTTCCTACCCAAATTCCGTCTGTAACCGTAGGTCTCCTTGTAACAGGCTTCCCTCTCGTATAACCAACGTAACTTACGTTTGGTATGGTTTGTATGGTAGGCTAGGGCGTTAGGATAACTTTGACTAGGGAGCTAGGTAGGTAATTACTATAGAGTTAGGATAACCAGCGTGTTTAGTGATTATTGTAGGGCTAGGTTCGGATTCAATTGGGACTTAGGTAATTAACCAGGCTCAATTATATCAAACGTAGCCACATCGTACGCACTTGGAATAACGGCCGTACTAAGCTGTAAGTCCCGGTGTGTACACTTCCCACTAGTTCTACTAAACAGTTCGATATTTTTTTTTACTAGTCCTACGATATAAGGAGCTACAAAATCTTAAAACTAGTGGGACCAATAATTCACACATTCTCTACATTAAAACTAATGGGCATACCTCATCACCTCATCACCTGTGATCGGAATAGGTAGAGCTAATGTACCTAAAGTTCAAGGAACAGAAACACGAAAAGTGGGGACAGCCTTACGACATTTTTTTTCCGAATATTTTTTTTTGAAACTCGGAAATGATTCGGTATCAGTTATGTAAATTTAATAATAATGTTATTTATTTATCAGTACGGTACCTACTTTATTTTTTAAACAATAAAAATCTTGCACTTTTTTTTTTAAACATAAACAGTAATTTAATTCGATAGTTGTTTTACTTTATTCATTTTAGTTGTACCTAAGTAATGTTCCAACATTCGGAACAAATATTCCGAAAAAAAAAAATTGTCGTAAGGAAGTCTCCACTTTTCGTGTCTGTTCCTTGAACTTTAGGCACATTAGCTCTACCTATTCCGATTACTGCTCACAACATACGGTTCTCAAGATAATCACGTTGTTTCAACCGTCCACCGTTTCAAACGTACCCAGTCTTACTATACATCATTTTTAAAACTAATATAAATATGTATACCTTATTAATTTAGAATGAGCGTTACGGATACGGATCCAGAGAATACTGCGAACTAAGTGGGTACAAAGGAGAATGGGACAGAAACGAGCGGCAAGGTAAAGGATTAATGATGTGGCCGAATCACGACGTAAGTTTTATAAATTAACATTGTAATCATTTTTGCACATGGTTTACAGTCACGAGCAATGACATGTGCTATAAGTGGCTATAACTAGAGTACGAGTATACACGGAGCAACTTTTAAAGTGATTTTCTTCTACTGTATTGATTAACGGTTTACGTCTTCACAAGTATAGTACTAGGGTTTAAAGTATGAAATTGCTGATTTGTATGGACGATTTCGTGAAAACTGATATTTCTAAACTAGTTTTTTTTTTTTGGATACGACTGAACCGATTAAGTATATGATGCAATTGCAAACGATAGAGTGAAAAAAGCTGCGCTGCACTGCGTATCTTAAATTCTCAAAATCTTTAATTCACAGTCTGAGTCAGACAAATATTTACGAGTATATCCTACCTACCTACTTGAAGTAGTGAAACCGACGGCACATTGTTTTGAGTTCTCATATTTCGGCGCTGTTGCAAGCACCATGATCACGGACAAACTGAAGTTATTGCGGGTGGGTGTTAAATGAGCAGACAAATCGGTATACCCTCGTTCTTGTTCGTTTTTTTGTACTCAGTACCACTACCACTACCCAGTACCACTATCACTCGCAAAAAACTCACGAAACTCACTGTCCGCTCGCGAAATTTTTTCGGCCCTTTTTCGGTTATAAACAACTGATCCACTGGTATCCACGCTCTCGAAAGTTGAAACCCATCCTCCCGGTTGAAGATCCTATATTTGGTACCTAATCTTAATAGCTTCTCTCACCAGTCTAGTAATGCAGGGTTATTGGCAATATGACGACAATCTGTTAAGGGAATGTAGGTGAGATCATTCGCAAGTCGCAACCACATGACGATAAAATACTTCTGTGTTTTTTTTGCAGAAATAAAACATTTTAGTCAAAAAATCTGCTTAAAATTATGAAATCGTAACTATTTGTAGCTCTGATTTAAAAACTATTGAAGATAAAAGTCATTTTATGATTGATTACTATGTATTAATGTGTAAGCAAGCAGATCAGAACTAAAAAAAACATGCCTTTCAAAGTTTTTTAACGAAGAGGAGTTCAAAAAAAATTTAAAATGTCAAATTACTCGAAAATGGTTGACATTTGCACAGGAGTCATAGTGGATCATTTGGTTGCAAATGATCTCACCTACATCCCCTTAACGGATTGCCGTCATATAACCAATAACCCTGTTTAGTGGCGTTCTGTCGAGATGACCTGAGGGTTATGTACCTAACTCAATCTAGTGGGTTGATCCTGATTCCTGAAGATGTTGAGCTATGGCCAATATTTGGGTGTCATTGTTTTTCACTGCCCTGATCTGCTCTGATATTCGACAAGCTACTCTACGTTTCGTCTGACCGATTTACGACTTGCTGCAACTGCAGTCTACTTTATAAACACTGGGCTTTTCTAGCGGAAAATTGTCCTTCGGCGAACGCAGTATTTGAGACACTTTTCTGAATGGAGTGAAGATTGTTGGCAACCTTATCTGTCACTCCCCTCACGTACGGCAAAAATGCTGGCTGCCTCTCAACCCCGCACTTCCAGTGCTTACAACCAGTTATTTGTTTAGGTTGTGCGGGCTTGCTTGTATATCCGTTTCTCTGCAGAGGGTCTCTGCACATGTGTTAGCTCAGCACGTAAATGTTTCTCGTGGCATAGATCATATGCGCGGTTGGTGAGTGAAGTCACTACACAGTTCAGCTGTCTGGGATGGTGGTGAGAATCAGCGTGTAGATATCGATCCGCGTGAGTCAATTTCCTATAGACTGAATGGCATAGAGAACCATCGGTACGGACCCCTATTTGAAATTCTAAGAATTTTCTTAATTTATAAATTAAGAAAATTCTTATTATACTTTGTATTAGAATATTCTTAATTTATATACTTTGTATTAGAATATTCTTAATTTATATACTTTGTATTTAAATATATTTTGTACATTTTTTAATGATAATTTTTTATTTTTTGAGTGTGATTTCAAAAATAAAAACCGGACTAAAAAAACTGAAAAGCATAAAACAAGCACATTTTAAATTAAACAAAAATTGGAAACAGGCTGGGTCCATTTTAATATTTGAGTTCAATATCATCAGTAATAAATAAATAAATAAATATCGCCGGACATTACACACATCGCCATCTAGGTGCCACACTAAGCAACGAGGCTTATGTCGTGGACACCAGATAGTTGATAATACTACATAGATACTTTTTGTTTGTAAATACATACTTATTATACATAGAAACATCCATGACTCGGAAACAAATATATGTCCATGCTCATCACACAAACATTTGCTCCTACCGGGATTCGAACCCGGGACCCTAAGAACGTAAGGCAGCCTCACTAACGTTGCGCCATTCGGGTCGTCAAATCAATATACTCATTTTATTAATTTAATCAAAAGTTGGAAACAGGCGGGGCCCATTTGAATATTTAGGTTCAATATCATCAATATACTCTGTAAGAATGTTTCTATTTTTCAGTTTTACCGTGGTGGGTGGCAGAATGGAGTCATGTCCGGTTATGGTATATACATATGGGAAGCTTGTTATAACAACACCATGGCATTACCATCTATTAATGCATTTCGTGGTACGTGGGAAAAAGGTCAACGCAATGGATACGGCGTACTCAATCTGGGATTCGGCTTAGGATCACAGTATAAGGGAGGGTTTAAAAAAAATAAAAAACATGGCGCAGGGAAATTTGTTACAAACAATGGATTAACTATCCAAGATAGAAATCTTTTTACTGATGACAATTTAGGACCCTTGAATTCTGCTAATTTACCTTGTAGGCATGGAACACACTTTTCGGTGTAGCTACCGTTGTAATCTAAACCGATAGATTTATTTTTAAGTATATTCATACTTTTTGCATTTAGATGACCAAGACGCCTATGCCACAGCATTACAGACTCTTTGATCGAAGAATACAACGCTTGTGAACTACTCAGATCCAACCTGTATATTCCTTTATGGTTTGATCCTGTAGCAATGACAGATCCTGTCACTTGACATCCGCCGCTTTGGATGATGCTTGCGCCTTTCGATGTAAACAAAACATCGAAGCCTTTTTTAACTAAATTGCTTACAGATAAAAGATTTGTAGCGAGGCCAGGGATATAAAGAACATCACTAATTTTATTTACACTATCGGAAATATGAATATTTACAGTACCTTTACCATGGCTTAATAATTGCTCCTTGTTAGCAACTGTAATAGGGGTGACGTGGGATGACATGGTTGCATACCAATCTTTCCTGTTACTCATATGGGAAGTTGCGCCAGAGTCAATATACCAATCTTGAGAACTTGAGGGAGGAATGTTAGAAAAACAGGATGAAAGTGTGAATTCGGATGTATAATGTGTAGAAGTGTTAACCGAAACATTTTTGTCTTTCTTCTGTCTGAGCTTTCTACATTGCGATACTACGTGACCTAGTTTTTTACAATAGGTACAGAACTTCTTCTTCTCGTCCTTCGTTTGTAGTGCTGCGCTGACAGGTCCTCTGGTGGTAGTAGCCGTTGCGGTGCGCACGTCTTCTTTTAGAAGTGCTGTCACCACATTTTCCGATGATATCTTCTTGTTGGAATGTTCAAGAGCCATGACGAGTGGATGAAATCTTTCTGGAAGTCCAGCGAGCATGATGATGCCGAGAAACTCATCATCCACTGCTGCTCCTACTCCCTGAAGCTCTTGCTGCGTCGATAACGCCTTGTTCACATACTCTTGTATGTTTCCTGTGTATGCGTTTCCTAACAGATTTTTCATTAGTACTAATCTCCTTGTCAGTCCGCTGTCGGCGTAGGCCTTCTTCAAACAATTGAAGGTTTCGAATGCGGTTTTTGCTGACCTTATGACTGGATAGACCGACTCGTCACACGTGAGGCAAATCTTAGCTCGTGCCTTCGCGTCTTTGCGCGTGGCGATGGGATCGGCGGGATCGACCGCTTGTATTACAACGTCCCATAAGTCGACGTCCGTCAGATAGCACTCCAAACTAAATGCCCATGTGTTGAAGTTATGACCATTTAGCTTATTAATGCTTATTGCATTTGTCATGTTGGAAAAACACATTTTTTTTTGTTGTGTGTTTGTGTTAAGTGCCAATTAACTTTGATATGATGTTTTTATATATTCTCTGTGAATTTTTATTCCATATACAGGGTGTCCATATTACGGGGAGGTGTTAAAACCTTTTTTAGTCTAATAAGCACACCCTGACCATTACTTTCTTTGACATACTATTTATATCTGTCACTTCACTTCTCTTGTTATAACTGTTTTAAATACACGTTTATTTCCTGTTAAAATAGTTTTTCCTTTACTAGCCTACTGTATTGGCTCTGTACTGGTGCAGCAGTCAGCAGCGGATACCAGTACAGCGGTAACAAATTTTTCCAAAATGACAAATGCAATAAGCATTAGTAAGCTAAATGGTCATAACTTCAACACATGGGCATTTAGTTTGGAGTGCTATCTGACGGACGTCGACTTATGGGACGTTGTAATACAAGCGGTCGATCCCGCCGATCCCATCGCCACGCGCAAAGACGCGAAGGCACGAGCTAAGATTTGCCTCACGTGTGACGAGTCGGTCTATCCAGTCATAAGGTCAGCAAAAACCGCATTCGAAACCTTTAATTGTTTGAAGAAGGCCTACGCCGACAGCGGACTGACAAGGAGATTAGTACTAATGAAAAATCTGTTAGGAAACGCATACACAGGAAACATACAAGAGTATGTGAACAAGGCGTTATCGACGCAGCAAGAGCTTCAGGGAGTAGGAGCAGCAGTGGATGATGAGTTTCTCGGCATCATCATGCTCGCTGGACTTCCAGAAAGATTTCATCCACTCGTCATGGCTCTTGAACATTCCAACAAGAAGATATCATCGGAAAATGTGGTGACAGCACTTCTAAAAGAAGACGTGCGCACCGCAACGGCTACTACCACCAGAGGACCTGTCAGCGCAGCACTACAAACGAAGGACGAGAAGAAGAAGTTCTGTACCTATTGTAAAAAACTAGGTCACGTAGTATCGCAATGTAGAAAGCTCAGACAGAAGAAAGACAAAAATGTTTCGGTTAACACTTCTACACATTATACATCCGAATTCACACTTTCATCCTGTTTTTCTAACATTCCTCCCTCAAGTTCTCAAGATTGGTATATTGACTCTGGCGCAACTTCCCATATGAGTAACAGGAAAGATTGGTATGCAACCATGTCATCCCACGTCACCCCTATTACAGTTGCTAACAAGGAGCAATTATTAAGCCATGGTAAAGGTACTGTAAATATTCATATTTCCGATAGTGTAAATAAAATTAGTGATGTTATTTATATCCCTGGCCTCGCTACAAATCTTTTATCTGTAAGCAATTTAGTTAAAAAAGGCTTCGATGTTTTGTTTACATCGAAAGGCGCAAGCATCATCCAAAGCGGCGGATGTCAAGTGACAGGATCTGTCATTGCTACAGGATCAAACCATAAAGGAATATACAGGTTGGATCTGAGTAGTTCACAAGCGTTGTATTCTTCGATCAAAGAGTCTGCAATGCTGTGGCATAGGCGTCTTGGTCATCTAAATGCAAAAAGTATGAATATACTTAAAAATAAATCTATCGGTTTAGATTACAACGGTAGCTACACCGAAAAGTGTGTTCCATGCCTACAAGGTAAATTAGCTAAAAAACCGTTTAAAAACACTAAAAGTAAATCAAGCAAAGTCCTACAGTTAATCCATTCGGACTTATGCGGACCTATGAGTACGCACTCGTGGGGTGGAGCTTTTTACTTACTGACTTTTACAGATGACTTTAGTCGCAAAACTTTTGGATATCTTTTGAAAACAAAAGCCGAAGTTTTTGCAAAGTTTGTAGAGTTTAAACATTTAGTAGAAAATCAAACCGGTGAAAGAATAAAAGTCCTACGTTCGGACAATGGTCGTGAATACGTAAATAACGATATGTGTACCTTTTTTAAGAAAAATGGCATCGTGCATCAAACCACGATCCCATACACACCTCAACAGAATGGAGTTTCCGAACGAGTAAACCGGACAATAATCGAAAAAGCTCGATCACAAAGGGCAAAGTATGTCTTCTCAAGAAGTCCCTTTATGGCCGTAAGCAAGCTCCACGCCAGTGGAACAAAAAGGTTTGTGAAGCTATGGAAACATTGTCCCTAACTCAAGCCACGACAGAACACTGCCTCTACTACAAAAGAGAAGGTAATGACTTCCTCGTTGTCGCAGTTTTTGTTGATGACTTTTTTATGCTTGGCAATAATGTTAGAATGAAAGAGAATTTCAAGAATCACCTTAAGAAAATATTTACTGTCAAAGATCTTGGTCCCCTTAAGGACTGTCTCGGAACGAGAGTTATCCAAAAGGATGGTTGCATAACTCTAGATCAGACCAAATATATTCAAAAGCTATTACACAAGTTTGGCATGAATGACGCTATTCCCGTGACTACACCATTGGAACACGGCCTAAAACTTTCGTTACCTGACAAAGAAGAGGAAAATATTGAAGTCCCCTATCAAGAGCTTATCGGCTCATTAATGTACGTTTCCATATGTACACGACCAGACATTGCACATGCAGTCTCGTACTTGTCTCAATTCAACGTACATTACGGGGAGGTGCACTGGAGAGCCGCTAAGAGAGTTCTTCGGTACCTGAAGGAGACTGTACACCTCAAACTTTTATACAAACCAGGTCAGTCCTACCCAACAGGATATGCCGATGCGGACTATGGGAATAACATAATAGATAGGCGATCCTTCACAGGATTCATATTCTTTATGAGTAGAGCTCCCATCTCATGGGAAGCGCGCAAGCAGCGCACAGTCGCTCTTTCCACGACAGAAGCTGAATATATGGCTCTCGGGGAAGCTTGCAAGGAGGCAATATACCTAAAATCGCTCATTTCAGAAATATTTGCCATCATTCATCCTATCGTCATTCACTCAGACAATCAAAGCTCAATTAAACTGGCTCACAACAACACATATCACGCACGCACTAAACACATAGACATCAAACACCATTTCATTCGAGACTCCCTTGTATATCACAACCTAACCCTGAAATATGTACCAAGTAATGATAACATTGCCGATATTCTCACAAAACCATTACCAAGGATTAAACATGCTAGATGTGCAAATCTCTTAGGTTTAGTTTAGTGTAGGTTTTGCACATTTTTTTTTATTATTGGTATGTATATAGTTGTGTTATATATAATGAGTGATAGGTAGGTGCGTACACATTTTTTTTTGTTGTGTGTTTGTGTTAAGTGCCAATTAACTTTGATATGATGTTTTTATATATTCTCTGTGAATTTTTATTCCATATACAGGGTGTCCATATTACGGGGAGGTGTTAAAACCTTTTTTAGTCTAATAAGCACACCCTGGCCATTACTTTCTTTAACATACTATTTATATCTGTCACTTCACTTCTCTTGTTATAGCTGTTTTAAATACACGTTTATTCCTTTTTAAAATAGTTTTTTTTTCCTTTACTAGCCTACTGTATTGGCTCTGTATGAACAAGTTTTTTTTCCTTTACTAGCCTACTGTATTGGCTCTGTATGAACAAGTGGTTATGGTCCCTCCAACGTTCACCACGGTGCAGCAGTCAGCAGCGGATACCAGTACAGCGGTAACAAATTTTTCCAAAATGACAAATGCAATAAGCATTAGTAAGCTAAATGGTCATAACTTCAACACATGGGCATTTAGTTTGGAGTGCTATCTGACGGACGTCGACTTATGGGACGTTGAAATACAAGCGGTCGATCCCGCCGATCCCATCGCCACGCGCAAAGACGCGAAGGCACGAGCTAAGATTTGCCTCACGTGTGACGAGTCGGTCTATCCAGTCATAAGGTCAGCAAAAACCGCATTCGAAACCTTTAATTGTTTGAAGAAGGCCTACGCCGACAGCGGACTGACAAGGAGATTAGTACTAATGAAAAATCTGTTAGGAAACGCATACACAGGAAACATACAAGAGTATGTGAACAAGGCGTTATCGACGCAGCAAGAGCTTCAGGGAGTAGGAGCAGCAGTGGATGATGAGTTTCTCGGCATCATCATGCTCGCTGGACTTCCAGAAAGATTTCATCCACTCGTCATGGCTCTTGAACATTCCAACAAGAAGATATCATCGGAAAATGTGGTGACAGCACTTCTAAAAGAAGACGTGCGCACCGCAACGGCTACTACCACCAGAGGACCTGTCAGCGCAGCACTACAAACGAAGGACGAGAAGAAGAAGTTCTGTACCTATTGTAAAAAACTAGGTCACGTAGTATCGCAATGTAGAAAGCTCAGACAGAAGAAAGACAAAAATGTTTCGGTTAACACTTCTACACATTATACATCCGAATTCACACTTTCATCCTGTTTTTCTAACATTCCTCCCTCAAGTTCTCAAGATTGGTATATTGACTCTGGCGCAACTTCCCATATGAGTAACAGGAAAGATTGGTATGCAACCATGTCATCCCACGTCACCCCTATTACAGTTGCTAACAAGGAGCAATTATTAAGCCATGGTAAAGGTACTGTAAATATTCATATTTCCGATAGTGTAAATAAAATTAGTGATGTTATTTATATCCCTGGCCTCGCTACAAATCTTTTATCTGTAAGCAATTTAGTTAAAAAAGGCTTCGATGTTTTGTTTACATCGAAAGGCGCAAGCATCATCCAAAGCGGCGGATGTCAAGTGACAGGATCTGTCATTGCTACAGGATCAAACCATAAAGGAATATACAGGTTGGATCTGAGTAGTTCACAAGCGTTGTATTCTTCGATCAAAGAGTCTGCAATGCTGTGGCATAGGCGTCTTGGTCATCTAAATGCAAAAAGTATGAATATACTTAAAAATAAATCTATCGGTTTAGATTACAACGGTAGCTACACCGAAAAGTGTGTTCCATGCCTACAAGGTAAATTAGCTAAAAAACCGTTTAAAAACACTAAAAGTAAATCAAGCAAAGTCCTACAGTTAATCCATTCGGACTTATGCGGACCTATGAGTACGCACTCGTGGGGTGGAGCTTTTTACTTACTGACTTTTACAGATGACTTTAGTCGCAAAACTTTTGGATATCTTTTGAAAACAAAAGCCGAAGTTTTTGCAAAGTTTGTAGAGTTTAAACATTTAGTAGAAAATCAAACCGGTGAAAGAATAAAAGTCCTACGTTCGGACAATGGTCGTGAATACGTAAATAACGATATGTGTACCTTTTTTAAGAAAAATGGCATCGTGCATCAAACCACGATCCCATACACACCTCAACAGAATGGAGTTTCCGAACGAGTAAACCGGACAATAATCGAAAAAGCTCGATCAATGCTCCAAGACTCAAAACTACCCTTGGCGTATTGGGGAGAAGCGGTAAATACGGCTATCTATCTCAAGAACCGTACACCAACGCAAGCCTTGAACAACAAAATACCAGAAGAACTGTGGAAGAGAAAGAAAATCAACTTATCTCACTTAAGAGTTTTTGGTTGCGAAGCTCACGTTTTTGTGCCTAAAGAAAAACGTACGAAACTAGATTCTAAGACACAAAAGTGTGTTTTCGTTGGCTATGCTACAGAAAGCAAAGGCTACCGTCTCATAAATCCCGAAAATCCTCGAGTGATCATAGTCGCTAGAGATGTTGTCTTCATAGAGGACAAGACGCCGATAGAGTCCCAAAATTCTTCTTCCAGCGAGACGCTACCCTCGCCACAATCCCAAGAAATCCTTGTACCCATTCAAGATGAGGAACAACTAGTTCCGCAAACGCAGCATCATTCACAGCCAGAGACACTACCTCAGGTGTCATCTTCTGATCCCCCGACAGCTCTACATGATCCTGTAACCCCTGAAGTATTACCAGGTGCTCCCGACGCTGAACCCAGTGAAGAGCCAGTCATCGAAAGGAGATATCCTATTCGGGAACGACATCCTCCCAAACGATATAGTCAGTGTGGCCTCTTTATGACTTCAGACCTGGAACCAGAGACTTATAAAGAAATTACAGATTATCCCCAAAAAGAAAAATGGCTAGAAGCTATGAAGGCTGAGTATGATTCATTGATGAAGCATGGAACATGGATCCTAGTTGACCGACCCTCCGATAGGAAAACTACAAAGAGCAAATGGGTATACAAAATTAAAAAGGACACAAGTGGACAGATCACTAAATATAAAGCCAGGCTAGTAGCAAAAGGGTTCACCCAAGTAGCAGGTGTGGACTACGGCGAAACTTTTTCTCCTGTCGCTAGACTGTCTTCAGTACGGCTATTAATAGCAGTTGCTGTCCAAAACAACTTGCAAGTAGACCACCTTGATGTGGAAACTGCTTTTTTAAATGGAGACTTAGAAGAGGAGATTTATATGGAACAACCCGAAGGTTTTTCAACAGATCCAAAGGGCAAAGTATGTCTTCTCAAGAAGTCCCTTTATGGCCTTAAGCAAGCTCCACGCCAGTGGAACAAAAAGGTTTGTGAAGCAATGGAAACATTGTCCCTAACTCAAGCCACGACAGAACACTGCCTCTACTACAAAAGAGAAGGTAATGACTTCCTCGTTGTCGCAGTTTTTGTTGATGACTTTTTTATGCTTGGCAATAATGCTAGAATGAAAGAGAATTTCAAGAATCAGCTTAAGAAAATATTTACTGTCAAAGATCTTGGTCCCCTTAAGGACTGTCTCGGAATGAGAGTTATCCAAAAGGATGGTTGCATAACTCTAGATCAGACCGAATATATTCAAAAGCTATTACACAAGTTTGGCATGAATGACGCTATTCCCGTGACTACACCATTGGAACCCGGCCTAAAACTTTCGTTACCTGACAAAGAAGAGGAAAATATTGAAGTCCCCTATCAAGAGCTTATCGGCTCATTAATGTACGTTTCCATATGTACACGACCAGACATTGCACATGCAGTCTCGTACTTGTCTCAATTCAACGTACATTACGGGGAGGTGCACTGGAGAGCCGCTAAGAGAGTTCTTCGGTACCTGAAGGAGACTGTACACCTCAAACTTTTATACAAACCATGTCAGTCCTACCCAACAGGATATGCCGATGCGGACTATGGAAATAACATAATAGATAGGCGATCCTTCACAGGATTCATATTCTTTATGAGTGGAGCTCCCATCTCATGGGAAGCGCGCAAGCAGCGCACAGTCGCTCTTTCCACGACAGAAGCTGAATACATGGCTCTCGGGGAAGCTTGCAAGGAGGCAATATACCTAAAATCGCTCATTTCAGAAATATTTGCCATCATTCATCCTATCGTCATTCACTCAGACAATCAAAGCTCAATTAAACTGGCTCACAACAACACATATCACGCACGCACTAAACACATAGACATCAAACACCATTTCATTCGAGACTCCCTTGTATATCACAACCTAATCCTTAAATATGTACCAAGTAATGATAACATTGCCGATATTCTCACAAAACCATTACCAAAGATTAAACATGCTAGATGTGCAAATCTCTTAGGTTTAGTTTAGTGTAGGTTTTGCACATTTTTTTTTATTATTGGTATGTATATAGTTGTGTTATATATAATGAGTGATAGGTAGGTGTGTACACATTTTTTTTTGTTGTGTGTTTGTGTTAAGTGCCAATTAACTTTGATATGATGTTTTTATATATTCTCTGTGAATTTTTATTCCATATACAGGGTGTCCATATTACGGGGAGGTGTTAAAACCTTTTTTAGTCTAATAAGCACACCCTGGCCATTACTTTCTTTGACATACTATTTATATCTGTCACTTCACTTCTCTTGTTATAGCTGTTTTAAATACACGTTTATTCCTTTTTAAAATAGTTTTTTTTCCTTTACTAGCCTACTGTATTGGCTCTGTATGAACAAGTAGGACGAGAAGAAGAAGTTCTGTACCTATTGTAAAAAACTAGGTCACGTAGTATCGCAATGTAGAAAGCTCAGACAGAAGAAAGACAAAAATGTTTCGGTTAACACTTCTACACATTATACATCCGAATTCACACTTTCATCCTGTTTTTCTAACATTCCTCCCTCAAGTTCTCAAGATTGGTATATTGACTCTGGCGCAACTTCCCATATGAGTAACAGGAAAGATTGGTATGCAACCATGTCATCCCACGTCACCCCTATTACAGTTGCTAACAAGGAGCAATTATTAAGCCATGGTAAAGGTACTGTAAATATTCATATTTCCGATAGTGTAAATAAAATTAGTGATGTTATTTATATCCCTGGCCTCGCTACAAATCTTTTATCTGTAAGCAATTTAGTTAAAAAAGGCTTCGATGTTTTGTTTACATCGAAAGGCGCAAGCATCATCCAAAGCGGCGGATGTCAAGTGACAGGATCTGTCATTGCTACAGGATCAAACCATAAAGGAATATACAGGTTGGATCTGAGTAGTTCACAAGCGTTGTATTCTTCGATCAAAGAGTCTGCAATGCTGTGGCATAGGCGTCTTGGTCATCTAAATGCAAAAAGTATGAATATACTTAAAAATAAATCTATCGGTTTAGATTACAACGGTAGCTACACCGAAAAGTGTGTTCCATGCCTACAAGGTAAATTAGCTAAAAAACCGTTTAAAAACACTAAAAGTAAATCAAGCAAAGTCCTACAGTTAATCCATTCGGACTTATGCGGACCTATGAGTACGCACTCGTGGGGTGGAGCTTTTTACTTACTGACTTTTACAGATGACTTTAGTCGCAAAACTTTTGGATATCTTTTGAAAACAAAAGCCGAAGTTTTTGCAAAGTTTGTAGAGTTTAAACATTTAGTAGAAAATCAAACCGGTGAAAGAATAAAAGTCCTACGTTCGGACAATGGTCGTGAATACGTAAATAACGATATGTGTACCTTTTTTAAGAAAAATGGCATCGTGCATCAAACCACGATCCCATACACACCTCAACAGAATGGAGTTTCCGAACGAGTAAACCGGACAATAATCGAAAAAGCTCGATCAATGCTCCAAGACTCAAAACTACCCTTGGCGTATTGGGGAGAAGCGGTAAATACGGCTATCTATCTCAAGAACCGTACACCAACGCAAGCCTTGAACAACAAAATACCAGAAGAACTGTGGAAGAGAAAGAAAATCAACTTATCTCACTTAAGAGTTTTTGGTTGCGAAGCTCACGTTCTTGTGCCTAAAGAAAAACGTACGAAACTAGATTCTAAGACACAAAAGTGTGTTTTCGTTGGCTATGCTACAGAAAGCAAAGGCTACCGTCTCATAAATCCCGAAAATCCTCGAGTGATCATAGTCGCTAGAGATGTTGTCTTCATAGAGGACAAGACGCCGATAGAGTCCCAAAATTCTTCTTCCAGCGAGACGCTACCCTCGCCACAATCGCAAGAAATCCTTGTACCCATTCAAGATGAGGAACAACTAGTTCCGCAAACGCAGCATCATTCACAGCCAGAGACACTACCTCAGGTGTCATCTTCTGATCACCCGACAGCTCTACATGATCCTGTAACCCCTGAAGTATTACCAGGTGCTTCCGACGCTGAATCCAGTGAAGAGCCAGTCATCGAAAGGAGATATCCTATTCGGGAACGACATCCTCCCAAACGATATAGTCAGTGTGGCCTCTTTATGACTTCAGACCTGGAACCAGAGACTTATAAAGAAATTACAGATCATCCCCAAAAAGAAAAATGGCTAGAAGCTATGAAGGCTGAGTATGATTCATTGATGAAGCATGGAACATGGATCCTAGTTGACCGACCCTCCGATAGGAAAACTACAAAGAGCAAATGGGTATTCAAAATTAAAAAGGACACAAGTGGACATATCACTAAATATAAAGCCAGGCTAGTAGCAAAAGGGTTCACCCAAGTAGCAGGTGTGGACTACGGCGAAACTTTTTCTCCTGTCGCTAGACTGTCTTCAGTACGGCTATTAATAGCAGTTGCTGTCCAAAACAACTTGCAAGTAGACCACCTTGATGTGGAGACTGCTTTTTTAAATGGAGACTTAGAAGAGGAGATTTATATGGAACAACCCGAAGGTTTTTCAACAGATCCAAAGGGCAAAGTATGTCTTCTCAAGAAGTCCCTTTATGGCCTTAAGCAAGCTCCACGCCAGTGGAACAAAAAGGTTTGTGAAGCAATGGAAACATTGTCCCTAACTCAAGCCACGTCAGAACACTGCCTCTACTACAAAAGAGAAGGTAATGACTTCCTCGTTGTCGCAGTTTTTTGTTGATGACTTTTTTATGCTTGGCAATAATGCTAGAATGAAAGAGAATTTCAAGAATCACCTTAAGAAAATATTCACTATCAAAGATCTTGGTCCCCTTAAGGACTGTCTCGGAATGAGAGTTATCCAAAAGGATGGTTGCATAACTCTAGATCAGACCAAATATATTCAAAAGCTATTACACAAGTTTGGCATGAATGACGCTATTCCCGTGACTACACCATTGGAACCCGGCCTAAAACTTTCGTTACCTGACAAAGAAGAGGAAAATATTGAAGTCCCCTATCAAGAGCTTATCGGCTCATTAATGTACGTTTCCATATGTACACGACCAGACATTGCACATGCAGTCTCGTACTTGTCTCAATTCAACGTACATTACGGGGAGGTGCACTGGAGAGCCGCTAAGAGAGTTCTTCGGTACCTGAAGGAGACTGTACACCTCAAACTTTTATACAAACCAGGTCAGTCCTACCCAACAGGATATGCCGATGCGGACTATGGGAATAACATAATAGATAGGCGATCCTTCACAGGATTCATATTCTTTATGAGTAGAGCTCCCATCTCATGGGAAGCGCGCAAGCAGCGCACAGTCGCTCTTTCCACGACAGAAGCTGAATATATGGCTCTCGGGGAAGCTTGCAAGGAGGCAATATACCTAAAATCGCTCATTTCAGAAATATTTGCCATCATTCATCCTGTCGTCATTCACTCAGACAATCAAAGCTCAATTAAACTGGCTCACAACAACACATATCACGCACGCACTAAACACATAGACATCAAACACCATTTCATTCGAGACTCACTTGTATATCACAACCTAACCCTGAAATATGTACCAAGTAATGATAACATTGCCGATATTCTCACAAAACCATTACCAAGGATTAAACATGCTAGATGTGCAAATCTCTTAGGTTTAGTTTAGTGTAGGTTTTGCACATTTTTTTTTATTATTGGTATGTATATAGTTGTGTTATATATAATGAGTGATAGGTAGGTGCGTACACATTTTTTTTTGTTGTGTGTTTGTGTTAAGTGCCAATTAACTTTGATATGATGTTTTTATATATTCTCTGTGAATTTTTATTCCATATACAGGGTGTCCATATTACGGGGAGGTGTTAAAACCTTTTTTAGTCTAATAAGCACACCCTGGCCATTACTTTCTTTGACATACTATTTATATCTGTCACTTCACTTCTCTTGTTATAACTGTTTTAAATACACGTTTATTTCCTGTTAAAATAGTTTTTTCCTTTACTAGCCTACTGTATTGGCTCTGTATGAACAAGTGCGCAGTGGAAGCGTGCTGGGCCCATAACCACTTGTTCATACAGAGCCAATACAGTAGGCTAGTAAAGGAAAAAAAACTATTTTAAAAAGGAATAAACGTGTATTTAAAACAGCTATAACAAGAGAAGTGAAGTGACAGATATAAATAGTATGTCAAAGAAAGTAATGGCCAGGGTGTGCTTATTAGACTAAAAAAGGTTTTAACATCTGTTAAAATAGTTTTTCCTTTACTAGCCTACTGTATTGGCTCTGTATGAACAAGTGGTTATGGTCCCTCCAACGTCCACCACGGTGCAGCAGTCAGCAGCGGATACCAGTACAGCGGTAACAAATTTTTCCAAAATGACAAATGCAATAAGCATTAGTAAGCTAAATGGTCATAACTTCAACACATGGGCATTTAGTTTGGAGTGCTATCTGACGGACGTCGACTTATGGGACGTTGTAATACAAGCGGTCGATCCCGCCGATCCCATCGCCACGCGCAAAGACGCGAAGGCACGAGCTAAGATTTGCCTCACGTGTGACGAGTCGGTCTATCCAGTCATAAGGTCAGCAAAAACCGCATTCGAAACCTTTAATTGTTTGAAGAAGGCCTACGCCGACAGCGGACTGACAAGGAGATTAGTACTAATGAAAAATCTGTTAGGAAACGCATACACAGGAAACATACAAGAGTATGTGAACAAGGCGTTATCGACGCAGCAAGAGCTTCAGGGAATAGGAGCAGCAGTGGATGATGAGTTTCTCGGCATCATCATGCTCGCTGGACTTCCAGAAAGATTTAATCCACTCGTCATGGCTCTTGAACATTCCAACACGAAGATATCATCGGAAAATGTGGTGACAGCACTTCTAAAAGAAGACGTGCGCACCGCAACGGCTACTACCACCAGAGGACCTGTCAGCGCAGCACTACAAACGAAGGACGAGAAGAAGAAGTTCTGTACCTATTGTAAAAAACTAGGTCACGTAGTATCGCAATGTAGAAAGCTCAGACAGAAGAAAGACAAAAATGTTTCGGCTAACACTTCTACACATTATACATCCGAATTCACACTTTCATCCTGTTTTTTCTAACATTCCTCCCTCAAGTTCTCAAGATTGGTATATTGACTCTGGCGCAACTTCCCATATGAGTAACAGGAAAGATTGGTATGCAACCATGTCATCTTACGTCACCCCTATTACAGTTGCTAACAAGGAGCAATTATTAAGCCATGGTAAAGGTACTGTAAATATTCATATTTCCGATAGTGTAAATAAAATTAGTGATGTTCTTTATATCCCTGGCCTCGCTACAAATCTTTTATCTGTAAGCAATTTAGTTAAAAAAGGCTTCGATGTTTTGTTTACATCGAAAGGCGCAAGCATCATCCAAAGCGGCGGATGTCAAGTGACAGGATCTGTCATTGCTACAGGATCAAACCATAAAGGAATATACAGGTTGGATCTGAGTAGTTCACAAGCGTTGTATTCTTCGATCAAAGAGTCTGTAATGCTGTGGCATAGGCGTCTTGGTCATCTAAATGCAAAAAGTATGAATATACTTAAAAATAAATCTATCGGTTTAGATTACAACGGTAGCTACACCGAAAAGTGTGTTCCATGCCTACAAGGTAAATTAGCTAAAAAACCGTTTAAAAACTCTAAATGTAATTCAAGCAAAGTCCTACAGTTAATCCATTCGGACTTATACGGACCTATGAGTACGCACTCGTGGGGTGGAGCTTTTTACTTACTGACTTTTACAGATGACTTTAGTCGCAAAACTTTTGGATATCTTTTGAAAACAAAAGCCGAAGTTTTTGCAAAGTTTGTAGAGTTTAAACATTTAGTAGAAAATCAAACCGGTGAAAGAATAAAAGTCCTACGTTCGGACAATGGTCGTGAATACGTAAATAACGATATGTGTACCTTTTTTAAGAAAAATGGCATCGTGCATCAAACCACGATCCCATACACACCTCAACAGAATGGAGTTTCCGAACGAGTAAACCGGACAATAATCGAAAAAGCTCGATCAATGCTCCAAGACTCAAAACTACCCTTGGCGTATTGGGGAGAAGCGGTAAATACGGCTATCTATCTCAAGAACCGTACACCAACGCAAGCCTTGAACAACAAAATACCAGAAGAACTGTGGAAGAGAAAGAAAATCAACTTATCTCACTTAAGAGTTTTTGGTTGCGAAGCTCACGTTCTTGTGCCTAAAGAAAAACGTACGAAACTAGATTCTAAGACACAAAAGTGTGTTTTCGTTGGCTATGCTACAGAAAGCAAAGGCTACCGTCTCATAAATCCCGAAAATCCTCGAGTGATCATAGTCGCTAGAGATGTTGTCTTCATAGAGGACAAGACGCCGATAGAGTCCCAAAATTCTTCTTCCAGCGAGACGCTACCCTCGCCACAATCGCAAGAAATCCTTGTACCCATTCAAGATGAGGAACAACTAGTTCCGCAAACGCAGCATCATTCACAGCCAGAACCACTACCTCAGGTGTCATCTTCTGATCACCCGACAGCTCTACATGATCCTGTAACCCCTGAAGTATTACCAGGTGCTTCCGACGCTGAATCCAGTGAAGAGCCAGTCATCGAAAGGAGATATCCTATTCGGGAACGACACCCTCCCAAACGATATAGTCAGTGTGGCCTCTTTATGACTTCAGACCTGGAACCAGAGACTTATAAAGAAATTACAGATCATCCCCAAAAAGAAAAATGGCTAGAAGCTATGAAGGCTGAGTATGACTCATTGATGAAGCATGGAACATGGATCCTAGTTGACCGACCCTCCGATAGGAAAACTACAAAGAGCAAATGGGTATTCAAAATTAAAAAGGACACAAGTGGACAGATCACTAAATATAAAGCCAGGCTAGTAGCAAAAGGGTTCACCCAAGTAGCAGGTGTGGACTACGGCGAAACTTTTTCTCCTGTCGCTAGACTGTCTTCAGTACGGCTATTAATAGCAGTTGCTGTCCAAAACAACTTGCAAGTAGACCACCTTGATGTGGAGACTGCTTTTTTAAATGGAGACTTAGAAGAGGAGATTTATATGGAACAACCCGAAGGTTTTTCAACAGATCCAAAGGGCAAAGTATGTCTTCTCAAGAAGTCCCTTTATGGCCTTAAGCAAGCTCCACGCCAGTGGAACAAAAAGGTTTGTGAAGCAATGGAAACATTGTCCCTAACTCAAGCCACGTCAGAACACTGCCTCTACTACAAAAGAGAAGGTAATGACTTCCTCGTTGTCGCAGTTTTTGTTGATGACTTTTTTTTATGCTTGGCAATAATGCTAGAATGAAAGAGAATTTCAAGAATCACCTTAAGAAAATATTTTCTGTCAAAGATCTTGGTCCCCTTAAGGACTGTCTCGGAATGAGAGTTATCCAAAAGGATGGTTGCATAACTCTAGATCAGACCAAATATATTCAAAAGATATTACACAAGTTTGGCATGAATGACGCTATTCCCGTGACTACACCATTGGAACCCGGCCTAAAACTTTCGTTACCTGACAAAGAAGAGGAAAATATTGAAGTCCCCTATCAAGAGCTTATCGGCTCATTAATGTACGTTTCCATATGTACACGACCAGACATTGCACATGCAGTCTCGTACTTGTCTCAATTCAACGTACATTACGGGGAGGTGCACTGGAGAGCCGCTAAGAGAGTTCTTCGGTACCTGAAGGAGACTGCACACCTCAAACTTTTATATAAACCAGGTCAGTCCTACCCAACAGGATATGCCGATGCGGACTATGGGAATAACATAATAGATAGGCGATCCTTCACAGGATTCATATTCTTTATGAGTAGAGCTCCCATCTCATGGGAAGCGCGCAAGCAGCGCACAGTCGCTCTTTCCACGACAGAAGCTGAATATATGGCTCTCGGGGAAGCTTGCAAGGAGGCAATATACCTAAAATCGCTCATTTCAGAAATATTTGCCATCATTCATCCTATCGTCATTCACTCAGACAATCAAAGCTCAATTAAACTGGCTCACAACAACACATATCACGCACGCACTAAACACATAGACATCAAACACCATTTCATTCGAGACTCACTTGTATATCACAACCTAACCCTGAAATATGTACCAAGTAATGATAACATTGCCGATATTCTCACAAAACCATTACCAAGGATTAAATATGCTAGATGTGCAAATCTCTTAGGTTTAGTTTAGTGTAGGTTTTGATCATTTTTTTTATTATTGGTATGTATACAGTTGTGTTATATATAGTGAGTGATAGGTAGGTGTGTACAGATTTTTTTTTGTTGTGTGTTTGTGTTAAGTGCCAATTAACTTTGATATGATGTTTTTATATATTCTCTGTAAATTTTTATTCCATATACAGGGTGTCCATATTACGGGGAGGTGTTAAAACCTTTTTTAGTCTAATAAGCACACCCTGACCATTACTTTCTTTGACATACTATTTATATCTGTCACTTCACTTCTCTTGTTATAACTGTTTTAAATACACGTTTATTTCCTGTTAAAATAGTTTTTCCTTTACTAGCCTACTGTATTGGCTCTGTATGAACAAGTTTTTTTTTTTTTTTTTTTTTTTTTGAATATTTACTTGTTCATACAGAGCCAATACAGTAGGCTAGTAAAGGAAAAAACTATTTTAACAGGAAATAAACGTGTATTTAAAACAGTTATAACAAGAGAAGTGAAGTGACAGATATAAATAGTATGTTAAAGAAAGTAATGGCCAGGGTGTGCTTATTAGACTAAAAAAGGTTTTAACACCTCCCCGTAATATGGACACCCTGTATATGGAATAAAAATTCACAGAGAATATATAAAAACATCATATCAAAGTTAATTGGCACTTAACACAAACACACAACAAAAAAAAATGTGTACGCACCTACCTATCACTCATTATATATAACACAACTATATACATACCAATAATAAAAAAAAATGTGCAAAACCTACACTAAACTAAACCTAAGAGATTTGCACATCTAGCATGTTTAATCCTTGGTAATGGTTTTGTGAGAATATCGGCAATGTTATCATTACTTGGTACATATTTCAGGGTTAGGTTGTGATATACAAGGGAGTCTCGAATGAAATGGTGTTTGATGTCTATGTGTTTAGTGCGTGCGTGATATGTGTTGTTGTGAGCCAGTTTAATTGAGCTTTGATTGTCTGAGTGAATGACGATAGGATGAATGATGGCAAATATTTCTGAAATGAGCGATTTTAGGTATATTGCCTCCTTGCAAGCTTCCCCGAGAGCCATATATTCAGCTTCTGTCGTGGAAAGAGCGACTGTGCGCTGCTTGCGCGCTTCCCATGAGATGGGAGCTCTACTCATAAAGAATATGAATCCTGTGAAGGATCGCCTATCTATTATGTTATTCCCATAGTCCGCATCGGCATATCCTGTTGGGTAGGACTGACCTGGTTTGTATAAAAGTTTGAGGTGTACAGTCTCCTTCAGGTACCGAAGAACTCTCTTAGCGGCTCTCCAGTGCACCTCCCCGTAATGTACGTTGAATTGAGACAAGTACGAGACTGCATGTGCAATGTCTGGTCGTGTACATATGGAAACGTACATTAATGAGCCGATAAGCTCTTGATAGGGGACTTCAATATTTTCCTCTTCTTTGTCAGGTAACGAAAGTTTTAGGCCGGGTTCCAATGGTGTAGTCACGGGAATAGCGTCATTCATGCCAAACTTGTGTAATAGCTTTTGAATATATTTGGTCTGATCTAGAGTTATGCAACCATCCTTTTGGATAACTCTCATTCCGAGACAGTCCTTAAGGGGACCAAGATCTTTGATAGTGAATATTTTCTTAAGGTGATTCTTGAAATTCTCTTTCATTCTAGCATTATTGCCAAGCATAAAAAAGTCATCAACAAAAACTGCGACAACGAGGAAGTCATTACCTTCTCTTTTGTAGTAGAGGCAGTGTTCTGACGTGGCTTGAGTTAGGGACAATGTTTCCATTGCTTCACAAACCTTTTTGTTCCACTGGCGTGGAGCTTGCTTAAGGCCATAAAGGGACTTCTTGAGAAGACATACTTTGCCCTTTGGATCTGTTGAAAAACCTTCGGGTTGTTCCATATAAATCTCCTCTTCTAAGTCTCCATTTAAAAAAGCAGTCTCCACATCAAGGTGGTCTACTTGCAAGTTGTTTTGGACAGCAACTGCTATTAATAGCCGTACTGAAGACAGTCTAGCGACAGGAGAAAAAGTTTCGCCGTAGTCCACACCTGCTACTTGGGTGAACCCTTTTGCTACTAGCCTGGCTTTATATTTAGTGATCTGTCCACTTGTGTCCTTTTTAATTTTGAATACCCATTTGCTCTTTGTAGTTTTCCTATCGGAGGGTCGGTCAACTAGGATCCATGTTCCATGCTTCATCAATGAGTCATACTCAGCCTTCATAGCTTCTAGCCATTTTTCTTTTTGGGGATGATCTGTAATTTCTTTATAAGTCTCTGGTTCCAGGTCTGAAGTCATAAAGAGGCCACACTGACTATATCGTTTGGGAGGGTGTCGGTCCCGAATAGGATATCTCCTTTCGATGACTGGCTCTTCACTGGATTCAGCGTCGGAAGCACCTGGTAATACTTCAGGGGTTACAGGATCATGTAGAGCTGTCGGGTGATCAGAAGATGACACCTGAGGTAGTGTCTCTGGCTGTGAATGATGCTGCGTTTGCGGAACTAGTTGTTCCTCATCTTGAATGGGTACAAGGATTTCTTGCGATTGTGGCGAGGGTAGCGTCTCGCTGGAAGAAGAATTTTGGGACTCTATCGGCGTCTTGTCCTCTATGAAGACAACATCTCTAGCGACTATGATCACTCGAGGATTTTCGGGATTTATGAGACGGTAGCCTTTGCTTTCTGTAGCATAGCCAACGAAAACACACTTTTGTGTCTTAGAATCTAGTTTCGTACGTTTTTCTTTAGGCACAAGAACGTGAGCTTCGCAACCAAAAACTCTTAAGTGAGATAAGTTGATTTTCTTTCTCTTCCACAGTTCTTCTGGTATTTTGTTGTTCAAGGCTTGCGTTGGTGTACGGTTCTTGAGATAGATAGCCGTATTTACCGCTTCTCCCCAATACGCCAAGGGTAGTTTTGAGTCTTGGAGCATTGATCGAGCTTTTTCGATTATTGTCCGGTTTACTCGTTCGGAAACTCCATTCTGTTGAGGTGTGTATGGGATCGTGGTTTGATGCACGATGCCATTTTTCTTAAAAAAGGTACACATATCGTTATTTACGTATTCACGACCATTGTCCGAACGTAGGACTTTTATTCTTTCACCGGTTTGATTTTCTACTAAATGTTTAAACTCTACAAACTTTGCAAAAACTTCGGCTTTTGTTTTCAAAAGATATCCAAAAGTTTTGCGACTAAAGTCATCTGTAAAAGTCAGTAAGTAAAAAGCTCCACCCCACGAGTGCGTACTCATAGGTCCGCATAAGTCCGAATGGATTAACTGTAGGACTTTGCTCGATTTACTTTTAGAGTTTTTAAACGGTTTTTTAGCTAATTTACCTTGTAGGCATGGAACACACTTTTCGGTGTAGCTACCGTTGTAATCTAAACCGATAGATTTATTTTTAAGTATATTCATACTCGTTGCATTTAGATGACCAAGACGCCTATGCCACAGCATTGCAGACTCTTTGATCGAAGAATACAACGCTTGTGAACTACTCAGATCCAACCTGTATATTCCTTTATGGTTTGATCCTGTAGCAATGACAGATCCTGTCACTTGACATCCGCCGCTTTGGATGATACTTGCGCCTTTCGATGTAAACAAAACATCGAAGCCTTTTTTAACTAAATTGCTTACAGATAAAAGATTTGTAGCGAGGCCAGGGATATAAAGAACATCACTAATTTTATTTACACTATCGGAAATATGAATATTTACAGTACCTTTACCATGGCTTAATAATTGCTCCTTGTTAGCAACTGTAATAGGGGTGACGTGGGATGACATGGTTGCATACCAATCTTTCCTGTTACTCATATGGGAAGTTGCGCCAGAGTCAATATACCAATCTTGAGAACTTGAGGGAGGAATGTTAGAAAAACAGGATGAAAGTGTGAATTCGGATGTATAATGTGTAGAAGTGTTAGCCGAAACATTTTTGTCTTTCTTCTGTCTGAGCTTTCTACATTGCGATACTACGTGACCTAGTTTTTTACAATAGGTACAGAACTTCTTCTTCTCGTCCTTCGTTTGTAGTGCTGCGCTGACAGGTCCTCTGGTGGTAGTAGCCGTTGCGGTGCGCACGTCTTCTTTTAGAAGTGCTGTCACCACATTTTCCGATGATATCTTCGTGTTGGAATGTTCAAGAGCCATGACGAGTGGATGAAATCTTTCTGGAAGTCCAGCGAGCATGATGATGCCGAGAAACTCATCATCCACTGCTGCTCCTATTCCCTGAAGCTCTTGCTGCGTCGATAACGCCTTGTTCACATACTCTTGTATGTTTCCTGTGTATGCGTTTCCTAACAGATTTTTCATTAGTACTAATCTCCTTGTCAGTCCGCTGTCGGCGTAGGCCTTCTTCAAACAATTAAAGGTTTCGAATGCGGTTTTTGCTGACCTTATGACTGGATAGACCGACTCGTCACACGTGAGGCAAATCTTAGCTCGTGCCTTCGCGTCTTTGCGCGTGGCGATGGGATCGGCGGGATCGACCGCTTGTATTACAACGTCCCATAAGTCGACGTCCGTCAGATAGCACTCCAAACTAAATGCCCATGTGTTGAAGTTATGACCATTTAGCTTACTAATGCTTATTGCATTTGTCATTTTGGAAAAATTTGTTACCGCTGTACTGGTATCCGCTGCTGACTGCTGCACCGTGGTGAACGTTGGAGGGACCATAACCACTTGTTCATACAGAGCCAATACAGTAGGCTAGTAAAGGAAAAAACTATTTTAACAGGAAATAAACGTGTATTTAAAACAGTTATAACAAGAGAAGTGAAGTGACAGATATAAATAGTATGTTAAAGAAAGTAATGGCCAGGGTGTGCTTATTAGACTAAAAAAGGTTTTAACACATTTTAATATTTGAGTTCAATATCATCAGTAATAAATAAATAAATAAATATCGCCGGACATTACACACATCGCCATCTAGGTGCCACACTAAGCAACGAGGCTTATGTCGTGGACACCAGATAGTTGATAATACTACATAGATACTTTTTGTTTGTAAATACATACTTATTATACATAGAAACATCCATGACTCGGAAACAAATATATGTCCATGCTCATCACACAAACATTTGCTCCTACCGGGATTCGAACCCGGGACCCTAAGAACGTAAGGCAGCCTCACTAACGTTGCGCCATTCGGGTCGTCAAATCAATATACTCATTTTATTAATTTAATCAAAAGTTGGAAACAGGCGGGGCCCATTTGAATATTTAGGTTCAATATCATCAATATACTCTGTAAGAATGTTTCTATTTTTCAGTTTTACCGTGGTGGGTGGCAGAATGGAGTCATGTCCGGTTATGGTATATACATATGGGAAGCTTGTTATAACAACACCATGGCATTACCATCTATTAATGCATTTCGTGGTACGTGGGAAAAAGGTCAACGCAATGGATACGGCGTACTCAATCTGGGATTCGGCTTAGGATCACAGTATAAGGGAGGGTTTAAAAAAAATAAAAAACATGGCGCAGGGAAATTTGTTACAAACAATGGATTAACTATCCAAGATAGAAATCTTTTTACTGATGACAATTTAGGACCCTTGAATTCTGCTGGTTCCGAAACCAGCATCTACCAATTAAAAGGCACTGATGTAACAGTTAAAGTACCATATCAATTTGAAATTTGTGACAGTACTGTCGGCCTTTTTTATCATATCGATCAAGCGCTCAAAAATCTAGATAGACAAGAAGAAATTAGAACGAGCATGATTAATGACTACTTGAAAAATAATAATATAATAGAAAAAGAATATATACAAATGGCTGAAAAAGATAAGCTGTCGTCAGAAGAAACACATGTTAGTAAGCTAGAGGACTTCGACGACTTGATCAAGTTCGAGGAGATTTCGTTACGCCAGACATTATGGTATTATAAAATCGATTTGTTGAATATTTATTACAAGTATGCGACCATTTGCAACACAGAACCAATAGCGTTTACACCTGTACTGATTCGCTTGTTTCTATGGCAATTGTATTACGACTGTAATGTTCACGAAAAAGGCTTGACACTCGTCGAGATTGACAGGATATTTCACCAGAATCCTGAATGGCTCGCAGTGAACCCGCATGACCCGTTCGAGAAAGTTTACTTTTGGCAGTTTACACGTAGTCTGATATCGGTTGCCAGTAAATTATATGCAAAAAGAGAACTACCAGGCCCAAAGCCTGATACAATTCTTGCAAGTGCTTTCAGAAATTTTATGGAATTGAACGTACTACAGGGATCTAGTCGTCAAAGAGGTACATAAGGTGGAAGTTTCGAAAAGTTATTTAAACTCATCATCATCTGCTAAAATGTATTCTCGTTTAAAGGTCATTTGGTAAATGGTTATGGTAAATGGATACCTTTGAAAGCCACATATGAGTTGTACCGGAGCCTGGGGGAGCCACACACAGTGCGCACTTTTCTTCGCGCTGTACGTCATCCACCACACTGCAAAGATTATCCCCAACCCAGCCTTTTTGAAGTGCCCGACATATGCCTGCCACTAGGCCGTAATGCTTATATTTTTGGAGACGAATTAACCTTTGTTGCTGGTAAATAATATTTATACATTTTTAGGGGAAAAAAACGGAACCCTTATAGATTCGTCCTGTCCGTCTGTCTGTTCGCCCATATGTCACAGTCCTTTTACTCCGAGACAGTGCTGGTGCTTTCTATGAATCGCTACACAAATATAATGTAAACTTATTAAAATGATTTAATAAGGGTTGGCCCTCCATACATATAACTGAGGGTTGGAAAAAACCATTATCTACGTATAAATACATAAAACAGTGTGGGGGTTTATCGATAGCTGTTAAAAATATAGAGAGTTTCATAAAATACAGTTTTTCTTAAGTGAATGGTTGATGAGCTATTTGCTTCAAGTCCTAAAAATTGAGCCCGTAAAGTAAGTGGAGAAAAATTATGAAAAAATTGGGTTTGTAGATCGTAAAAAGACGAAAATCGGTTTGTATAAGTTTTGATATTTTTTTGAGTTATGGGACTTTCTTTAACATACTATGAAAAAAGGGGTTTGAATTAAATGGCCTGCCTGAGGTCGACCATTTTTGTTTCAAAGTTGCTTCCTTGCTTATAACTTATATTAATCAAACCAAAGAATAACCTTGTAACACCTCTAATAAGCATCATAACATATATATTATCTAAACATGTTTTTGCGAATAATTTGAATTTGAATCGATAGCTGGTATCAACACAAACAAGTTTTGTATGAGACAAAATGTTCTAAAGTGCCACGTTTCCGAGATATGAGTTATTAAAGTCACAGTCCATTCACTGATGGTGAGGGTTTGTTTTCACTGGTTGTGATCTTCAGCACAATTTTGATTTGATAAGCCAAGCATAAAACGAGTATCAATCAATAGCCAATATCAATACAAACAAGTACTGTATGAGACAAAATCTTCTAAAGCGTCACGTTTTCGAGATTAAGCTTTTAAAGTTGTGCTGGTAGCGGCCACAGCGACGACAATAGATAAATAAGCCTATTCGAGACTAAAAATAAAAGAACGAATTGTGTATTTTTCGTTTAATCAAGTCTTTCCGTGTGAAGTCATTTTATTTATTTTAATATTTTGATGTCTAAATTAACTGCTTTATTTAACATCAGCTTATGTCGTTTTCTTTTTATTTTAAGTGCATTACTCTACGGGTCGCGTCCGTATAAGCGATGGTCGCGTTTATAATTATAATAATAAATAAGAGTGGCAACACTAAACGTCAACAAACGTCTTGCAATTTCATTCCATAATTTCAATTAATAAATAACTATTTTTAAACAGTCTGGAACCCAATCTCCCTTTTATATATTATCATTTTTCCATTTCCTAATTGTACACAATAATATGAAGCTATTTTATAACAAAAAACACCAAAGAAAAAAACTGTGATCAAGAATGACGTCTGTCATACATAAAATCGGACTACAATCTACAATATGAGATCTAGATAATGTTGACGAGATCAGCTGCTCTACGCGCACGTCTATCGCCTCCGGACCCGTCGCTCAGCTCCGCCTCGCCGCCGCCGGAACCCAGCCCCATCGTGAGCGCTGTGACACCGGCCGTGGCAGTTGCGTCGAGCTCGAGCGACGAGTATTTCTCTCCGCCTACGACGCCACCACCAGTTCGTCGACGGGGAGGACGCCGGCCGCCGGACGGCTTAGGACCTCGAGGCCCACCGGCCTCTGATAGGGTCCCAGCTCCCGGCGGGAGTGTGCAGCGCATGCGATGGACGCAATCCATCAATGAAAACGTCATGCGCTCATACTATGGGGCTACAGAGGGAGGAAACAACCTGACTGCGTACCGTGTTCGGATGCTCTCTCTGTTTCAGGTGCTTGAGCCAGCTGTCAACGTGTCGGCGCAACGACTGTCGGATCAGGTGCGAGTCATCCAGCGTAATCGTATGTTGGGTGACACCGTACTTGATCGCTTGCGGACTGAAATGCAGAGTAGCCATGTCATTACCACGCCGTCGCAGGCTGTGGTTCCACCACAGTTTACCACACTACCAGATCGCGATAACGACGTGAGTAATGACATGGTTACTAATGTAAGTACCCAGTGCAGTGAGGATATGAGGAGTGCTTTGGAGTGTGCGATTCGAGAATATCGGTTCATGACTCCCGAACTTAGACCACGCTTACCTCGTTTGCCCATGCATAACAAAAATAAGGTGCTGGTGGCTGTTCTGGATTCGCAGTTGTCAAACTATTTTGATAATTGCGAAAACCTCACCGATGCTCATTCAATCTTGTATTGTGCGGCTGTTGCGGCATGTCGTTTAGCTTACGTCAAATTTCCGGATGACAAAGCTAAACGACCAAAACCAGCCGTACCAGCTTGGCAGTACAGGATTGAACAACGTATTGGTGGGGCCAGAGCACTCATCCGCAGACTAATCTGCTTCAGGGAGGGTAACACTCGCCCTCGAGTGATGCGCTTTGTGAGGCGGGCATTTGCGGGGACTGATATCAGTCCTCGAGATTACATGTCCCGTATCACAGAGCGCATCGACTTCCTGAAGCAGAAAGTGTATGCATGGGCAAACCGTATTCGTAGGTTCATTACTCGGCCCATTACTTTTCATCATATATATAAACGACATCAACTCTTGCTTGATCTCATCCAAACTGTTGTGTTTTGCTGACGATATGAAAATCTATGCCAAAATATCATCACAGGCTGACGTGATTGCACTTCAGGATGATTTACGTCGCCTGGAGGCTTATTGTCGTACGAGTAAGCTTGATCTCAACCCTGCTAAATGTTCGGTTCTAACATATTCTCGAAAGCGCTCAATTATACCTTCATCGTATAGCTTGGGTGATCAATTACTACCTAAAACGAACTGCATTCGAGATCTGGGGGTATATCACGATTCTAAGCTTACGTTTGAACGTCATGTCGATGCCATAGTCGCTAAAGCATCTAAAGCACTAGGTTTCATAATGCGGCTCTCCAAGTGCTTCAGTCAAGCCAAAACTTTAAAAATTCTTTACTGTACTTTTGTTAGAAGTCACTTGGAATACGCGTCTGAAATCTGGAATCCGTGTTATCACAAGTACATTGATCGTATAGAGAGCATCCAGAAAAGGTTTATCAAGTATTTGTGTTATCATCAAAAAGTGCCCTACCGATCTGAGAATTACCTCAACCTCTGTAAGAAGTACCATATATTACCCTTAATTAATCGGCGAGAAATTTCTGATTGTATTTCATTATTTAAAATATTCAATAACTCTATTAATAACTCCGATATCCTATCCAAATTTTATTTTAATGTTCCCGGAAGGTCAAAGCGATGGAATGTGCCGTTGCGTGTTCCATTTACATCTACGAACTACAGGCAAAATTCATTTATAGTGCGTGCAAGTAGAAGCTTTAATAATATGTGCAAACAGCATGATTTTGATGCTTTCATAACGAGTGTGCCCTCGGCCAGAAAGTGCCTGAGCCTTAGCTTTTTTAATTAAGATTTAGTTTGTTCAAGTTTTTTATTATTGTTTAGATATTTAATGTAGCAGTAATTGTTAATTGAGCTTAAGCTTGTAAGTTATCCTGTATTTTTTTTTTTGTGGCTTTATTGCATTGTTCACAGTGTTCACACCCTATTTTTTAAATCTGGTTTCTAGAAGTGAGGACTTTTAATTGGCTGACAGTCTCACATACAATTTTTTTTTTAATCTGTTTATTTTAGCTGTAAGTCTTCCATAGTTAATAAATAAATAAATAAATAAATAAAATAAATAAGCGGCGGGTGGAACGATACACTCAGAATCACACATTCCAAAGCGATGAAAGGTGGGTTTATAGAGCATGGGAGCGACCGGACCAAGGTGTGTCTGACACGTGCTTACCGGATGATGACGCCATGTGTTCTTTCTGGCGCAGCATCTGGTCGGTGCCTGTCAGTCATACCGAGGGCGAATGGACAGGGGAGGTCGAGCGAGCGTGCGATCCAATACCAGAAATGGGGGCGATCACAATCAGCCCCCAAGATGTAGCTCGTGCGGTCCGTCCTTTACCTAATTGGAAATCTCCAGGACCGGACGGGCTGCATAACTTTTGGATTAAGTGGATCCAAAGATCACACGCTCGCTTGGCAGCCCTTTTCCAGTCAGCGTTAGAGTCGGGATCGCTCCCCGAGTTCCTGACAACTGGAATAACCCACCTGCTCCATAAATCGGGTAGTACTGCGGAACCCAAAAATTATAGACCTATTACGTGTCTCCCGACGGTCTATAAAGTTCTTACCTCCATTTTGAGAACTAAAATCACTAAACATATTGACGAAAATTCTGTTATGTCTGCTTCTCAGAATGGATGTAGGAACGGGTCCCGTGGTACTAAGGAGCTACTCCTCATTGATATGGCCATTAGCCAACAGGTTCGCCGTTCCCGAAGGGATCTGTCGACATGTTGGATAGACTATAAGAAGGCCTATGACTCTGTGCCACATACATGGCTCATGAGGGTGCTAGAGTTGTATAAAGTTGATGCAACTCTGCGCACCTTCCTGATTTCATGTATGGGCCAATGGAGGACAGTCCTTCGCTATCCAGGATGTCAGCAAATCCAGAGGAATAGCGAGCCAATAAGGATAGAGCGAGGAATATTTCAGGGTGATAGCTTGAGTCCACTTTGGTTCTGCTTAGCCTTGAATCCTCTTAGCACGCTGCTGGAGGATTCAGGTCTAGGCTATCGGTTGAAGAGAGGTGGTAAAGTTATATCTCACCTCCTTTACATGGATGATCTGAAACTCTTTGCCCCCAACGATTTGCAACTGATGGAGCTACTGAAGGTAACTGAAACTTTCAGTAGCGCCATCAGGATGGAATTTGGTGTGGACAAATGTGCGGTCATGCATGTAAAGCGAGGGGAGATTGTGGAATCTGTGGGAACCCAGCTCTCGGATTCCATAAATCTTAGATCCCTCTCAGCAACCGAAACCTATAAGTATTTGGGTATGTCGGAAGCGCTGGGCATCAATGATGCTGACATGAAGCAATCGTTGAAGGAGCGTTTCTTTGGCCGCCTGAAAAAAGTATTTAATAGTCTTTTATCGGGCGGAAATAAGGTGCGTGCCTTCAACGGTTGGGTCATGCCGGTTTTGATGTACTCTTTCGGTATACTCAAATGGTCTCAAACAGAACTAGACGCCCTGGATAGGAAGGTCCGTACATTGTTGACGACATATCGAATGCATCACCCACGTTCTTCGGTTATGAGATTGTATATCCCGCGGAGGTGTGGGGGTCGAGGCTTTTTAAACGCTAAGACTCTCCACAATCGCGAGATATGCAGCCTCATATAATACCACGCCTCATATAATACCATACCACGGAATATTTCTTAGAAACCGACGTGGGGATGTATCGAGATGTGGTCGCAGTGGACAAAGGCCTCACCCCGCTCTCCTTGGCTAAAGAGAACTGGCGCAAACCTGTAGTGCTTGACACTAACGACCGCAGGGAGGTATGGCAGAGTAAGGAGCTCCACGGACGCTTTTTCCGGGCTCTACATGGGCCCGATGTAGACCTATCCGCGTCCGTAGCCTGGCTACGTTCCGGGGACCTCTTCGGAGAAACCGAAGGTTTTGTCTGTGCAATTATGGATGAAGTTATGATGACGAATAACTACCGGAGATTTATTGTGAAGGACGGCACGGTTGACATATGTCGGGCATGCCACCGTCCAGGCGAATCAATCCGTCACATTATCTCCGGGTGTTCTCGTCTAGCTAACGGAGAGTACTTGCATAGACACAACCTTGTAGCCAGGATTATCCATCAGCAACTTGCTCTAAAATACAGCCTTGTGGAATCGGAAGTGCCGTATTATAGGTATGTGCCCGACCCAGTTCTCGAAAATAGCAATATCACATTGTACTGGGATCGATCCATCATCACTGACAGGACTATTGTAGCCAATAAGCCCGATATAGTGGTGGTGGATCGATCAGAGCGGCGCGCAATGATTGTTGACATAACGGTCCCGCATGATGGGAACCTCGTGAAAGCCGAGAAAGATAAGCAAATCAAGTATCTTGACTTGGCTCGCGAGGTTGTCGACATGTGGGATGTGGACTCAGCGATCATTGTACCGATAGTCGTATCAGCCCATGGCTTAATTGCCAAGAGCCTCGATGAATACCTGAGGAGGCTCTCGTTAGGCAGCTGGATCAAGGGCTTGATTCAGAAAGCGGTACTCCTGGACACGGCTCGTATTGTTAGGAGGTTCCTCTCTCTGGAGCCCTGACCGCCGGTAGCTTGGACCCTGTTCCCGATACCGGTGGGCAACAATTTTTTATATTTTTAAATGTTTTTATATTGTTTTTATAAGAAATATTTAAAAATGTAAATAATTTGTACAAAAGTTAAATAAAGGGAATAATAATAAATAATACTATTTTGTAGTTTTTGGGAAGATTTACGCTCAGCGTGCTATGGAACGGGCTATGCTTGGAAATTCCATATCGCTGAGCGATCTTTAATTAATGGATTACTGTCACACTACACTATATTGTGTTTCGGTGAACTGTTTGCGGGACGTACTGTCTGTATCCACATTTCGGCCTTGTAAGTCTTAACAGGCAGGATGCACAGATTGAAGACTTTAGAATTTAGGCTTTAGGGACAACGCAACGAAAAGACTCGTCAAAGCTTCCCAAACGTTGTCGTTATGTTGTGTTAAAAACTTCGATATGACCACCATTGGTAACAGCTGAGGCCGGGTTGACGTTTTCGTTGAACATAACCTGGGGTTGGAGTTCAATCGGAGACCATTGGTATCTATTGAAGAATCAACGAGGCCATCCAGCATCTGTTGCAAGTCAGCCTTCAGCATTCAGCCAGTATGCTGATGTCATCTGCAAATCTCCATTGTGAGATATACTCTCTGTTGTCTTACCGACGCGCCCTAACTCATCCTCCAATGCGTTGTATTGTGATCAATTTGCGGTAAATTACAGAAAATAATACAGGAACTTTAAAAAGATGACTTTGCCTCGTCCGACTCTATATGATCACACTGTAATTTATTACAAAAGAAAAGCTAGATGCCACGACGATCTCTTCATCGTGAGAGCGACGTGCCAACCCTTAAGGGATGTATTAGACTTCTATGCTGGCAGTCAGTATTAGACGTCCAAGTCTCCTGCGACATGAGCGACTTCCATGATAAGAGACAATGCATTCGTCCATTTGTCCCAGTACTCCATTTCTAATCACGGAAACCAAAATGACATAGATTATGTACAAAGATTTTATTAATTATTTCCCGTACCTACCGCTTGTAGGACTTGACTTGACTTGGCCAGTACCACTTTGATAGCTTATATTTCGGAAAGGTGGCGCTTTAGAATATTGTCTCTCATACAATACTTGTTTGTGTTGATAACAGCCATTGATTAATACAGGTTTTATGTGAGGCTTATAAAATCAAAGTAGGATGTCATCAACAGTGAATAGATTATAACTTTGATAGCTTATATCTCGGAAACGTGACGATTTAGAAGATTTGTTCTTATACAATACTTGTTCGCATTGATATCAGCTATTGATTAATACTTTTATGCATGGCTAATCAAAATAAAATTGTGCTGAAGTTCCATCAGTGAGTGGACTTTAACATTGATAGCTCATATCTCGGAAACGTGACACTTACGAACATTTGTCTCTTAGAAAACTTGTTTGTATTGATGCCAGCTAACGATTAATGTAGGTATTATGAGTGGCCGCTATTTTTAACCGACTTCCAAAAGGAGTGTACATAGAAGTGTACAGTACAGCCAGATTTTGATAGTTTATGTTTTAATTTCCATTTTATTGAGGATAAGCCTATTACTGTGAAAAATGTAGTAAAATGTATATGTTAATGTGTATATTAACAATGTAAATTAAATTCATAGCAAATATTTGTATAGGATGTTACAACTAAAAATAGAAAAATAAAAAAACTTTTTTGCAAAAAATAAAACCGATTTCAAAAACACAAAAAAGTGAAAAATAACTTTATTTTCAGAAGTCGGTGAAAAAAATAATTAAATCAATCAAAACAAAAGTCTCCGACTTTAGAAGCTAAAGTTATTTTTCACTTTTTTGTGTTTTTGAAGTCGGTTTTTTTTTAATAATAAATGGGCGGCCAGGCTTCATACAAAAATGAAATATTTTTGTATGAAGCCTGGCCGCCCATTTTTTAGTTTAAATAACTAAGGCCCACGTGCGATATTTATCGAGGACTATCGTAGTGCCTGTAGTAAAAAACAAAGCAGGGATTTGCCGGATATATCTAACTACAAACGTATTTACACAATGTGTACAATGACATTTCTGCACCTCTCCTATTGCTCTCGATACACTACTGTTTCCAATGTTTGTTATACGAAGAGCTACATGGTCACTCAACTTGCCGCCCCCTGTTCGTGGCGCTGCACTCCTTGGACGCCCGCTTGCGGCGGGCCTGAACAGAGATACGCAATAGCCCTGCTTGGCAAAGGCTTTGGAAAGGTCGAGAAAGCAAGCGTATTACACAGATGTTTTTCTCTCGGTATAGCATTTAACAGCACTCTTAAGACACAAATATTACAGCTTCTGTACACAGTCCCGGCCGAACCCGAACTGATTATCGTGTAACTTTATGTATTTGTTTAACTGTGTATTAAGAATGCTGTCAAATACTTTTGCAACTATTATAGCTAGAGAAATAGGTTTGTAGTTAGATATATCCGGCAAATCCCTGCTTTGTTTTTTACTACAGGCATTACGATAGTCCTCGATAAATATCGCACGTGGGCCTTAATTTGGAGTAGTGGACTATATGAGAACTATAGAGGGCTTTAGATATATTTACCTAATAATAAAAATAATTATGGTATAAACTGGCTAAAATTCAGATCCTTGACTAGAATAGGCAATTTGACTCCACTAAGCTTTAGCTTCATCCTTGTCCCGGCTTGGATCAAGCTTGCTGATGCAGCTCGCTCCTGCGTGGTTGGATGTAACGTACCTATGGGCTTCAAGAAAGTTCTGCTGTTGAGTGCTTATAATTGACATATGAATGAGCGTAAAAAATATTGCTATAACATGAATATGAGACCGACTAGCGAAAACCTGGACCACGAAACATTAAACAAAATAAAGTTCTGTTACTTTTTATTGCAGATGATAATGAACTCCCTGAACCCTTTGAAATATACGAAGACGTTGAAAACTTGAAACTTTTTAACTTTGCAAATTTATCAAGCAAAACCATTTTAAGAATATTTTCTAGAATATTTCCAAACCTAAGCGAAGGCGATAAAATTATGGATCTTGAAATCGAAATAACATTTTTTGAATTTTTTGAAGCATTTGTTACGTGCGCGGATCAAAGTATTCGTGTGAGAAAAGAAGAAAAGAAGTGGAGAAATAAATTATGTATGGATACTGAAATTACAGTGCCACCATCTACTCCATTGGGACTTGCCACCAGATCTAAATAGTTGTCTTTTATGTAGCTACCACTAACAGCACTTTACCAATTACCAATTTGTTGGGTATACCTACAATGAAATAATTCTTACATGAAATAGAGACAATCTCCATAAAAAATTGTAATTAAAAGAAATATGTTTTTTGTATGGTGATCGTCTCTATTAGACCACACTATCGACATCAGAACCCCCGAAAACAATGAAAACGACATGTCGACCGGAAACCACGAAAATGACACTCATGACAAAAATTTTAGCAGCCGACATCTGGAATTTTCATTTACTCATCAACATTGGCAAATTCCTTACTAATAATATTACATCAGGTTGTGGCTGTTTGAAAAAGGCTCAGAACGCGTTCTGTCATTTCCTCATGGCCAGAACGCATTTTGGTCGAAAATCAAAACAGCCACGTGTGTTGTTTGCCAGGACGCGCTGTGGTCGGTTCTAAGAGCCACGATGGCGATGGTCGATGTTAGGATTTGTATTTGAAAAATAGTCTTATGAACTAGTATTAATAAGTACCTAATAGTTCTTATGAATATTTTTAAAATTATTATTTACTTTATTAATTTTTATATTTGTTACATTTTTAAATATTCTAATACAAAACAGTATAAAAAAGAAAACATTTAAAATAGTAGCCCACCGACATCGGGAACAGGTTCCGAGGTACCGATGGTTAGGGCTCTTGAGATAGGAACCTCGTAACAATACGCGCCGTGTCCAGAAGTACTGCTTTCTGAATCAAGCCCTTGATCCAGCTGCATAGCGAGTGCTTCCTCAGATATTCGTCGAGGCTTTTGGCTGTTAAGCCATTGGCCGACACGACTATCGGCACAATGACTGCTGTACTCACGTCCCACATGTCGACAACCTCGCGAGCCAGATCTAGATATTTGAATTATTTATGTTTCTCTGCTTTCACGAGGTTGTCGTCATGCGGAACCGTTATATCAACAATCATTGCGCGACGCTCCAATCGATCTATCACCACAATGTCAGCAATATTGGCAACAATAGTGCTGACTGTGACGATAGGTCGATCCCAATACAACGTGATATTACCACTATCGAGAACTGGGTCGAGCGCATACTTATAGTATGGCACTTCTGATTCCACAAGGTTGTACTTCAAAGCAAGTTGCTGGAGGATAATCCTGGCAACGAGGTTGTGTCTATGCAAGTACTCTCCGTTAGCCAGACGAGTACACCCAGAAATATGTCGGATCGATTCTCCCGGACGGTGGCATGCCCGACATTATGTCAACCGTGCCATCCTTCACAATGTATTTCCGGTAGTTATTCGTCATCATAACTTCGTCCATTATTGCACAGACAAAACCTTCGGCTTCCCCGAATAGATCACCGAAGCGCAACTAAGATACGGACGCTAAGAAGTCTACATCGGGCCCATGTAGGGCCCGGTAAAAGCGTCCGTGAAGCTCCTTGCCCTGCCATACCTCCTTGCGGTCATTAGTGTCTAATACTCTAGCTTGCGCCAGTTCTCATTAGCCAGGGAGAGCGGGGTGAGGCCGACTGAGACCACATCTCGGTGCATCCCCACGTCGGCTTCTAGGAAGTATTCCCTGAGACTGCATACCTCACGGTCGTGCAGGGTCTTAGCATTTAGGAAGCCACGACTCCCACACTTCCGCGGGATATACAGTCTCATCACAGACGACCGTGGATGATGCATTTGATTTGCGGTCAGCAGTGCGCGGACCCTCCTATCCAGGGCATCAAGTTCCGTCTGAGTCCATTTGAGTATGCCGAAAGAATACATCAAAATTGGCATGAACCCAACAGTTGAAGGCGCGCACCTTGTTTCCGCCTTACAAATGACTGTTTAGCACCTTTTTCATGCGGCCAAAAAAGCGCTCCCTCAACGATTGTTTCATGTTGGCAGTATTGATACCTAATGCTTCCGACATACCCAAATACTTGTAGGATTCTGTTGGGGAGAGTGATCTAAGGTGTATGGAATCTGAGAGTTGAGTTCCCACAGATTCCATAATCTCCCCTCGCTTCGCATGATGACACGGCACATTTGTCCACATCAAATTCCATCATAATGGTGCTACTGAAAGTTTATTTTACCTTCATCAGCTGCAAATTGTTGGAGGCGAAGGGTTTCAGATCATCCATTTATAGAAGGTGAGATATGACCTGAACACCTCTCCTCAACCGATAGCCTAGACCTAAACCCTCCAGCAGTGTGCTGAGAAGTTTAAGGCTAGATAAAACCACAATGGACTCAAGACTATCACCCTGGAATATACCGTGGTCGATCCTTTTCGGTTCGCTGTTCCCCTGGATCTATCGACATCCTGGATAGTGAAGAACCGTTCGCCAGTGAAGGTACGCAGAGTTGCAAAAAAGGAAAAAAGAAAAAAAAGATTATTACCTCCTATAATCATTTCTTAATCGTATTTCATATATTTTTTAATATTTCTTAAAAAAATACTATAAAAACATTTAAAAATAATAATAATAATAAACATTTATTTTCTCTTCCACAAAGGCGCCTTAAAAATATGAAGACACACTACATCTGATAAATCCTTTGTGGGAGACTGGTATCTGCACTAGGAAAAACCTGTCACACAGATTACCCCCAAAAACAGAGAATATAAACAGTGAATAAATATAACAAATTATTATTATTTCGTTTATTCATTTTCTTTACATATGTTTAACATTTGTAAATATTTTATTATTATTATTTCCTTTGTTCCTTTTTACACATATTAATTACATTTTTAAATATTCGAATATAAAAAAAATATATAAAAAACACATTTAGAATATAAAAAATAGTAGCCCACCAGCATTGGGAACAGGGTCCGAGCTACCGGTGGTCAGGGCTCGTGAGATAGGAACCTCATAACAATACGCGCCGTGTCCAGAAGTACTGCTTTCTGAATCAAGCCCTTGATCCAGCTGCCAAGCGAGAGCCTCCTCAGATGTTGATCGAGGCTATTGGCTATTAAACCATTGGCCGACACGACTATCGGTACAATGACTGCTGTACTCACGTCCCACATGACGAACCCTCGCGAGCCAAATCTAGATACTTGAACTGCTTATCTTTCTCTGCTTTCACGAGGTTCTAGTCGTGTGAGACCGTTATATCAACAATCGCTGCGCGAAGCTCCAATCGATCTATCACCACAATGTCAGTCTTATTGGCAACAATAGTCCTGTCAGTGACGATAGGTCGATCCCAATACAACGTGATATTACCATTATCGAGAACTGGGTCGGGCGCATACTTATAGTATGGGACTTCTGATTCCACAAAGCTGTATTTCAGAGCAAGTTGCTGGTGGATAATCCTGGCGACGAGGTTGTGTCTACGTAAATACTCTCCGTTAGCCATTATTATTATTAAACTATAAATAAATCCTAACATCAATAATAGTAGATTATTATACAAAAAGTGAAACAAGGGAATTTAATTTGAGAGATACAAGGACCAAGGAGATTTTTAGAGTTCCGTACATCATAAGGAAAAAACGGAAACCCTATAGGAACTTGCATGTCTGTCCGTCGGTCACAGCTAATTTAGTTCAAAATTACTGGACCGATTGAGTTGAAATCTGGTACTTATACGTAATTATATAAGTAAGTCGGTGACCCAAAGACGGACGTGTTACGTAAATTATTTTTATTTTTTTAAACATGGGGGCCACTTTTGGGAGGTCAATTAGAAAATGAAAAAAAAAAAGTTTTGCAAATTATATTTTGTTACAATCAATGAAAGGGCTCATTGTGAGCATCTCAAATATTTTTTTATAATTTTAAGATAATATTTAAGGAAATAGGCGAGAGTTGACCATTCCCCCCCTAAAAAAACTATTTGCCTTTCGATTACCTACAGGAAAACTTCTAAGAAAGATATAACAACAAATAATAAAAATATTAAAGGGGGCTCGCCTTCTACGACGGTACGGGACCCTTCATGCGCGAGTCCGACTCGCACTTGGCCAGTTTTTTTGTAAGGAGCATGCACTCTACTTTTACCATTGGCTGCGAAAAGAAAAATAGACGTTAGAGAGCGTTTACGCGGATTAACAAATAATGCGATAAAATTGAAAACTTTGTTTAAATTAATTCATTAGGAACATTTGGTAAAGGGACAATGCGCGTAAAAGGAAGGGTGCACCTCAAAATCCTCGTCGCAGCCTCCTTGAGTGTTGAACACCAAACAAAGACGAAAACACACCAGATTTCTCTTATTTCGAAATTTTCTTATGAGCACACGTGGACGCGGCAGTATGAAATATTAGCCACTGAATAATATAGCGGGCTGCGTAGAAAAAAGGCATTCGTCCTAGCTCGTACGAAGGCATGGTCATGTGCTGGAAAAGGATGTGGGAGAGGGATGCAAACGAGCCAATACTAAAACGATAATATTATTATATAATATATAATATTATCTGATGAATTTATCTACTACTAACCCGTGTGAATCTGGCCACAGAATCAGCGCAACCATTCCCCCGGGCTTGAAGGGAGAAGCCTTCAAAATTTACGAAAACTAAACTCTAAGATAACTATTACATGTTGTAATTAAACTAAGCACATAATTACTAATGTTAATCTAACTTTGAATGACGAGGTCAACGAATCTATTGGTTAGGTTTAACGGGCAAAGACGTTCAATAGGACGCAAGTAGGATCGTGTGCGTCAGGATCGCTGGTTGTCTGAATCGGTTCGCGTCAGGCTGGTGACCAAAAATTGCTACCTATTTGCTACCTTTTACTACCTACAGTCAATTAATTGCTACCTAACTTGGAAACAAAATAAAGGGATTTCAAAATGACCAGCCATTCTGATATCAGGTTGGCTGGTCAACTCTCCGTTTGTGTAAACTATTCAGATTCGTGTTATTATTTTTACTTGAGTAATTGCTACCTGATTGCTACCCTCACGTCTTTCAATGTCCACCTTGTAGCATTAGCAAGTGAAAAGTTATGAACGTTTGAATTTTTTACAGGGAATGGATTAAGGTTATTGAAAAAAGCAATTTAAAACGATTTAAATAACAATGTTTATTTTTATTGAAATACACCGACCTATTATGTTAATTGAACATATAAATGTATACATACCTACAGGCTGTTGTTTGCAAAAGAAACATTTAAGTTTTTTTAAAGTTCTGTAACTTTTCATTATAAAATGGTGCGAGATATTTATTTATCATAGACTAGCTGTGTTCTCTGCTGTAGCTGTGTTTCCAGAGATTAACATGTGCAAACAATAAAACAATCAAATTCCTCAGCTTTTTTATTATCAGTAGGTATAAATGGAACAGTTTTGATAAAGTAATTATTAATTATTTTACTATTACAATAGTAGGCACATTCTGGTATAAGTAGGGAAACTTTGTTATTGCATTCAAGACGTAATTCGCACCCGAGCCGCCAGGCGAGGTTGTTATGATGCCGAGAACTGCAGTAACAAACGCCCACGTGTATCAAACGACGTTTTTGAATACACTTTCGAAAAAATAAAATAATAGATCGAAAAGTATTTTTGTCATGAATTATTAGGAAACTATGATTTAATTTGCTTTTTTTTCCGCGCTTTGCTCCGCCAGATTGTAGGAGAAGCAAAGGTATGAAGCTAAACAGCCTAATATGAAAACTAGAAAATTCAAATATTTTTGAATTTAGACCACAAATAAATATTAATTTGCTCATAGAAGTAAATAGTTGTTTTAAATAATCATGTTTATATGTTTAAAAAAAACAATTTAAATATTCAAAAAATGTTTACGCCGTAAATACATACGCTTCTTAAATATTTATTTCCGCACACGTTGTGATAATTTATGACAAAAATCCACGCGTGTGAAATACATTCCAGGTTGAACCTAATCGTAGTGCGATAAGTACCAATGAAAAAAAAGTGTTGAAATAATGATGCGTTATCAGAAATGATTACGACAGAACTAAACATTTGATAATAAAATTATTAATTTAAAAACTTAAAAAAATGAGCTTTTAGAAAAATGCACTTAGAAGAAGACAATAATCATTGGAGTAAATAAAAACGAATAAGAATAGTTTTAGTTCGTATATTCCAATAAAAAGAAACATTGTTATTTAAATCGTTTTAAATTGCTCTTTTCAGTAACCTTAATCCATTCCCTGTAAAAAATTCAAACGTTCATAACTTTTTACTTGCTAAAGCTACAAGGTGGACATTGAAAGACGTGAGAGTAGCAATCAGGTAGCAATTACTCAAGTAAAAATAATAACACGAATCTGAACAGTTTACACAAACGGAGAGTTGACCAGCCAACCTGATATCAGAATGGCTGGTCATTTTGAAATCCCTTTATTTTGTTTCCAAGTTAGGTAGCAATTAATTGACTGTAGGTAGTAAAAGGTAGCAAATAGGTAGCAATTTTTTGTCACCAGCCTGACGCGAACCGATACAGACAACCAGCGATCCTGACGCACACGTAGGATCCAGTCGCTGTCTTAACCAGAGCGATGCTAGTGACTCCGGTGGAATCAGGGAAAACTTCCTCCACGACAACCAAATGCCAGTGTAGTGGAAGCGAATTGTCGCTTATAAGAATCAAGACCGTGCCGACAGCAACTGAATCGACCGGCGTGTTCCATTTACGACGCGATTGCAAAGTGTGGAGGTATCCACCTCTCCAGCGCTTCCAAAACGACTGTACTAAACTATCTAGCAGCTCGTGTCTAGCAGTAATAGTTTTCCCTCTATTTCCTCTGCAGGCAAGTACTTTAAAGGCGTCAGATTCAAAAAGTGAGCGGTTTTAAGTGTCGAAAAACAGGGTCACAATCTTTGCCTTCCTGAGTCTTGCAATCTCAGTGGAGAAATAAGAACGTTGAAGTTCACAAAGAAAAGTAGTGTGTAACTCAACGAAAGCGTAATACGACGCTGGCATGCGGTACCCAAGAGGTAACAAACTAGCGAAACGACCAACGTAAATTACTACTCGAAGCAATTTACTCGCAAGACTAGATACGATCGACCAAAGAAAGAATAGGAGATCTTTCATTTGGTGTAGCAGATAGTAACGAAGGTTTCTTCTCTTCGGGTCCTTCAGACACCGAAGAGGGACTGAAAGGAACGATAGGCCACTGCGAGACTTAGTTTTTTATTAGTTGAGGTAGCACAAGGATAGCACAAAGCTCAAGACGAGCGAGAGAAACGAATTTCTTAGGAGAGACAATAGATGTAGCGGTTAACAACTTAACGGTATGGCCATCGGTATTTTGGACATGGAAGTAAATCACTCGTATGCCTTTTTACTGGCGTCTGGGAAAGCCAAGACACTGACCACACTATAGGTGACGATACCAACTTGACGTGGGATTTGTATATTACCGAGCAAAGGTAGCTCTTCCATAAAGCAAGTTCACTGCCTGACTATATTTTCAGGTCCCGTATCATCCCAGCCACAATCACACATCCAAAGCTGTTTGATTAGAAATTTAGCGTACAGAACGACAAGCGCGACAAATCCCATGACGTCCCATATTTTAGCGACACACGACAATATTGTACGCTCAGTACAAATCTGAAAGGCAGTACTGATTTTCATGCCGAAGTGGTCCGATGTAGGCGACCAACACAAGCCCAGTTCTTTATGTTGGTTGGACTCGTCGAATTCCTTGACAGCTGGCAGGCGATGCGAAGGCGGAATCGAATCTAAAAGGACTTGGGAATTACTGGTCCATTTAACCAATTCAAATTGACTAGCCTCATGAGACCTATCATTTCCGAAGCGGTGGAACGACCCTGATCCTCCGTGAGAACGGAATGGACAAAATCGTCCATAAACCTGCAGCGACAATATTTTTGGCCTGAGGGTAAGAGTCACCCTCATCGTCTGCCAGCTGCTTAATAGTTCGCAGCGCTTGAAAGGGGCTAGACTTGAACCCAAAAAAAGACACGATTAAATTCATAAACCTGTAAAAGTTCGTGTGGGGAAAACGATATAAAATGCGTTGGAAACGCCGATCAGATTCTTTGATTCCAATGCTGAGAAACATCTGACGAATGTCTGCGGAAAGAGTGATCGAAAACAAACGAAAACTGAAGAAAATATTCAACAGATTGCCTTGTAAGTTTTACCCACCATACAAGAAATCATTAAGCGAAACGCGGATAGTAGTTTTACAACTACCATGGAGAACGACACGAATTTTGGTTGTGACCCAATCATCTCGGATCAGACCAAATAATAGGAACGATAATTTAACCGGATACTGAAGTCTCTTAAAATGTTATAGGCCAATCCGTCGGTAACCTTGGAATACGTGCAATGTGTGCGAGCTGTCCGGCTGCGGGCCCGGTGATTATGCTGGCTACAATAACATTATCTCGAAATTCTTTGATTAAAACTCTTGTGCCAGGACACAGGCTTGGTGGGATTAAATTTCTTAATATCATAAGGGGATTCCAACTTTTAACTGTGGCGGCAGAGCGTGTGGAGGATTTAAAGAGTTTAAAAATTCTTGAGGGTAGTGATACGGACAGGGTTGCACACTGTGTCGATGGACTTGTAGACCGATCTTTAAAAAGGAGGAGGTTCTATCAATTCGGCTGTACTTTTTTTTAATGTTTATAACCTCTTAGCTCCGTCATTTATAAACCGATTTGAATTCTTTTTCAATACACTCTCTCGAAAACTGGTTAATATCGCACTACAATTAGGTTCAACACGCAATGTACTTCACACGCGTGGACTTTTAATATTTTTCCACACATGTGCAGAAATAAAAATTTCCACATATACAGGTTTTGTAGATGACATGATGGTTCCTTAATAACTGCTAGTTACAATGTGAAACACTGTTTCGTGACAAGAATTTGTGCGGTATACTACAACTAAAAAGGGTAAAATTTGGAAGTGTCATATGTATAATTAATTTCATTAACTGAATCATTTTGTGATGACACTTGCTCTGGAACAAAGCCGATTGTAGTTCCTTGTAGGTAGATTTTCGATTTCGGTAACAGCAATTTGACCTAACCCATTATCTATACTACTTGGTGGCAGTGTATATTTGTAAATGTTCCTTCTCCAAGTCCTTGTGATGATAACTTCGAAATTAAATGTCCGAATCGAATGAATTAAAAGTATTTTACTGCTACATAACTACCCTTGATGATAAAACTTTTTATTTGAATAAGAATTAATACTATGATACGAATGTAACCAACTTTGTTTCTACCGGCGACCTAATTAAATTTTAGAACACAAAAACTGCTATTGTGACTTAACTATGATAGTTAGTTATATTTACTTCTGGACTTTTTTGTAGGTAATAATGAGTACTTTAGTCATGTACATCATTTTGAAGTATCATCAATAGTTTTCTCAGCGCACGCCAAATAATAACTTTTATAGGCAAAATTTTGCTACTTTGGGTTTTTTTATTGCTATTTTCTTAAGGATCTCTAATTTTTTCTAAAATAAATTATTGCCTATGTTACTTCCTGATAATTTAGGTTTATATTGCTGAAAAATCTGTCTAGTAGTGTCGGAGCCTATTCGGTACAAACAAACAAACAAAAAATCTTTCTTCTTTGTATTAGTATTAGTATAGATATAATTAAATTATTTGGTATGCAGGTAGCTATTTTCTTGTTATGTTTAATTAGATAATCTTCTTGTTAATTTGTTTAAATTTAATTATAATCTTTCATTCAAGTATTTGTTCACGTTATAATAGCTTTTGTTTACTAGAAATAATTTTAATATATTAATAATAAAGATGTTGTATTTATTTATAGAATCGAATATACTTTATTTGCTTTGAATGCAGGTACATACAAATAGGATCGTAAATAACATAATAAAGAACCGTGTACTGCTGCATTCTGCGTTTATATTTCTTATTTCTTTTGGCAACTTAATATACATATATTTTTTCAATACACTTTCTTGAAAACTGGTTCTTATTGCACTACGATTAAGTTCAACATGCAATTTGCATGCAACATGCATTTTTGTATTTCACACTCGTGGATTTTTAATATTTTTCCACACACGTGCGGAAATAGAAATTTCCACAGTTAAACTAAGTCCAAATGAGTTCAATAGAATAGAATAGAATGTTTCTTTATTCGAGTATCCATGACTCAAATGATGTTATTAAAACTACGATTATGTTAGTAAGCACTGATAAAACAAATGAGTAATTGCACAGCAGCGACCCACATAAACACGGGTCAGGCGACTGGCAATCGTGCCTAAGATACTGTTGGTGCTGCCCCACACCTTGCGCACCAGGGTAGCGCACTTTTTACGCATTGTTGTTTAAAAACAATCCACATACGCATCTGCAAACATCCCCGACGCACTCCAGAAGCGGAGCAGCCCCACCAGTATCCTAAACGCGTTATTATACTGAACCCGGAGAGCACTGTACGATCATTGCGAACACCTAGCCCAAAGGCTGCACGTGTAAAATGAAGTAGAGTACGCTCGAAAGAGCGTGCTCTTGACTGGAAGTGAGCATCGTGCAAACCTGCGAGCTAACATATTCGCTCTAACCGACAATGCCCCCCGCTCACGTTCAATGTCATCATCGTCTTTAAGATCAGGGGTCAATATAACTATGACCAATATATTTAAAATTCTGTGCTCTCTGCAAGGGTGTGCCATACAGTAGTACAGGAGGCACGTTGTCAGGGCTTTTATCCCCAGCCTTAAAGACCATGACCACAGACTTTTCACAATTATACGCCAAACCATGTACTTTGGCATACGCCTCACACTGGGCAACCAATTTTCTTAAACCATATACTGGCTCCCTCACCTGCACCATGTCGATAATAACTGATATTATTGATACAGATAGCGTCCACGTAACATCCAACCCTGGTACTGCTGAGCTCGGCAATCAGTCCGTTCACATAAAGGTTGAAAAGCGTTGGTGAGCTTAATCCCCCCTGCCTCACCCCACACTCCAACCCGTACGGACGAGAAAACCTCTCAGCCCACCGCACAGTGTAGATCTAGTTTCCATACCAAAACTTTAAAATGTTAATGAGTTCTAATGGCAAATCAGCCTGCTCTAATTTAATCCATAACACGTCATAGGAAACCATATCAATAGCCCTAGACAGGTCCAGGAAGCAGGCGTAAATCGGCGTCTCGCGCTTTGTATAGTAAGTGACAGCATGCTTAAGACACAAAACTGCACTCTTGGTTGACAACCCTGCTCTGAAACCGAACTGGGTATCATGCAAGGTTACACTTTTATTTAATTGCGTATTAAGCATGCTGTCAAAAACCTTCGATATCACAGTAGCTAGTGAAATGGGCCTATAGTTACTAGTGTCGGCGAGGTCACCAGTTTTGTTTTTAGAATAAGTAGGTATACCCTGCTAAAGCTGTTTTTTTGTTTAATCTTTTTGTGCACAACTGTTCATTTTCTGTCGTATAGCTAATCCGTCGAACTCTAGAATATGACGAATCCACGAATCAGTCGAGTAGCGAATCTGCAGAACTAACTTATCTGTCCAATCCTCTTGGATTGGACATGATGATGCGAACAGTGCCTTTGTTCGGTACTGGAGAGATTCTTATCTGTCCAGTACTGAACAAAGGCACTGTTCGCATCATCTCGCCAGGCAGGTAACTATGGCTCATGCAGAAGATATACAGCATTGCAAGTACCCTAGCTAAGAGAGGGCCAGCATATCGGAGGTGCTCGATACTGACCCCGTCGTGGCCCGGGGACTTACCTCTTGACATACGTCTAATAGTATAAGTTATCTCCCCCCTAATTCCATACCGGGCACAACATCGGACACCGACCGCGAGGGTCCTAAAGGCGACTTCACAAAGAATGCCTCTTTAAAAATATTGGAAATGTCTTCCGGTTCACTCATGCTACCGACGCTCACAGGGATTCCGTTTAGTTTTTAACTTATTTGTGTGCTTCCAGAAACTACGAAAAACATTTTTAGCGTGGTGCGAGGCTAGAATGTCCATTTTAACGTGGTCTTCATTGTCTTGGCACCACTTTAACTTTGACTTCTAGCCTCATACATTTCGTTATACTACTACTAACCCAGCGGTAAGCTTACCATACCACGCCCACGACAAATATTTCTGCCTAGCGTCTCTGTGAGCCACGGCAACATGTTTATTCCAACCTATTATAACCCGTTTCGAGCGCCTACTGCGGCTTCCTCGACCCATTTCAGCAGCGTCATTTAAGGCATGTACGATGTCGGCATACAGCTTATCAATACCAGTTCGATGACTAAGATCGTTACACATAGTATCACATCATTCACCAACTTCGTGTGGGAAGTCAATTAGTCTTTAATCTTTCATGACATTTACACTAATAAGTTTGCATTTGGTTTTGACTTCTCTCCCCCACACTACCTTGTTGTCAAATACAATATTGGCACATATCTTAGGCAGTATCACATTGAAATCACATTCACCACCAATGACAATATAGTCGGCGTTGATTGAAACATAGAAATAATCATGTGTATCTATGATATACAGGGTGTAACAAGACCCTTCACAAAGCCGTCAACCAAGCATTCTGTACATCAAACTAGGTAACATTACGCAAAAATTATTGCTGGGAAACGACTTTCTTTTTTGGTGTGAAAAAGTACGTTTTACAGTAGGACTTTGGGTCCTACTGTAAAACATGATTTTTCACCGTGCGTTACGCACTTAAAACATTGTGCTGATGGATGCATTGAATAGTACGGGGCTCGTGGAGGTGTTTGCAATAAAAATCTTACATTAAAAACATGTGTATTTAAAAAAAACTTGTGAAAAAGTTAGAACTTTGACTCCCAATATCTCGGTAACTAGAAGGTTCCCAGGTATGGTCTAGAGCAAAAAAAAAATATCGCAATGATGGGGAGACCGACTGTCTTTCGCCTTCGTTAAGGGTCTTGTAACACCCTTTAATATTTTTCAATACACTTTCTCGATAACTGGTTCTTATCGCACTATCGATTAGGTTCAACATGCAATGTATTTCACACGCGTGAATTTTTAATATCTTTCCACACACGTGCGGAAATAAAAAATTCCACAGATAACTACACTTAAACTAAGTCCAAATGAGTTCAATGACTATAGTCGGCGATGATTGTTTTTTTTTTTAATCTCTGCAAGGAGATATGCGTCTGAACGGCGTTAATATTTTTGAGTATTTAAATTGTGTTTATAAATAGAATATTATAGATAAACATGATTATTTAAAACAAACATTTACATATTTTATGAACAAGTTAACATTTATTTGGGTTCTAAATTTAAAAATATTTTAATTTTCTATTTTTCATATTAGGCAGTTTAGCGGTTTTATACCTTTGCTTCTTCTTTAACCTGGCGAAACCAAATCGCGGAAAAAAATAACAAATTAAATCATAGTTTCCTAATAATTCCTGACAATAGTACATTGTGATACAAGGGTGGAAAGTGATCGAAGAAGAAAGTCTTCGAAAGTGTGTGAAAAACGTCGTTTGAAACGTGTGGGTATTTGTTACCGCAGTTCTAGGATTAACACCCTCGCCTGCGGCTCGGGTGTTAATCCCGTGCTCGAATGCAATAACAAACTTGGGAAAATTTACTTAAATCAAAATGTACTATTTCGACATGACTTATGTACTTGAGAAATGAATTTTTAAGCAGGATGTAGGTATGTTTAATCTATTTTAGATCGTAAAGTAATTTTATTTTGTCTTCCCTTTTTGTGTGGAAGTTCGGGTATTTACGTAAAAATTTACAGCTTCTCGAAGCCGACAACCAAGCATAATTATTTCAAACTAAGTCACTTTACGAAAAAATTATTGCTGGGAAACGATTTTTTTTTGGGGTGAAAAATCACATTCAAAACATTGTGGAGATTGATGGATTGAATAGTTTGGGGGTTGTGAAGGTGTTTATAGTTAAAAAGACATTAAAAACTTGTATAAAAAAAAAAAACTTGTGAAACAGTTGGAGCTTTGACCCCCAATATCTCCGTAATTAGAAGGTTCCCAGGAATAGTCTTTAACAAAAAAATGATCGCAATGATGGAGAGAACGTTAAAGGTCTTGTTAAACCCTTTATAGTTAACAGTAATAAGTAAATAATATGATGCTTTAATTCTTGGATCAACACCATTTCGTCCCTTGTTGAGGTAAAGAGGTAATAGATTCTCACAATTCTTCAAATGATTATTGCCGTGTGAGCCAACCGGAAGTTTTGGCGCAAGTAGAAATGGTGTTGCCTCCGCTCTGTAGAGCTTCTTCGAGCATTAATAGAGCAGCCATTGTAATAAGATCCTAAAAAAAAAAATTGTCGACTGTACGAAAACTATTTTTCAATACACTTTCTCGAAAACTGGTTCTTATCGCACTACGATTAGGTTCAACATGCAATGTATTTCACACGCGTGGATTTTTAATATTTTTCCGCACACGTGCGGAAATAAAAATTTCCACAGATAAGTCCAAATGGGTTCAATGACTACGGTGGTGATTGCTTTTTTTTAATCTCGGCAAAGAGATATGCATCTATACGGCGTAAATATTTTTTTAGTATTTAAATTGTGTTTATAAATAGAATCTCATAGTTATACATGATTATTTAAAACAAATATTTACTTTTTTGAACAAATTAACATATAATTGTGTTCTAAATGCAAAAATATTTGATTTTTTTTCTTTTCATATTAGGCTGCATAGCGGCATCATACCTTTGCTTCTTCTTCAGCCTGGCGAAAGCAAAGCGCGGAAAAAAAGCAAATTAAATCATAGTTTCTTAGTAATTCCTGACAAAAATACTTTCTGTTTTAATATTTTATTTCTTCGAAAGTGTCTTGAAAAACGTCGTTTGAGACGCGTGGGGATTTGTTATTACACTTCTCGGCTCCATAACCGCGCTCGAATGCAATAACAAAGTTTCCCCACTTATATCAAAATGTACTATTGATGTATTATCAAATGACATAACGATCCGTCATAACAAGTGTCAAATTTCTCTTTTCGGATGGGCAAAAACCAACCAAAAACACATCGGAAGTACCTATGGACAACTGTCAAATCGAGATGTAATGAATTCTTGAAAAACAGGGTTAAATTCAGTTTTTTTACAATAACTTGGTTCTCCGTTGAGATACGAAAGTTTTGACCCGGTACTTTTTTGTTGCTTTTTTACGATCTACAATATCGAGGCTTCCAGGAGGAGCTCAACGCGGACCACTCGGGGCCTGTAGGACCGGCGCGCTTGGGGTCTGGGCGGAGACGTCGAACCGGATATACCGGTGGTCGGGTCGTTTACTTTTTCACCTATCGTTCATCGTTATTGAGATATCGATCGAAAAGCCAAAAAAATAATCGGTAGTGAAATTTGTTTTTTGCTATTTTCTTTATTCTCGTGTTATATATCGTAAAAATGACTAAATTAAACTTGTAAAACGTTTTCAGTCCTACAATTAAGTTTTTTTTTTTTTTTCGACATACATTACGACCTCTAGCGTGCCGCAAAGTTGATCGCAGCGCGCCCGACGCTATTATTATAATATCCGTTAGGATTGAGTTTGGAATCGAGTCGCTTGAATTTGAGGATTCTGTTACTGTGGGGTGGACAAGGGGGTTTATCTGAAGCTGCCCCATGCAATTTTAGCTGCCGGAGCAGCGTCGGAAGTATTTAAAATTATTTTCTAAAAATATTGGTAAATCACTAACTAAACGCGGAATGGAACGTATATTTAACTAAATTCTAACGTTTTTGACGTTACATCTGTCAAAATCATCTCAAAATACGTAAAATAAATCGCTACGCCGGCCATTTTGTTGACGATGACAGATATCATCATCATTTCAGCCGAAAGACGTCCACTGCTGGACATAGGCCTCCCCCAAGTTTCACCACACTGACCGGTCCCGTGCGACTCCCATCCAGCGAATCCCCGCAACCTTCACCAGGTCATCGGTCTCTCTCTATACTCTAAAATTTTAACGAAAATGCAAGTACGAAACGACATTTTGACAGTTGAGATCGCCAACTTACGCTGTCGAGCTCGGTAATTTATTGACTCTTTGTAAAGCGCGATAAGCATAGCGATCATTAGTATAATGGATTTAGGACTTATGGTTTTATTGCTGGGTGATGAGGAAGAACGGCAGCACCATCACAATGTGATGCGTATTCGGAGGCGACGTCTCAGAGACACGAACAATCCTCTGGAACTTCCAGAAGATTTTGTTCGTCTTTTTTAGGTAACTCGAGAAGTGGCAGTCATTTTAGTAGAAGGGATAGAGATGTACAGACGACACGGTCCACTGGACTCCCTGTCCATAATGTGGTATCGTGGTTTTACTATAGGTGCTTACTTCATTCAAGATCTAGGCAAAACATACCTACTTAACCTTAAATTATTACTTTTTTTATCAAGCACTACAATTTCTAAATTAAATTAGATTAACTTTTACTTATTAAAGTAGAACCTATTAAAAATAACTCGCCTTTTCTAATACCTAGATTTTCTAGTCCAAATACACATTTATTACATACCTACTAAAACTGTACCTGTAAAGTGTCGATAAATTACCGAGCTCGACAGCGTAAATTGGCGATCTCAACTATGAAAATGTCGTTTCGTAGGTACTGGCATTTTCATTAAAACCGTTAAAATTTTAGGTTTTATCTATCGATCGTTAAAATAGTAGTTTCGTTCTTGCGACATCGATGTGTATGCAAGAGTGTCCGCTGGTCCTTGTTAGTGATATTTAACCAATTGAATGTTGTCAACTTTACGTCTTTTCTCTTTCTATGTTAATTATTGTTAACCGTTTGAATTCACTACGTATAAAAAAACTAAAAATATGAATTTTGATGGAAAAAGATAAAGGCCAAAGAAAAGATTGATGTAGGTATGGTGTGAGGAATGATTTGCGTGAAAACAGGTAAATAATTGCAAGAATGAGGTTGTCTGTGTAGCAAAATCGTTTCGCACATACCCAGTAACAAATATTTATGTATTCTATATAGAAGAGCAGGAAAAAGTACCTCGATTAGAAGTGTGTGTTATAAGTACGAGCTCCACTTGCGTGGTTTCAGTACCTACTTACCTAGTTGCGTGGGTACCTACTCAATAAACATACATGTGTGATCTTCTCTCCCAAAATCAATGACTCATGTAGCGCTGGGGTTAATAAATACCTTATTTGAATTTGTTACAGTTTGTAGATTATGACTATTACCTACTTTTTCTGAGTTATTATTGCAGAGGCATGCAACCTTAAACTCACAGACTTTGAAGTTTAGTTCTCCTCCTTATTAAAAAATAAACAGGTGACGTACATAGGTAAGCGACAAAAACACAGCTTTTCTAGACGTAACGAAAATATTTAAAAGTTGTAATACTTTGGCACACAAAGAATTTCCCAAAATGAGGTTTAAAAATCCTATAGCGAAAAAACCACAACAAATATTATTTTCCAAGAATACATATGGACCAAAAACAAAAGTAGAAAATTGGGACTACGCTATACATGCCGAAAAAAAAGATTGTTATGCATATCGCGACAAGTTGAGTAACCATGTCAGCACTTACAACCGCTGGGGCACGGATGACCAGGGGACTAGCATGACCGAAACCCGCCACATGCTAGCTCAAATATTCACCAAGACTGACCCAGTATATTCCTTCAAGCCACTTGTAAATTTCACATCCTATCCGTGCACAGAGTAAGTTGAAGTATAATATAAGTACTCGTAACATCACGCCTGTGTAACAATACCCTGAGGGACCATATCAGCCCGGAATCACCCACTGGTGGGTATAGGCTTCCAACTTTTTATTGGCCTTACTTCCCGGTTCTGTGCGTCCCTTATCCAGGTGTTTCCCGCGACTTTGACGATATCGCCAACCCAACGAGCTTTAGGATGGCCCTGGTTATTTGGCCTAACCTTGGCCACCACTCGGTCAAAGCCTTGCTCCATCGGCCATCTCCGCGTCTAGCCAGATGTCCTCTTCAGGTCACCACCAGGTGGGTGTGTGTCCACTTGAGGCACAGTCGGAAATGTTCATTCTTAAGCCAGCTTGTAGGGAAGCATCAAAAGTTGTTTCAGCATGCATTGAACGTTTATATGGATTCGGCGAACAACACGAGGTCATTCGCAAACCGAAAGTGTGACAAGTAGACACCATTGATATTTGATATTTACACCACTTGGTTACATTTCAGTGTTTTCATCACGTCTTCCCTAGGGCATCAGTGAAAAGTTTAGGCGAAATGGTATCTCCTTGTCGCACTCCCCTTTTGATCGATATCAGTGCGGTGAGTTCACGCAGTCTGACCTGCATTGTTGCCGCATCGTACAACTCTCTGAGTACGTCTACATATTGAGCATCGATCTGGCAGCGATGCAGAGAGTTAAACACGACCCAATGCTCGACACTGTTGAATGCCTTCTCATAATCGACGAAAGCTAAACACAGTGGCCGATTGTATTCTGCACTCTTCTCCATCATCTGTTTCACGGTATGGATGTGATCAATCATGGCGAAATCACTCCGGAAACCGGGTTGTTTAACGGGCTGGCAGCCGTCTAGTTGACGGGTGAGACGATTACATCATATATATGTAGTTTTGGCAAACAGTTTATAAAATTTTAGAATACGAAAGTTCTGGTAGTTGGTAGGTTTCAGTGGTGTCCTTTTTTATGGAAGATAGCGACTGTCGCCTTCCAGGCATCTGGTGACGTGGCACGGAAGAGGACGCCATTGAAGAGTTTAACGAGAACTTGTAGTACAGGTTGACCATCAGTACACAGTCATTCAACCGTAATACCGTCCTCACCTGGTGTTTTCTCACTCTGCATTTGGAACAGTGCCTTTTCTACCTCGCCAAGCCATGCCAATGCCAGTGTTTTAAGCTCGCTTCACTTGCTCTTGCTTTGTCTTGTTTCTAGAAACTTCTCTGCATTAGTCGACAAAGTATCTGCATAACTCCTATTTCACTATGAATGGTCAGAAGAAAATATTATATCCTACCCCAGTGGAGGGCAATTATTTTCGTATGTTCTTTACATTCACGAGATTTTTTATAAATTGGCAAAATTCGTGTAATTTTTGTATTAATAGTGAAAAGAGAACTCGTCAAATTCGCTCTTCAATCCTACGTTTCCTAAGTAAACTTTTGGTAAGTTTCTCTGTTTATGTCGACAACGTTAGTGCGTGCCTAAATGGTCAAACGACAATCATCTTAATGTAGGTAACACTTCAATCTCTTTCTTTTTTTATTTGTGATATTTCATTTAGTTTAACCAGCCCCCCCCCCCACCCCCGTCCTATTTGCATTTTTCATTTACGGTAACCCTCCCCCCGAATCAAATTCCTGGCTACGACCCTGAACACCACCTATCCCTACAGTGTATAGTTTTTGGTAGCAAAAGCTACAACAATAAATATAAATTTTAGCATATTTCTAAAAGTTAGCTCCGGGCACACCGTAATTATTCGTGAACGAAGTTGTCTAAATATTTTGCCAACTTCGTTCACGCAAAATTTACGGAGAGGGTTCTCTGGCAGATCAAGGGGCTATGGGAACCCGCGCTTTCTTAATCTGGCGCTGATTCCAGCATAAAGATTTTAGGTAACGAATGACCGGAGAAATGAAGTAGGTACAGTCAGGATCAGAAGTAGATTAACAATACTCACAGTTTTAAAGCAGGTTTTAATAATAAAACTTGTTACTAGTACTCGTTACTAACGAGGTATTGAAGAGTAAGGAATATTTTAAAGAATAATCTTCTGAAACATTAAAAATAATAGCTGGAGTCAAATTAATCCTCGTAGATACACTTTCCTCGTACATAAATTTTTGAAAAGATTTCGCTTCTGTTCCTTATAGATTCACTTTCGTTTAGTACAGCAAAACAGAAAATAGTGTATTTTGTCACGTAAAATAATAATTATCCGAGCCGAAAATGAAATAACCATGGGAAATTTTCTATGAAATCTGGGCCAACAGAATTGTAATATAAGTACCTATGTATTTCAAATAGACAAATAAGGGTAATTGGTTTTCTTGAAAGACATCAAATCTAATCTTTACATTATTTAGCACTCCAGGACGAAATAAATTAATGAAGAACGCAGACTTGGCTCAACTTCCTGCAGATTTCGGAGTAATGGATTACTTATCTACTCAACAGGACGATTACAGGAACCCCTACCCAGCAGTGACAAAACCGGTATGTTGATACTTTTATAACTACATACATATTGTTCAGGCAGTTAGGTACCTAATTAATAAACTGCTCTATCACTTTTGGACTCCTGAGAGATCTAACGTGATGTGATTTATCAACGTAGGTATCGTTTCTGATTCCACAAGTGTCGTGACAGTTTTTAACGAACACATTTTTTTTTCAGTTGACTATGTCATCTCCACCCTGGCTTTTGAACCGCGTGATTCGCTCGGACCTCACACACAACCACAGTGCTGCACCACCGCGTGGCGACTACCAGTGCCTTGATACCCACACACCAATTGAACACATACGTGAAATGAGATTATTCCGCTATCAGTCTTTCGATCCTGCAACATGTCTTCAAGACTATCCCAACGACGATATGGTTAAAGTGACCAAATCTTTGGCCAATGATTGAAAACAAATATTAATGTATGCAATCTTTTATTACAATTATTCCACACAAAAAAAAAACAAATAAACAAAATGAAATTAAACACAAACAACAACAACAAAAAAAAACACAAAATGCACAGAAATACAGAATTACAGAGCACGCATTCACCGCGCGCCGCCGCGCCGGTAGCGTCTAGAGACGGCTTGAATGAAAACATCTGCTGTCATCGAACTCACAGACCGCTTAAAAAGCCTTCAGTTATTTAAAAATTAAATTTAAAAGAAATATTATTTTTCAGTGCGAGTAAACACACAGTGACACGCTTGGTTTGTAATGCGTGGCTTGTGTTGACAATACCGTCTCTAGTTATTAGCCGCCGAGGCATCTCTGTGCTAAAACAATACTTACGAATTAATTTATTACTATCAAAGATTTGTCGGACATAAATACATTTTTAAAATAATTTTCACGCTCATGTAATTCCGGATTCCGGAAAATACAATATATTTTCCGGAATCAGAATTTCAGCCCACTATACAAACTTTTTGAAAACTGTTTCTACAACTTGACCATCCTTTGTTTACTATTGACGTGTACTTTAATTTTTAAACACGATTTAGAATATAATGAGATTTACTAAAATTAATTTGGTTTTTGATTTTTATTCATCTTTTTTCCTCCCTCAACAGCTGAGCTAGGCCTAATGCTCGATCAACTGAGCCACGTCAGTCTCCAAGTTGCACTTTCAATGAATATGACTAAGACAAAACTGATGACGAACAGCACAGAGCGTAGCATAGAAATTGGGTGTGGTGATTGAATATGCCCATGAATACAATATACCTCGGCCAGATAGTGTCTTTCCAGGCAAGACAAGATAAAGAGGTTGCTCGACGCATCGAGAATGCCTGGAAGAGCTACTGGTCAATGAAACATTTAATGACGGAATGTCTCCCTCTTTCAGTTAAACGAAAGCTCATGGACATGTGCATTCTCCCCACCCTCACCTATGGAGCGCAAACATGGTCGCTCACAAACCGTCAGAAGTCCGCCCTTGGAGTCGACCAACGAAAAGTATTCGGGGTGTATTAAAAACTCCATACTGCGCTCCAAAACCCAAATAGCCGATGCTGGCCGTATAGCTGCTAGGTTGAAGTGGAACTGGGGTGGTCACATCTGCCGCAAGTCGGAGGAAGGAGGATTGGGCAAAAATTAACTCTCAGTAGATACCAGATAGCAGGAAACGACAAACGTGGCAGGCCCAGGAGATGGCGGGATAAGCTGGACTCTTTCTCAAAGGATTGGCCTACAATCTTCCTAGATCGCGAAATGTGGAAGGAGGCAAGGGAGGCGTCTTTGCCCTGCAGGGGGACAATATAGGCTTATAATAATTCATGCTCCTAAAAAGAGATTATTTCATCGTAACCAAAATCAAAAATAAATCAAAGCATTTATTTCAAGTAGGCCAGTTACAGGCACTTTTGAATTGTCGAAACAAAGATAACAATTAAATATAGCTACAGTCCCAGTCACAAGGCATAAAAACTGTGGTGGGCAAGAAACTCCATGGACACTCTTTTAAATCAGCATATTGTTACAAAACCTTGGTTACATCATTCATTTTGAGATGGTAGACTATGTGAGAACGATGTAGCAACATGTGCACATTAAAAGTGTCCACAGTAAAAACAAAAAAGACAATTCAAAAAACTTCAAACAAAATTCAATTCAACTAAGAGATGAACAGACACACTGACAGCGCCCGTTCACGGGAAGGGAACTAAATGATCCGACACACGCGCCACCATCAGCGACACATTTGAGTGAGCATGACATACTCTCAACCGCCAGGGCACATTCAGGTCAAGAAAGGACGTAGGTTTCCAGTGAATGGTAGCTTTCTAGTACATAGTACTCACACAGTATGGGCTTTATATAATACTAAAGAGATTGAATCTATACAAAGCAAAGATAGTTGTACAATCTTCAGCAGCTCCAACAATACTATTTAATGTTATCAATTTGTGCGTCCCTGTCCTTGTGGAGCAGGACCGGCATTGAGCCAAGCATTTTTATCAGCGATATAATCGTCCAACTTGTAATATGCTTGCTTACAAAGTGTGCGTTTAATGCATGTTTTAAATTTCGTCTCATTGAGTTCAAGAATACTTTGTGGAATTTTATTATAGCATCGCACCCCATGAAAGATGAGTCTACTTGAGCGAGTCTGAAGCCTGGCTGAACTAATTGGTTCCTATTTCTAGTACTGTAATTGTGTCTGTCACCTCTTTTACTAAAAAGATGCAGATTTTTTCTTACGTACATTATGTTTTCATAGATGTAAACGTACGACGTTGTAAGGTTGCTAGACCTACTGACAATGGCAGTACTTCTAGTGGTGTGATCACATAACTACATTGGACTTAATTTAACATGCGTAAACGGTTGTACCAATGCTCAAACTACCATCTTAGGCGGGATCTGAGGTGTAACACGAGCTGACCTAGTGGTTGGTTGTGTTACCACCGACGTGCAGCCTCGGATCTATAACTTGCTTGGAATACCGAATTGTACAAGGTACATTCCATACACTTTGTTTGTTGGGTAAAAGATGTGAGTCGGCACTCACACATAATACTACAGAAACAAGAAAAAACGGGGACTATGGGCAATAATTTTTACTTATTTTATTCAACTATATTAACGGGGACAGTGTACGGGGACAACGGGAAGTATTTTTAAATATTTAATTGAAGTACCGCTGTCCCGTAGGACGGGGACACGGTGTACGGGGACAACGGGAATAAACGATATCAACATGTAGTTTTAACAACTGCAGACTACGCCTGATCCATCCCGACAGTGCCAGTAGTCAATGATCGCAAACTTTGCGTCTGTGGCGTCTGGCGTGTGACGCCAAGAATCGGGAATATCGGTTGTTGATAAGGCTCGTACGTGACAACTGACAATCGAGCACAATACCTTGGTAACTTTAACTTGCGCTGTTCGCTCTGGACGACCTGCTAAATTATCCTTAGAAAAACGTCACAACGTAGCGCTGCTCATACTATATTTCAATACAGACATGCGTGCGTGCGCCCGCACCCGCGAGTAAGCCCTGACCGCATCACCCTATGCGATGATACGCGCCTTCAATACCTTATAATGGGCGTTGATCTACCGCAGTCTGGTAAGTAAATTTACTTGCGGCCCTGGGGTCTTGGGACCAATAGGTTTATCGGCGTCCTAGCATTATGATCACCATTTGTCGCGGTGCGCGTAAATGTGCCAAAATGATAATGAGGTCATACGTCAAGGCGGAAGTGTGCAGAGCGCATGCGATGCGCTCGGCACACTTCCGCAGGGAGCTGGGACCCTATCAGAAACCTGTGGGCCTCAAGGTCATTATTATTATAAGCCTGATGTGTCGCACTGCAAGGCATAGGCCTCCCTTCCCTCTTTTTATTTTTCTCTGATGTAACAGAATATTCTTCTCTGATACATGTCTTTAATCTTCTTCATAATTATTAATATAACTTGAAATACTTAGTATTTTTATTAATAATAGGGAGAGTATCTTATTGTTTAAATGAGAATTACCCTGTGCCCTATCTTGGCTATCTATGTTCCCTTTATTATACCTATTGGAATTTCAATGTTTTGAGTATTTACAATAATTGAATTTAGTAACAGTTAATATGATCATTTAGTGTAGTAGTATTTTAGTATTATTATAAAGAACTATTGCATTCCAAAAAATAAATTAACAAATCTTTTTCACTTTAAAACACTCATAGTAAGATTGCAAAAGCAATTTCTTCAATAACACAAACATAATATGGAACTCTGCCAATTTAATGAAGAAAGTTGTTTCAAGTTCTTTCTAATATTATTGTAGTATATTACAAGTACAGTCATATAAAATAACAATGATTCATTTTCTCATTGAGTGCGCCTTCTTTTAAAACCTTTACCTTTCTTAGACTTCAGCTTGTGTTTCCGAGACTGGTGACTACTGCTTGTACCGGTGATTTCATCAGCAATCATTCCTACTGTTGATAACTTTTTCCTGCGATTTTTCTCTGCTTTTGTTACTGGCAAACGAGTTAAATAATTTTCTTCATATTCAGTCTTTTCCTGTTCATATTTAGATATTGACTGCTTGACATGATTTCCTGTGCTCACTTCTAGCGGTGCTTCAGAATATTCATCACGCAATTCACGCATTATACTTGAGTTGAGGAATTGCTTCTTTGACTTTTCCTTATTCTTCTTTTCACTATCAACTCTTGAGGTGTTTTCATCAAAGTGTACTGCAGCTAATTTAGGAGGCACGTAAATATTTGGTTTGCTGCTCTTATCTTTTTTGTTCTCTCCCTCATCTGCAGATTCACTAGATTCCTCAGCAGAATCATTGATCTTACTCACTAGATTTGCAGGGTTAGCATGATATGCTTGGGGATCATCTTCAGAAGTGCCACCAATAACAGCTGTTTTAACAAGCTTGTCAATTTGGTACTTTAATTTGGAATCTATGGGCCGAATTTTTTCGAGAACAGTTCGTATCTCAATTAGTCTCTCAATTGATGGATCTGATTCTATTCTTTCACCAGAGCACTTTCTTAATACAATATAAGTCAAATTTATTAAATAACTAAGTAGCATTTGATATTTCATTTCCAGAAAACTAAGACCTTTATCTGTTGACAGTTCTCCACTTTTGACCCGCACCAGCATGTTGTCCACAAGCTGCGACACTTGCTGGACATTAGTATTCATTTCTTTGAGTAGTCTAACAGCTTGAGGCAGGTCAGGCTGCTCCATTTCCTCTGAAGCCTGTAAATAAATTCATTATGACGTTAATACACTCTAATTCTTTCTTCAACACCGTATTTATAGTTATTATTCTTTGCCAAACAATAAAACTGTCGAAAATTAATATTTCGAATTTACATTTTTTTTTAAATAATAATTTAGATCTTTTTGTAGTTCGTATATAATGTACATGTTAATGAATAAAGGTATACATGGATTTCCCAATAAAATCGTTTTTAGTAAAATATGAATAATCACATGGCCTAAATAAACTCTTCAAAACAATCACCTGCACCATGATGCTGTGTAGTTAACCTCTTCAGTAACTTCGGCTTAAAAGATCAATTTTATAATAAATTCAATAGCAGCACTAAGTCTGCTGCAGGGTCGAATTATCCAAAAAAACACTTAAAAAGAAAAAAAAGCCGCAAATATTGAATGATTATTGCAAGTTTCCCAGTTCTTTACAGTTTTTTTGTCAATGACTGAATGACACCTCATGACCTCATACTCTATGATCAATGACAAGTATCCACAGAGCATCATATCTATTCGTAGACAGAGAAAATGTATATTGAGGACAATTTCTTTCAGCTGTCAGACAATTTGGATACTAGTATTTTCATCTACAATAACGTCATATTCCTCAAAATATAAATTATACACACTCTATTTTTGAAAAATAACCCACAATACTAGATTTTCACTATGAGACATTGCTACTTGCCCCTGCAGGGCTAAATGTGGGCTATAGCGTATGAATTCGCCGCTTGAGGCGCTAGTGTAGTGTGAGGCCACCGAAATATTACATTTCATAGAACGTTCACGCGTTGCGTGCTTTTTTATCACGTATTTTTACAAATATTCACGATTGTGGTCTAGATTGAGCTATTCCTGATTAAATTAGACTTGAAGACTTTAAATAGCAACATACGGGCGCCAAAGAATCATGGCGAGATCCTTACATGCATTTGTACGGAAAAAAGAGTTCATATTTATGGTTCAAAATATTTTCCAATGTTTAGAATACATTACCAAGAGTACATTGATATACTTATCATATTTTTAAAACCCCGTATATTATGGATGAAATTTCTCACCCTTGAACTATCTATATGCGCCGGGATCCTTCTTCAATTAAAAACACATAAAAATTATATACTCTCGCCAATTTAATTTATCTTCATTATTTATGTTCCATCATGATTTACATACTAATAAAAAATACTGATATACTACATTTCTAAATTAAAAGTCTCTGAATAACACAGCCCAAAATTCTAAATCAAACTGAACACACCGAATATTTTTTAACATCTGCCATTGACAACTTTTTCAAACATTCAAAAGCTAATTACTTTTTAAGTGTGGGTTCATAATAATATACATTCAATAGCGATTTCATGAAAAAGTCACTATTTGAGATTATATGAACTTGAAGGGTTGTATTGATGATTTGAATGATTATAATTCTATAACTCCATACGTGTTACTGGCGCGATTCATATTTTCATCAACATACAACCTGACACTGACCTGCAAATTGCAATAAACGGATGAAAATTTAAATTTCGCGGGCTACCCTTGCGCATCCACCTTAAATCCGAAATAAATACCAGCCAGTAAATACCATAGACATAAAAATCTATCAAATAAATAATTATTCCAACACCGTATAATTAAAATATTTCAAAATGAAAATATTAGTTTTTTGTTTAATCTCGTCGCCCATTTTGCATTTATAAAAAAAAACGAAGTGACAAGTGACATTATTGGATCTATCAAACTGACAGACACGCGATGTGAGTGAATCGTTGTTCTGCGAAATCAGTTGAAAAGCACATTGATTAATCTTTATTTGTGACCTTTTCTTATAAAATAAAAAAATATAAAAACTCTGCCCTGATTCTTTCAAAATACGCCCCTGTACAAGTTGCGAGGCACACACTGAAGTTAGCAGCAATTGCCGCCAAATTTTGCACACGCGTATTTCTTAAGCATTGGCACGACAGAAAAAATACCCGCAATATTGCGAATTCATTAAATGAGATTTTAGTATTGTGTGTGTATTTTTTTTTTGAAAGTCACGTCGTTTTTGGGCATTATTTCAACTAAGCCAAAAATATTGTAAAACTTGAAAAACATGAACGAAGCCATAACCGAACGTCATTACGTCAAACTTGGGTGAATTAAAACGTCAGATTTTTATTGATAGATAGGAGACGAAGCAAGCGATTGTAGAATGATTATATTTTCATTTAGTTTAAACTGAATAATATTTATTAAAATATGTTGTCGGTGCGTATTTCAGTAATGCAACTATAGTGAACTTGTTTCTACTCGGCGAAAATATAATGTATTGTTTTTTTCAGGTTCTTTTTCATTGCTTTTTACTTAGCTTCATTCACTTTAGCAATGGATTCTATGTACCCGGGGTGGCTCCGGTGGAATTCAAAAAAGGCCAGAGAATTGAAGTTAAAGCCGTCAAAATGACCAGCATACATACACAACTTCCATATGAATATTATTCTTTACCTTTGTGTTTACCCAAGAATGGTACATTTGTATATAAGTCAGAAAATTTAGGCGAAGTGTTACGTGGAGACCGTATAGTAAACACTCCGTATGAAGTCCATATGGCAGAAAATATTAAGTGCAGACTTCTCTGTCACCATAAAAATAACCCCATAAACTGGAGTGTGGAAGAATCTGAAAAAGTGGCTAGCCGCATTGAACATGAGTATTATGTGCATTTGTAAGTATTGATTGGTTTTGGTGTCTATTATTTCGATTTAAATATGATTTGTGTCAGAAATACTGCTATTCTTAAAAACTTATAACCTAAATCTTTTCAGGCTTGTTGATAATTTACCTGTGGCCACCAGAATTACAAACATTGACACTTCAGAAAGAAGTATAGAGCAAGGTTATCGTCTTGGTTTTATGTCGAAAGGCAAAGCATACATCAATAATCATTTAAAGTTATTGCTCAAATATCACAAGCATAGCCAGTAAGTATAATTTTATATGAATGTGTACTTGTGACCAAATTTTAACTTGAAGTAATTCCTACCTACATATAATTATTTCTATTATATTTATTTGCACATAAACTGTTTAATTTTGTAGTTAAAAAGGGTGAGTATTTGCCTGAGATTCAAACTAGGCTCATTCAAACAAAAACAAATGGTAGACTTCATTTTGAAATGACTACTAACCAATGAACAGCTTAGCTTGCAAAAATTTATGATTGTCATTCTTGTTTCCAGGGACTCGTACAGAGTTGTTGGATTTGAAGTTGAAACTATTTCTGTGGATAAAGATGATCTAACCTTTGTTGATGATTCTTGCCAGTTTCCAACAGATCCCAATCCGCAACTGGTGAATGAAGACACAGGCACAAAGTTATATTTTACATATTCGGTTGAGTGGGGAGAGTCTGATATAAGCTGGGCATCCAGATGGGATATATATCTAGGCATGAAAGATGTACAGATCCATTGGTTCTCTATTGTAAATTCTATTGTAGTATTGTTCTTCTTATCAGGTAATTAATTGATAAATTATTTTACATTTTGTTCAATTAGCACTTTTATATGATTTCACTTTAGTAAAAACATAAAAAAAAATGAAATAATATGACATTGTAAAAACAATTAATTTATATATATTATTTATAAACTAATGGCTAGTTTAAAAATAGTATATGGAAAATAATATATTATTTTTAAATGAATGGCTAGTTTAAAAATAATATATGGAAATTTTGCAGGTATCTTGACAATGATAATGGTACGCACATTAAGGAGAGATATAGCTCGTTATAATTCAGACGAGAGTATTGATGATATGATGGAAGAAACTGGCTGGAAGCTTGTGCACGGAGATGTGTTTCGCCCACCACCCAAAAGAATGTTGTTTGCTGCGGTCATTGGTAGTGGCATACAAGTCTTCCTGATGTCCCTCATTACAATCTGTAAGAAATAAGCATCCTTTTAACATATTTTAAAATTAGCATGGTTTTAATAATGGTATTAGCTAGCACAGAAAGCAAGTTAAGAATAGGTACATTTCAAATACAAAATCACTAATATTTAGAACTTATCATAATTGAAATCTATGAAAACAGTTGTGCTTTCTGTATCAGTGCTTGTGATAATAGTCATGTTAAAATTTTAATAGTTACGAAAATTATTTTAACTACGAATGCTAAGAGCATTTTATTAAACATAGCTTTACCTTGTTATTGTTGAAACTAAATTAATAAGTTTTTATACCTTTCAGTTATCGCAATGCTTGGCATGTTGTCGCCGGCGAGCCGCGGTGCGTTAATGACTGCTGCTATTTTCCTTTATGTATTCATGGGTCTCATTGCGGGCTATTACTCGGCTCGCTTGTACAATACTATGAAGGGAAAACAATGGAAGCAGGCTGCATTTCTGACGGCAACACTATATCCAGCTATTGTTTTTGGCACATGTTTCTTTTTAAACTTTTTTATCATGGGTAAACATTCCAGTGGTGCAGTTCCATTTTCGACCATGATGGCTTTATTATGTCTTTGGTTCTGCATTTCATTGCCATTGGTGTACTTGGGATATTATTTTGGGTGTCGGAAACAACCATTCCAACATCCAGTAAGAACTAATTTTATTCCAAGAAAAGTGCCTGAACAAGTTTGGTACATGAACATCTTTATTTGGTAAGACTTTTAATAACTATAGCATTATTGATTTAAGTTTGCATATTACAAAAACAGGTTTTTTAATCACTGAGCATGAGTGGTTTATCAAAATAAACTGTTAACTAATGAGTATTTGGGGTCTAATTCATGATTTTAATTACAATATCAACAGTACCTATTAACTGTGGGCTATTTAAAGTTTATCATATTAACACAATTCTAACGTGCTTGCCTCTTATCAGGGGACATTTCTACTTTTACTGTTTTTATGCTGTATTAATTTACCTTTTTCAACATTGTTTCAGCATTTTGATGGCTGGTATTCTACCTTTCGGAGCTGTATTCATTGAATTGTTTTTCATTTTTAATGCTCTGTGGGAAAACCAATTTTATTATCTCTTTGGATTTTTATTTCTCGTGTTTTGTATATTAGTGGTTTCTGTATCACAAATATCAATTGTTATGGTATATTTCCAACTCTGTGGAGAGGTAATGAAATGTTTATTTGGTTTTATTAATTACTCCAATAGATAGATATTTATTGTTTGTTTTCTGTGTTTTCCAGGATTATCATTGGTGGTGGAAGAGTTTTATCGTCTCAGGAGGTTCTGCTGTGTATATTTTAATATATTCAATATTTTACTTTTTCACAAAATTGGAAATCACAGAATTTATACCGACACTGCTTTATATTGGCTACACAGGTACAAATACAAAATTTACTTTGCAGCAATTAAATAGCGCTTGTCCAGTCCAATCCAGACTCCGAGGCTGGTACTGACAAAATTCCTGATGGAATCATCCATTCGGTTGTTGGGTTATCTTTACAAATGTTTTTTTTTTTCTTAAAAAAAACGTTGCCCCCACTAGGAATTTCTCCTGTATCGTGGGTGCGTTTACAAAAATTTAAACTCACATACACAAACAGCCAGATCCGGAACAACTATCTGTAGATCATACAAATATTTGTTCCGTGCGGGGATCGAACCCGCGACACGCAGCGCAGCAGCCAATCGCTCAGCCACTGCACCAACAGTGCCGCCGAAGTGTCCATCTAATGAGCTCTGGAAGTCCTGCTAAGGACCTTGCTGGCCCGCTAATTATGCGTCAACAAAGAGTACGTTTCCACCGAGGCGGAGACGGCCGGAGCGGAATGAAAGAAAGAATTGAGACTAATTACACATATACGACGCCACATCGCCTCTCTCGCGTTTGTGGTTTATTTCTGAACATCTCTGCCTCAATCGAAACGAACCCGAAGGCGCTAACAAGCGAGCGGCGCGGCGGGTGACCCACGGGTTAAATATTTCGAATATTAATGTTATAGTGTATTGTTACAGGTCTGATGGTGTTAACATTTTGGCTTCTCACTGGCACCATAGGATTCTTCGCAGCATACACATTTATAAGAAAAATTTATGCGGCTGTTAAGATCGACTAGTTTTAATTAGTAGCAATTATTATATTTTATTTTAGTTGGTATGAGTGACGAATGAATTGAACAAAGATCTTTTGCTGATTTGTATTGTGCATATGATTTGTGTAAATAGGTAAATAGTTAAACCCTGCATTTTAAAACACAATTTTATTTGACTATGAATCTAAGATTGATTTTGTATTATTTCGAATTTTAGATCCTTATTTATAAAAATGTAAAAAAATTACGCTGCCTGCTTTCATCATAAACTCAAAGAATCTATTCTATTTGTATGGATTTAGCTTTGTATTATTGATAGGCACACATTTGATCACTATCTCACCTGATGGTCAGAGATTAGCTTTCTGTAGACATGTAGATCCCTACTGTATCAAATGGTTACAGTCTCTCAATATCTTTATCATGTTTGTTAATCATTGAGTCGTCGTATTTTATTTAACTCTCATTATATTTTTTAAACACACTTAGTGACTATTAAATCAACCTAAAATAAAAAAAAATACCTGTAAGTACCTACTCAAAACATGGAAATTATAAATAACAAAAGCCGTTTCATTGAATAATTGCAAAAAAAAGTAACATCTCCGCCCTTAACATCGGTTTCTGAATTGAAAAGAAGCAGAGAACTTGCGCCAGGGTAAACCGCGAAATTCAATTTTTCTTACTAGTCCATTACATCGGAAAAAAACGGGTTAGAAATGCATGTGAACGAGAGGGCTAAACTTTGGATATTACGTGGGGGTCTAGAAAAACTTAACTTCAAATTGCCAACCAAGATTTCCTATGTGTATTTTCCGCCATCTTGAAAAAAGGGTAAAATTCGATTTTTTTTTACATTAACTCGGTTGTCCGTCGAGATACGAATATTTTGATGTAAAGCCCACGTAATATCCAAAATTTAGCCTTCTCTGTTCACATGCTTTTCCAAATTATATGTTTTTGCAATTTGTAGATCAGTGTCAGGTTGTATGTTGATGTAAATATGATTCGCATCCGTAACACGTATGTAGTTAAGGTGGAAGCGCAAGGGTAGCCCGCGAAATTTAAATTTTCTCAAGTTTATTGGAATTTGCATCAAATCACATTCAATAGCTATTTCATGAAAAAGTCACTCTGAGATTATATGAACTTGGAGGGTTGTATTGATGATTTGAATGATTATAATTCTGTAACTCCATACGTGTTACTGGCGCGATTCATATTTTCATCAACATATAACCTGACACTGACCTGCAAATTGGAATAAACGTAAGAAAATTTAAATTTCGCGGGCTACCCTTGCGCATCCACCTTAAAGAATTAAAATAATTCCCCTTCAATAGCTACCTATTTCATGAAAAAGTCGTTCAATGAATTTAACTAAAAATTCAATTCAATTGAATTTTGCGGGCTGCGGTGGCGCTTCCCCCTTAAATTCTAGTGTAGCTTAGGTGGAAGCGCAAGGGTAGACCGCGAAATTCAAATTTTCGTACGTTTTTTGCAATTTGCAGGTCTGTTTCAGATTGTATGTTGATGAAAAATGAGTCGCGCCAGTAACACGTATGTAGCTACAGAATTAAAATCATCAATACAACCCTCAAAGTTCGTTTAACCCTATTCTATAACTATTTCATGAAAAAGTCATTCAATGGGGTTAAATAAAACAAAAAAATATAACACAAAATTACAATTATTACAGGAAATCAAACTGTAGGAAGCTGTGCACAAATAATCTCAATTGTATGGTACATGTGGTGGTTAGTGCGTTACATAATTTTAATCCACCGGTGGAACTGCTCAATATTATTACGAGTTTAATTGACGATAATTAATATAACCTACCAACAGCAAAACATAACAGCCTCTAATATTGTTACTTTAGTGTTTTATATATTTTTTCGTATCGACTATGTAAAAGTAAATACGATTTTCTATTTTATTTTATTTTTAAACCCCATGGATTTTGAAGTTAAAACTACTGGTTGATATTCTTTTTACAGAGCCATATGGAACCTACTACTAACACATACGAAAGATCTATTGGAGAGGGACGGGTCTCATACTTTCGTTTATTTTTGGTCATCGTCCTATAAAAAACATTTTTTTTTAATGACTTAAAATTTAGTTTTAACTATTTCATTAACATAGATAGCAAAATATTTAGAATTTTTTCAATTATGTAATATGAAAAATAATGGCTGAAAAGCTGGCCAGCCACAAAAAAAAAAAAATAGGGATGTCGGCAATCCGATCTGCATTTGGTTTTTCGAGTTCTATACAATGAGTTCATCTGATTCAGGGATATAAGGTCTGATTTCATAGTACAGTAACCTAACCTGTCATAATATCAATTGAATGCTAAATAACCAATTTCATACTTAGCTACTTATATAATAATTAGCGATAATGGCCATTAAAACTTAACATAGGTACATAATGTATGTATGTTCTGCATTAATCTAGGTCCTACAGGTGTTTACAAGTTGGAAAATAAATAAACGTGATACTTACGAGTTATGGGGAAGAGGCTAAAGCAGTAGTGAAAAACCTTTTACCACCTAAGTCAAAACAAAGACCTACAACACCTTGTACAAACTTTCAACAATATGGAGCGTGTCTTTAACATAGAAATGTTAAAGACGACATTATGTACTAAACACAATGTACATTTAAAGATTTCGAGAAACTAACATCGTTTCTCAAAAGGCAATCTGATGGATTTAAATCTAAAAAATCCAAAGTTTTCACACAAGAGTTTCCCAGAAAATATCAACATACCCGGAGAGAACCTATAACTAATTGTTCTAATTTTACCATAAACTTTAAATAAATATCTCACCGTCACCGAAGTTATTGATAGTAAAATAAAATGCGCTCAGTTTTTCTTTAGATAATTCATGTTTTTATTTTTAATTTCCTTAAAGTAAAAGTATGGGAGAAAGTGATAGAGAAAAGAATAAGAGAGGAGAGTGAGATCACCCAAAACCAGTTTGGGTTTATGCCAGGTCGAGGAACAATGGACGCCACTTTTGCACTCCGCCAAATGTGTGAGAAGTACAGACGTGCACACAAGAACTTGCACATGGTGTTCATTGATCTGGAGAAAGCGTATGATAGGGTACCTCGGGATGTGTTGTGGTGGGCCTTGAAAGAGAAAGGTATACCTGGGAAGTATGTAGAGTTAATACGTGCTATGTACAGTCAATCTTGTACCTACGTCCGGTCTGCTGCTGGCAACACCGACGAGTTCAGTGTGGCTGTAGGCTTGCACCAAGGGTCGGCTTTAAGATGTGCGTTTCGACCGCGCGGCCACGGCGTTTTTTTAAAAAAAAAACTATGCCAAGATTATGTAAAAGTTTGTAAAAGTTGATTCCCCAAAACCATAAATTTGTCAAAGTTATGGTTAAAAAGTTATAAGGGTTTGAACGTGGCCGCGCCATCGAAACGCGGAGAACCGCGCGGCCACGGAGATCTCTAAAACTAAGCGTTGCAGAGACCTGAAACTTAGGTAAATAACAGATTGAATTTGTAAAAAATTTGTAAAAATATAGAAAAAATTCCAAGGTTTATATTTTAGGAGCTGTAAGACTAAAACCCCATGGCCGCGCCATCGAAACGGTGAATAAAACGTTATCGCCGATATCTCGCTGAAAAGGCATCGCAGAGGTCTGAAGTTTTTTGTAAAACCTAGATTTGAATTTGTCAAAACTAGTAAAAATACAGAAAAAAATCCTAGGTTTATATTTTCGGAGCTGTAAGACTAAAACCCCGTGGCCGCGCCATCGAAACGGTGAATAAAACGTTATCGCCGATATCTCGCTGAAAAGGCATCGCAGAGGTCTGAAGTTTTTTGTAAAACATAGATTTGAATTTGTCAAACATTATAAAAATACACAAAAAATTCCTAGGTTTATATTTCAGGAGCTGTAGTACGATATCGTTTAGAAATAAGTCGCGATTATTTACCGAAGGAGTTAAGTATTAGGTAGATCTTTTTTGTAAAAACACTGATGAATAAGTAGAACTACCGATAATAAGCAAAAAAAATATATTTTTTTCATAATTTAAGACATTTTAATACGTTTTGAATATTTCGATAGGGTGACCATGATTTATTGTTTACAGAAAGCTTCCACATATTGTATTAGAAATTATTTCTAGAGAATATCTCAGTATTGTTTTTGAGAAATGGAAATTTTGTCAATTCTATTAATAAAAGTTTGAACTTTATCAATACGTGTGCGTTTGATTCAGTTTTCTTTTTGATAGCATTTGCGTACAAACAAAACGTTCATATTCAACAAATATTTAATACATGTACAAGCAAATTAATCAGCGAATTTATAAAAATATTAGCAGAATCGTTAAATTTAAATAGTGCTTATAAACTACGAGAGGAAATCATTATTAAATACTACAAAAGCGAAAACAATACCTATAGATGCGACAGTAATATGGCTTTCATATTTGAACATATACTTTTAGAGTATTTGTACAGTGCCAATGTAACGAAAGAATGTTTAACCGAAACATGCGCCAACCACTCAAAAAGAACAATAGTGTTTTTATCCATCAATATGGAAATTATAAATTTATTCGGAATCGGTGGACTGGAAGAAGCCGTCATTATCGATGTCTCCAATTTAAAAAATGTATCAAAAGCAATAACGACACCACGAGATTTAGGTACGAATTTAGTGATATTATTTTATTCGATCTTAATGGCACAGACCAAATTATACTCGAAGAAATACCTCACAACATCGAAATAAAACAAAAGAAATATAGACTGATAGGTGCTGTGGAATATGTTCCCCAGGTTGTAGGGCTTATTGGTCATTACAAGTGTCATTGCTTAGTAAGTAATTCCGGAATGATTTGTTACGACGATAATAAAACCGGAATGCACTCAAGTTCTGAACAACCTATGACAATACATAATTTAACATAATGGTTTATCAGATGATTAGGATATTAAAAAAAAACAGAGTAATTTTAAACAAAATATAAAAAAATCTTGGTGTAAGTAAATAATCTGTGAATGTGATTTTTAAAGAAATTTAATATTTTAGTGTAAGTAAACAATCTATGATATATGTGATTTAAAAAAAAAATATATATCTTAGTGTAAGTAAACAATCTGTGATTTATGCGATTTTTAAAGAAATAAACATATGTTTTTGTATCTTATCGTTTCATTTTAATTTAATTTAGAATCCTTGAGAAACAATTTCTAGGTAATGCAATAGGTGGAAAGTTTTCTGTAAACACTAAGTCATGGTCACCCTATCGAACCATTCAAAACGAATTAAAGGTTATAAGCGATATCGTACTACAGCTCCTGAAATATAAACCTAGGATTTTTTTGTGTACTTTTATAATGTTTGATAAATTCAAATCTATGTTTTACAAAAAACCTCAGACCTCTGCGATGCCTTTTCAGCGAGATATCGGCGTAACGTTTTATTCACCGTTTCGATGGCGCGGCCACGGGGTTTTAGTCTTACAGCTCCTAAAATATAAACCTAGGATTTTTTCTGTATTTTTACTAGTTTTGACAAATTCAAATCTAAGATTTACAAAAACCTTCAGACCTCTGCGATGCCTTTTCAGTGAGATATCGGCGATAACGTTTTATTCACCGTTTCGATGGCGCGGCCATGGGGTTTTAGTCTTACAGCTCCTAAAATATAAACCTTGGATTTTTTTCTATATTTTTACAAATTTTTTACAAATTCAATCTGTTATTTACCTAAGTTTCAGGTCTCTGCAACGCTTAGTTTTAGAGATCTCCGTGGCCGCGCGGTTCTCCGCGTTTCGATGGCGCGGCCACGTTCAAACCCTTATAACTTTTTAACCATAACTTTGACAAATTTATGGTTTTGGGGAATCAACTTTTACAAACTTTTACATAATCTTGGCATAGTTTTTTTTAAAAAAAAACGCCGTGGCCGCGCGGTCGAAACGCACACGCTTTAAGTCCTTACCTCTTCTTGTTGATCATGGACGCTCTGACGTCGGACATACAGGAAGAGGCACCCTGGTGCATGTTGTTTGCCGACGACATTGTTCTTGTCGGTGAAGATGGACCTGAGATCCAGAGCAGATTGGAGAAATGGCAACAGAAACTGGAGAATGTTGGCTTGAAAATCAGCAGAAGCAAGACTGAGTACATGTTCTGCGATTTCGGCGGTCTCTCCAGTTCTGCAGCCATAGCGCTAGATGGTGCGCTCCTTCCAGTCTGCTCCGACTTTCGGTATCTCGGTTCACTCATGCAATGCGATGGCGAAATAGATCGGAGTGTTAAGCACAGAATTAACGCTGGATGGATGAAATGGCGGCAGGTCACGGGAACAATATGCGACTCCCGCATTCCCCTTAAACTCAAGGGAAAGATTTATAAAACCATGATTAGACCTGCTGTCTTGTATGGATCAGAATGTTGGGCCACAAAAGGGATGAATGAAAGGTATTTGCATGTGGCTGAGATGAGAATGCTAAGGGGGATGTGTGGTGTAACGCGAATGGATAAAATAAGGAATGAGTACATAAGAGGAAGTCTGAAAGTGGCGCCAGTGACTGAAAAATTGTGTGGTAATCGGTTATCGTGGTATGGACATGTGATGCGGAGGAATGAGGAGAATTTATTGAGGAAAATGTTGAGTATGAATGTAGATGGCTATAAGAGTAGAGGAAGACCCTTTGGTCTTCACACAGTCCATCCATCGTTTCTTTAAACGATGGATGGACTGTGTGAAGGATGATATGGCTAGAAAGGAAGTGACTGCTTAGATGACGAGTAATAGAGAAGTATGGAAGAAGAAGACATGCTGCGCCGACCCCAAGTAAGTTGGGATAAGGGCAGGAGAATGATGATGATTTTTAATTTCCTTGTACCTATTATTCGTAATGAAAAGCACAGAATTTTCCTCGGGTTAACGACCTATTTAGCCCTTCGAACTATTCGGGAATATAGTTACTTTCACTTAACAATGTATGTACTATTTAAACTATCGGTCTTAAAAAAAAAAGTTTGGCAAACTACTGTATATATCATATATCAAATGAAAGGGCTCGTTAGGAGGATCTCAAATATATTTTTGTCATTATTGTAAAATAAATGGTTTTGATTTTATTCATGAAAGAAGACGACATTTGACCGTCCCCCCCCTGATTTCCGAAACTACTGAGCCTAAAATTTTGAAAAAAATACACAGTACAGTTCATTGCTTATAAATTACAAGAAAACCTATGAATTCTATCAATTGAAAATTATACAGTCATTTGTGGGGGGTCAGGCTGTATGTTGAACAATATATTATTCGTAACTTTAAATATGTATGTATGTACAAAATTATAATTGATGATTAGAACTCGGTAAAGCTATATTTGTGACGACGGCCGGCCGCGAATCATATTTTAATCAACATACAACCTGACACTGACCTAATTGTAAAAAGCGTAAAAAAAAAGTTGCGGGCTACCATGGAGCGTCCCCCATATCTGAAAATACAAGTTCCTTCATGGACAGGCGAATTTCACTTACAATTAACGAAAAAAAAGACAATGAAGTTTTTATTTTATAAGTATGTCGGCGTGATTAACATTTGTTGGTATACTACCAAAGTACAGATTTCTATCTCTGAATGCCGCGGACAGACAGACAGACGGACATGGTGAAACTATGGGGTTCCGGCTTCACCTAAAATATAACTTTGTGTTAGAAGACTGTGGTATGTCATACAACTACACATTGAACTTTCAGTTACTTATTTTACTTCTGACAGCAACTTTATTGCAAGTAGATCACTGATTTTCTCAATGATTCAAATTCGGAGGCACTTAATATAATAGCCGAGAGAGCAGGGAACTGTCCTGTACTATTGTATGGACATATTGTGTGGTGTTCTGCAAAAGCTTCTGAAAAGATATAATCGCTTGTGTGCGTCAATTCTATCGTCAATATTTTTATTTCGTTTATTTATTTATTTTTGGGTAAAAACAGTTTTTCGTACATACAATGCATATTGTCAGCTCCTTTGCCTTGATTTTTTTAGTCAAACTGACAGTTGCTCTTCCGGATTCCGGACCAGTAGTTGTGAAGTGTCAAGTTAATGTCAAAAATGACCGGAAAACTGAAATGTCATTTATAGGCGCATTGATAAAATAAATATTTATTTTTACATAAAAACGTAGTGTTTTCTACGTAATTATTATTAAGTTTCTAAATTTCTATGTACAAAATGGAAACCAAAGTAGCAATAGTAACAGGAGGCAACAGAGGCATTGGATTTGAAATAGTGAAGGGGCTGTGCCAAAAGTTTGATGGTGCTGTGTACCTTACGGCTAGAAACGAAGACAGAGGACGACAAGCCGTAAAGAAATTACAAGACTTAGGCCTGAAACCTCTATTCCACATATTGGACGTTACATGCGAGAAAAGTGTTCAAGACTTAGCTACACATATTACAACACATCACTCGACCATTGATGTTTTGGTAAACAACGCCGGCATCCTAGATTTCGATAAGGCTATCTCATCACACGAAGACGCTAAGAGACTCATCGATACGAACTTTCTGAGTTTGTTGTCAATCTCAAAGATATTATACCCTCTACTCTCAAACACAGCCAGAATAATAAACATTAGCAGTGATTGGGGGTTACTATCTAATGTACGTAAACAAGTATGGCTAGACACATTGGCTAAAGAAGATCTCACTGTTGAAGAAATCTTAGACTTTGTAAATGAGTTTTTGCAGGCAGCTAAAAATGGTAAAAGTTCTTTTGTTTCAATTGCGGGCCATTTTGGAGATTACAAAGTGTCTAAAGTGGCTATGTCAGCATTAACATTTGTCCAGCAGCGGCAGTTCCTTGAACAAGGTAAAGACATTTCTATAAACTGTGTTCACCCTGGATTTGTGATGACTGATATGACCAAAGGCATGGGTGACTTCACCCCAGAGCGGGGGGCACGAGCGCCTCTGTACCTGGCACTAGAAGCACCCCAGTCACTGAAAGGAGCGTTTATATGGCATGATTGTCATCATGTGAATTGGGATGACTAAGGATGTAATGGCGTTTTAAATTGTTAGTGTTACAACCATGTTAATCCTGTGATATGAGTGTCACATGCACTTTAAACTAAAATACATGATTTCTTCTAGTTTACATGTTTTTATTTGATACATATTATTATCTGAGCTATTGTGTATAATATGTACTTATATTTTCCTGTACGGAGGTTGTGAATCATTTACTTAACAGTACATGCATGTATATTTGTTGGCCTAATTGTGACTTAATGTAAATTCTTATACCTGTTCACTTTTAAAATGCCATCATCACTTTGTTATGGGATGATGTATTGTCTAGTTATCTATTTGTTAGTAAAAAATATTGAAATCAAAACCACTCAACTGTTTTCTTTGATGTATCAAGTTCATTATGTATATGTATTGTCTACTCGCTTAATATTATACTGATATTTCCAAATTTTTTCTTCATCTTGCCACATGATTTGTGAAAGCGCATGCATAGGGTAAATTCTTGTTATTTCTTAGTTAATGTAAACATCAAATGCAAATAGATTTATTTCTCAGAATATGTGGTACAAGAAGTTTAATATTAGGAAAAAAAGCTTGGTGTATTTTTATGAAATAATGGTAATATTAGGAAATGATGAAATTGTTAATGTAATTTCTCTGCCAAGACACACCTAGGTTTTTAGAAAGTCTAAAGAATCCCATTTTGTACAACCCAAATAAAAAGGATAAAATATGTAAACATGAAAGACTGTAAAGCATAACATAATATTATTACAAATGTGTTTAAATGAAACAAGTCAATGAACAATTCAACAATATAATAGTGATATGATAACCTTTTGATAACTTGTAGTTGATAAAATAACTCAGTTGGGTTGATAAATCAGTTCTGTTCTTTAAATATATAGAGGGAACATTATTATGAATTAGATATATTATGTCATTAAAAATGACAAGTTATAAATTCGCTATTGTACTCTACCTTAATTAATCATGAGAGACTGGACTGTCTTTCACAGATTAACGTACCTACCTACCTATGTGCCAAAAACCAATAGCAAGAATTCACAAAGATATTTTGTGAATTTGTGTTTTTAAATCTAATTATGGCACAACAACAACCTTATTACCTCCAAATTCAATACATCAGTCAGTGGGCTAGGTACCTACAATGTAGATAGGTAGGTACTCAGCCACTGCTATAGTTTCAGCGAATGTAATTGTACCCAAATTCAGTTCATCAGACAGTGGGCTAGGTGCCTACAATGTAGATAGGTAGGTACTCAGCGACTGCATATACATATAGTTTCAGCGAATGTAATTGTACCGATATCCAAATCACGAAATAAATGAATTTTCTACTCTGTGATTTTTTATAATACGAATATTCAAAGATCGTGTCGGTTACGGAGAAAGAAACTGACCACCCCATTACGTCCCGTGGGTGCCGTAAGAGGCGACTAAGGGAGCAAAATACCCAGTGCAAATCATAAAGCAAGCGCTCTGACTCTGGGTCACCTGTACGACGGCGGGTAAACCACCGGCAATCCCGGCAATCGCATTCCTAAGGAGGGTTAGGGTCTGGCAGACGGCCGACTGTTAAACCCAAGTCAAAGCCTTCTGCAACATGAGTGAAAGTGAAATGACGTGCGATAGGACTAGGGCCAGCGCCGGTTTTAGCACTACTACTAATACTAACTGCAATTCAATCTTTTCCATTCACTTACGCAAAAAAAGGTCAAAGGTGTCAGCTGTAAACTCGTAAACACCTTCATTTTGGTGTTCTAAAAGTTGTCTCAAAGCATCATTGCTCAGAAGTCTCATAAAATCTCGTGTCTTAAGTCGCGTCGTAAGTCATTCAAGGTCAAAAGTCACAGAAATCAGTTTTTTGCGATTATCTCTGTTTCTTTAAATCCAATGATGTTAACAATAATTATTAAAAAAATTGTGTGCATAAAATTTGCGACTTTGGGTTTGAATTTTTTTTTATAGGTACGCCCAACCGTTTTTGAGATACAGGGCTGAGAGCCCGCAGCGCTTTACGACAAAACGGCAAAGGATATAATGAACTAACCATATAAATTTTGTCATTGGATTGGACACCGACGCGAAAACGGTTACCACGTATTCAATAAGTACCTACATCATTTTGAACCCACCCACATAGATTTCTTCCAGATGTACAATTTCTATGTGGCGGGGTTCAGAATGATGTACTGAATACGTGGTAACCTTTTTCGCTTCGGTGTCCCTTCTACCCTGTATACGTTTGGGGTCGAAGTTCCAAAATTTTCACAAGTTTTTTTTTTTCCAAATTTTTAAGGCTTTATCTTTACTTTAAATACCTCCATGACCCGATTACTATTCAATGCATCTAAGTATGAGCACAATGTTTTGAGTGCATAACATTAAGTTTTAACGTAAAGCGTGATTTTTTTACTCCAAAATATTTATAGTTGTTTCCCAGAAATAATTTTTGCTTAGGGTTACTTAGTTTGATGTACCTACATAATGCTGGGCTGACGGTTTCGTGAAGGTCTGTTTGTAGATAATTATATTTCAGGCTTCGTCCTCGAGATTAGCATTTGATACACTTGTAGTAAAGCGGTAGTACACATCATTCCACACTATTTTGAGAATATTTGATTTCTTCTACTATCATTTTTTAATTTTTTGATATTTATTTCGCTCGCTCGTTATCTAGTGTTAGTATTATAATAATGCCTAAAAGAAAAGGTGATGATTGTGGTCGTATAAAACGAAAAATTAGAAGATTAGAAAGAAAATTAAGACGCAAGCGGCGTCGGTCGCATGATCGTTATTACTCGGATGACTCGGAGTTATCGTCAACAACAACTTTGCGCCGCCGTTCACCGTTACAAGTTTTTAAACGAATATAGGTAATTAGGTACCTGTAATTTTCTGCTCAAGAAATTAGTGTTACGGACAGTACAATGGGACTGTTTTTTCACTAATATGGGCCAGACTTATTAAGATTTAATTATTCTTTAGTTAGGGAATAATAGTTTGTGGACAGTACTTGCTTGCATTGGGACTGTTTCTTACTGTTAATTTCCTGCTAACAATTTAGTTCAGTCTTTTAGACTAATATTATGTAACTCACAAGTGAGTAAAGCATTCAACACATTGATTATCTTATTCTAAACATTTTATTGTTACTATGATAATCTAATGCAGTCACTTCCCAGCCCACCGAGCAGTAGGTACATTGGGACTGTTTCATGGTGCTTGATAAATTTGTTTGTGGACAATACGTGTTATCATAACTTGGGACTGTCACTTACAATATAATATTGACTCGCATTGCCAGGCTACATGGGATTTCACGTCTCCTTTTCAGACGGAGAATATATGGAGTTTTTAAACAATGAAGCGGTCATGTCAGACCTTTATCAGCCTTCTCCTGAGCTACAAACAGATGTAGACCTAACGCAGCCCGAGCTGGAGCCAGAACCAGGTCCAATCCCCAGCACATCACGCGACGAAAATTCTGTCCAGGTTCGATCTGTTGATAGTTTCCCCGGATGCTAGGGACCCTTCACCACTCGTAGTCCCAGAGCCTGTTCTAGCTGCAGACCCGATAATACCTGCAACAGAAGACTCGGGACTTGATAATGAGCTGTTGGATATATTGGGCACAGATCCTACAACAGAGAAAAAATACGGAAAAGGTATACAAAAAGATTTGTCGATAAGATATCAACATTGGACTACGATGGGAATAACGAAAGAGCTGCGTAGGGAACTTAAAGAAAATTATTTAACTCCTGAAAACGCCAAGTTGATTAATCCTCCTGAATTGAATGCAGAAATAAAAGTAGCTGTTTCAAATATTATTGCTAAACGCGATAAAGCTATTGAAAGTAAACAAAAACAACTTACGTTAGCCATTACTTCCCTAGGAGAAGCCATCACGCTTATATTATCTGAGAAGGAGAAAAATACAGCCTTACTTAAACTTCTGATGGATTCTACGCGTATCATCTGCGACTGTCAACACGCTGACTCTGTGACACGGAGAAACTTCATATTGAATGCTGTAAAGAAAGAAGTTAGAGAGCAGCTACAAAATACAAAGATTGATAAGCTTCTTTTCGGCGAGAACTTAGCCGAAACCATTAAAACTGCGAAAGCCATCACTAAATCTGGTACAGATCTTAAACTTCCGGCACCTAAACCAAATAAGAAGTTTCCGCAGAGCACAGTTAATTCTTCAAGGCTTTAAACTGGAGGAATCCGGGTCCGACGCGCAGGCCGAAGGGTCCACCAAGGATGAAGGAGTCTGCGACGACATCAACTGCCAATCAGCCAGCCAGCTCGTCAAAGCAGTCTCAGCATCCGCAGCAGCGACAGATCTACAGACGTCGCTAAATAAGGTAAAACCTGCTGGTCGATTGTCCTTATTTTTTAAAGAATGGTCAATGATCACTCATGATCCAATGATAAGGATTATCCAATGATAAGGATCTTATATAAAGGGTTATAAAATTCCCTTTTCTCGGTCACCAATTCAGGAAGTACCTCCTAGTATTCGGAAATATTCCGAGTCGTTGAAGCCATCGATAATTTATTATCGTTAGGAGCTATTTCAGAATGTGAAGCTGAGTCCGACCAATATTTGTCAAACATCTTTTTAATACCCAAGTCCAATGGAAAAATGCGTTTTATCTTAAATTTAAAATCTTTGAATAAATTTATCGATACTAATCACTTTAAACTGGAAGACTTGAGGACAGTACTAAAACTGATATCAAGAGATTGTTACTTATGCACTATCGACTTAAAGGACGCATATTATTTAATTAAGATTGTTAAAGATGATCGAAAATATCTCCGGTTCCAGTTTGAGAACTCTATTTAGGAATTTAATATTTTACCTTTCGGCTTAAATACTGCTCCGTTTGTATTTACAAAGGTTATTAAACCAGTCATGAAAATATTAAGAACATGTCAAAATCAAAATCAAAATCAAAGCATTTATTTCAAGTAGGCCAGTTACAGGCACTTTTGAACTGTCGAAACAAAGATAACAATGAAATGTAGTTACAGTCCCAGTCACAAGGCATAAAAACTGTGAAAGTACTGTAGTTGCCCATTCCCTAGCGTAGATCTCTATGTAGAAGAACGGGCAAGAAACTCCATGGACACTCTTTTAAATCAGCATATTGTTACAAAACCTTGGTTACATCATTCATATTGAGATGGTACATTATGTGAGAACGATGTAGCTAGATGTGCACGTTAAAAGTGTCCATAGTAAACACAAAAAAGACAATTAAAAAAAATTAAAATAATTAATTCAAATAAGCCGTGGCAACTAAGAGATGACCAGTCACAACTGACAACGCCCGTTCACGAACATGACACATGGATCAGCACCATTCAACTCAACCATTTTGAAGGGAACTAAATGATCCGACACACGCGCCACCATCAGCGAGACATTGAGTGAGCATGACATACTCTCAACCGCCAGGGCACATTCAAGTCGGGAAAGGACGTAGGTTTCCAGTGAACGATAGCTCTTTAGTACATAGCACTCACACAATATGGGCTTTATATAATACTAAAGATATTGAATCTATACAATGCAAAGATAGTTGTACAATCTTCAGCAGCTCCAACAATACTATTTAATGTTATCAATTTATGCGTCCCTGTCCTTGTGGAGCAGGACCGGCATTGAGCCAAGCATTTTTGTCAGCGATATAATCGTCCAACTTGTAATATGCTTGCTTACATAGTGTGCGTTTAATGCATATTTTAAATTTCGTCTCATTGAGTTCAAGAATACTTTGTGGAATTTTATTATAGCATCTCAAACAGTACCCCATGAAAGATGAATCTACTTTAGCGAGTCTGAAGCCCGGCTGAACTAATTCGTCTCTATTTCTAGTACTGTAACTGTGTCTGTCACCTCTTTTACTAAAAAGATGCAGATTTTTTCTTACGTACATTATGTTTTCGTAGATGTATTGACAATGTACCGTCATGATGTTAATGTCCTTAAACAGTTCCCTTAGAGAATCGCACCTACGAAGATTATATATAGCTCTGATGGCTCTTTTTTGCAGAATAAATATTGACTGAATGTCTGCAGCTCGTCCCCATAACAAAATGCCATAAGACATTATACTATGGAAGTAACTAAAATAGACCAGTCTAGCGGTATCAACATCTGTAAATTGACGGATTTTTCTAATAGCATATGCTGCTGAACTTAGCCGCCCGGCAAGAGACGTTAAATGAGAACTCCATTGTAGCCTTGAATCAAGCGTAATCCCCAGGAAAACCGTTTTATCTACGAATTCAAGTTTCTCTTTATTCAATATTATATCACAATCATTACTTTTAACATTCGGTAAAGCAAATCTAATGCATTTAGTCTTTTTTTCGTTTAATACTAAATTGTTTGCTGTGAACCAATTTTGAACCTGGAGTAGGGCATTATTCACGTCATCTAGAATTTGGGCCCGTCTATTTATCTTAAAAATTAGAGAAGTGTCACCAGCAAATAACACCATATTTTGAGGTTGGTTTTTCAGTAAATAAGGTAGATCATTTATGTATACTAGAAAGAGGAAAGGACCCAATATTGAGCCTTGCGGAACCCCCATTTTTACTTTTAAACCCTGTGAATTGATACCATTTATTTGAACATGTTGAGGTCTATCACTCAAATAAGATTTTACCAAACTAAGTGCAAGTTTTCCTAGTCCGTAATGCTCAAGTTTCAAAAGTAATGTGTCGTGATTTACGCAATTAAACGCTTTGGAGAGATCACAAAAAAATCCTATGGCGTCTTGGGGCTCTTCCCATGCAGTAAATATGCTTTAATAAGGTTACAGGTTCAGTCGTACAACGTCCCTTGGTGAAACCATACTGTTGATTGTGTAGGATTTTGTTGGTGTTAAAATGATTAAGCATTTGATTCAGCATTACCTTTTCAAAAACCTTGCTAAAAACTGGCAACACGGATACAGGTCTATAATTATTAGTATCTTTACTATCCCCGGATTTGAAAAGTGGTATGACTTTACTGTATTTCATTAAATCAGGGAAAACTCCTTGGTCTACACACAAATTAAAAATTAAAGCTAAGTAAGGTGCTATAGTCTCAACTATGGATGTACAAACTTTGATAGACATTCCCCATAGATCTTCGGTCACTTTGATTTTTATTTGCCGGAAAGCTTTGATAACTATCACAGGGTTTATGTGTTTAAATTTAAATTCAGCCGGGCATCCAGACACGTTGGTCCTTAATAAACCAATTGAGACTTCAGGTGAGGAATTTAGAGCTTCCGTAGTTTTTAACGGGATATCGGTAAAGAAGTTTACAAATTCTTGAGCTACTTCCAAATTAGAGCTTTTAGGACCACATTCTGTATCTAATGTGTAGCTAGTGTTACGTATTTTCTTCCTGTTTGTCTCGTTATTTATGACTTTCCAAACAGTCTTTATTTTATTTTCTGCTGTTTTGATCTTGTTGCTAATGTGCAGGGCTTTAGCAACCTTGCATGTATTTCTAAAAATGTTTGAATACTTAGCAACATACTTGTTGAAAGTTTCAGTGTTTATGTAAGGCTTAAGGCCATAAAGCTCAAATAGTCTTTCCCTACTTTTCCTGATACCTTTAGTAGCCCAATCACTAAATATAAATTTAGGGCAAATACTTTTTGTCTTCTTTTCAAATGTTTTGTTGAATTCAGTTCGAACTATTGAAAAGAAATTATCATACAATTGATTTATATTAATATCGTCCATATGATGGCTCATAACATTTAACTTGTTCTGTAGGGAAATATTATACCTATTTAATTTGCTAGTAGTTATAGGTCTAAATTTAATCAGAACTTTTTGCAATGGTGTGTTACACCTAAAAGTTACAGTTTGTCCGCTGTGGTCAGACGGGAGACAATTTAATATGGCTTTATCTAAGTAATCACAATCGCAGAAAACATTATCTATACAAGTAGCAGAAGATGGAGTGACTCTAGTAGGTTCTATAAAAATATTGGTCAGGTCAAATGATTTAAAAAGATTTAATAACCGACTGCTATTGGAATTTTCTTCTAAAATATTGATATTGAAATCACCACAAACAATTGCAGATTTATTACTGGCTGAAAGTTTTGCCAGGACATCTTCCATTATTGATTCAAATAAGGAAAAGTTTTGATAATTTGGGGGTCTGTACACACACATAATTACATGCTTATCCAGCTCAACACAGGACAGTTCGACGCAATGTTCAACCGAGAGACCTACTATGTCATTACGTTGCTTATATTTAACACATTTTTTTATTAATATTAGGGAACCTCCACGCAGCATAGATTTACGGTTAAAGCAGCTATGTGGATACTTATCTACAATATATTTAGATGACATTTGCCTTATTGGTCTGTCTTGATCCTTGTGACCGCGCCTGCCGGCCGACCTCATGTAACATGGGACATGGGGAATGAACGAATATTCAAAGGTTATAGTCGGTAGTTCAATTCACTAGTGGACCAGTCAGCCGGCACCAAGGCCAAGGCAAACCTAGACTACCGTTAAACAATCGAGCTAATTAAGGTAAAATAAGGTTGCCTTACTTCCGGAATTTTAGTTTTGCGTCTGGAATGCCGGGAAATTTTAAAACTTTCAGAATTTCCAAAAATCTGAATTTTTCCTTGTATGAAAATAAAGAAATAATTTTAAGTAAATCACTTTTCAACAGTATCTTAGACAGAATACCTACATAAGTATAATGAAAAAAGATTTAATGGTTTATACACAGTGGCGTATCTACCGCCGTATCAGCCGTATCAATGATACGGGGCCCCCGAGTAACAAGGGCACCGACGTGTAGAGGAAAAAAATCACAAAATCTTCCAATAACCTCAAATTGTCTCCCATTTCGTTCACCAAAACTCCCTCATTAGTCCTTCCCAATCCCGGTTCAGCTCTCCTTAAAGTGACTGACCATATAAGGCGGGTAATGGAATACACTAAAGTTTCCGTTTTAGTGTTGATAGATTTTTCCAATGCATTCAATACCGTCACTCACGAAGTCCTTAAATCCACCCTCTCCTATCTAATGGTCTCTCCCGAGGTTTTGCATTGGTTTTCTTCCTATCTTCGGGGGCGCCAGCAGTCGGTTCTTGCGGGAGACTCTTCTTCTAACTGGTGTAGTCTTCTCTACTCTTACGAAGGCTGAATGGACTAACGGTGCCACCGGTTACCTTTGATGGCACGGTTATTCCGTTTAGCTCCGACGTCAAGGATCTAGGTTTGTATGTTGACACTTGCCTGGACTGACGGAAGCAGGTAGCGATTGTGAGCAATAAAGTCACCGGGTCGTTGCGATCGCTTTATAAATTGAAAAATACTCTCCCATCACTCATAAAGGCAATGCTGGTTCAGTCCCTTATCTTCCCCATGCTTGACTATGGTGATGTGTGTTACTATGACCTGAATGCTGAAGATTGAAGATCTCCTCAATAAACTTGACCGACTTCTAAATAACTGCATTCGATTCGTATTTAATCTCCGTAAGTACGATCATGTATCCGCACATCGGTCGCGCTTAAAATCTTTACCTATCAGACAACGCAGAGCGTTAAGGGCCTTGACAACCTTATTTTCTCTTCTAGACAAACCCACTTCTCCTTCTTGTCTGACTTCTCACTTTCAATATTTATGCTCTGCGCACAGCAAAACCCTTCGTTCCTCTAATAATCGTCTTCTTCGATGTCCTCCTCACCGCTCTGGTCTTCTTGTCCGGGCGGTTTTCCTTTGGAATGCGCTCCCTCAGAATATCAGGACGGCAACCAGTCTTCACATTTAAGGTAAAAGCTCGCGAACACTTAGGTACTTAGTTGGCAGACTCGTCACATAATTAATTTGTTGTTTTTCTCCATCTAGGTTTTTTTTTATCTGTCTTTACTTTGTATATTTTGTTTGTATGTATGTATATTATTATATTACGTCTTCGCCGTAATGTATGTATATTACAACATATGTGTATTACAATGTATGTATATTATTATATTACGTCTTCGCTGCTGCCTAATTCTGATGACGTGGTAACGGCGACCTATGCAGACGACACTGCATGCCTTGCGAGTGACAAAGACTCAGCTCAAGCATCCCAGAAATTACAAGTACAATTAAATAAAATTGACCTTTGGCTGAAAAAATGGAGAATACAACCTAGTATAACTAAGTCAGTTCAAGTGACTTTCACTCTTCGAAAGGGTGATTGTGCCCCAGTGTACATGGAAAACAAACCACTGCCAAACAGTAACACAATAAAATACCTAGGGCTACATCTAGACAGAAGACTTACCTGGGCCAACCATATTAAGGCCAAGAAAAAGGCAGCTACCATTGAAATGAAAAGTCTTTCCTGGCTCTTAGGAAGACAATCAAAATTATCCATTAGCAACAAAACACTTGTTTACAAAGCTATAGTTAAACCTATCTGGACTTACGGAATAGAACTCTGGGGATCGGCTAGCCACTCCAACATCGAAATTTTGCAAAGGTTCCAAAATTTAGCCCTAAGAACAATCTCAATTGCACCTTGGTTTGTCAGAAACACAGAAATACACAACCACTTAAAGATACCAACAGTGAAAGAAGAAATATGCGATAAAAGCAAAACCTACAAACAGAGACTGAGCAAACACAGCAATGTCTTAGCCAAGAACCTCCTAGACAGACAAGGGGATATAATCCGCCTAAAGAGATGGCAAATCCTAAACTTGGACCAGCGACAGTGAAATTTAAGTTGTCTTAGTACTGAACCACATAATGTGAATGTTTAATGGAACATCACAAAATTATCTCAAACAAAGACCCTATCTGATTATGGCTAGACAGCCGATCGCAGATAAAAGGAGAACGCAAAAAAAAAAAAAAAAAATTACGTCTTCGCAATTTTCTGTACTATTGCACCTACTGTTTTGTCTCTGCATCCCCTAAGGTAGACTGGTAGAAAATGCCCAAGGCATTAAGTCCGTCTTTGTACATTATGTGCATAAAGTTTTAATAAATAAATAAACCTCAAATTGTTATTGATAAAAAGGGCCCGTTGTTTAAATAATGAATATTTAACTTACGGCAGTCTAGAAGGCTTCAAAATGTCGAGCTCGCTACGCTCGCTCTTGCGTAAATACTTGCCTCGTCGCCGTCCAGTAAGAAAGTAGAATTTTTCGATCTCGGTTTTCTGGATTTGCGATGAATGCCTTTACCTGTGCGAGCCATGATCGTGGTTATTTAATTTTCTATCCCACTTTGCTCGCTCTTACATTATCTTAGTAAAATAATGACAGCTAAAGCGATGCAAGTCAGGATGTTATTTTAAATAAAATAAAATATTTTGAAGTTCGCCGCACTCGGTTTCGTAGGGTCCCGAAACCATTTTTATAAAGGGCCCTTTAAGCCTAGCTACGCCGCTGTTTATACATACCTATTTTAAGCACACCACAATGTTCTGCATATCTCCTTTGTTTTTGTAGATGGGCACCAGCGAACTGTTACTGCATTCGTCAGGTAAGGTCTATTCCAGCAACAACTTATTGAAGAATAAAGCTAACCATACGTCCATCAATCCATCCGCAATTATAACTTTCACACTTGCCTTTCTTTCATACTGTCTGGTCTAGGCGCGGATCCAGCCATCCTCAAAATAGGTTGTGGTCACGGCCCTAAATTCAACCAAATGACGTCGGAATAAGAAAAAGGGTAAATGTTCGTGGAGTGGTGTAGTTTTAAACTTATTGTTCAATGTTTATGGATATCCTATACCTAGCTTACAGAAACCGCCCACAGAAGCCGTATATATTTCAGATATAAGGCGTTAGTTGCCCAGTAGTACACTACCCCTTTACCGTCCACTATTACGATTTTATAATACAATTAGGGAGCTTCAGGGATCGACATCGACATTAGAATCCATACAAGGCGCTGCTTGTGCATTGGTACTACTGTAATGAGATTTGTTGCTTAAGTATCGAAGGGTTGACTCGAATAAACAAGTAGGTATAAATAAATCGACCTTTGTATGTACCTTTAGAAGTATAACCCATAACGAAGCCGAAAAACACTTTGAGAACAGGTGCTTTTCGGCTTCGTTATGGGTTCATCATTGCAATTTTTTTTTTTGTTCTAAACCAGGGTTATTGCTTATGCATATTTTTTTCACAACAGCGGATGCTGATATTAAATAAGTATTTTCTAAAAAAAAAACTGGAGAAATGTAGTTACCATTGAAATATAGTCACCAAACTCAACAGTTTACAAAAAAAATCAAAAACTTTCATGCGCAATGACGAATAATAAAGTAAACGTAATGAGACAAGTTTGTGTTTGTTTGCAATAGCAATTCCCGCGGTCGACCCTTTGATTGATTTGACGACCCGAATGGCGCAGCGGTACTGAGGCTGCCTTACGTTCTTAGGGTCCCGGGTTCGAATCCCGGTAGGAGCAAATGTTTGTGTGATGAGCATGGACATTTGTTTCCGAGTCATGGATGTTTATAAATATAATAAGTATGTATTTACAAACAAAAAGTATCTATGTAGTAATATCAACTATCTGGTGTCCACGACACAAGCCTCGTTGCTTAGTGTGGCACCTAGATGGCGCTGTGTGTAATGTCCAGCGATATTTTATTTTATTGGTCAAAACTCGCAAGCAAAAACTACACGTGATATAAGTCCCGTCTCCTCTGCGGTCATGTCACAACTCGAACTTCAGTATTAATAATCAGCATCGATCATCGCGGATGCTGATGCTGATGTAGAAAATGATGCTGAAGTTCAGCGGATTCTGATGCTGATACTGATGTTCGCAAAAACCCTGTTCTAAACCATACCTGGGAACCTAGTTACGAAGATATTGGGGGTCAAAGATCCAACATTTTAACGTGTTTTTTTTTAATACATGTTTTTAACGTAAGATTTTTATTGCTAACACCTCCTCGACCCCCATACTATTCAATGCATCCATCAGCACAATTATTTTAGTGCGTTACATTGAGTCCTACCATAAAACGTGATTTTTCACTGCAAAAGAAAGTCGTTTCCCAGCAACAATTTTTGCGTAGAGTTATTTAGTTTGCATAATGCTTGGTTGACGGCTTTGTTATGAGTCTTGCAGGACGTTTCACCCTGAAGATATACAAAAATATGTTTTCAATACACTTTCTCGAAAACTGGTTCTAATCGCACTACGATTAGGTTCAACATGCAATGTATTTCACACGCGTGCGATTTTTAATATTTTTCCGCACACGTGCGGAAATAAAAATTTGCACAGATAAGTCTAAAGGGTTCAATGACTATATTATAGTCGGCGGTGATTGTTTTTTTTTTTATCCCGGGAAGGAGATATGCGTCTTTACGGATTAAGTATTTTTCGAGTATTTAAATTTTGTTTATAAATAGAATATCATAGATAAAAATGATTATTTAAAACAAATATTTATTTTTATGAACAAATTAACATCTTAATGTGTTCTAAATTTAAAAAAAAAATGCATTTTCTTTTTTTCATAGTAGGCTGTATACAGCACCATACCTTTGCATCTTCTTCAACCTGGCGAAAGCAAAGCGCGGAAAAAAAGCAAATTAAATCATAGTTTCCTAATAATTCCTGACAAAAATACTTTCCGTTCTAATATTTTATTTCTTCGAAAGTGTATTGAAAAACGTCGTTTGATACGCGTGGGGATTTGTTATTGCAGTTCTCGGCTCCATAACACCCTCGCTTGCAGCTCGGGTGTAATTCCGCGCTCGAATGCAATAACAAAGTTTACCTACTTATATCAAAATGTACTAATTTTTTTGTTTTGCCTACTGTCTTATTTATTTATTTATTTATGTACACACAAAATACTTAATAGGACATTACATTAAGATAAAAGAGCACAAAGGTACTGCTTATTTCATAAGAAATTTCTTCCAGCAGACCTGTGAGAGGAAAGTTGGATTAGAAATGTAGACACAGTGTGTAGAAAAGACAGAACAGGAAAATTTCAATTAAAACTTAAAACAAAAATATACCTATATAATATAAACATACACACAAATATATACACATAATATACAAAATAAATATATACCTATAATATGAATAATATCCAGAATATTACAGTATAGAGGAGAGATAGTGTTCTTTGACTTGTTTTTCGAAGACAAATATAGTTTTAGAATCCCTAATGTTAGGCGGAAGAGAGTTCCACAAACGTACTGCGTGGACAGAGAAGGAATTAGAATAGAATTCGGTTTTATGGGATGGGAAATTAAGATGATGCCTGAGGTGGGATCTACACAGAGCATCAGAACGGGATTGTGTCTAAAATGGGATAAGGAAGAAGGATTGGTTATTTTAGGAAGTGGTATTATGTGAGCCTGCTTCCAGGCTGACGGAAATACACCAGAAAATAAAGAGAAATTAACAATATGAGTAAGGATGGGGAGTAGCTCTGAGATAATGGGTATTATCATTCTCGAACACAAATTATCATGGCCCGCAGCAGAGGAGGAAATAGCGAGAAGGGATTTTTTGACAACATCTTCAGAGACAGGACTGAAATTGAAAGGTGCACAATGAGGTAACGGCAATTTAGAGAGCTCAGACAAAGTTGACGCTTTAACGCTTGGGTCCAGAGAAATAGGTGGACAAGAAAAGTGCCTGTTAAGGGCGCACAAGTCGACATCCTTACAGGTACTCGTGGGAGATTTGCTGATACCGACAGACTTCAAAAATTTCCAGGCATCAGAAGAGTTACGATCAACGAGAGATTCGTGGAAAAAGCGTCTCTTGGCATCTCGACACAGACGATTGCAGCGGTTACGCAGAGCTTTAAAGTGGCTGAGATTAAGTTCCGTGGGTCTGTGCCTATACCTACTCTTAGCGTTATCCTTACGAGCAATAGCATTTTTAATTTCAGCAGTCATCCACGGAGCAGGATTATGCTTAATTTTAATAAGCCGACGTGGAGCATGTTTATCGTAGAGGTCTAATATAGTGGAATTGAAGTTGTTCACCTTTTTATCAATAGAGGTGCTTTCGATAACGTGACTTACTGCCTCTCCCATTCCTTTCCAGCTCTCTCGGTGTTCATAATATAATAAATTAACAAGATATCAGCTATCTTTATGCGAATTTCAACGAGTCAGGCTATAGGGCCGGCGGGACACCACCCAAGCGGAGACGGGACAACCAGAGCGGCCAACCCGTCATACTTTTCATACAAACGCTCGTACGTGATTATGCAGTTGTTACACATCTATCTTTGATTTTTTTGAACTACTTAATTGGTATTTTGTGGAATAAATCTAGGTTTCTACGGTAGCAAAAAAATAAAATTGTAGAAACAAATTCAGTATAAGCCTCCAAAAATTGCTGTTTTGCACAAATTTTAACTGAACTTTGGCCGTTCATAATGTTCTCTTAAACTGTAAAAGTAAAGAAAACATCTCGATAGAAACCTTGCACATATAATGGAGATTCTTAATGTCAAATATTTATTTCACACACTTGTAAGACTTATTCAAAAACACGTATTTAATGGAACAAGTTTAAGAAATTTTCCAACGCTATTTTTCGTTCAATGTCATCGTCTTAGGCGGCATGATGAGGTGCGCGGGAGACGAGATGTGCGGGGTCGGGGCGGGGTAAGACGAGGGAATTGAAAGAAAATCGCCGCTGTGGCTCTGGATGAAAACAAGCTTTTCGACCATTTTTGCGTTGACGATAGACGGACCGGGAAGGGCCCTTCTTCATTGGAAACGGTTGAGCAGAGAGGAGAGGAGATGTCCCGCAATTGATTAGGCCAGCGGAGACAAAAAGACGTGAGCGGCGTGCTGTGAGCGGCGGGCGTGCTGTGAGCGGCTTGCCGCTTTGCACATGTCCTCTCCTCTCCACACGGCTTCGATGAACACTTGTTTTTTTTATTTCTATGGTGGATACACTCTAGCTTTTACGCATCTCCTCTCTCAGCTCCGCACATCTCCGCACATCTCCGCTTTGGTGCAGTCCGGGCCTTATCCAGAAAATAAGGTGGGTTCTGTAAGTATCTACAGTTGTTAATTATTGCCTCAGTCTTACGTCATACGTCATAGGTATTGGGAGATATTACCTACTTTTTTTCATTATGTAGGTGGACTAAACTAAAAAGAAAATCGGCCAAGTGCAAGTCGTACTCACACGCACAGTACGCTAGTACATTTTGATATAAGTGGGGTTTGTTATTGCATTCGAGCGCGGAATTAACACCCGAGCTGTAGGCGAGGGTGTTATGGAGCCGAGAACTGCAGTAACAAATCCCCACGCGTATCAAACGACGATTTTCAATACACTTTCGAAGAAATAAAATATTAGAACGGAAAGTATTTTTGTCAGGAATTATTAGGAAACTATGATTTAATTTGCTATTTTACCGCGCTTTGCTTTCGCCAGGTTGTAGAAGAAGCAAAGGTATGATAAGCTATTCAGCCAAATATTAAAAAAAGAAAATTGAAATATTTTTTAATTTAGAACACAAATAAATGTTAATTTCTTCTTACATGTAAATATTTGTTTTGAATAATCATGTTTATCTATGATATTCTATTTATAAACACAATTTAAATACTTCAAAAATATTTATGCCGTAAAGACGCGTATCTCTTTGCCGAGATTTAAAACAAAACAACCACCGCCGACTATAGCTATAGTCATTGAACCCATTTGGACTTATCTGTGGAAATTTTTATTTCCGCACGTGTGCGGTAAAATATTAAAAAATCCACGCGTGTGAAATACATTGCATGTTGAATCTAATCGTAGTGCGATAAGAACCAGTTTTCGAGAAAGTGTATTGAAAGTTTTCAGAAAAGTTTTTAAAAAGAAGAAAAAGTTATCAGAAAATGTCGACGGCCCGAAAGAAAGAAAAGAATTATACTTAAAGGAAGTCAACATAAATCGACTGCATTCATGCAATACTGGAGCAGTAAGCTATTCTCTGCTGCTTCTTCATTCGCTGAGATTACAGCATATTTAGGTAGGTATACATTTATGTAAAGGCTTTAATAATAATCTATACAACTAAATATGTCTGTTTGTAATTTCAAAATAACAGCTTTTAGTGACTGCATCCAATTTGGCTAGATGGGGTACAATCGACCCATCTCGGATACATTGCTAGTGTGGAGCCCCAGGACTTGAATGAGGCAAACGACAGGGTTGTCCAGGTTGCTCCATACTGGTCGGACAAAATCCGAGTCATCGATTCATGAAGAAGAATGCATGGAAAGTATATACGGTACTTTAGAACAAAAACCGGTTACTGGTTACCGGTTTGTTCCGGGTAGACCGATTTTTACAGGACTTTTACTGGTAAATAGCTGATATTATAAGGAGCAACTTATGCTACTTTTATTTTAGAAAAAGGATTAGGGTACCGTGTGAAAAAATGAAAAACCATGAAATTGTTGACAAAATCCGATTCAAATAGGAGGTATTTTTATAATAATTTCACGCGGACGAAGGCCGCGGGCAACATCTAGTTTCAATTAGATATATGAATGTAGCTAATGTAACCAAGTTGCTAACAAACAAGTGAAAATACACGATTGTTTTCGGGGGGAAACCTTCAAAAGACGGCCGGTCTTTGGGGATAAGACCGGGGAGTGTGGGATTTTTACCGCACTAAAACCACCCCGGTGGTCACCATCTGCACATGAGAGGAGGCACCGTTTCCTCTTAAAAGACCTGTCCGGAGCCCCCTTTGTACAACGCCTGAAAAGGCACATCCCTGGGGCGACTATACAGAAGTCTCCCCTGAGCCTCGCTGTGCAAGTGTGCACGACAGCACGTGACCACTGTGCTGCCGGTCATCTCTAAGGTCACTCGGTGAGCGCACAGAGTTCCCACTCTGAACGCCTGTGACCCCAAAGTCCCACCTGCTTTAAGATACCTACACAAATTGAATCCTAGATGTATAAAACATAAAGACTAAATTAACAAGTATCTTGTCTCGACAGAAACATTCGATTAATAAAGCTATTAAAATGATTGTGTCAGTCCAACCAAATTACAAAATTCTTTTAGTGCCACCTACAATATCTACAACTGAATTGATAACTATCACGCGACACTCGTTATTTTGATTTCCTTAGTACATTACCTCTTGGAAACGAAATGAAAATGCTTTGATAAACACGATTATTTTCGAATGACTTATGTTAGTGCTCATGTACTGCGTAATGGCCATTTCATATCCAGTAATTGTTTGTTTATGTGGAGGCGTCTAGTGCCGACCGGCGCGGCGTCGATATCTTTCAGTTGATTGTTGATTTAATTTTGGTACTCTACTATATAGGTAGTAGTTCACTATTATACTTTTTGGTGATTCTGAATACATATTAAGTATAAAGGGTGTAACAAGACCCTTAACGAAACCGAAAGGCACTTGTTCTCCCCGTCATTGCGTTCTTTTTTTTTCGAGACCATACCTGGGAACCTATCAGTTACGGAGATATTGGGGGTCAAAGTTCGCACATTTTCACAAGTTTTTTTTTAAATACATTTTTAACAACTCAATGGCCCCCGTACTACTCAATCCATTCATCAGCACAATGTTTTGAGTGCGTTACATTGAGTCCTACCGTAATAGTACATTGTTACCCTAGGGGTGAAAGTAACTTATTATAAATAATAAGTTACTTTCACACTTGAGACCTACTTTCCGAATATGAGTAATAAAAAAACGTATTTTTCAACCCTTTTATTCGAAAAGTGTTGTTTTGTTCCTCTTTAAGCGGGAGCAAAGTAGCTCTTTTCTCCATTAGACTTTTTAGCGGGCAGTAATGAGATTTTAATTTGGAACATGAATTGTTCAATGAAATCGAACGCAAATTGTATAAATGACTGGCTGTAAGTGTTGACTGTACGGTGGGGGCAGGCACGGTAACTAAAAAAAAAAACAAAAGCGCGCGATTTACCTCCTTCGTCTTGGAATCGGTACAGATTTAATTGTTTTTTGCAAAAAATTAGTTCGTTGAGTTCTGAAAGTACATTAACTCCTTAAACAAGACAAATAGAAGCTAATAACGTCATTCAAAACTTAATGCTTACGAAATCCCGGTAAAAATATTGAAAGGACTATGAAAATTTTATACTATGGCAAAATAGAGAAGGAGGGAAGACATTTTCGGAAAGTGTATTTTGGCCTATTTTCAAGAATTAGCCAAAACTAAACAACCTTCTACCCTTCTGAGTATACTCAATACTTAAATCTACAGTTAATATCAATACACATATTCAAATTGACAGCTACTCAAAATTAGTAGCTGATCTGAAGAGACTGTCTGAAGGACACAAACCAAAGAAATCGAACGTATTTTCCGGACAAAATGTTGAAACTTTCTTGAATGACGTACCTGATAATGAGTTTCTCGCCATAAAAGTGAGTATCTTTTAGTTATTCCATTATAAACTAAAAACAGTGTTTTCTAGCGTGTACGTATACGTACTGTAATTACTCGTCTAATTCCCTTTCTTTTAGATTTTAATTGTGTCTCTTATTTATTTTCTCTTAAAAGGAGATGAAAATATATGACTCGAGAGCAAAAATATTTTTCCCTCAGGCGATGTACTTTGAATCCCTCGCCGTAAAAATATTATTTTGCTCCCTTGTCATACAATTTACTATTTTCACCCCAAAAAAAAGTCGTTTTTAGCAATATTTTTTGCGTATTGTTACATAAGTATGTAACAATACGCAATACGCGTATGTAATGTCCTATTAAGTATTTTGTGTGTACATAAATAAATAAATAAATAAATAAGTTCGATGATAATGATTGGTTGACGGCTTTGTGAAGAGTCCCTACACCCTGCATTAAAGCTATGTAACATTAAGATTTCAAACATTGGAAAGAGCTTTAGCTTGAATTTGTTATGTTACGTGAAAGATTTTTCCCGATTTATATTCCCTGCTCTACGAGTATCACACCATTTCTAATACTTGAGATGTTGTCTGGTTATAAACAAATAATAACAAAAAAGGTATCAATCAATTGATGAAGTAGGTGTGAAGTTGGTAGCGGTACTGTGCAATGGTTGTCCAGGCCTGGTAAAGGGTTGAGGGGTTTTCCCAACAGGATTTTTCTCAACAGCAACCCTCAGTTGGATTTGTGTCCAGTTGACGGCAATAAGCTTGCGCCATATTACTTACATAGGATTCAAACATAACTGGTCAAGTGCCAGCTACAATATGTACGAGGTAGCACACTGCTGCCTTATACTTCGGGGAGAGACAGCGTGTTTTCATGAAATTTAAATAACAATAACAATAAATAAAATTGATTAATTATTTATTAATAATACATTTAATTCACATTATTTATTCGAGCTTGACTTTGTATTGTGTAGATTCAGACTTATTATTACTAAAAAACTAATATTTGTATACCAATTTCATTGGTAGGACACAGAGCTCGACTAAAATGTATACATAAGACCTTATTGTAATACCTGTGTTCACAAATACAGATTGATTTGATTTCAGAGATTTACGCTAGGGAATGGGCAACTACAGCACTTTCACAGTTTTTATGCCTTGTGACTGGGACTGTAGCTTTATTTCATTGTTATCTTTGTTTCGACAATTCAAAAGTGCCTGTAATTGGCCTACATGAAATAAATGCTTTGATTTTGATTTTATGTTGTATGCAGGTCGTTTGGGGCATGGTGTCAATAATGCAGCTTTAAGGGTTCCGAACCCAAGGTATGACAACGGGAACCTGTCCCTAAATCCAGGTGCCATCGCCGTCTTGTCTATCTGTCTGACACATGGCTGTGTTTGGGGCAGTGGCTCAGATAGCTCATTTTCAGCAGACATCTATGACCAATGACCCTCTGTTGGTGTGCCTGCATGCACTGACTAGAATGGTATTGTGATGGTGGTTCTACTTCATGCTCTGTACTCTTAATTTTTGTGATGATAAATCTAGGCCTGAAATCATTTTTTTGTGAACCTACCCATTTTTCTGCGCGTAGATATCAGGTAGGTATCAACTGTTTTGTTTAATTTCATTTCGACCTCTGATTGAAACATCAAAGGCACATCATCGGAAATAGTTAATTTGTTAAACAATCTTCTTTAATTTGAGAAGCGCCTACATTTATAATGACTGCAAGTTTTTTAATTTCTGCAGTGTAACTTTGGGATCAACAAAAATAAAACATCAGGATATTTCATAAATATTTATATTGAACTGGCCTTAATAAGTTACAACCTAAAACCAAACTTATAAAAACTGACTGACGATTCCACTTTTAAGCATAAAATATTGATGGATGACAATATTAAAATATGTGTGTCCAAACCATTGATAGTAAAACGGTTTAACCGCAGTATCTTGTATAACATGGAAATTTGGAATTTTTAATAATATACAAAGGTACTTATTCTAAACGCCTCGATAATGCTGCTCACATTATTCAGTCACATGTCAAGTCATAAGGTATGGACGAATCAATCATAGCTGACCGCTGTACTCTCTTTGGTGTTCTAGCCGATAAGTCTTCACGTAATAACGTAACTTTTACAAATGAAAACACGCGACTGTATGCTATACCTATCTAAACTTAATAAGGTACATCTGATTTTTACAATAACATAAAATTTCACACTTCAATTACATTGATTTAAACACCTATAAACCGCATCATAATACACGTTCAAAAAATAGTGTTTCAGTTTAATTTTTAGTGCAGTCTCATAAATTAAATTAGGTGTAGCCTCTAATGAACTAGGTCTATATTTCTCAATATCTATAAAACACAACTTATTACTAGAATAAATGCATTATGACAAAATATACATTAATAATTGCATTTGTTTAAAATAGTGACATATTAATGGTAGGTGGTGCCATATAGCCGCCATATACGTTGTTATTATATGGTTCCTACGTTGCTGCGTACGTACGTAAGTTTACGGGATTAACTAAATATAGTATATTTAAACATCGGTGAATGGCAGGTAATTAATATCAGCAACGTAATTAAATCGATAAGACGACTGCTTCGAGAGGACTCTCCTCCACGCAAAAGTGTTTGGTAACATACCAATAAGTGGTAACACGTCAATTTCTCATTTGAGTGGTAAAGTGGTGTGTGGTCAATTGGTCATTTGTTTAATAAGAATGAAATAAACAGAATAATTAAAAATAAATGTTTAGAATTTATAGAAAAGTGATGTAAGCTTTAATATTTGTACACCAACAAACTGTTTAATGACTATACGCAATCAATAAAACTTCACAAGTTAATAATTCAAGGCCCACGTGGCGTTGCGATACATAAATCGTAAGTCAACTACACGGAATAAATAAACTAAAATATATGACGCCTATTTAGTTCTAGTCTAAATAAATAAAGCGTTTCACACTCGACTAAATAAGACACTTTACTTTGGTATTATTAGACTACATATTACTTACTGTTTGCCTGGTGGCTGTCAAACAGTTGATGAACAAACTGTACCATTATCTATTTATTATATCACTGAATCAAGGGACGGACATAATGTTATAATTATAATAGGTACATATTAATCGAACCACTAGTAGTTCGTTTTAGAACATGGGTAATTAATTAGTAACAACACATTTCACAGGTTCTTAAGGCACTAAAAGGTAACAATTATTTTTATTTACACATCAACAATAACTCCTCATAGATACTACCTTCTCATTATGCAACACTATTAGTTCTTGTAAATAACTCTTCATAGTTATGATTTCTTAAGTGTTTTCTGTCAATAGATTTCACCGCTGCAATCTTAAACGAAATGAAAACATGCCCTAAAAAAAATTCAGGCTCGCCTATTCAGGTCAGGAAAAAGACTACAGGTCACTTACTGGTATTTATACAAATAGTGGAACTATCAGTATGTATTTCTGCAGGTATGGTTCCAGGTCGATTTTAATTGGTGATAAGTGGGGTGAGTGGTGCCAACGGCTCGTCGCCGTAGTACCTGTAGCGCTGCGGGACCTGCAGTGTGGCGGGCTCAGCCGCGTCCGAGTGCTGCGAGTCGCGGTGGCGCCGCAGGTCCACCTTGCGCTGGAACGCCTTGTCACAAAGGCCGCACGAGAAGGGCTTGTACCCGGTGTGCTTGCGCATGTGCGTGATCAGGTTGGAGCTCTGGCTGAACGCCTTAGAGCACACAACGCATTTGTGCGGCTTCTCACCTAAAACAAATGAGAATTCTTTTTATTTTCCATTATAATAATGTAAATTCTTAATATTGTTGTAAACGCGACAGTTTGTGAGGATCTTTTTTACTCTTTCACGCAAAAACGACTGAATGGATTTAGATGCAAATTGGCACACAGATGATTTATAACCGGGATTATATTATATATTTGCGTTACATTCCGGGACTACAATCCCATGGGACGCGAAGCCGCTGGCGTAAGCTAGTGACCTTTAACTATATTGAAAAAACTTAGTAATTTATAAAGTTCAGAGCTAGCAGCACGTAATACCACGGCATAAAATAACATATTAAATACCATAACAAAGCACTGCTTTAGGTAATTTCGAATTCCTAATTCATAAGCGGAAAACGACTTAAAACATTACGTATCACTTCGTCAAGTAATTAAAGCTTGTCTATAAGTGGAGCAATACTTGTCATAATCATCGGCTATTTATTATTTACGGTGAGGTTCCCGAACTGATTTAATATGCAACGTCGCCTTGTACACCGGTATTTATTAACTTTAACGGTAATTGTTTGTAGCTCGATATAACGATATATAACACCAACCAGTTTCGTAAAACTTTATTAATCGGAGGGTTAAGAGCAGAAGGATCTTCATGACAGTCATATTTCGGGTAATGAATCACGTTCCAATAAAAAACATTAAAAGAAACCATTGGTAATTTTACCTGACCAGTTACTTAAAATCTCCAAAGATAGTTTACGAATAAAATTATAGCAAAAAATGCAAATGTCATTTTATAGATAGAACAGGATTTAAGTTAACTTTTTGTTTGTGCCGATGACGGCGTGCACGTGAAGGCCTGTGAAGGCTGCGCGGCTAATTGCAGGCCGAGCCGCATTTTGGAATATTGATGATGAGGCATTTATCGGGAGGACGAGCACCATGTAAGGCCGCTGTAAATCATTCGGAACAGGGCAGAGACGTGACGAGATGTCTCCGGCCAAGACAAATATGTCCGCCACATTTTTTAGCTACTATAATTCGTCTCGTTGAGCTCACTGGAAGTAGACGGATCATTGAAAAACGTATGTATTTTTCTTACAGTTCGTCTTTTTTTTTTTGAGCCATGTCCACTGTGTGAAAGGTAAGCTTTTCTCATTCAGAGTTCTTTTACGATCATTTACAGTTTGTAAAATGATCATGTTTGTGAAATTAGAAGGAATGTAAGCTATTGTGTAAACAAGTTGAGACCAATCAACGTAAAGCTTTTACGAAGCATTTCGTCGCTCTGGATAAACCGTCGAGCATCGTATATAGTATCTATATTTTTTGCTTATTGCAAATTCATTAAGTGCAATGGACGGGCTGCGATTTGCCGTCGAAAACGTAATTGCAGAGCATTTAAATATTTAATTCCCAAGTCTGCGATGTGTCGCGTGATTGCTTTTATTGGGCGACTGCGCCTATATGTTTTCCATTTAATGAACTTGTTTCACCGTAGAGAAGTCTAGGCTATGCCTCGGTTATAACACTATATCATGTACTTATACAGCTTAATAAATCGACGAGTATAAAGTCGGATAACGTCTTCAGCAGCTGTTTACTGTCATTCCGATTAAAAGGGCAATCGTCGGAGATTACCTATCATTACACGCTCGACACGGACATACGCTGGTATCGCAGGCGACTAATTGAGAAAGTAAAATTTTATGTGAATAAATAAATTAACAGCTACTTGGTTATGGTACAAATTCTTGTAAAGGACGACGCGATTGAAATTATGGCAGGGAAGACTAAAATAATGATATCGGATTTCTTTATCGCAATAAAACGTGCTATAACGTTTTTTGCCGTGGAACTGACTTATTTAGATGCTATAGCTGCAATGAGCACCTTTTCATGAAGTCTTATTTGTTTGCTCCGGGTCTACCTTCGTTGGAGATTAAGGTAAACTATATACCAGGTTAGGTTAAGCTTTCAGCAAGGTACGCAATAATGATAGTTAGATAGTAATAAAAATGACCTAACTGGCGACTTAAGAAATTAGCGATTTCCCTCCTGTACAGTTACCTACCTAATTCACGAATTTAACAATAGCACAAACTGTGAAAATCCCTCCATAATACAAACACATTTGTAACTCTTTATTGATAGGCGACATCAATAATAAGTTAGTAATAAAAGTTTCAAATGAAATGATAGGTCTTCGTAAAGTTGTGTAACGAGGGGACGCGCTGACACTTCGTTACGTGAAATATGAAACAGTTGTCATAATAATTTGAGTTTCACACTACTTGGAACGAAACACAACGTATAATTTAGTTCAGTCCTGTGTCTTTGACAAGAAAGTGTTATTGTTTTTTTATTTGCAAGAAAGATTTTAGAACCTACGTTGTTTAGGTTTATTTATACTATATGGTAAGTACTTAAACTATAATAATATTATAAAGATAAATTATATTTATATCATGCAAATTAGACGAGCTATCACAATTTTTGCGGACGAAGTCGCGGGCGAAGTGCTAGTGTTATACATATACGTAGGGTAGGTACCTAGGTACGTAGTCTTTAGTTTTTTGTATCAGCATAATTAAAGAATCGGATAACTTTTCTTTAAATCGGAGGATTTTAACTTACATCTACACTAATATTATAAAGAGGAAAGATTTGTATTTTTGTGTGTATGTTTGTAATGAATAAACTCAAAAACTACTGCGCCGATTTCAAAAATTCTTTCACCATTAGAAAGCTACATTCACCCTGCGTAACCTAGGCACCCGTGCGAATAAAATAATTTCGTTAAATACGTTGAACTGAAAAGATATTATTTACTAGTATGCTATTGAGGTCATATATCTAGATAAGGATCAAATTCACAAAGTAAAGAACAGACATGACGTGCATAAAAAAAAAAAAAAAAACATACATCCCTTAGCAAATATTATAAATAAATACAGTAGGACAGAAACAAAAAAGTATTAAAGTACTTATCCCTACAGGGGGTTGTATTTCGTCACTCAGTTAATAGGTAGGTACAGCAGGATCAAAATTATAACAACAGAAACCGAAACAGTGTTTTGTCAATACTTATTCAAGCAGTCCTTGAATACAATCGTTTTAAAGGAAAATATTTTTGCGCAGTTGGAAAATGCACCACATTCGTACTTGTGCAAATAAATTAACACATTTATCAGTTTCAATTTGTTTTGAGCTCAATGATTTTCGTAAAATAATTTAATTTTACGTACTTATATAGTTGGTTTATACGTATTATCTTTGTAGAATGATGTTTTTGAAGCTTGTTGAAATCTTTAAAGCCGTGGGTCCTAAAAGTGAACACAAACCTGTGTGTATGTAGGTGTGCTTCTTCATGTCGGACTTCTGGTGGAACCGCTTGCCGCAGTACTGGCAGGGATAGGGCCGCGTGTCCGAGTGGATCAGCAGGTGCGTGGACAGAGTGCTCGAGCGCTTGAAGCTCTTGCCGCACTGCTTGCACTGCACGGACAAACAAATACACTTATTATACCGCTAAATTGTACAACACATCCTTCTAATACAGTCATATTTATTAGATGCCTGCCGTCTGGAAGTCGCCAATGCTAATAACCCATATTAGGTCCCTTTGACTGACGTGTAAAGGAATATTGCAATTCAGTCATTTGACCCCACGACGATTGCTAAGAAACCGGGTGAAATACAGCCGTCGTGCGACACTAGATATAATTATAAACGTGGCGCGGACAGCGTCCATCACCTTCAGTCAGACGGTGACAGCCAGTAATAAACTAATAACAGGGCGCTACCCCTTTCTACACTTTTCTTTGATTTCCCATCTAGCATCGGCTTGGAATATTTTTTCATTGCCTAGTAATTAGCGTCTATTAACCGGTTATTATTTGTAGGTATTATTCATGAGAATGACTAATAAAAGGAAAAATGAAAAAGAAATCAAATGTAGGAACGATGTGATGGGTACCTACATTTTATTGATTTATGCGACTGTACAGAGTGTGTATGACTCCGTAGTATACGTGGTAATAATTGTAACTTAGTTTTAGATTTAATACTTATTGATTCATTTACGGATGTAAAAAGCATTAGAAATTACCGAATGATTCCACGAATGAATTCGATAGTGGATGTGCTACTGCTACAAGAGTGCTACAAACTTTCTTTATATAAAACCTTACCAGTAACGTGGTATATATATATAATTGGTCTTTGAATTCCACACAAAGCTTGAAAAGCAAACAGAATGTCTTCTGTTCACCTTTGTTTGAGAGACAAAAGATTTTTAACCAAGTAAGTACTTGCAGTGACTTTGCTCTAGATTTATTGAATCAGATGTTTTTGGTATGCAATGGAATAATTTCGTTTCTAACTTAGTTTATTTACTCGACATACAGATTAAGGACGTTAGGTATGCATTGTTTTGAAGGAGGGTTTCACAATCACTCACTCATTTTGATGTCATGTTCGCTCGAACTTTCCGGGAACCTTATATATTTTTATTCATGTAACACTTATTTGTATTAGCTATGAATGAGTTGGACAAATGTTTTAAGTAAAACAAATGTTTAAAGTATCTAGAAATTGGATCACCTTTAGTTTCTTAAAGTAACGGAGTTACTTAACCCGAAAGCTAAGGTCTCGTGGATTTGTGTTTATGAATGTTTATTTTAAAATTCATAGATTAACACATTCGAGTCCACCCCCGTTTCGTAGAGCGTATGTGCCATCCCACGATACATATTGCAAGTGGACCCTCCAGCTGGGTCCGTGATATTACGTTTCCGCAAAAGTGAACCCACCACGCTCGGCATGGAAGAGGTCGAAAATTTATTGAAGATAAAAAGGCTTGTAATTTGAAACCACGGCGTATTCTTATTAATCTTGTTAAAATATACAACTGTTTTTATTTTTACGTTATTTGATGCTGCATTCGCAAAGAAAAACCTACATTTAAAATGAGCCCACCAGGTACTCTCGGCGTCCCAAGTGCGACTTGAGTGAACCCACCAGGTGGGTTCCCGGCACTGAATGTGCTAATAAACAGCTTTTATTATTAAGTTTTGCTGCGTAATGCCTATTTAAATACCCTTTTGAATGGATTTTCACTTTTCATCCGAAACCGGTTATATGTAGAAGTAATTATTCGCAGGGTGGCATAAAACATTATAGGAACGGGAAAATATGATGTACGGCTATTAGTCGGGTGGTTAGTCGTTAAGTATGCGGCGCATGATAATCCATGGCACAAATCCGCGTAGCGGGCCCTGTGACAGTTGGCGGGGCAGCTGCAGCGCCTCGCGCCTCACTAAAACCACAACTTTTTTGGTCGCCTTTTTATACAATCGATGCACTCTCTTATAAACAACACAGGTGCTAGGGTATGACCGTCCACATATGGTTATCTGCTTGCACCACGTAGAGAGGTGATTTTTTATGATAGCCGTTTGAATTTAAAAAATCTAGTGTCGTTTTTTACGAAACTGGCTTTTTATTAACGGCTTTGTGAAACCTGCTATGGTCCCTCGCAAGGGGCAAAAACGACTGTTATATGTCTTAATGGGAATTTACAATGATTACAAGAAAACTTTTTAATTGCCGATTTGCCGTACTTTAGTTTTATCGCGATTTATAATTTGACGCGACGTGTTACCTTTTGGACAAAAAATATTTGAAATTACTTAAGAAATTAATCTTTGAAACTCGTAAAGTATCTTTTACCAAAGATTCCTCAAACATATTATTGACATACCTAAACTGAACCTTCGTTATTTACAAGTAAGTACCGTTACCGTTATGTAGTAGGTAGTGAAAATCGTGAAAGCTATGGACAGAATTAAGTTGTAATGGTACCTAGCTAATACCACGATTCCCATCGTAAACTTTTTTATGTACCTACCTATGCATATTCTCTTCTACAACTTAAAAAAAAAATATTTTAGCTACATGTAGATCCTTAACGCCGGAAGCAAATCAGAGGAAATGGTATTTGGTTTCTTCGATACTGGTGAAAATATATAGTTAAATCTACGGAGTTCGTAAAGGAGTGCAATTAGACAATAAGGTAGAACGAAGTTTATGGTGCTCAGATTTTCATGGGACTTTTTTATTGAGTTCTTAAAGGAGTAGAGAAGAAAGTTAAAGAAAAACAATTCACCACTCGCGACTTTTTTTAAAATTTCCTTTGAAATATTTTTTTCGTTCATGAATAACTTCAAACTCGACAAATTCATATTATGGCGTAATAGTGTGACCTGCTCGCATTCAATAAACGCCAATTTGGTCTGTTTCTTTGTTCATTGCTGTCAATGTTATGCATGTAATTCAAGTAATTTTCGAAAATTTCGGATTTTTATACTAAAATTTCGTTTTAAATTGGTAACAGTTGCTTTTTCACCGATAACTGGACCAAATATTCAAGAAAACCACTTTCATGACTTAAAATTTATTCGCAAATGTCAGAAAATCGTCTATAATACCTATTATTGAAGACAATTTTTTCCGAAATGTATCTATGAAACTCAATGCAAATTATTGTCTAATTCCTAGTTTTATTAGCTATCGAATGAGATATAATAACTAGAAAAGTACTTAAGGATACTTGTTCAACGATGTATGTGTTTACCTACTGCTGAAAAAGTAAAACATCGCTTGTTTGCGACAATAATGACATAACTCGAAAAATAAGAAATACAGGACAGCATTTTTTTTTAATTAGTCTGGATATAGTTTCCTTTATTGCCAATTATTTTTTGCATAGAAACCGTTTATCAAAAGATGAAAGGTTTATTTTACGTATGGTTACTTCATTTAATACTTACGTTAATTTTGTATTCAACTACAAACAACATTTTCAACAAATCAACATTTTTGAGTTAGGTCATCCTTGTTGCAAACGAGCGACATGGCAAAAGGCCTTTATCGCTAAGAATTGGTAGCGGTATCGGTACCGTAAGCAGTAAGCTTGCATCTAATCTTAGATAAAAATCGTGAAAAATGGTTACGTTAGAATTACGATATTTTTTGTTGTACCAGCGGCTGCTTTCCACCTTCGTCAGCAAAAATCAACATTTATCGAGTCCCTCCAAATATTTTTATTAGTTTTTGTTATCTGTGGATAGCAGATTTAATAAGGATAACCTTCAGGACAATCTTTACGTCGACCGTCATATAAATATTTTGAGAAAAATGGCCTTCTTAAACTTTTACATATATACGATTTCCTTGTTAATTATAAAAATTGTGGAAATAGTGATTTAAATTTTAGTCACTTCACATAGAAAAGTGGTTTCCTTGAATATTTTTACATTCAGTTATTTGTGAAAAAATATTTTTAATATTTTTACAAATATTTTTTTTTTTTTTGAATATTTTTACATTCAGTTATTTGTGAAAATTCGATATTTTAAAAATAAAAATTAATATTCATAAACGAAAAAAAATATTCCAAAGGAAATTTAAAAAAAAAGTCGCGATTGGGATTTTTTTTTTAACTTTCTACACTCCTCTATTCCTCTTTTCTTTACTCTTCTAGGAAGTTAGGAACTAAATACGAAAAGTCCCATGAAAATCCGAGGACTACCTTTAATCTTCGTACCACCTTTTGAGTATTTTTGTCTAATTGCACTCGGCGACTAATAATGTTGCCATTTGTCCTCGTTTAAATAGGTAGGTATCTCCATATCTATGGCAAAAAAACATGAACGAAATTCAACAATCTTGTTTCCAGAAATCAGATGATGTTCACCTGCTTTTATGTGATGGGTTATTTTATTATGTACTTAGTTGTATTTAGTGGTAAATAATAAGCAGAGAGCGCCGCGACGAGGCGAGCGACGCGTGAGAGGCGCGTGGCGGGCACGCGCCGCGCCGCCTCTCTCACAGCCCGCCATTGTTTTACTACGTGCACGTAATTAATGCGATCATAATAACAATTTAATGTTCCCTCATAAATTAATAATTAGTCAATATAAATGCTTACAAGGAATTACCGCCTTTTTTCGTTACAAGAAAATATAAATATTTATTTATGAAGTGACGAAGATAGTTTTCGAATGATTATTGAATACCATCTTTATAATTAAATTGATTGAGAAACTTTTTTTTTCTGTTGTTTCCTTCAGGGAGTAGGTAGTCGTGTCACTTTTAATTATTCACGGTTCGGTATTGATGATGCCTAGCAAACAATCAACACTTTATTTAAATGATAGTGTGGTATCGCGTAGAGGCTCTGCAACATATTTATCGTCGTATGACACAAGGTAATTATTCGTCCAATTATAATCTGCCGCGCCGTGATATTAAAACTTGGAATTTTGATTAAAACCGATGCGGATTTTTATAACGGCGGCATGTAGAAAAAACGAAAGGCACAAAAATGGCGAGAAGACGAGCCAGCAGGCTCCAAGCGACTCGCTAGCGGACGACGCGCCGCGCGACCCGTTCCGATACGCGACTTACTTATTAAGACAGGGGCAGTTTTTGCTATTTGATTTGTTAAAGAGACTAAAACGGATACTGGTTTGCTATTTTAAAGCATTTTGAACGGAAACTGTACAGTTATTCTGAGGATATAGCTATCTCGAAGTTGGAGTTATGCATTGCGAATAAATGCTATTGATTGGGTAGGTAGGTACTTACTTGGAATGATTTTTCATTTCTGTTTTCGTTTTTGAGGAGGAGTGAGAAGTTGAGGTTTCCGGCAGGCGAGGGTTTGATTGGATAGGACTGGTGCGCGGGGGCGGAGGGGCAGCGGCGGGGCTCGGCGCTGGGCGGACGCTCAGCCTCGTCAGGGTTGCTGCGGCATCTCTTGACTAGTTCCAGAGGTGTATCCGTGTCCTCGTGAGCGTCCCATCGAGAGATCGGTGACTCATCTCCTACATCCACTTGTTCACGCTCACATGCGCTGCCCGGAGACCAGATCTGACGATTTTTTGTTGATAAGTTAAGAGGAAGCTCTTCCTCGTCTTCTGCAAACAAGAGAACATCATTGTACTATAAACAGCTGAGGTAGGAAATACATTGTTATAGTAGATAGAGATACCTATATGCGATACAGTGTCAACAGACATGTGAGTGCCAACAGTTTCTCTTCGACTGTTCTTCACGCTTCTATAAGTACTTTAAATATAAAGTCGGACGAGTCAAATCGGACGTCTGTGAAGCGACTTATGAAATCTGTACAGGTGCGCCGCTGTTTGCCGACGGTAACGTCATTGTTTGCTCAACAATACATTAAAAACTTGCATACACTTTTGTCTACATTTACGGAAGATGATAATAATTAAAGGAGTTGTACTGTTTTTGTGATAAACCACCTTTCCAAGCAAGCAAGTAAGTTATTGAATTTTGTCATTTTAGAATAGATTCTTACTGTTAGTAGGTATGAGCAGCGACCGGATATACTTAATCCAACATCCAACCGAGACATTATCAGTCCATTGAGAAATAATTATGCCGAGGTAACATAATACGGACTTATTATATGCTAAGTTGTTATTTACTTGAGATTTATGAAAACACAATACGTACGCTTTCAATTACTTCAAAAGTTCAAACTGATAACATAGCTACTTACAAAACACCTAATTTCAAATTAAATCTTTAAAATAAATTTTCTTATCGACGCGCAATTAACGTCAGTTCGTTAAAAGTTTAGTCTGAAATAAATAAATAAAATCAAGTACTTATTGAGGTTCTTACGCCCGGTTTGTTTGTTATCTACGAGGTTGAGTCGTAACCGGTACCAATATGGATAAGAGACAATTAGAATACAATTTCGTTTGGCGACAATGAGTGGCGGTGGTACTTCGTCGCTTTTCCTTGGAGCGTAGGAAACAAGCACGTTGCTTCCATTGGCGGAGGTAAACGACTTGTAAACGACGACATATCAGCGCCTCGAGTTATTAATCGGTGCCTTACACTGATAGCTATTCTAATGAGTGTTATTCAGGAGGAGCCGCGTAAGGAGGCCGAGGCGAACGATGTTTTGTAATGCCGCGAACGTATCTAATTACCATTTTTAGGATTCTTGAAACACGTAATCACTTTCAGAGCGAGCTGTTTATATGAATCCCAATGTGAATACAAGTAACAATACAAACACAAACATTAATTCATCAGACTTTGATTTAAGCACTCGATCGATTTATAGTAATTGCAAATATGTGGGTCAAGTATTGACTGGAAATGAGTTTCAATACAACACAATGTAATTCTAGTGAATTACAAATAAAATATTACTAACTAACTACATGTTATCTATTGTCAGCTGCAACTTGTCCAGACACTACTGAGTGTTCTAGAATATAACTGGGGTACCGTGAGTCATACTTGGTTATACTCGATTTAAAAAACTGTTCGAATACAGCTAACATATTTAATTTTATGTAAGTGGACATGAATTCATGTACGAGTAGGTAAATATTTAGATTTCAGTAGCTAATTTTACGGTGACTTTACAAAAAACTTGAACATTCCCTCTATCATTACAACAAAAACTCACTTAAATGTTAAATACCGTACTGTATTTTTTTATTACTGTATCCATTAATTTTTCTGCGGCTTTTCCAAACAACAGGATTCCCTGTTATATTACGGTCGGGTATGGCTTTGATCCGGTTACAAATAAAGCAAGGTAGTTACCATCTCTGGGCGGGGTATGCCTGGCGTGGTCGATGGGTGGTCGCACGAACTGCGGGGAGGCGCGCGGCATCAGCAGCGGCCAGACTCCTGCGCCGCTGTACAGGGCTCCCAGGCCACTGCAGTACATCAGTGCTCCCAGTTCTGTACACAAAAGACTCGATGATGTCACAAGTTCTCTACAAAACTGGATGGTAAAAGGAAAAGTTCTATTGTCAACTTGTCACGGAGACGTGAAAAATATTTACAGTTTTAAACTTTTAGTGGGACAATCTGGTGAAGACATACCAGTAGCTCGGGCGTATTGCTTGAGCGCTCTTCCTGCAATTTCGATGTCGCCCAACTGGAGTAGATCCAGTCGGTGATGTGAGAGCGAGTCGGGCGAGCGCGGCGGTGAGCGTGGTGAAGGCGGGGTCCGGGGGGACACGCTGCCTTCTGGGGACGGGAATCGGTGAGCTGGTGGCGGTGGAGAGGATGGCTGGAACTGCTCCGCCAGCCTTGACAGGAGCACGTGCCGAGACATCCTAAACAAAAGAACAAAAAATATTTAGATGACAAACATTCTGGCAAGTTGAAGCAGATTTTGAAGGCTATATCAAGAATGCTAATTTAAAAAAAACCGGCCAAGTGCGAGTCGGACTCGCGCACGGAGGGTTCCCTACAAATATGTAAAAAAAAAAAAAACCCTTGTTGAATGTGAGCCCCCTTTAATGTTTATTTTATTCTGTTTTTTATTTGTTGTTATAGACAGTCAGACGGACAGCGGAGTCTTAGTGGGTCCCGTTGTTACCCCTTCGGTACAGAACCTTATAAACAATACCCTGAAGGTTCCTTCGAAGGAATACCGTGATAAACCCAACAAAATTTTAAATACCTCACTGGCAATCTCATTTGTTTCCACGCAGCTAAAATAACACAACGTGAATAAATTACAGGTAATAACGATTCTTTGACAATTAACGCCTGCATCACAATGTTAAGTTCCATTATGCGTCCAATTAGAACAAACCACCTATGAGCTTTTGAATTGTCATTGACTAGTAGAGCCTTATCGATCGATCGTTTTGCAACCATTCTGCTTTCCCGTGGGAATCTTCAGTATTCTGAAGAGCTTTATATGTATTCACAGGTTTTGTAATAAGATTCATATTTACATCAAAGATGTTTATTTTGTTTTAAAGTGACACAATAATTCATTCCAAAAAAAGGTTTAAAGCCTGCTAAGGAAAAACTGGATTTCAGAACTCACAAGGATATCTCGTTTCTGCTTGTTGCTGTATTTTAAAGTCAATGGCATCTAGATTTTTTCCAAGGACATTCACTTAGCCTAAGCAAGGTTTTCTATTAAAACCAACTTTAGTTAGTTGACATTACTTCCCAAGTAACACAGAAAGCATTCTAACAAACGAATAGCAAACTTGTGTAGAACTTAAGGTCCTTATAAACTCATAAATAAGTTCACCGAGCATCTTGACGCTTTATATTGGTATTTCAAAACCATTATGATGCTTTACACTGTGTAACGGTTGGATAATAGCATATCAAAATGCTTTTGTAAACCCTTTAGTTTTAGTGCAGCAAACCACAACGCAGCTGTACGGCTTTCAGCAGTTTTTAGTGCATTTGGAATTACAATAGCATTTTAAGTAGTAAATACCGTTAACCGTACCGTTATACCTAATGCCGTTTAACAGCACAAATATGAACCATTATAATGCCACGTGAATCCGCTATACAACTTTCAGGTGTTTTTAGTGCCTTAGGGTCTACCATAGCATTTTTAAGTATTAAGATAATGCCTAATGCTGTTTAAAAGCTTAAACATTTACCGTTATAATGCAACGTAAAACCGTTATACAGCTTTGAGCTGTCTTAAGTGCCCTTTGTTGTGTAATAGCACTTTTGAGTGGTAAGTAAAAGCCTAGTATTGCTGAACAGCATAAAAGTGAATCAATGTAATGCTTGCATTTTTTAAGATCAAATTAGCTGTGTGGTACAGCTAGCAGCTCTTTAATCAAATATACGTGAGTTATTGTAATGCGTAAAGCTGTGTATACATTTATTTTACTGTATTCGTAGAACCTTTTGTCGGACATATTGGGGAAAAGCACATATTAAATGATCAATAAAACAACAGCAATTTTTATGGTTGATTTTTATTTTCATTACTTCTTGGTTTTGAACTATTGTCGCCCAGGGTGAAAATGTGCCTGAGTCATTCGCGTCTGTGTCTGGATGTTGTTCCATGATTGATAATTCAGCTTCGGCAAGCTCATAATTATGTTCAAATATTGATCATTTTAAAATAGCACTCCTATAATGTCCATTCTTTTTATCGGGCTTGGCTTGCTCATCTTTCATTAATTTGTACTGTGTCTTTTTAGGCGGCCACCACAATTTACCATTTTCCTTCCACAAAGACTACCTCGTATTGTTTTTACTTTCTCTCTATCGTCTGTTCCATTTTGTACGGCATTGTATGGTTGGTATAAAAATCACTGAATATTTTTAAAAAGCATCACCCATAAAAAAGATATTATTGCGTTTCCTGAATAGTTTGGCCATTTTAAAGTGTACGGGTATATTTGATGGCTACTGTACTTGACTACGTACTACACTACACCGGGTATGAAATAAATAACGGTCCTGTCTATAAAATAAAATAGTTACGGAAAAATATCTTAATGACGCCTTTTTATCAACTTGGCAAACGAATCAAATTGTATAAATTCTGAAATGGGTTTTATTGTTTTGCTCAAGGATCCCCAAAATTGCGTTCAAGTAATGGCACTACTTCAGTCTACATCAAAACTACTGGTATACCGGTGAACCCATATAGACCTACATTATAGACAATGCCACTACAGTGGTTCATCAAAAGCCTTCTCTCTTGCCTCTGGCTTAATAATGGTTCACGTGTGAGTATTTATACAGCTGGCAGCATTAATTAGCATTGTTAAAGGCTCACCGGGCCGCTATACTCCGACACCATTTTGTAAATATTTTATAATAAAAAAAATATCAGTCGGACCTATTTATGAAAGCAAAAGACCTTTAATATAATGATATAACTTGATTTAATACTGCCCAACCAATACTATTATTTTAATTAAGCAAAATTTGTTCTATACTAGGAATACACAATTGTTTTGATGATTTCACACATATTTTAATATGACATTTTCTATCAAAACCACAAAATATCGAAGGCGCGTGAAAATTTTCAATGAAACTTTTATAGACATTTACAGTAAACTACATTGCGAATAATATTTGAAGGCATGAAGTAACAAAAGAGTCAAAAACTTACCCAGTATTATAAATTTTGTTTTGATGCAAACAAATATGGTGTCACTCACTCAGTTTTGACAGTCTTCGTCCATATTATATTCCACGTTAATTGTATTATGACATTTGTACCGTGGTATTAGAGATGATTTTGCAATGATGTAGGGTTTATTTAAGTTCTAACTGTGAACACTTAAAAAGCTCCAATCATTCTTTTTCTACATTCAAATGCTAGTCTAATGCTTTTGTAATGCAAACAACATCTTCATTATCATTAATATTGCTAGTATAATGCTTCTGTAATGCGATTGGTACGTTCTTTGGCCACAATAATGCTAATATAATGCGCCTGTAATGCAACTAAACAACTATTGTGAACCTATTTATGATCTAAAGCCGTATAATTTGTGCCCAATTAAGCATTACAGTAGCCGTATAAACGTTTGTAATGCTACTATAGAACTAACTCAAAATGCGAAAACGATACAGAAATGCTGTAAGTCGGCCGTTATACTGCTTTGATGTGTTACTTGGGTTACAGCCCTATTATTATTTATTGTCTTACTTCACAATAAAACACTACTTAATTGCCATAACTTAAAAACATTTTCTGAATGACAACGGCATGGCAGTGTTGTCAGTCACCTTGTTCACGAAGACAACTCAATATGATGGTAAGTAGGTACCGCGTTTATCAAGATTTTACGGTCAGCGCGGATCAATTCAAAAGTTGCGATATCATCTTTGTTTTACGTGACCGACGTCATTAGTGTCCATCCGACTAGCTACGTACGTATTTGTTGACAGCCCTTGCTGATTAATCCGACCGCTTGTTTGTTGACAGCGAATCGTATTAAAAGCTCAATCAAGCAAATGAAGAATCAGAATAATGGAAGTGGTCGGCGGAGCGAGGCCGGCGCGGCGCCCGCTGCGTACGCGCATTAATAATGCACGTGTCGAGTAAAACAATCTTCATTAGTCTAACACACATTACATATTTACAGAATGAATGTCTGCGTGTTCCCATACCATTTCACCGCGCTTCCATTAGGAATTAAACTCGAGGAGCTCACCATCGCCAGTATAGGCGGAGACATAACATTTGTCGTCGTAAATTATAAATAATGATGTCGGACAATGATTTGCAAAATATCCTAATTACAATAATGCCCGAACAGACTCATTAACGAATAGTTTACGTGTAGATATCGATCACATTCATGGTATCCACGAAGGGGCAGTTCAATTTTCTTGTCTTACAAATGCAAAGCAATTGATTCGTGCTATTAGGTAGTAGTAATTGGCTAACAAGCTGGCTAACGCGAGGGTTGTGTGTCGCAATTTCTTGTTTCAATAAAGCTAGGCTTTATTTATTAGATCGCGAGTAGCCATTACCTACCGCGCGTCGACTGCCACCTTATTTTTTTCTAACGGTACAGTGGGAACTCGAGCAAATGTTGAGAAAATCAATCAGCGCAAAAAAATATCATGAATGATATTGATGTTTACCTTAGTTGTTAATATCTATTGTTTATTGTATCTATTGTTTCTTTTAAATTAAATCTTTACAGACACCTGTGTCTGCTTTACAAAGGTGTTATCCACCTTTTATTATCGCCTTTGCAACGAACAGGTGTTTTAGAAGATAGATTCAATCAAAATCCGACGTTCAGATTATTTGTACAGATTTCTAAACAAATCTTGTCATTGTCAATCAATGTAATTAGTACCAATACAATTGTAAGACTTGGATTTATAACATTAAACGTTTTAAACTTCTGTGAGATTGTTGCACATTACAAGCATACAAAGAGTAAATTAATTATTTCATCGATATTCATGGGTCAGGTTTCACGGCGAGGGTTGCAAAGTAAATTGCGCTGTTCCCACGTAATTAAAACGAGCGTTCATAATGAAAAATTATCACGAGTTTTAAACAGAGATTTGGTATCAACATATGTGGGTAGTGTGGGTAAGTACCTATGTAGCTACTTTTCGTCGCTCTTCAGTTTTTTTTCAGAATCGATAGAGACAGAACACTAAAATTGTTACAAAGCTTTAGCACAATACATAGTCTGTGTAGTTGTGTACTTATTATAGTTCGCCAATCTGCATGTTGGCAAACATTTTTATACTGTTTTCTGAAAACCTGAAAAACCTCAAAAGCCTCTGGCCTACAATGAGCTTTATAGAGAAGTTTAGAACTTCTCTAAAAATATCGTAGTAGACCAAAAGTAAATTATAATTGGGTACAATATAAACGCCCAATAACCCAATTAAAAAACGATTCATTCGGAGACAGACAATATTATTTCACCACCCGTGGTTTTATCAAGCAGGTTGCTCTTGTGTTCAATACTTCTAGGTATTAAGCATGTCGGAACACATGTACAAATTTGGTTTCGCTTTGTTTGTTTAATGCTATGAGACTTGCAGATTATTTGCTCGGCACTGCATCTCCAGACGTGTGCCTTAGTGACTATGTAGGTATTAATTTACAGTATATTGTTCATTGTATAAACATAGACATGAGCAAATATGTGAAAAGTAGGAATTTCAATGTGCAGTTCTCGCGTCCGTACATTATTGAGTATGATTTTTCTGATAGCAGATTGATTTACAAGTTGTGCTGTACAAGCTCTACGACGTGCTCTTTTAAGATGGAGGAACTTTTATAATACCTTCCTAAATGCAGATTGCTTTTAAAGCTCTTGTACCTATGTGACTTAAGTTTTTATTTGGTTCTAATTAAAGGCTTTGGATTTGTAAACATTGAGGTCATTTTTTATTTTAAAAAAATATATGGAATGTAATTTGCGTTTTGTATGCTTAAAAAAAAACAAAGATTTGAAGTTTTAAGAATAGGTTGGTAGTATAGACGAATTTCAAAGTAAACATATAAATAACTAAGTAAACTTTTTATTAAATGTAAATCTTTAAACAATTTCGTTGAGATAGACACAGAAAGTTATTTAATTAAATAGGTGCTAAACACTATTTTTTTTAACTAACATTAAGTAATATGTTATCTTTAGATTATAGCGATCCAATTAATATTGTTTAGTTTGTTACGATGACATCATCAGTTCATAACAAAGTGATAAGAAGAAATAAGTACTTCATCAGGATGAAATATGATGAAGAAAGCTTTACAAGGATTATTGTATTGCGGTACAGTTCATACTATCTAATAAATCATTAAGGATGGGTATAATATTAAGCTAAATAATAATGTCCACAAAGAACTTACCTCAATCGGGATTTCTACGAAGCTACGAAATTCTATTTCACTCACTGCTACGAAACACTAGATTCTACGGAAAATTGTTTTTTTAGGTCAGTCCAACATACACCATAAATCGAATGTCATTTTATTTTAGGTAGAATAATAAAATAAAATGAATTATAAATGCAGCGAACGCTATGACGTCGCGAAAATCGTAAGGCTGCGTAGGATCGGAAAACGTCACTGACTGCTACGGTGCGTCGCGTTTGGCGCCTGGCACCTGACTGAAATAAGGCTCGCGCGCCCCGACCTACCCGACTGCTCTTCCACACTAACGTTCTTTTTTCAAAACTCTGCTAACAAAAAAGAGGTCGGACGGAGGCTGAGCAATAAAGAAATGATTTGATGAAACAGGCACTTGACAGGTGGCTCGCGTCGCATCCTCGCATGCAGCACTTAATTGTTGGTTGCGCTTACGTTGACGGCGCGGAGGATGCACTGAAAAATGGCTTTTAAGTATTAATGCCCACAAATAAGCGGTTGCTCCCTATGTGACATTAAAACCCTTGCATTGAGAATTGCGAAAGTTAGTTGCGCATAGACCGGTCCTTACTTTGAGACGAAGCCTCAGGTTGGTTACATCAGTTACATGTGATGTTCCTGGATTAACTATGTACGGGTAAATACTAGTTAATTTGATTTGTGCCCAAAACTGAGATTAACTAAATGCACGAGGCTTAGATTTCTCGTAGCGTCGCGCCCCGCCCACCGCACGCTATTGGTCGCTATCTAGAGCTGGGCGGAGCGTTGCTTAGATACTAACCTAGAAGCCTTTTTGACATAACAATCTAATATTATTTATTTACAAAACGATTCGTTCATTTATTTTAGAGCTTTAATGTAAATTAATTTATCATGTGAAGTGACAGACCAGGGTGTGAATTTAATGTCAACCCAGTTATAAAAATTAGGTCAGGGCACTAAATTTAAGGGCTCCATGTTACGCTAATTATTTTAGGTTTATAATAATAAATGTTTGTAAGTCACCTAAGACGAACGAATTAAACCATTAATTCGAAATATATGTGAACCAGCTGTTGCCCGCGGCTTCGCTTGCGTTTTTGTAGCACGTTGTAAATATAGCCTATGGCACTCGTGGATAATGTAGCTTCCTATTAGCGAAAGAATTTTCAAAATCGTTCAGTAGATCCAGAGATTACCCCCTACATACAAACTTACAACTTTTACCTCTTTATAATATTAGAATAGATTAGAAATTCCGTCACGTCGTAAACTTAATAACATTTTATTTAATTTTGTTGATTTGGTAAATCTGATGACTTCTTCATAGCTAAGACTTGACCCTCAGATGTTATGAACTTATGATGTAGAGACTAGTTTGTTATAACACGACAAGTCTTTCTCTAAAGTTGATCACTTAAGGGAATTATCAATTTATGGCATAAAAATGCCCATTTACTTGCATGTGAAAAAATATTTTAACTGATTAAACGCTTTAAGCCCGAAGTAAAAACTGATTAACTTTGCATAAATTGCTAATACATTTTATGCATTGCCCATGGCTGGACAGATGAAAGGTGCTCGACGACGAACTAGCATGAGAAATTGGTGATCAATACTTCACGTGACATTTTAAATGCCTTATTATATATTACAGTCACAATTAAAATATTCGATAAAAACTTTTTATGTGACTAAAAATAGTTGCAACTTGCTATATAGTACATAATATTTTTTTTTGCTGTGTTTTTTTTTTGCAGATACATAATAAATATCATTATTTTCTAAGGATGTTGAGCTAATAATTTGTCTTTATTGACAGTTTTACGTTAATTGGAGTGGTCTATTAATTTCGTTCTCTTTAAAACAACAGCTACAAAACAGTAGCTAAATTGCAAACTGCAACTACAACTAACAGATTTTCAGTTTTTCCAACGATACAATTATCAATTCTCATTAGTTTACAAGAATATTGTCTTTCATTAATCACATTTTCGCCTGATCAAGCGATTGTAATAGCAATCTCGGGAAATTCAATTAGGTGGATAATCTGCTTTGGTTGCTGCGTGTTTTGTTACGTGGGGTAGCGTAGGGCTTCAGTGGGGAAAGTGCTTCAGCGAGTGCAGCCCGCGGGGTGGGGGGGGGTGAGGGAGGGAGCTATGGGGGCTGTAAACATAACGGCGAGCGCGTGTCGGGGGCGCAGGGCGCGGGTGCGGGCGCGGGGAGCGCGCGTCACGGCCCGTTAGCGCGGATCCTCGGCGCGTGCACATGTCGCCCCGGCACGCGCCCGCGCCACTTTTTATCCTTCTTTTTTTTCTGTTGCTGTTTTTGTTTTCTCCCTTTGTTCAAAATACGAATTAAAGCCTCCTTTTCGATTTCTGGGTGAATTAATGAAGTCGGGTTTAAGATAGCATGATCGTCAGTCCGATAAGATTTTGTTATTCATTCATAGTAATGCATGTACTTTGTGACTTTTATTTTTGGATGTTCCCGAAAATTTGTTTGTGTATCGATTAACGGGACGCAAGTTGTGGCGTTAAAAGTTATTATAAGGATAAAGTTAGTTCTAGGTTCTAGGAGGTAAACGGTTAAGTAGTTTAGATATATAACAAACCTAACAAAATATTTGCGGACGAATCACAAAACATTAAAACTAAAAATGGAGAGGTAGGTAGTGCGGGGAGATGTATGTATATAAAAACCATGCAAATCCTTAAACACGTTCATAAAGTATGCGAGTACATGGTTGATAGATAAGTAAATCAAAATAAAACAGTTGAAGGGTAGATACGCATGTTTCAGCTGCAGGCGTGCAGAACCGGTCGAAGGCGGTGGAGCGGCGGTGCGGTGCTGCGCCGGCGCAGGCGGCTGACGCTGTCGCCCTGTGCCATTCCTTACAGTCAACTTTTATTAATTGGGCAGATGAGAGCCACGGCTTCCATGATGAATGCTTATCCCTTATATGGTCAGCAGTTCGCGAAACCTTTTATAGATTCTCAATTAAAAGTGTCTATTATAGTTAATAGGACGATCAGACATTGTAGCGTTTATAGAATCGAGAATATTTGCTTTAAGCATGTATAAAAACAGGTAATATAACGGAAAGGACGATTAAGTGGAATAAAATATAGTGTAGGGGTGCGGGTGGCAGGTGGCTGCGGCTTAGGGATGCTCCTATTGTTGCGACTTAGATATCGATACGCTAGGTGATTTGGAGAAAATTACACAAGTCTTGTTGTGGTTTTTGTCCTGTAAATGTTTTATTTTAGGTTGTAAAGATAGTTTTATATCTTGACATTGTAACTCTAATCAGAAAAGACTTTATATCTCTGAAGTATAATGATTCAGAATAAATTATCAAATAGGCATGACAATCTGATTGTAGTATGTTTTCAAATGTGAATTATGATGCTTAGTGAGCTTTAAATACAGACGGAACCATAATTAAGATGTAGCAAATTAATAGCCAGCTTGTATTAGTCACTGGGTTCCATTCCAGCTGGAATTCTTGACATTCTCTGGAAAAGTTATCAATCTTTTATTAGTTTTACTAATATTAAATTAAACATGCAAAGGTCAGAATTAACAGACATAAGCTTAATTAGATAAATGGAAACGGAACGACACATTAGATTAGAATAAGTAAATCAAAAATTTCAATTTCACAAGTACATAACTCATTATTTCCAAAATAATATGAATTCTGTAAAATTTTGTTGAATCGTACTTTGTTTCTTTTATCAAGTATTTATAAAAAAAAAACGCTTTCTTACTAACTGCTACGAGCACGAGCTACGCAATGCTCTACGACTGTAGCACTAAGTTGTAAAAGTTGTAAAAGCATCGTTTTCTAACGTTAACTAACATAACATAACTAACATCGATAACGGGAATCGACACGCGTCGCGTCTAAGGAGCACCCTCAATGCTTGAGACAAGATTCAGCACGCGAGTCGCCCGCGCCATGTGTCTATAACGGATTTATTGGAACGCCTGCGCCTGCGCGTGCCGTGCGTCATCCACTCGTGTGCATCGCCTTTATTTGTCCAATGAGACTGGGTGAACACTTTCTCTACAGTTAATCGAGGAATCGATTGAGAAAATGGTAGTGTTGAGAAGATTCTATGGTCTTACAAAATACATGCTAAAGTCGAAGAAAATTTCAGGTTTGATCGAATATGTAGGATTGAAGGTCAATCAGAATTTCAGAATAGTTATTTAATCTTATTTGCAACTGCATTTTAAATTGACCGATTGAGACAGAAAAATTTTGTCGTACAGTTAGAAAACTAAACGTCGATACACAGAAAACTTTCACAATCGAAAATATAAATAACATTTTTTTTATTAAAGTAATAATAAGCTAATCAATTAGAGTTAACCTAACTCATACTTATCTGTCGATAGTGCTGTCTACCGCACGAGCGGGATAAAAAGGTAGATTTTTTCAAGTTCTACCACTAACGTGCGGTTGACTGTACATTATTAGAAGTTGTTTGTTTATCTAATTTTGTTCGAAAAGGAAAAACAAGCAATTCGTTTTAAAAATTCTTAAAAATAATCACCTGTGTTTGCGAAACTGCGCAGTTGCGCAGCAACACATATGCATTTTTATTCCAAAACAACAGCAGGGAATCCAAAAAATCAATGTAATATTTTATCGCCTAAACATCCGTTATGAACGGTATCAATTTGAATATCTTAGCAGTTGGAGGCCTACAGTTAGGAGGCGACTGCGGCGAGTCATATGGCGGGCGTCGGCTGAAACCGTAAAAGCTTGTGGAGTGTGCGCATTGTGTTGTGCGTGAGGCGGGCGATGCCGCGATGGTGCGGCGCGGCGGTGCGGGCGACACGCCCGCTCATTACGACGAAAAACTGCGCTCCTCTCCGCTAATTGCGATCATTCTTACGCGCTCCCATATTGAGTGAGCACATGTTCCCGAAGCCGAGGCCGCGCAGGCGCACCGCTGCTATGTTGCGGTTTTCAATTACTGCTTGTGTAATTGTGTAATGAGAGCGCGAGTCCTCGGCAAAAACGTACGTTTCAGATATTCATATTTATAGCTTTTATTAATAAATTATTAAATAAACTGCAGTTAAGTTTTGCGGTAACCGACTGCTGGGCGCGAAAGCTTGCGTGTGCGCATAAGTAGAGCTTCACAATCGCGTCTATAGAACTCACGAACGAACACAGGCATTCACTTGACTTTTGATTATTGGAAACTATCAGAGGCATACACAGGCATGCGTACGTGTATTCTTTGACAATTTAATAGCATATGCGCTTGCACCTGCCATTGCAAAAAGTAGGCGCACGCTTCAGGCAGTGAAGCGCGGAATTCGTCGCCGCGTTCGTCCTCTAGCCTATCTTATACGCTATTTATTGGTAATTGATTGAAAAGGTGCATTAAGCCCCCGTGTTATGTTTTTATAACGTTTGACCATACTTGGATTTGTTGGGTCTTTAGACCAGCCCTGAACCTAAATACTTATGTATAACATGTTTCACATTTCACGTACACTGACATACTGCTATATAAATGTTTATCATAATTACGCCATTGATAGACAAGCTTTTCCTTTTATGTCACCCTTTGTAAACAGCAACTTGGATTGGAATTTGATCAGTTGGAAAATGTGTGTTGCTTAATAAAGTAAAGTGTTACTAAAATCTGACTAGAACTTATCGACTGCTAGGTTAGTAGCTATGGAACTTGGTACGGTCTTGGTAAGATCTTCGGGTGGGATTACGCCTTCAAAATTTTATCGGTATTTCCCAAAAGGAAGTTCTCAAAGTAACTGCGCTACTGTTGGTTTTTATTCATAGAAAATGATATCTCTGCCACCTTTTGCGAAAATATAGGCATTATGTTATATTTATGACTAGCTGTTGCCCGGGGCTTCGCTCGAGTTTTGGTCAGAAATTATCCCACGGGCACGTTGTACCTAAATAAAACTCGGGGATAATGTATCTTCCTATTAATGAAAGAATTTTCAAAATCGGTTCAGTAGAGCCAGAGATTACCCCCTACAACCTCACAAATACCTGCCAACACTAATACCTATCTACCAACTGAGACGTCTTCCGTCGCTACACTATTGGTTCCTAACTATTGCCTACGCCAGGTTTTCGTAACCGATAGAAATTCGTAGCACAGTTCTACGGCGAAATGTTGTGCGCCTACGAGATAGTTAAACAAATTAATAAACAAACAAAGACATTGAAAAATTCACATAGATTATAGTTTCAGTGTTTGTACTCCGTAAACATGATTTTTTGAGTTTGATTTCACCCGTATTTTTTTTTCCAATATGTGTTTGTTGATTGTTGATTTTGCTATTGTTGTGCCGTGTCTCAGTCATAGTTTCAACATTTTTTTTAATTATGACATTAAAAGAAGTAAATAAAACCTCTTGCAAACGGGGAATAAAACATGAGGAAATTATATGTGTCCTGGTTTTATTTGTATGCGGCTCGATCTGTCTGGTTTGGGCGGCTCGCAATGCTCGCAAGGGCTCAGTGAAGATGTCTGGGCGAGTTAACGCGTGCCCCGCGGCGGCGGCTGCGGTCGCCGCTCATGTCCGCTTAATGAGTGTTTTAACTACTGTTGGTAAATCATGCTTTTACGTCCTTCGGGCTCAGATATACGACGCCGCGACTCAGCTGCGCATCATGATTCAGAACTTAAAGCCAATTATCATATGCAATCGAATAATATCGACAACAGAAAGGTTGTACAAGGAGATCAATAAAACTCATAAGATGTCCCAAATGTAACCTATATTTCAGTAAAATCGTCATCAAGCCGGACTATAATGGCATGGGTAAAGCTATATTTTTATTTAACGACATAATATTTTTATTCATACACACGACAACCGAAATAAACTTCGCAATGTGCTATCCCGAAAGACAATTCGAAATTCGGATCCAAAAAAATTGGGTTAGCGCAATTAACCGCCAAAGGTGCCGCGATTTTGCTGGCGGATAATGAATGGGCAATCACGCGCCTTTGATAAGTGCGCGGGGTGACCAGCTAGCGGTACCCGCGGCCGCCAAGGAGCCGCGTTGCGGGCGCCCGGGGCGCGCGACTTGCGGGGGCCGGGGCAGCTCGCGCATCGGCAGCGCGGCGGGGAGCGGCCGGGCAGGTGGCGCGAAGGCCACTCCGGGACCGGGAGCGCGTCGCCTCCAGTTAATTGATTCCAATCTGAGAAGCGGCCCACGATAATTCACTCCGTAAGTAAGTGTGTAACTCTCGCTCTTTGGTAATTATAAAACGGTCGACAGGTAACGGCATTTCGTAGTTCTATTGTTTTTATATTGATAGTTATTTGCAGGTTGCTAAAATCTAAATAATTAACATTCACCCGTTGTTAAGTGTATTAAACGAGGACATTTTTTTTTTCATTGTCAGTTTTCATTTACGTATGCATTTTCTTTTTATGGTATTTTATCGATACGCATTTATTTGGTTCTACACCTCATAAATGAAGTGCAACTTTCAGGTAACTAAAGATATTTAACATAGACACCTCTGAAAAACTTTACAAACCCTAAGTTAAGCAAGTTATTGACCAGAAATGCCAAGTTTTGCACAAAAAGATCAATTAGACCGAAATTCAATATATCTAAGATATGGATCAAGATATTATTTATTCTGTAAAACCTGATCATTTTGCGAGTGTGTACTTGCCTATAGATTACAGAACCATTGATTTTCATTAAGTACAGTCTAGAAGACAGTGGAATAGCAAAAAACGAGCTTTTGAACCGAACCGGCCTGCGCGCCGCCCGCGCGCCGGCCGCCCGCGCCGCCGTGCACCAGAGTGAACCGATTTAATTGCCGTCATTAATCCGTGGACAAGACCGTTTCCTCTGCACAGTGGCTATTTCGAGTGCATATCGCTATTTTCTGTCCATTTTACTCAAGTAATAATAGGTATCGATATTGAACATTACTTAATGTTAATATTTAACGACCGCGATCAATATTTAAAAGGAAAGAACTGAGTAGCTTAAATTACTTATGTAAAACAGTTGATTTACTTAGTAATAAGTTATGTTGTGCAGTAACTAGTAATCTACATACATAACTACTATAACTAGGTAGGTACCTCACATAAATACAGATTTCGTTAACTTAAAAAAATAAATAAGTTAAAGCTACGGATGTAATCTTCTCTATTCTTCTTCTTCTATGCAGAAGAAGAAGAATTACACCCACAGCTTTGATCAAAATGTTCAGACTAATTCATAAAAGCTCTAAGAAGAGTTTGACTGAAAATTGAAATACATGGAACTTGCCTAAGATTGGATGTTAAAACTCTGGAACACAAATAGCGATAGTCTGATTAGTATGAACAAGTAGGTACTTTTTTGACGAAATTTATAGAACGAAGCTGTTCGTGTGGCCGATTCCAATTGGCAGAAGCACAGCCCTGTAAACACTTTGGAGGTTTACACGTATGACACTTTTAAATTATGCTGTTTACTCATGAAAAACGACAGCAGCAATGATTAATTACTCGTCAATGCTCATGTTGGCAGGTAACAAAACAAACGAAGCATTTTAGTCGTTATTGATAAAAAGCTACTGAGTATAATAAAATACTTTGTTAACTAGTGTGATTAAAATCAAACACAAAAAATGCTAATCAAAGGGCGAGTGTTTTGCAAAGTAGCTGTTTCCATATATGTCAGCAGACAGCGGGTAGCGGGTATCGGCGAACGGTGCGTGCGACCAGTGCGACTTGCACAGAGAGCGCACGCGCCTAGTAATTACGCGAAAAGGTCGCGCGCGCACATTGCGGTCGCTCGCGCCGCCTGCGCATGCCCCATTCCACCACCATTACACCGTCGCCTCGGGCTCATCTTCACTTTCAAGCAACATTAAACTCGCTATGTACTGTCGTCATTAGATCCTGTAACATGATCCTTTGTCATTCAATCAGACGCCGAGTGAATCGTTGCTAATGACTTGCTCAATGTAAACAACCACTCCATAGCATATTTCGGCTAACTTTATTAGAATTGCTTTATCTTTTAATTAGGAATACTTTTCATAGATTCATAGAACTAGGTTACCTATTGCTAGGTAGGTAATGATAATAAATATTAACAGCACACTGCAAAATATTACTTACTACTCGACCAAAAGAACTACATAACTATCGGTCGTAAAACTATTGACCTTGCTATTGAATCAGCATTAGTTGTCTTCTTACGTTGTTAATAGCTTTGGAAGAACAAAATGAGCTGCAATGAAGTGATCTGGCTAATGTTATTTCCATATAAGACAGCGCCGTAGGTAACCTTTCCGAGAAAATTACAAAGAGCAGAAATCGAGGGCTGCATAGTCGGCTGATTGTGCTCGACTGGCTGCGGTTGGTCGGGCTTCCTTTCCCATCCCAGAGCATGTCTTTCCTCACAAAATCGTGCCCCCTGGTGTATCCGGCTTGTCCGGGTTAGGCCTGCTCCTAGCTGGGTGTGGTGCTCAATCACATCATCATCATCATCAAGAGCAGAAATCGGGATATCTTCAGGCGCGGATCCACCGTTGTGGGCACGATGGGCGTGGCCACAACCACAACCCGAATTGAGGTCGATAGTCTGATGTTCTTCACAAGGGCTTAAAAAAAAACAACATAACCCTAGTTTACCCTATATAGTATTCAAATTTTCTTACGTGACTCGCTCGGTCAATGTGACCACCGCGGAGAGATCATTGTCATGAGTGACAATTTTTTTTCAATGATTCACCCCCTTAGGCTAAGAAGGCTATGATGACCCGGGGCGGTGAGAATTGCCTTAACTTGTTGATAAAAGCACTATGTATTTTCTAACCTGCCGCCTCATATTCAAGTAGCTTCCGTGATTTGTATTGCTTAATGGTCAAAAGAAAACCTATAAACCTATCCGATGCGGGCTGCTTAGTTTTCGAGCTCGCTATTGTCGCATCCTACAGTCTCTTAATTGTTCAGAAATTTTAATGCGTAATTATGTCGACAATATTACATGTATGAATGGTAAAAATAAAATGTATACAAATCCGAAGGGATTGCTAAGTTTTTAGAGCTCGTTTTACTCGCTCTTGCATTCTGGAGTTCAAATGACTTAACCATTCTGAAATTGAAGCATAAGTCGACAAAGTAAATTTAAAAAGAAGATTTAACATATCCGAGGCGGGGTGAAAAAAATTTCTTAAACTATTCATAGTTCTGAGACTGTTTTGCCGAAGTCGGCAAAATCATTTCAATGACGATCATTTAAATGGTATAAATAGTGTTACAAATCGGAAGAGAGCTGCTAAGATTTTCGAATTCTGTTGATTATTCTGAAAATTTAACATACCTGAAGCGGGTGCAAAAAAAATTGAGCTCACTGCACTCGCTTTTGCATATTATTAGTTTCTTCTTGAGAAATACATCATTAAACTACTACCACTCTACGAAGGTTTTTCCCTTTTTTTTGTTTCGGTGTCACTTTGCCCAGTTTACTGCGACCGTGCCCCCTACCTTTTTTGAGGGCTGGATCCGCGCCTGGATATCTTAACATAGAAATGTTTGTTTTGTACATGATCATGAAGGTTTTATCTTCTGCCATAAGTATTAAACGCAAAAATACCAGTAATAAAATATGCTAATAACATAGATTTCATTTTGTGAATGAAGAAATAATATCTACCACTTATAGTGATTCCCCCTATACGAGATATTTATGTAAACTACACATTGCAACTGCTTATAGACCAGTAGCAATACCAGCCCGTAATTTGAAAAATGCAAGCTTATGTTGGCAATTAGCCCCTATTAATTAGGTACGAAACCGTGCCTACTAAGTATAGGGAATTTAGTAACCGTATCAAAGCTGCATCATTCCATACGTCTTCGTACGTAGGTATGTTCTTTGCCAACATTGACCGCTTAATCTTCTTGATAAATATTATGCCGTACGCTTCATCGCCTAGTTATTTACTTTGGTAAAATTAAATTTTAGGAAGCTACTTTTGGTTGTAGTACGAGCATATAGTATTAAAAAAAAAACAATTTTTAACAATAGATTCAAGTATGTAATATTCTCTATACCTGTACCTGTGAGGTATCAACAAATAAAGAGGCCAAATATCCTAAAAAAATATAGTAACTAGTCACTCCTGTAGAGTATTTAGACAAAACATAATAATGGAGATACCTTCCTACCTGCATCTAGACTTTTCACGAAACATGAAGAGTCTATTGTGTATCTAACGTCAGCTTCCAGTTTTAGCCAAAAAAAACGTTTTGTAGACGATAGTATCAACTAAATATTGAAAATGCTTTTAACGATTCCATTTAAACGTACGTAAAGATATGCAAAAACGTAAGCCGAGTGTCAGTGTTAAGCTTTCATATTGCCATAGTAAATTGTACCTATAGAGGATGACGCTATTCGAAAATGAAGATATTTTCATGATTTTATGGGTGTCTCTATGGGTATAGAACGGTCTGCACGGTACCCGCCATGATTGCATTTAGTAGTATGAGTCTTCCAATAAATTAACATAATATAGCAATAATTATTGTCGATTGACATATAAATTACCCACCTAAATGTACGCTCGGGTACGACGTTCAGGGCAATTTATGAGAGATTACGCATAATACTTATTTTGTGATATTATTTAGAGACGAAGAAAGATATATCAGTAGGTATTATTAAAACGTACTTCAGGAATGCAAATAATTTAAATCAATGAAGGCAACGAAAAATTATTTGCTTGTTATTCGAACCTATTAAATCACAGCCCCATACAACTACCGACCAACAAAAACCGCAGTATTAGTCAAATAAGTTGAATTCGTTTTTTTTTTAATAATAAATACATAGTCACACAAATGTCACCACTAACCTACACTTCTGCCCCTGACAATAATCAATGAATAAAGACTTTGTTTGCATTTGTGATACTTAATTTTCCTTTGTCACAGCGCTTGTTCATTTGCACAGCATATTCATTATATTTTAGTCAGTGCATGTTTTTCAGGAAATGAACAAAATGTCTAACAATAAGTACTTTTGTGGCACGTGATTTTACAGAGTGCACAGTTGAATAAATATTTCAATAATTGCCAGCAGCAAATGGTGTGTATTTGAGAACCGTCTGGGAGACTTTGGCATTTATTCGTTTCGTAAGTTAGTATTTCAATTTTACTATGAAAAAAACACTAAGAGAATAGGACATGAGATTTTTGTAAAAAAATGGGCATTCTTTGTTTATCAGCGGTCAACAATTTAATAAATATGTTTTCTGATAAATGGCCGGTTAGCCACGGTCATTCTGTCCGGTTAATAATTATTAAAGCCGATTGCAATTAAGTGTCGGCGGGTGACTGCATGTGGTAGTGGCACAACAAAGCCCCCATTAAGTAAGTACGACCATGAATTTCATGCTATGAATGATTGTGCGACAGGTAAGCGCATCGGTCGCAGAGTGATGCGACGCGCGCGTCGCGGCTCACTGGGTCTATACGTAGCATCTGCACCCGCGCCACGCCGCGGATCCGCCGCCTTTATGACCCAACGGCCGTCCACTTAATCAATGCCTTTGAAATAAATAAAATTTTGAAGAAAGGAAAACTCTATGGACTGATTTTCCCCACATACAGGGTGGAAAGCACATCGACGCAAAAACGGTTAACGTGCTCAGTATATCATTCTGAACCCCGCCAATAGATATTTTTATTCGGCAATTTACACAAAAATCAACTGGTACATTTTGACCGTGTAGGTATTGCATTTTTGTAGGAAACAAGCTGATTTTAAAAAATTGCCGATATTCATTTATATGTAAGGGTGTTCGGAATGATGTATTGACATGTGGTAATCATTTGTGTTTCGATGTCTCAAGCAGTAAAAGTCAAAGATAGTACCGCATTTCCTTTCTGTGCAGGCATAAGTAATATTATAACCGGCTAATAGGTATGAGGTATCCATTTGCAGAGATTCTGCATTTAACCACAAAGATATTAATTAATTATTTGTTTAATATCTATTTAACATTCTTATTACAGCAATTAACAGTCAAAAGAGTTATTTAATTTCAATGTTACTTTGACGGCGAGTTCTTATCAATGAGAATAAAAATTTTACGATTTCATTTACGTAGTCATAATCTGGAAGCACTCATAGCAAGCCATTTGGTATTTAATAATCACAATTTAATATCACATCTGAACTGAATAAAATAACTTTATTGCGAAATATGAAAAACAAGTTTTAATAGGCGTTTTATTGCTAATGTGTCACATTAATTGATTTCGGTAAGTTCGGAAAAGTCCTCGTGTATTTTTAATACAACAGTTTCTAAACAAACTAAATATGAATAGGTACTTAAAAAATATGTCGGTTCCGATATTGTTTGTTGGACATACATTACATACGTTACATAGAAACTCAATATCTTTTCGCCAAATTGCAAGTGCTTGCAGGGCGTAATAACTGAGCAGGCAACGCGGTTATAAATAAAACTTTCGCGCGGCGCAAGCGCGTTAAACCGAATCCGACGATGACTGGAACTCGTCCTGGCGCACCTGCGACAATTTTTATAGTATAAATTTGCATTAATTCATTTAGTCCTGTTTTCAACGCGGCGTATAAATGGGTTAGCCGGTAAGTGGTGGGATCTAGCCGCTGCCGGCGCAGGCCTGCGCGGGCGCGGGTGTGGAGTCGCACGGCGCACGTCGCGTGTCCCCATCCACCTTTCAGAGTTAATCGACAGACAACAAGCCCACACGCCTACTGTATTTTCTTTTGTTGAGTTTGAAGTATCTATGATAAAATAGTCTATTCTATACTTAATATTATAAAGAGGAAAGATTGATTTGTTTGTTTGTACCAAATAAGATTCGAAACTACTGGACCGATTTTAACCATTTTTCACCAATAGAAAGCTATTTAGCTTTCTATTGATGAAAATTCTTTTTATCAGGAAGTAAAATAGACTTACTTTTTATCCCGATATGCCCACGGAATCGAAATTTACGCGGTTGAAACTACGGTTCGCAGCTAGTTTTAATTAAACTGGAATCATGATTGTTTTAAGCACTTAAATAGATACAGTAGTAGGTACGTAGGTAAAAAATAAGAAGGTACTTTTAAGAATAATCTTAGAAAGTTAAACCTAATGAAGCAGATTTTATGACAGATGTCGTATAGTCACAAAGAGAAGCTACTAAGAAATCCATTCTAAGAACCCTACACTATGGCACCGCGTTTAATAGACAAAGAAATGCTTAAAGCAGGCAGTTCTGAGAAAATCTATGTGTATCCTCGTAAGTATATGAAGCTTGTCTACTTAGAGAGATCGCATCTGTAGTAATTACCTATCGACTGTCAGCTATCATCCTCGATGCAAGACAACTTACGCGCATTTATTATGTAAATATGTTTCAGATTTTTACTTATTTTGCCTTCAGGCTATATAAAAATACTTTGCTGCGGTTTTAGATCGGCTTCATAAAATGTTTTTTATTTGTACTTAAGTCTACAATGTAAGGGTTTCTTAATGCTAAGATTGTGCCTAATATAGAAACAGTAATAAACTCGATGGCTGAAACTGTGCCTTTAAGTGTAGTAAGGTAGCAACACACGAGTCAAAATTATGCAACGGAACCCTCGGATTGTGCTCCCACGGCTATCAAGCTTTCAAATTACCTATGAATGACACATTCAGTCAAAAAATACTTCCGTATTTTAGAGACACCATAGGCTTGCGTAATGTTCAGAATGTACGCTAAAATAAAGATTTTCTTTGTCCGTCTGAAAAATATATCTTTTTATTTTATGGCTGTTTTTCGTATCATTTGAACAACAAAAATCCTCTTAAAAAGGTAGATTTTTGTCGCCAGTGTCTAATGTTATCATTCACCAATCGCCGGTCCCCGGCATATAATAGCGAACGTAATCTACCCAGGATCGATTACAGTAGTGGTTTATGGTGTACCACATTTATCAGTGAACATTTACGGACTGATATGATGAGCATCCGCCCACTTTCCATTTCATACGGAGCAGCATAAACAGGTTCTCTTCACACCCAATTTACTCAGTGGTTTAATAAAACACACACGTGTTACTTACATGGGAATACACTTAAGACTGCTGGTTACGTAACATACATAAGTACATACACATAGTATAATGACAATATAACATTAGACGTTACAAGGATCCGGGCTAACCGTCGCCGACGTAACGTTAGCTTTATTTATTCATTTCGTGTTCACTCCACATTTTCCCACGGGCCTCGGCTTAAAACATGGTGACGTCATTACAGATATTTTATTTAATCCCTGCCATTATTATTATTTTGGTCTCCTGAAATTCGATAAAATGAATAGCATACTAAATAAAACTATGATTGCGATTCTAATAAGTGGGGGTGAACTATAATATTGCTTACGAAACCTACTTTGTAATAAATTAATGAGGACGATCAAATGCTGGTGAGGTTGTTAAGGTTCAATACGATTTTTTTTTTTAAACAGTTTATATGATAAAAAAATTATACATACATTTCCCAAAGGCAATAAAATAACCTACCTTTATACGTATTATAAGTATGTCGTAGAATCGTAGATATCCATCTATTGATCTGCTCATGAACGCACTAACATGCGCGCAGTACAAAAGACATCAACGATCCAATCGGTTTGTGTGCATACGCAGCTTTAATGACTTATTTGAATGATTTTTATTAATTAAAGAATAGTGAAATAATAAAATTTTCTTAACGAATTGTATAAAGTTAAATAGATATGAAATATTTAGGATTTTTTCTTTTCTTGATGTCGTCAGCTTTTAATAACTTTAAAGTTTTTATGAATCCAGAAATAGTTATAAGAAACTTTCTCCTCGTAGAATCATATGTAAAACAAAACCACGACACTTTTTATGAGATGCCTTATGATGCTCTAAAAAATTCAAGAAGTTTTTCGTTATTCAAAAAAGTCGTGGGGTTGCACTCCGTTTACGGCTAAAGTTACTTTGTTGCTGGATCAGGCACGCTTTTTAAAATTTATTCAGTCCGTTTTTATTTACTCGCAAACACCTTTACTGCTTCAGTAGGTAAGTAATCAAAATAATAATATATGGATAGGTTTATGTTTAATTTATTAACTGCTTAGTCGTTAGTTATATAGACGTGTATAGTTATTATTATTTGCAGGGTAAACTATATACCTATAGGAAAACTACATAACGCCTTATTTCTATGAATGCGAAAAAACTGCATTCGATTCGTTTTCAATCTGCGTAAATATGATTATGTCGCCGAGCACCGGTCTCTTCTTAAGTGGTTGCCCATACGTCAGCGTAGGGAGCAAAGGGCGCTAACCACCTTGTTTTCTTTCTTGTTTCTCCCACTTCCCCTAGTTACCTTGCTCCCCACTTTCAGTATATTAGTGCTAGACCATAATAGGAGCCTGCGATCGTCGCAAAACCGTGTTCTTCAATGTCCCCCTCTACCGCATTGACTTCATTCACCGATCATTCTTTGTCCACTTTATTTCTCTATCAATTAAAAAGAAATCAGGATGGCAACCAATCGTTTATCTTTTAAAATTAAAGTTCGTGAATACATTTGGAAGAAGCTGGCAGTTTCGTCACAACGGTAATGTTTTCCCCATTGTTTGCTTTTTTATTTTAGTATATAATCCGTGTAAATGTCTATTTACACTAATATATATTCTGATATATATATTTATGGTATTTGGTTTATATTTATAGTATATTATATATCCTTGTAGTTTATCGTAGGATTAATTAAAATTATTTTCAGATAGACACCTACTACTGCTTGTCTCTGCATCACCCAAAGGTTGACTGGTAAGAAATGCCTATGGCATTAAGTCCGCCTCTGTTCATTGTGCTTGAAGTGTTAACTATATAAATAAATATAATAATAAATAAAATCTTTATTGACAAGTGATTGCTCAAACATCAGTGTAGCCTTGACTCTTGTTCTAGGAGTTCCTGTATCACAAGAGCTAAATAAATGCGAGTTCAATCATAACCAGAACCGTCGCACACGCGGCTCTGATGAATTACAATAGCAGAAGTAGGTAAATGAAGGAAACTTAATCAGTAATCATAATCATGATCTTCGGTCTTACGATTTAAATGTGTACTAAATATAGTAGATATAGTTGTTGTGTTGTGTTGTGTTATAGATGTTGTGTATAGTTGTTGTTGTGTTGTTAGTTTTAGTTATTATATTTATATCATGCATATTAGCCGAGCTATCATAATTTTTGCGGACGGAGTCACGGGCGAAGTGCAAGTTTATTATAAAACTAGCTGTTGCCCGCGACCTTCGTTCGCGTAAAATTATTATAAAATATTACTTTCCTTTTTAAATCGAATTTTATTACCAATTTCAAAGGGTTTTAATTGTTTTGCACGATACCCTAATTCATATTCTTAAATAAAATTAGGTTTAGTTACTCCCTAAGACATCAGATATCTGCAAGTAAAAGTCCCGTCAAAATGGGTAAAGCCGTTTCGGAAATTAGCCGTTTCAAACGGATTGTGTTAAAATTTCAAGGGCTAATCCCTAATATTTTTTCTAAAATAAAAGTAGCCTAATATGTTAGACCTTATAACATCAGATATCTGCCAGGAAAAGTCTCGTCAAAATCGGTTCAGCCGTTTCGGAGATTAGCCGGTACAAACAGACAGACAGAGAGACCGACAGAAAGACAAACATTGAATAAAAATGTTTTTTTGATATAAGTACCATAGACTTATAACAAAAACACATTTTTATACTTTCATATGCATTCAGTAAAAAGCTGTTATTTTGGTATTACAAACAGACACTTCAATTTAACGTATTTGTATAGATGTATAGAAAACCTATCCAGTAACATGGTGTCCTTGGTTTTATAATGTGTCTGTAAGGTTTGGTGGTCGTCCCTCGAATCGTTGGCGATGGCCCCGCGCCATATGGTGGCCCCGTGCCCGCTCCAAATTGCAGGTTATATCAATTGGTCTCAATGAGGGGACCTAAGGACGAGCCTGGTGTTAGTATAATTGTTTGCACTTAAAACTACGAGTTTATGTACCGTTACGAATTTACATGTCGGCAGCGGCACGCGACGAAGATAATTATTTTGAAATCTTTTGATCGAATTTGATTTGGGAAAGTAAAGCTAGCGGGTAGACATGATATAGCGAGAAGGTAAATCTATGTACCTCCTGATGCTAATGTTCCTAGGTTCCTACGTTTGATACTACACTTTTCAGAGTCTCTTGAAGATTTTTGGGTGTCCTTAGTCTCGTAGCCTCAACCTGAATGAAATCAATCCAAACAGTTTATATTAACTCTGTTTGAGTCTATGTACAATGAAAAATATTATAATCATTTATCATAAGTTCGTTAGGATGTTCCAGTCATGTCCGCTGAAAACCAGAACGAATCGTCACGAGATTAATTCGGTAACGTGTCGACATTTTAATTGTTACACATTGTTTTAGATGGAGGCAATATGTCGGAGGCGGTGGGCCGTTATCTGATAAAATATGTCCGTTATGATTGGCAAACAAACAGTATGGCGCCGCCATATGTCGCGGCACGTGCGCCCGCGCATCCAACGCGCTGCTCACTCACCGGTGAAACTGTACACCACAGGTTGTAGTATGGATAGATATCGCATTTTAACAAAAGCTTATTTCTACATATAGGTAAATTAGTAGGATAGGTTTACAGCAAGGAAAACTCTGTTCATAAAGATCTATGACAATGACTTCAGATGGAAACTGGTAAACCGTAGAAAATCTTCCTATTCAGATTCTTGAACTTCGTCAAACGTTAAAGGATCTTGGTCCAAATGGGCGTGAATAGAAAATCAAGAATTGAAAATCTCAAATCATAGCTCATAATCAGTTCTCCAATTCATAGTATTGCGACATGTACCAACGCCGCTGGAGACCAGAAGAGCAACGGCCAATTGAAAATGTTGTAATCACCTGTAGTTTGTCGAAGATTTGACACAACAGTCAAATCTTTGAGTCGCCGCCGGACGACCCACCTTTCTTTTCCCAGTTTTTGGACGCCATTCGGTGACTGACAGCCTTAGTCCATCTGTCATCAAGCTACTATTTGAATCTATATTTCAATTCTGTTGGTCTTACGCCCAGAGTCCATGTAATATTGCCCATGGTCCTTTTATAATAAGTAAAAGCTCGTGATCAACAAACGTGATCAACTACGCCTTACCAGAAAAACAACCAGAAAGTGCCCGCGTCTGATGCTACGTTATGATATAACGGCTCTACGTAGATAATACAAATATCTTTTGAAAACAACTTTAGTGTCCCAGGCTGGCTGTAGTCACCTATTCTATTGCTCGTGAAAAGAAATATAATTTAAATCTATCGCCGAGCTTTCCTTAGTAAGCTGTAGTAGATTGTAAGGTCTATGGTTAGAGAAGCCAGTGCGCGTGCGCCGCCCATCCGTCAGTGTAATCGCTAGTTAATCATTTTTCGGTTGATGGGGTTCATTGTGCTTCACCCTACACGGATTATATAACTCATAGCCAATTTTAAGCGTGCCAAATTTTCAAATTACTTTTTTTGTCGAAATATTATTTATCATGGAGATGTGCGGTGTCAACGAGGTTTTGCAAACAACAACAATGTGTGGACGTCATCGGTCGCCCGTATGGCTCGACCGCGGTGCGACCCTACCGCTGACATTGAACTCTACAGCTTGAAGCTTGGGTGGCGACGGGGAAACTACAACACTTTAATGAATCAATATTTAATCTTGTGAAATTTGACAATATAAGATGTAAAATTGACTTCCATTTAATTTACCACACCTCATCACGTCTCTGGCATTTGTAATTTTCCGAATGATGACTATAACCAAGTAGGTACCGAGATTGGGTTGGCCTATCGCTATCTTTTCTTAAACCCTCTCCAACACAATACTTATTACTTGCCTACAATGTCAAACTATAAACACCTTGTGTTGAGTGCTATCTGCTTGCAATAAAGTTTGCAAATAAATGATAATTGGGTATCTTTCTAATAACTAAATAAGATAAAGGCACTCCTGCCGGCTACTTAGATAATTAAATGAAGCGAAAGCGAATAGCGAGTAAGTAATTACAATTGGGTACTTGATACGATGCTTTTTTCTATTTTTACGAAATATTTCTAGAAGAGGCTATGTGTAGTATAGGTAGGTACCGAGTAGGAACTCTTCCAATCACAGGATCCATATATGATTGAAATTAATTAAATAAGTAAGCATTAGGCCACTCTACATCAGAGGTACACCTGCCTACCCATTTTAATCTCTTTTTTAAATATCGTGGACAAAATTTAATAAGATTCACCGGCGTTTTTTTCATACTCGAAAAAAACAAAACGAATGTATGAATCAATTGTAAATATGTGAGCATGAATAAAAAATGAATGACAAGTGTCGTAGTTTTGTCGTAGCGCTCGTCGTAGGCGCCGCAGTAATCGTCAGTTTATATAAACATTATCATTAACACTAGAAACGGGATATTTACCATGTTTACTGTTCATTTTGAGTTCCCGATATTTCGGTGCTGTTGCAAGCACCATGATCAATCACGGATAAACTGAAGTTATTGCGGGTGGGTGTTTATGAGCAGACAAATCGGTCTACCCTCTCAGCGCCGAAATATCGGGAATGAAAATGAACAGTAAACATGGTAAATATCCCGTTTCTAGTGTTAATGATAATGTTAGTGATCATGACAGTTTAAAAGTTATATAAACGTTGAATAAGTTAGTAAAAGTCATTAGAATTTATTAAAATATCAGATTTTACAGACTGCTAAATTATTTTATGCAGAGCAAGTACCCAAAGAGATAAAACGAAATACATTATGCTGGATTGAGCTGAGTACACCCCCTCCAATAAATATGAGTCGTTATTATAATGTGGAAGGATATCAGTGGTTGTGATAGTATCCAAAACTGCATAATAATACACATTTACGAACTAATGAATGTAAAAATAAACGTTATATTAATGTAAGCCAAGCCTCCCCACGGCTGTGGTAGTGAGGAGTGCGCCCGCATGCCGCGCGTGGCGTAGTGCGGTGATTTGCATGCTCCTCAAGCGAACCGATCACTTCACGATAACTTTAACAGCTTCGACGGTTATAAATAAAACACATGACGCACTACTAATCAGACGTTGAATCAAACTCGTGTAGGTATACGTGGGCACTTAGCTAATCAAAGGTTACCTATTGGGGGCACTGGCACATATTTACATAGGTAGGTATGTACCGGCCGACCGTCGAATACAAACATGACAAGATAGCAATTAGCAGTTTAATTCAAAACCAATTTACTGACTAATAATATATTGATTAAACTCAAATATATCCTCTTCAAATGAATGTTACAGACAAAATAATATATCCTTTTCAAATTAATGTTAAAGACAAACTAATAAAGGTCCACTCACGAAGCACTTAGCTAAGGAAAGCGTTGTTGATGCGATATTAGTTCCCACAGGAAATTAATTTGCCCCAAACTGCTGATGCCCAATAAATAATGATAAGATTGCAAATGTGTTTATTCACACAATTAATACACCCTACAAAATAAAAACGTTTCAATAATTATCTCCGTCTATATTTTCAATTAAGATAAAGAAGTGGTTCAATATAAATGGGAACATTTTGAATAGCATTTCGCAACGAAGGAAACAATATATTTTAGGTTTACGCGATTAACGTGTCGAATTCTTCGCTAGCGATAAAAACAATAAAACAAATAAATTATTGTTGCGAGGTGTATCTATTATTAGAGGATGATATTAATTGCGCGTACGCACCTGGGCGTGCAGGTGACTGTTTCAATTTGGGGTCAGCCATGGTTTTGACACCGTATAACATTTTAAAGAATAGTGGGAATTGACACCGTACAGAGATACGTAGATGAGATGTTTGTTTTAAGTGTTAAAATGTTTAATTCATGTTTTTGTAATGTTTAAACATCTATACGGAATAAAACCTGAGTAGCTACCTACTTAGAAATGACTAGATAGCTAATGTGTTTTGTATAATTATATTTTAAGAAAGTTTTTACGTAGGTAGGTATATTTACCTCGTGTTAACTTCCCTAGATACGCATACCTACTAACTAGGTTATCAATTAGGTAAGCCAACTAGCAACAATAGCAAGTCCATTGTAAACGTTATTTGTAAGAAAATAATAATAAAAGAAATGGTAAAGGAGAGTAAAGTTACAATCAGTACCTATAGGATCAGATCAGATGACGGAGCGATTGGCTACTAGTTCGTGTCGCGGGTTCGAATCCCCCACGGGTCAAATATTTGTATGGCCTATAAGTAGTTGTTCCGGGTCTGGCTGTTTGTGTATGTGAGTTTAAATGTTTGTTAACCCAAGTAATGTACATGAGAAATTACTAGTACGAGAAAAGGTTTAAAAAAAATAAACGCACACATACACACATGGCACCCGACATAAGAATCAAATATATAGGATAGCATGTTTAACTGCCGCGCTTCACTATGCCAAGAAGTTATTTATTTATTTTTTATTTTCCATTGGAACTCTTTATAGCTGTACCAAAAACTGAAATCTGGTCGGATGAAGATGAAAATTCATTTTTCAAGAAGCAGTCTCGTGTAGGTATTATCTAATGAAATACGTTGCTAAATTGTCGATAAATATTGTGAGGAAGCCACTCTAATCACCAACAAACAGTTATGGGTAAGAAGGTAAGACGGACTCCACTGCTGCCATCTACCATTAAGTGAGAGTATTTTTGCCACCAAGTGGAAATGCTGTGCCACTCTGAAAGGAACGTCTATGAATAGACAATCCGTCTAATAGGACGATATACGTCCTACAAGGCTTACCCCGGACACTGTTATTTATTATGTACCTACTTAGATAATAATCTGTATGCTGTATCAGACCACCATGCTTTGATCTACCTACCTGTGATCAAGTACACCCATCTCTATTTGCTAAAGTCGAATGGAAAGCTAAGACTGGTTCGAAGGCTTTTGACTATGAAATATTCCTTTTTCGGTTGTGACCCTGAACATAATAGCTTTTCGATCAGACAATGAGACGACTGCCGTAGCTCCCTACAGCAGCACAACTGCACAATCCTCTCTGTGACAGGAAGTCAGTTTGGCCGCAAATCCGTAACCGAAACGCGGATTGGTGGATGTCACGTCTTCGATTTTTTGTTTAAAGGACGTGTCGGTTTCCTCACTGTTTTCCTTCGTCGTATTGGTAAAATATAATACTCAGCCTGCTTTGATTCAATCTCATGACTCGTAATCAGGGGGGCGACACCGCTGCTGAGCTTGCTGTTATTTGGCGTAACCATTACGCCCTGCAAATTCTGAGTTACTCTTAGTAAGTTGTAAACTCAACTGCACATTTAGGTAATACAACCCTATAGCCAGTGTGATTATTTTAAGTGATGCGTTGTACCTATTTAACTGAATACAAGTAAAAAGGAAATTAAAATGAAACTCCATATTAACACTTTCCCGTTTATTTAGAATATTCAATAATATTTTATCACATGTCGGTAAGAGTTGACAATAAGCACGCCAAGCATTCTTGTATCTTACCACGAACGTCGGTAGACGATCTACTTGCCAGTCTGCCAGACCAACACCAGTGGAAAACATATTGAAGAACAAAGAAAAACAAAAGAACAGTTATCGTACATACGTTATAACTTGTCGAATAATTAATCATAAGTAAAGCCTTTCATAGGTTTAATAAAATATTTAGCAGTTGAAAGCTCTGATAATTCAGCTGTTATATAGATTCCCTGTAACTTTAATCACTAACAAAAACAGTACAATTGTGTAAGATGCCATATCAAAAATGTTGGAAACTATGCATATTGATGTGTGGTGTTAAATACGCAGCTCATAATATTAGCCGTCCCCAGATTATCAAAAAATATTTTTTATGTTTATCAGTAAAATATAGTCTGCCCTTCTTGTTCTTGAGGCATTTACAAGTTTTTTCAAAACTATTTATATTTCACCCTTGAATTAATGGTTCCAATGTTAAAGTGCTATTCTTGAAACGACGAATATTTTAGTTCTTTAACGTTACTGGAGCTTTTAACACACTTGTAATGAGTCATAAATTGTCATAATAATCAGGTTTTAGCAGAAGAGTATCAGAATAACATTTGCAACAGGATGAATACATTGTATTAATGTTTTGAATAAGTTCAAGTGCACCTGTGTTAAATGCTCGTAAAAATATTAACCTCGAGTAAGTAATTAAAAATTACTATTTATTTTAAGTTTAAAAGAACACCGGTAATATCGGCCTGTCAAATTCACCATGTTGGTGTTACGTCCGTTAACGTTATAAAAAATATATTACAATACATACATAAATTATAGTATGTAAGTATACTAAGTATAGTTGTATTTTTTAATAATAATTAATAGTGTAATTTACGAAACATTTATACCCTATACTGGAGTGCGGCTAAGGTGCACATTTGCATTATTATAATTTGTAATGATATATTTATTTCCAACATTTCATTATTGATACATATAATATAAATTTTGATTAACCTAGTGAATAACATTTAGGTAAATAATACGCCTAGTATGATTGAAGTAAACAATTTAGAGAGAAAGGTACATAGTTAACATAATATCATAATCATAGTTTGCTGGTACGTTCGTACTATCAGCTACATCACGGTCAGAATGATGTAATAAAGTAGTTATGTATACAAAGATAATATTATTATAAATATCATGAAAATCATGTTTTGAATCAAAGACACGAAAAAAATACAGAAGACAATTAAAATGTCTTCTGTATTTTTGATTAGAGACTGAATTTTAGGTTTCCGTTCATAGTACTTACTACGTCTTCCAATCATAAAAGCTTTGCATTGTATAGTCAGCATCAAGTAGTATTTTATAACATTTCCCGAACATCACGTCATGGTGGTAGAGACGACGAAAGGCCAACACGCACGCAATAATGAGAGGGCGACGCAAGGCCATGATGTAAATGATAGCACGTATATTAGCCGTCGTACACACAAAAATATCTTAGGTATATGCACGAGATATAATAGAACTAACAATAATGGTAACTAAATCTAGCACAGCAAAACTATTCATCAGGCAGAATCGCTACTTCTAGACCTGAAATCTGGTCTAGTCAGATATATATACGCCCAGGTAACGATTATGCCTAAACAACATATAATATTATATAGTATTCGACTACATAAAAAAGTAAGAAAGATTCTTAATATCAATAGGTACACAATAGTAGGAATACGACTTGAGATCTCAAGTAAAGAAGAATAGAAGAATAAACCATTCTAAACAATGAGCTGAACCACGACGAATTAACTTATTTTAATGATACACTTTGTTTTAATTTAGAGGCCTATACATACTTAGATAAACTGATGATATTGGTGTCTTTCCAGTCAGTACTTATCATAGTATGACCACTATAAGACCGAGTATTTTACATGGACCAATAAGTTGCACGATGAGGACCATTAGAGGTGGATTAAATATGTGATGGAATAGTGCGGCCATATATTAATATAGGTAATATAATATTTTTGATTCAGTTGCGCTCTTCTTAAGTTTTATATGTTTCTGTAAAATACTCAAACTTATATCGGCATAAATACATAACTAATTAACATGTAATATGAATGTAAGAATAATAATATGTTTATGTATCACCGACGAATTGCTTATAGCTTAGCGAGATTAAATTATTTGGATAAGGCAAGAAAGATCCATTTACTATTTGCTGATTGATAGTAACATATATTTGATAGTTATTGTTACACAACAAATAACCAGTCAGCGAAATATATGCTGGAATGCAAATGTGTATAAAGTACTACCCAACAATAGTATTTATATTATGATTATACACATATTCTCAACATTTAAATAGAAGTTTGTGATGATAAGTACAAAGTGAATTCCATGTAAATACAGTGATATAGTGAATACTTTTATTTAGAATGTGAAAGGCGTAAATATGCAGAATTTATATATATGTATGTATATTGTATATATATTCTAAGATACATTTTCGACGATTAGAACTGTTCTGTACACAGTTATAAAAATGAGACATAGTAACCAACAATTAGTCTAGATATATTACTGTAGATAAAATGGAAAGATATTGAATGTTAATGAAATATTCCGGTTTGTTAGGTAGTAAATTATGAAGGTATTGACGAGGTAATCACGGGTAGCGCTCGATTTGCATTCCGTTAGTTATTTAGTATGTAAACTACATTCATTACAAGCCTCCGATAAGATCACTGGACATGATCGACGGCATGTGCATCTCTACATGCCTACCTGTATATATTGTGAGTATACTAGTTTATACAAAAGTAACCACCTATGCCTTCGTTGAGAGATCATGCGGTGTTTATGTAATAAAATAAAATTGCTTTGGTTATATAATCATTGGATATTGTTTGTCCAAAACCTTAACCATATCAGTATTTTTGCATTGCTTTTTATACTTTTCGTATTTATATTATCAGATACTATTATTTATTTAATACTTTTATATCGTATACACATAAATTCAAACCATGTGGTTGAGTCTTTTGTTTATAATATTTTGACTAAGTATACTACATAAAAAGGCTGTCGCTTTGCACCCAGGTCAAATTCAAGGAGTTATCTATACTAATAATTTTCGACCCGAGTTGATAGTAAAAAGGGTAGGATTTTGCACTTTTTATTTATACGGGTATCGGTAAGTGTAAACCACCCATATTAAAACGCAGCCCATCTGTTCCTAGCCCAATGACTATACAGCCTCTTGACTGCTCATACGGGCGACTCAGGCTCACGACACATAAATGAAATTGCACTTATATTAGATGAAACTATGAGTGGCCATTTTAGTTTTGACCAGTTATTGGATTTCTCTGGACACGCGGTTATTTTGATAACTTTTTTAAACATTTCTGCATAAATAAAAATAATTATGAGTTTCTGTTCAATTAAATGGTGTGGGAAATCGTCTAGAACATCTAGCTATAAAAAAGATGGCATAACTTTTCATCGGTAAGTAAAATATATTTAGAATTTAATAATATTATGAATAATTGCAGGGCTCAAGCTAAACTGGTTTTTTACTTAAAATGGCACAAAAAAATGTATACCGCGTTGATGTCTTTTTGAAAAGTCCCTTTCCGTCACTATATTATTATGGGTATTCCCGGGAGACTGACGTGCTGACGTATTAACAATAGTAAATACGTCTGTCCCTCTGTCTGTAGTGTTGTGAAAACTTCAAGTCTTTTTATAATATTGACGATAAAAATTACGATGTTCCCTAACTGTAAAAAAGATAACATTACGAAATGTTTACATTTTAGATTTTCAAATATTCCAGAACTGAAGGAAAAGTGGATTAGCCCTTCGTGTGCCGGAACGTAGAGCTACGCGAGACACAAAGTTTTTAATTGTGTCTATATACTCGACATACGAAAGGTTAATGCTGTTCACAAGGAAAATTAGTTTCCAAAAAAATATAGCGTTATTTGTTCAAGGCATTTCACGGCAGATTGCTTTGAAACCTTAAAGAACTGACGCCTTTTATTGACATTGCTATTATTTTTGTTAGACATACTTTCATTCGATTAAATAATCTTGATTTAATTTTAGCATTGATTTCATTTAATAAAGTAAAATTTTAAGTATTACGACAGTGTTTTTTTGCACCCCCTATCAGCAAAGTTTAAAAAAAAAAATGAAGTGTTAATAGACGTCGATTTTATCGATATCGATGTTATTGTAGCAAAACTGACTTGTGCATCACATGTTTGGAACATTCGTCCTGACATTGTCGCATCGGCCAATCACACCCGCTGTATTTTCTTCGTCCCCCGAACCGTAGTGGTGAGTTGTGTGCCGAGACGAAATCGGTCTATCAGCTCTCAAGTGGTTTAATTCTCCTTGTCCTAGCCCTATAAACGCGCCGTCACACACAAACGCAAACGTTTATTCTACAGTATAATTATGGGCAGTATGGAAACTACCTCCTTGAATTTGACGAGGATGCAAACCAACAGCCTGTATTGTAAGAATAAATCAATTCCGCAACGGTAGCCCGGGGCGTACCTAGGGGCCAACAATACGGCAAACCCATAAGGCAAACAGACTGTTCAAAACGCCTAACGACATGAAGACAAGTAGATTATAAAGGCAAACCCAGCTTCTATGCTTGTATGAAAGTACTGCCACTAGATAGCCCCCACCTCACCCCGAAGGCATAGACGCATTATCTATGATAACAATGAGCACTATTATGAAAAAATATTTTTCTAATCTGCGAATAATATTGTAAAATATAATATTTAGGTGGGCTATAATATGTATCTATTTAAAGCGGACATGTATCGTTTGAATATACAGTAAATCCGATATACACATTTATAATTATAGGGAACTGTGACGGAGTTACTTTACTAACGAGAGAACCAGTATATACAAATATATTGCATTAATAACAACTGTTATGGAACACCGTGCAGGGCAAACTAGGGCCGCGGAGCCGAGTGTGGCGTACGGAGCTAACGACCACCTCATCTCGCCTCTTGCTGATGAACATTCTGTTTAGCTGTGGCCTTCACTTTCTAAGAATGAATTATAACTTGGTACAAGCCAAGGAAATGCACGCTTCGCATATTAATTAGAATATTTTCTCATAATTTCGTCATTCTAATAAACTTAAAAATATTGCAAACTTAGCTGCAGTGAACGCCAAAGAGCCTCATTCTTTTATTGGTAATATTAAATGCATTCAAGTGTAACCATAACCGAGTAACGTTGACCAATTACATTTGAAAAATTCTCGTAATAGTTGCCACACGGAATTTGCCTCGGCTCGGGCAACCGCGACCCTGAACATTTTAACTAACTCAGCTGTCACAAAAATTATACGACATTACCGATTATACGATTTAGGAATATCATTTACAGTGCGAAGATAGATGTACAACCAATTAAAATGAATGAGATTTCTAGCATACGTAGCATGACCACCGTAGAAACTGGTTCAATCGACAAAATGACAGATGAACAAAAGAAATCTGTAATTTTATCGATTCTTCCGTCGACAAAACCCTTTCCTACGGTGGTCATGCTTGCTACGCGTGCTGATGTAGTTATTTGATTACTCTAGGACACTGGGTTCTAGCCTTGTCAGGGATAAATTGTACAGAATTTTGTGTACAAATACTTCTCTCTTCTAGCAGACTAGCGTACATTGTAGACTTGTATTTGAGTGAGTCACTACAACACTTTCACACCAACTGCTGTGTTGACGCACACCACACATAGCGATTCGATATACAAAGCGTTTTCACTCTTACTATTAGTTTAAATGTCTATGTGGAGTGACAATGAATTTAGTGTAGTGTACAAAGCCACGTGCATATCGAATCGGTCTTGCTCATATCTCACGTCAATTTACTCACGTGTGTTCAACCTTAAAAGACGACTCAATGTCAGGACTCTGTCGTAATATCTATCTTACGCACTGTTACATAAACGCCTTATTACAGTGACCACCATTGTATGTACTAAATAGATAGATCGCAGTTATAATAAGCCTAATGTTAAAATATTGTGTACTTATTTGTGCACTAAAGATGTGAGCCTCCTCATAGCCGTTTTAGTTGTGCCTTTGGTTTTCTTAGTCTGCTCTTTGACGCCCCTGAAAAGTGAACGACCATTTAGTATTACTTTCTAGTCTTTCTAGAATTATTAATCTATAAAGTACAGTATACCTAAAGCTACTTTGGAAATTCTGATATTACTAATTATAGTCCTATTATACTTTAAATGTGTAACGGCATACAAGTCAATTCTAATAAAAAAAATGAACAAAAAATCTTATTCTAATGTTAACTATTTTCTACACAAGTGTGAATATTATTATTGATTGTTACATCGAGCTCTTCTTCCTCAACCGGGATTTCAGTATCTTCGATCGGAACGCACAAATTGAAAGTCTCATATCTGTATTTAAATTAGAGAAAACGAAAAAAATAAACAGAAATTAAGCAAGCACTGTTTTATTTACTATAAATCCTTGTAAATTTTCCTTGGGCCTTGGCATTTTGCCTTATTTTCTGAATATGCACAGCATGATGTCATTGTCTGCAATCATAAAAGCTTTCAAAGACTGTTCGCTTTATTGTGATTGCGCGTTCCATTTCTTCATTCAAATGTATTGAAAGTAGAACAAATGCGACACTTTTAACATCATTGAACGTCGTTTTCTACTTGTACTACACGCTACAAAATGTAGCAAATCAGATTGGAAGTGAGGAAAACATATTAATTTGCCTTGCTTGACAATGCAAGAGATGCAAAGAGCAACAGAATAGAAATCTCCTACTACTTCAAAACATACCGTTGATTATCCAACAGCTTCACTAATGTGGACTAACTTGTACTAAATCTTAGACTAGACTTTAGGGGGTTTATTTATAAACGCATATTTAAGAGAAGAGACATTTAAACGTCAATAATTTATTATTTATTTATTTAAATCGAACACAAATGATTCATTTTGTTATTAGTACCACAACAACGTAGTAATGTAACGTTAATAATGTATGGCTTAATAGTTGTAAGCAGTGATTTTGAATAAACCCAAATATTTTACTCGAGTTATAAGAGAGACAAAAACAGAAAGAGAGAAAGAGATATATGTTGCATTTCAAAACATGCGACTTAAAGGCACAGTAAGTAACTCACAGATAGCGTGTGAGATCCTCTATATCGACGAGCATGGAGTCCTGTCCCATGTGCAGCTCATCGCGCGCCATCAGCATCTTTACGAGCGTGTCGTTCAGCGACTCGATCTGCGAGTGCAGCTCGTTCACTATCACCTGCAAATGCGTAAAATAACCGTCTTTTATATCTGTCAGTTAACTCCAGGCATCGGGTTACAAGAAATTCCTGGTGGAAAGCCCAATAAAACTTCGAACCCAAGACTTCATGCTCAGCTAATTAGTCCAACGCGGCAGGATTTTTTCTGTAGTCGTGCGGAGTCGGGCGTTGTGTCCATCGTCACATGGGATTCGAACATAATGGCAAAATAAGGATGTATTTTAGGGTGCAATACTGCCTACATCTATATGTTTTCAGTTAGTTATTCAACACAATTTAAGATCCCCCTGTTTTTGAAATTGGTTCATGCAATAGATAAAGCAATTCGCAGTTTCAATCAAGCTTTCAGAAACCCGAGCGAAAATTACGCCGATGTATCCTGCCTTCCCCATGTTCAAATAAACGTGATATTGGAAAGTAATAATATTATTGCAGGAATGTGTCCTTCCAACGGTCGCGGTCTGGGAGAGATAACCATGTGTGATAACCACAGCTTATTCAATAACAAAAAACTTCATAACAATATTCCTTGTTAATTTTATCATGTTTGGTGTTTGTTACAAGTTTATCGGTACGTCTGTTTTTTTCCTCAACATAATAGAAATAACAAATGCTTAGATTATTACACAAACACATTATTATAATATACAGTTGGAAAGTTTAAGTATTAATCTTTATACCCATAAAGACTGCTAACGGTGTCAAAAGTAATTACATACAGTAGGTACAATTAAGATTCAAGAATTATTTCAAACCTTATGCAGTACAAATTAAAGTTGAAAATGTTATAGAGTTCAATGATTTCGTGTCAATTACTGAAGGTAATTACACAACAGCCCACGCATATAATACACGGTATGCTAATATTATAAAATACGAAAGTGAATCTGCATGCATACATGTTTCAAACGTTTTAAGTTAACTACTGTTTCGCAGATTTCTTTGTTTTGTTGCTGTTGGCAAACAGGTCGACGCCCCTGAACTGACAACTCATTGAAAGTCGTTAAAGTTATCTTGGACATTGCAGTACTCAGAGTCTCAGACCATTGCCAATACGTTGCGGCCCTAAGGTCGACGACCTAAGAATCAAAAAGATTCCGTTCCTTTATTATAGTTACCAAAAATGCGAAATAGTGGCGAAGTGTTTTCAAAAGCGACTTCTTAACTACTAGACAGTTCTCATCCCAAAATGCCAAGTCACAGGTCTCAAGATCGAACCCAAGACACGCACCTCTGATTTTTCGGATTCATGTGCGTATTGTATAATTATCACTTGTTTCGGTGAAGGAAAACATCGTGAGGAAACCAGCATGCCTGAGAGATATTTCTCGACGGCATGTAAAGCCATGTCAGGAGCCCATGGGCGGCATAAAACTCTCGACACCAGGTTAGGCACTAATCACACGAAAAAGAACGAAGATCCCAAAATATGGAAGATCAACCCACAGCAGAAGATCCCCATACTATCATCCGTTTGATTTTCCTCTGTATTTGATGTGCTACTAAAATGTATACTATTTGATACGATGAAAAAACGAACAAAATCTTAAACACAATAGTCATTGTGGTTGAATAAATCCATTGTATATTTAAAATGTTCTTTGTGCATGAGTCAGCCTGCGCCGGAGCCGATCTTGATCCTCAAGGCCGCGGCGAAACGTCATAAAAACCAGTACCTAATCATATCATACTGCACGTTTACTTACAATGTGAGCTATTACAGAGCTGTTCGACACGTTTACGCGAATCTTTAGAACGGCAAACAAATGTGTCGTGTGGAGGACGGACACAGTCAGATTTAGATCCGTACTTAACTACATAGTATAAAACAAAGTCGCTTCCCGCTGTATGTCCCTATGTATGCTTAGATCTTTAAAACTACGCAACGGATTTTGATGCGGTTTTTTTAATAGATAGAGTGATTCAAGAGGAAGGTTTGTATGTGTGAAATTGCACCCGTGCGAAGCCGGGGCGGGACGCTAGTATATTACAAAATAGCTCTGCGCCGCAACCATACTATTTTTATAATCGTGAAATTATTATGAAAATATTACTTCCCTATTTAAATCGTCTTTGTTAAAAATTTCAAGGTTTTTAATTTATTTGCACGGAACCCCAATCCTTTTTCTAAAATAAAAATAGCTTAAGGTACTCCTTACGACATCAGCTATGTGCCAGTAAAAGTCCCGTCAATCGGTCCAGCCGTTTCGGGGATTAGTCGGAACAAACAGAAAGGCAGACAACAATTTAAAAATATGTTTTTGTTTTAATACTGTCTAACCTTTCATACAGTAAAAAACTGTTATTTTGAAATAACAAACAGACACTGTTACCTTTATACGTCTAAAAGACTAAACGGATTTTGATCAAACTTGGCACACAGGTGACCTGGGATAGGTTACATATTACTCAGGATCTCTTTTACCGGATAGTCGTACCCGACCGGCATCGGCAGGTTATTTACCAATGTGAATCATAAAGCACAATATCGCAACATACCTATCAAAAATAGTTCAAGTGGGAAGCTTTTAATGTTTATATAAATGCAGTTTCATAACTGAGATGAGGACATAGAGCGTGGGATAATTTATGTATTATGCGGTCGTCCTGAATAACTTTGAAACAAAACCATGTTTACTTATTGTATTCACTAGTCTTTGTATATGCATCTGGACATTTGAAAATGCAGGGAAGCACTTCAAGGCCTTTGCTTCGAGTATTTTTAGTTGAAGTCTACTAAATCGACAACATAATCCTACAGTTCCGTGCCGGCTGAATACCCCGACAAGTTTCGTAAATGATATCTAACAAGCCAAAGGGATGTTCTTATTGTAAACTGATATTACCTGCAGTCCTGCACAGCAGTTACATGGGTATTAACAGAATTAATTATCAAGAAGTTTTTATATTAGGATTCACTTGAGAGGACTACTTTACTCGGAAACATTTGGCACCACAAGACCACAAGCACATTTTGCTTTTTAGGCAAATATCCGCTTCATTTGGTCATACAAATTCAACCTTATTTTCATGGAATACAGTATATTTTGTATTGGCGTAATAATGCGAACATTTTGGACTAAATAACTTGGGGTACCTAGACTACCTAGATATTTTGTTATTTATCTTATCATTTTGGATTACGTGATGGAAGCTACAAGGATAGGCATCAAGGCGTGATGGAGGCGATCAAATTTTAAATAATAATTATTAATTAATAGAAAATTAATGATTAATTTTAACTTTAAAGCGATTCTTGCGAGCTAGCGCGTTCTTACGAAAGACCCATCTGAATACGCAACGACCCGGACATTGGCAATGCCACTATTCCACCGAAAGTAATGATCTGCTTTTCCGACTAGTCGACCTTTTTTCAACCGACTAGTCAGCCAGTCATCTAGTCGGTCCAAGTCATAGTCGGCACTTCTCTAGTGATTATGTGATGAATTTGAAACAAACCTGCAACTGCGCGATGTTCATGTCGGTGAGTAGCTGCCGCGAGACGCGGCGGCGGTCGGGTGCGAGCGGCACGTTGGCCTTCTGCATGCTGCGCCGGAGCATCTCCGTCACCGGCGACACCGCGCGGCTGCGGCGCTCGCGCTGCAACCACCACCACATTATCATCACACGCGCTGACCGTACCATGAATGAACTATTTATCAATTATTTTGGACTGATGCTTCACTACTGCTTGACAATCAAATTTGCAAAAAAAAACCAAGTAAAGTTTTAAATGATAATAGAACAATGCTACAGGATTAAAAACTCCTTTACTAAATCACTTCACCTGTTAAATAAGTAATTAATAAGACACAAATATTTTGATACAAAACTCAACCAGAGGCTTTCAACATAATATTACAAGTCTACTTCAATACATTGTTAGATAATGTGCATTGTAGTTTCTTACCTCCATTTGTATACGAGCCATTTCTTTAGCTTGTGCCAGTGCAACCCTGGCCTCAGTCTGCAGAGTTGCTTGCAGGACATAAAAGTCAGACTCTTTTATTTCAATATGCCCTAGAGAGTGCGACGACCTCGACTTTGTTTTTAACGAAAGGGACGTAGGGCGAAGTTTTGCACCTGCAAACAAGTAACAAAGATAAGTACTTATGTTACATAAACTTATGTTGATTACATGCAAAATATTATAAAAAAGAAATTATGAACACATCTAATCCATAACTAACAACAAAATAAAATTTCTATTGTTAGAAACATAATGTACTCAAGTAATTTACTTTATTACCAATAACTTTCATTTCTACAATTACAATAGAATTCTAAAGCCAAGACAGAGAAAGTTAAATGCTCTATGGTAAGCCTTCTGTGTCTGTAATGGTGGTACTGTTAAATCAATTGTTCACACACAGAGTGACCCCAACATGAAACAATAGGCAGGATATACTCACCACTCTGCACGGTGCTTATTTTGTCATGTTTTGTGATGTTAACTGATAGCGGTCTTGTTTGATACGGATGGTTGTAGCCCGACTTGCTAAAAATACTCGACCGTGACAAACTTTTTGTGTTATTGTAATTTTTTTCTAAGTCTGATGCTTGAGATTCATTGTCAGATGCTGTCTCATTCATGAAACATATTTGTAGGTTCATCCCTGTACCAGACACCACAATACATTTAATATGAGAACATCACAAAATGATTGTGAAATATAGAACATAGATACAATCTGCATGTTGTTGGGATATGGGAAGTTAATTTTTTTTTCTATATAGCAATACAATTCATGTAAGTAAACAAAAAATTAGAAGGGTCTTGGCCTTTTGTTATTCAATGCAAATTGTAAACATGGAACTGATTTCCGAAAGTCCCATTGTAATTTTATACTACTATGTAACTTTTGAAAATCAGTTGTTTAGGTGGCACAAATGCAAACACCAATTAGTGACATACAACCCAATATCATGTGGCAAAATATCTGATCCCCTTGTGTATATTTTATCTGTAATGATATGACTTTATCATGTTTGGTTGTCAAAACAATGATAACTATTTATGCAGTTAACTAATAAAGATAAAACTAATTAGTGCTCATCAAATAGCACAAATTACTTTGATTAATTATTGTTTACAAGTAATATCTTGTTTTTGTTTATATGAGCTATCTATTTATGATTCCACACCCAGCATAGAACTGTATGTGTGATACTCACCACTTTGAAGTCGTGAATGCAGACTAGGTTTCTTCCCCGGCCGGTCAGTGTGGCCCATACTGTAGTACTCCTCGGCATCTGCGCCCATTGCCAGTCGCCTTCTGATCTCTTCTCTGTCATTGCGTTTCTGTAATAAAATGCAGCATAAGAATCCATTTCTAGTTATTATAATTAAGTATGCTTATGTACCACTACTTTAAATGAATAAATACCACATGTATTTACTGACGGACTTACTGCCACAAGGGACTTTTTACCAAGCCATATATATGTTAATGTAGTATATTAAATGGGAATTACTAAATTGGCTACCCAGTTGACTGAGGGCACATAACCACCATGAACTGGTGCTGGAGATACTGTGGTATTTTATGGCATCAGTAAAATATATTAAATAAAGCTGGCAATCCATTAAGTTCTGTGTTTTCAAGCCTTACATTTTTATCATAAGGTACATGGTCAGTGAGAGTCACAATTCTTGTGAATTTATCTAAGATGTTAGGGTTATTGTCGGCAAGATGAGGCCACTCAATCTCTGTCAGGGCATTACACTCTGCTGAGCCAATAGCTCTTGGACTCAGCACAGTATCGTCACTATATTCAACGTGAACATTTTCACCGTCATTTTTATTAAGCAATTTCGCCTTGAAGAGATGTAAACTTCGTTTGAATCCAGATTTTTCTATCACATCTGTGTTCACGTTTTCACGAACTTCTTCAGGTTTTTTGCTAAATTTCCTTCGAATGTTAGTAACTAAATTTTCGAACATATTAAAAACTAGTCAGTCTTCTTTAATTTGGCAATAATATGGCACGGATGGCTGTTGTACAAACGATAACTGTAAATTGAATAAAGTAAACAAAAAAATGGAAGTCCTGTCATTATTCCTGTCATTTTGACATTTAGGACAAGGTCAAAAAGTGTTCCATTTAACCTAAATCCAATATGTTGAGCTTGAGCAAGACCTTCTCTAATTATTAAAAAATAAACATAAAACTTACCAAACAACAGATGTTGTCAACAGATTCGTGGTTATCGTAAGTAATAGTGTATAAATCCAATAAAAACCTGGTATCTTTTTTATAATGTCTTTGTTCTGTGTTAACAAAATAAGGCATTGACGCCATAACTTAACTGAATTTACAAAATTATAAAGAAACAGAAACTAATATTGCAGTCTAAGCACCACTAGCACACCTTGCGGAATGAATAGGTATTTGTTAAGAGACTGGCAGCTTGCTTCGTCGCTGAATCACCTTAGAAAGCTGAACGTACTACCTATTGATAATTAACTGTTACACATGGCTGCGGCAGACGTGGATCAAACGCGAATGTACGGTTACCGTTAACTTAATAGCGCGCAATTTAAATGATTGTAAGTTTTATTTTATTTACTAAATGCAGACAAATCACTCAGCGGTGTAGGTTGGATTTAGTGTTACTTCTAACATTTGTTTATTACATATTTATTATTGTTACACATTATTAGGAACCTAGGTACCAACTGTAGTACCATACAAGTAAATGGTAGGTACAGGTTATTGGATTACCTAAATCATAAAATAGTTAGGTACAGTTGTAGGTTCGAGAAAAAAAAAATTAATGGAACTCACCCGCCTCTCGGCTTCTTTTGCTGCTTTCAAGTGGTTCTCGATAGCATCCAAATCTAACTTGGGTAGCGCTGTTTCAATATTGTATACGTCAAAACTCCCTGAAAAATATAAGACAATAGAAAATACCTAGCTTACACTGCTTTTTGTTTTGCTAAAAATCTGTCAACAAATAGGTACTGTCTGTTCTCTTCACACAAATAAAAATAATTTTACAGAACTTACCTATTTACATAATAATAGCTGAGAAAGTCTATGACTACCTAGGTACCAACCTACCTACTTGAATTATTTAACGTACGAAGCACCCTAACTTTATACCTTCTTATATAATAAATAAAAAACAATAACTACCTACCTTAGTTTTATCATGAAGTTAAATGAACATCGGATATAGGTTTACGCAGATTGGTTTGGTATTAATTTAGTGGCAAAGACAAGGTCTAAAAGCTATGTAGGTACGTCTAAGGTTACGGTTAAGGGAGAAGCATCAGGGTAGCCCACGATTTTATCTCTGTAAATAAATAATAATAATGTGTTACGATCTCGAATCATATTTGATTGAAAATGCAGCCTGACACCCAAAGCCAAATACAGCCTGCAAATTGCAAAAAAACTTAAGAAAAAATGAATTTCGCGGGCTACTCTGACGCTCACACCTGAGGAAGGTTTCATTTATGTACTATACTTACATGCTATTGAAACGGAATCAGCATAATAAATACCTACAGTTATAATGTTACAGTAAAATGTACTAGGCAGCTGGTATACCCAGATAGAAGTAAAATTGCGACTTGGTTAGTACCTATATTATTATGAACCTATTTCTGTGTACCCAGAAACATAGGCGTGAAATAGTTACCTAAAGGCTTAATGTGCATGTGCAAAAATAAATTAAATAAATGGTGAAAAATAATTATTGCAAGGAACTAACTACAAAATAATAACTATGTAAAATGGCCGACTTACCCAAATCTACATCTTTTGAGTTATCATTTTTACGGACGGATGCTTTACTTTGAGCAGTACGGTAAGAGTTTTTACTTGAAGTAATTTCTTTTTGTTTCTCTCTCGCCGCCTTGGGTTCACTGAAGTATGAATGCATTTTAGATTACACTTTAACACAATTTGAAACAAATTGCTGTACCACGCCTCATTTGCAAGAATTCCACCAATTCAATGTGGCCAGCAAAATTAAATTGATACGAGGAATTCCCGAGCACGTCGTGTGTACTTCCCTTCTTAATTTATCGGAGTTATACGTGCTGCGTCAAATCTATTTTAAACTTTTACCTAAGCGTAGTACAAAGCACTGAATTTGCATACGGAGGTTTGCACTGATTGATTTACAACCATGATTTATACTTATGTACAAACTTATCGAGTTACCCCAAGTGCATCCACCTAGCACTTATGAATAAGTGGTTAATAGGCATAGGGATTTATAGATAGCTAAAATCTAGTTTACAAATTTATAAAATATAGGAATGAGTAAATCCATGAAAACTCTATCAAACTGAAAATATCAAAAATACTTACTTTGGTGACCGTATGGTATTATTTCTGACACTAACATAGTTATTATGTCCGGTAGTTTTACTAACATCTGGTTTGTCTTGCGTATGAACACTATTTATCAAACTGTATCCTTTAGAATTATGCGCTATCTCGTTAGAATTTCCATCTATAGTAATCGTTTCTTTTTTACTTTCGGCCCATATTCGATCACGTTCACGCATTTCATCTAGTTTTGGAATTATCTTTCTAAGTTCAGTGCTGAGCTGCTTAATTGTGTTCTCTACATTAAGGCTCAACTTCTCCGTGTCATAATCATTAATATTTATTTCGTCTTTTCCATCTGAAAGAAATGCATCCGTGATCTTTCCGTTGGTGTTATTCTCTATTAGTAAAAATGTAGGCCTACTTAAATTCATTTCTGTTCGGGTATTTTTTTCATTTTCTTTATTGATTTCACTAACTTCTTTGTCTATCGTTTGTTGTTGAGTCAAACTATCCTCATTTTCATCACACTGCGTTTCTACTAATTTCTTAATAACGTGATTAACAACGTCACTTATATTATTAATAGTATTTTCAATAGGTTTTGCAAAAGTTTCTTTTATATCTTTGCGTAATTCTTCTAAATCATCTTGGATGTTGATATTGTAATTAAGTAATTGTTTTATTTCATCTTCAATTTCTTTATTGAAATCGCCGATAATATCTTTGGTGTGGAAATTATTCTCTATATCTGCATCCGTGCAGTTCAAGTCATAATTGAACGCCTCATCATTGTTATTATTATTCTTAGAAATAGTTTTTAAAAGGTCTGGTATATCATTCTTTATTTGACTATCTACAATTTTGTGTTGTGAATAAGATTTAATTTGTGGCGACAATAATGTTGTTTTAACTAGATCAGATTTTATGTTATTATTGTTGTTAATATTTTTATAATCCGTGATTCCATTCTGGTTAGGTTCGAGTTCATACGCCAGGTCAGTTATTTCTACATCCACATCATCATCAGTCATTTCATTTTCCGAATGGTAAAAATTTTCTATATTTGATGAATAATCCTTAAACAAGCAAAATGTGTTCAATTATCAGTAGAAAAGTCGGAAAAGAAAGTGTGTCAATAAAATACAGGAGTTAAACAAATAAGTAGAACTCAGTAGAAGCCGGCCACATAAATATACACAAGTATAATTAAGTAGTCACGGTTCCCGGCCCAGTAGCATTCAGTAACAACTGGGGCTTCCTTTGTGTCGCTGTAACGAGCAAAGTTTAAACACTTCCAAGGATTCTTTTTGTAAGTGAAACTTTACCTGTAATGTGTGCGCTAAGTGTTGGAAGCCTGGATAATTTGGATTCACGATTCCCCTCGGCACTGGATGGATGCCGTTCTCAGACATCTCATCTGTGTCAGAATGCTCAAATGCTCTTTCCTCGTCGATTGGCGTAGGTTCTGCATATACATTAGTATTACCTGTAATAGATTATGGTTTTATTTTAGTTTTCCTATTCATGTTTCTGAATGTTGAAAAGTGTTGAACGATTAATACCTACTTGAGAAACCTTCGCAAGGAGCACGATCGGTGGCTGTGGTTTCCTCCAGATTCTTCGTCTCGCTGTTATTGCACGTCTGCAGGGTATTCACGTGCCTGCTGTTGATCCGATACTGTCGGTTGCATACCAGATCCGCGCTCGGGCTCGAGGCTTCACAATCTGCACCACTTCTCCTGACACTCGAGTAATTCTCAAAGGTCTCAGAATTCCTTTGAGAGTTATAAACTGTGTTACAATTTGTAACTTGCGAGTGATCCGCTGTATTGTCACGTAAATTAGATTCTGCACTGTTCGCAGTTAACCAAGTCCTGTTATCGGGATTACCGTGTGAGGAGACGTCCTGCCGGTTGTATACAGCGATGTTACCATTGTCTGACGTTTTGATCCTCATGATTACCTATAAATAAACGTAAGGCACCTTGTGAACAATATAATAATGTACAAAAATAAAGCTGAATTTGGTTATGTAGGTACCTAATGTTTTATTTAAGAAGGCCTCATTATTAAAACACTGGCGTAAATTCATGAACATTTATTTGAATTTATGGAAGCTAAGTGTGGTGCAGATACACAAAATAAATATCTAATCAACTCACAAAGTAATAGGTAAATAGGGAAATATGAAACGTAGACATAATATTTCTACAAATTAAGAAAACAAGAACACACGTCATAAACGTCCACCCAAATTACATACCTATCTACAGAAGTAGAAAGCTACAGGTCGAAAATCCCTAATAAAACATTTGACTTGTCACACTGAACACCCGAATTAACCTCATTTGGGCTGACTGAAAAAAGGAGAGTACGGATGGGGTGGACAGACTTTTTGGAATTCAATCCTGCGGCGTTATATCTAGATAGAACCTTTAAGGCTATATTATAATCATTGAATTTTATGTCCTAAATCCATATAGGGTGATATTGCGGATCAGAACCGGATATTGTGAGCACGGCGCGTGAGGCGGCGCGCGGCGGCGGCGGCGGCGTGGGGCGGGCGGGGGCCAAACACGGCGTGTCTCAAGTCCGACCCCAACCCCGCACGCACCCACTTAATAAACCGACCGACCTCACCCATATTTACTAAAGATAACACGAAGAAAACCACAGAGCACTGAATTTTCTTACATTTCCCACGCGATTTTAAATAAAAGGGAAACTGTCGAATCCTTTCCCTCGACCCGCAAAGAAAAAAACTACATACATATAAAATTCATGGATATGCTAATGCTTCAATATTAAAGGAATATATTGGATAAGGTACAAGGGAAATTCTATATGTATGTTAGTATGTTAGTATGTTAGTAGTAGTACATATTACAATGTTATGGGTCTTTCGTACCAATTCGCTTTTCACGCTAATCTGGGAAATTATGAAAACCAAAGAAAGTAGGTTATCATGTCAGGCGCGCAAATTTTATCTACCTACTTATTTATAGGTACTTAGTTAACACAAGTAGTGTTATCTACCAGCTATACCTAGTTGGTGCGCTAGCATGGCGGTAGTAGTCCTTGAACCACCTAAGTTTATTTATTTTCTGATCCTTGTATGAAAACAACATTTTGAAAAGCGGTACATATCGTTGTCGTCAACATTTTTCACTAATTAATGACGATAAATACATAGTACCTATGGTCGGAAATAAAAAAGAGCAATGACAAGTACTGCCATGCTTAAACGTGGTTAAGTATCAGTACAGTTCGCGATCCTGAAATAATATGAAAGCCACATCAACCCATCGTCTCGTTAACTTTACACAGAGCCATGAAAGAACTTCTAAACTAAATCAACTAAATGGAAAATTAACAAAAGGAACTTGAAAGTTTTAAATAACTATAAGATTAGTATTTACAATAGATTGCTTCTAGCGAGTTACTATCGCGCAGCTCATTGGTTAAAACAGCTAACTTTAAATTTTATGTTTGCAGAGAACGAACTCCAAAGATAAGTGAGAGATTTAATTAATTTTAACTCCGCCACCAAGCCGCAGTATCTAATGGCACTTAGCTAAGAATTTCAGTCAAATATAAACACGATCTTATTTTTCTTAACGGTCCATAATGTTGCCTTTTCATTGCGTGGAATGAAATTGAATTGGATTTTCAGATTAGAATTACGAATAAGCTACATGCGAGGATGGGTATTAAGTAGGTATTTATACTTATATTGCATTGTTTTCCAATCCAACTAGATAGCTAAGTATTATGGGATCATCATCATCTAGCCTTTTCCCAATTGTGTTGGGTCGGTTTTCAGTCTTAACCGGATGCAGCTATGATAATATCAGCCTATCTGACCTCCACAACCCAGTTGGTACCTACTGGGTAATGCGATACCCCTTAGTTGGTTGTCAGACTTTCGGGCCACTGAGTACCTGTTAGAACTTTCAATTTAAAGATCTAATACATTTAGATCTAATACAGCCGGGACCAACGGCGTAACATGCTTTCGGTAGCACATAGGAAACTCGGTATGTAATGGGTGCTCAGTGGTCATTCATCCACAGAACCACAGACCAACCTGAAGATTGATCCGAGCAGCTGTTAATATAATTTAGCGACGAGCTCTGCAGCTAACAATTATTGGATACAAACACTAATTATATATATTATTATTATCTTCTATTTCTTTTTTTATATGAAGCAGTCTCACAAAAGCAGTCTTTCTTTAAAAAAAAACAAATCTCGATAACGTATAATACGTATAGGTACGACTCTAAAGATCCGTCGTGTTACTGCAGACAAAGTCGACGAGCAATATAAAGCTTAGTAGATTGTTATAGAATACTGAGCTAGGGAACGTATCAGCGTGGCTGGATGCCAGCAAATTGATTTCCTGCCTACAAGCGGAAACTAATCTCATTAAGGAGAAAACTTCAGGGCCCTTCCAACTAATTGTTTACACTTCAAAATTACGTTGAGAAAAGACGAAATGAAGCGCATTTTTGTCGCTCGAGAGGAAGCGAGAGCCTTTTGTGTTCCCTAACAATCTCGTTAAGATGGCTAAATAAAGCAATTCAGCTTTATAATTGTTCATTTCTGAGCTGTAACGGTCTTTGTTTAGGATAATTCAGCAGAAACGTGCCCCGCTCGTGCCGCATCCCCACTCAAATGGTTATTTACAATTAAGTAAGTCGGGACATCCACAAATATTTATATTTTATGGTCACGTGTTGGAGCGCTTGTTTTTATTTTAATTAAATTGTAACCTTCCATGAAAATTATATCTTTTATATCACCAAAATTATTCATTTAACACCTGACAAAGAGGGAAGGTAAACCTACCTCCATCGTTTACGTAAAACCTTGGGTTTGTTAAATATCGGCGTCCAATTAAAAAGTTTCCATATTTTTTCTCTTCTTGGCTTTCAAAGTTTATGCAAACATACAGTTCACTATTGATAATTTATATTGAACAACAAAACCTACTAATTAAAATAACATCTACTGCAATAAAAATGTGCGGTACGACTTAATACAACCATTGACGAGCTGTCGGTGAAGAAGGCTAGTCCTCTATTTATCCCTCAGAGGCACCCTCACCCGGGGATAGAGGTTTATATTTATAAGATAAAGGCTTTTAGATTTGCAATGACCTCGCAACTATTGCTATCCAGTTTGATTTTTTCTTTGTTATTTTGAGGTCAAAATTATTCTATAGAATTTAATAAAATGGTTCTTTCCTTTGAAAAAAGGCGTAATGCTTTTATTCCTGTCTATATTACGCCTGACCTAGTTTTTAACTGACTTCATTAATGTACAAAAAATATGAATGATTTACTTGCTTCAGGAACGGAATTCATTTAAGCTAAATCTTTGTTCTTTCAACGTATAACTGCTTGTTGGCTTTAACAAGGAAGGTGAAAACTTCGCAGTATTCTCTGAATGGCAGAAACTTGTAGGAAAAGGGACCGAGTCACCGAGGCACTGCCGTTAAGATAACGCTGAGAAGGAAACTTTGTCAAGAATCATTTACATTTCTATACAAACGTTGTGCATAAGTTACCTTCTTGGGGAAGGTTTGGGACTCCTCGTCCTACAAGTTTTGTTACAAGTAATGACGTACGCCTTAAACGGAAACTGAAAGCAAATCACAAGGCCGGCGCTATAAGCGTATCAGGTCGAATCGTTTGCTATCTAAAAAGTAATCTATTATTCAAACGACCTTTCACACAAGCCCTTTTCAAAGTAAACTTAATTGATTTACCCAATCTGTAAAGTTAATGGCACGAAAAGTGTACCTACTTATATTCGTTTTGTAGGTAGTGCTAGTGGTTACCTACTGAGAACAATTAACGTAGATATCGTTTCTCTTTATTTCTGTTAAAGCATTTTGTTTTACTGAATTACAATATTTTTTTATTAATTTTAAAGTTTCAAAGTAGCATAGTTTTCGCCTTAAATAAAGTCTCCCCTTACCCTTAGGTAGGGTCCCAAAATACAACCTTATTCGACCTACTTTAAAACGATTTGCGCTGACTACAATTACACTAATGATAATTACCTATTTTTTATTTGCAGCGGCTCACAACTACAGAGGCCAGTAATAACAGAGTTTTATCGATAAAACAGCTAACAGTCCACAGCGTAGCCCTTATAATATACTGAAATACCGTACGATGTTGTATTGAGCACGGAGGGAATGAAGGTATTTCATTTTGTTTATTATTGACGCGTAAACTGTGCGTTCAGACCCTAATACACTCTCGGGGATGCGAATACCTCAGAGCGAACACATTATTTCGTGTTATTAGAATGTATGGGACAAGATAGTGACATATCGCGTTGTGGACTATCGATTCTCAGGGTTCCGGCTCGCAATGGCGCGGCCCGCGGCGTGAGGAGGCAGCGCCGCATCTAATATTTATAGCGCGACGTTACAGCGTGCGAGCCGTGCGAGCGGTCGCAGCCTGCCACCACGCCGCGCCGCTCCCGACCGTCATCAATTGCTCCGGACACCAAGGACCAAAATAAATAAAATTACTTAGCCATATTTTCGAGTTGGGACTTCATGTATCTTACTTCATGGACCAACGGAATTTATCCCACAAAGGAGGTCGTTCGCCTCGCGACAATATAAGCTGAAAGTTAGTCGACTAACTTTCAGTTGAAATTAGTAGTAATAACACTCATTGTTGCTATTCATGACCATAGATTTAAGCATCCATTTCAACGATTTGAGAGAGGCAATTAGAACCACCACCAGAATTAGGCCACTAGAACCGTTCCCTTGAGCTCGGCACCCTAATATTACCCTCTCGCGATGGGCTATTTGAAAAATGAAGATAATGAAATTCCACCTCGATCCGAGATTCGAGACGGAAAGAAAACGAAACATGGTAGATACTTAAGTTAGGTATCTATATTTAGCAGCTCTTGTCCATACTTGTGAAAGTTAATTGTGAGTGAAAGGCAGTTTTATATAAAGTCCTACATTGAGAAATCTACAAGCTTTTAACTACGTAGCGCAAACTTTGAACTAAAGTTAACCAAGTAAGCTCCACGTTTCAAGCAGTGGAAATCTCGGATTGGTACCATTAGTAGTTATTTTCGTCTGTTTTTAAACAAATTTACCCACGCATACCTGGGGATTTAAGGTCACCAATTTCCTATGAAAATCCGTGAGTATTTTTTATGATAATTATGATTACATCGCTATTTTGACACTAACGTATGAAAAGACACCCTCTACATACCTATAGATGTTTGTCATTACATGAAGGCATCATGGCACCGGTATCTTAATTTTAATAAAAAAGATCTTGCGTAAGATCTTTTGTTACAATAATTACAGGATCATCTAAGATGAGGGTACTGAACTCTTAAGTGATGCTTGACGTTTCACCGTCTTCGTCGTTGTCGTCTTTCGGCAACAATTCGGGTCATCTGGTGTACAATAATAATTTGAATCAAAGTTTTGGAAATTGTTGGAATAGGCCATTAGAACGGTTTACGACAACCTACAAAATCCAATGTCTCTTAACTTAGATGACTTGCGAACAACTTGCACGCAAGGCGAGGAATAAGCGCAGGTCTAGTTACTAAATATGTATTAGAACCGGTAGTAGTTGGGCACATTAATTGAACTAAGGTTTCATGAACTCAGTTTTTGAAGTAATTTGGCAGGTTCAGTACTGTAAAGGTTTTAAGCTCAGCGGCCATTTATTAAGTTCATGGCATTTAATATTTAAGAGAAAAACACTCTATTGCATAAACTTATACGTGAGTTATAAGGTAAAAGCTATTTTAAAATTTTAGTATCGAATAGAATTAGACTGAAATTAATTGGATTGATTTTTTTTTTTTCTTGAAAGTATTAAAGAATTCTTATTGTGATGTAATTTTTAGTGAATCTTCACCGCGCTCAGGTTTCAACTTATCTCGCAGGGACGTGTGTTTTATTTATATGAATTAGTCCCTCGACACTCACAGTACTTCGGGCATATCATTGAAAAAATTATTACCTGCATAAACCACGGCCTATTATCTGACTTAAGTGTTATGATTTGTAAACACACGAAAAATAATGGGATTACAATTATTTAACGCCATGTTTTTCTAGGACATTTAACATATTTTGATATAGTACCTACTTATAGCCTTTTTTCGGCGGGTTAAAATACGTAGGAGTCGGTTAGGTTAGCGTGACCCGGCGCGCCCTCAGCCTTCGCCCTACGCGTTAATGGTCTCAGCATGATGGATAGCTCAAGTACTGCACGACACAATCGCGGCCCGACACCCATGGGGCCTTATTTATAAAAAACGCCGACCAAATAAATATTAATTATTTTTTTAATTGGATACGACCGCGACGCTAAGCGGATGATATTTATTTTTATTAGATACTATTTCGTTCAAAATTGTGTTTAGTTTAGTTTTATCTTTAAAATATTTCAGGCAACGTAAACATTTATTACGATACTTTTTTAGAATCAGGTCAAGGGTAGGTTTAGGTTTTGTTTGTACAGATATTCCTACTACAGCTATGTAGTGTACCAACCTAATACACTTAAGGTATTCGTTTCTTAAAGGTAAGTAGATAGCAGATACCACTTTACCCTACCCACTTCCAATAATCCAATAAAACGAACATAGAACAATGAAAATGTTCACAGAGGTTTTGTTTTCAGATTTGGTATCTAATGAGGCGTATACAAATCGTTACGGTTCAGTGCGGGCTGACACGATCTACCCTTTAGCTAGGCAAGTGTTACAGTAACAGGTACTAGTGGCTAATAGGTTCGATCGAATTATTCAATTATGGTATATATCCAGGGAATACATAAACGTGTAAAAGTAAAGTAAAGTATAAAGTTGGGTTTATGTTGAAAGCTTTTTCGTAAAATATAAGTGCGATGGTCTGTTATTAATACGTTTGAGAAGGTTTGCATGGTACCTTTCAAAAGGCCTTCGATAAACCAAACCCCTAAGAACAAATAACAAAAATAAATAATGTCAATGCACAAAAGGTTAAGGTTCAGGTCAACCTTTTTAACCTTTTTGGCATCTAATGTTAAATGAGATTAGATAATATGTTATGGTATCTTATCTTGTATACCTACTTATTTGTCCTAAATAAAACTTTGAAACAATCCATTTGACAATTACTTGCTTTGTTTATCTATTTAATACTGATAGGTACCGACTACTGCATTCAGAAATTGATAAATCACGGCCAGCGATTTCCAGTCGATTTAAATATTTGAATGCACGTTGTATTCAAATATTTGTGTATTTTATTATTATTATGTGTGTGTGTGTGTGTGTGTATTATTATTATTGTGTGTGTGTGTGTGTGTGTGTGTGTGTGTGTTTTATTATTGTTATTATTATTGTGTGTGTGTGTATTTGTTGTGTGTGTATTTTACTGGCCAATAATGGTAAAAAAAATGAAACGCCATAAGATGTTATTTTCATTATTCATCGTCGGAATAAAAGGCTTTCATATAATCTTTAATAAGCTAAAACAGCCAGAGTTTTAGAGTAAATTAAAATGAATGTAACATTTTTACAACACTTCAAATAGAAAAGCATAACACATTTTCCTGAAGACGTTATAAATCTCAAACGGTGTGCCTCTTCCTCTTGACCTCTCACTTGACATGAAACATGAAAGGACCGGTGGTATTTACAAAGCGTTTAAGAAACGTCAAGATTTTAAGAAAATACGGGATATTTTTACCATTTTAGTATTTTCTAGCTAGAGAGAAATTAAAGCTTTTTAATTCCAAATGCAATTTTATTAAAATAAGGTTTTAATTGAAAACAATTAATTAATTCTATCTGTGCCTCTTTCTGAAATACTGCACTGTATTTAAGAGATAGGCACGATGTATTCCGATGGAGTGATATTTTATTATTGATTCCGCCTGATATTTATTCCCAAACTAAACCAATACTAATCATTTTATTTCTGTACAGAAAAAAAACGCTTACCATACGCATGTACCTAATCTATTTCTATTCACAAAACTTATATCCTTCGTAATATATTCGTGCACGGAATGACTAGCAAACATTAAAGGTCGGAAAAGATTGATTCTCAGTGACGAGAGCTTAATAGGAAACTTTGCCCGACATGTCATATTGTTTACTTACGGCCCGGTTATTACTTTATGACCTGGAAACAGGTTATATGCCTACGTGAGTAAATGGTAGGTCTGTTACACATTCAGTAAGTGTATTGAACATACATGTGTATTCGCCCATCCACACATTTTTTATTTGATTATCTATGAGCAAATAAAAATTGTGTGGGTTAGAATTACATGGACGTCTGAATGTATTATATGTGTTGCAGTCAAAACTCATAACCAGTCAAAAGTACTTCTATCTGAATAAAATAGGCAAAAGTAAGTTCGACTGAACAGGTTGGTCAAAAGTGGTTTTGACTGAAAATCATTAGTTATTAGTCAAATTTAAACTATAACTATGCCTAGAAAGAGGTCAAATCTTTCCCAACGTACCAAAGGACCTAAAAGATTGAGGATCATAAGATTCCCAAGAATCTACCGAGGAGCGTCAGGAGAGACTTGATGCTGTTCGAGAACATCAGACTGCAACTCGCTCCGTAGAAACCTCTTCGGATCGCGAAGCACACCTGCGTTCTCAGCGTATTTACGCATTTACATCCAGGTCTCTAGAGACCAGTGAAGAAATCATGCATTGTCTCGTGAGTCGCAGACGTTCACGGATAGATAATTGCGCATTAGTTCTCAGCGTATCTACGCATCTGCTTCTAGGTCTCTAGAGATAAGTGCGGAACATGATGCGCGACTGTCCGCTATGTTAAGCGTTTGCCTAGGTTGGCCCGTGGATGGGTTACCTCCCATTACATACCGAGTTTCCTCACTTCCTCGCTGAACATCTGATGCAGCACCGCAACAGACCAGCTAAACTATAAGAGATACAAAAATGGTATCGTAGCAAAAATTGTTCCACGTGATGAGCATTTTCTGCTAAGAGAATAAATTTGAAGATCTGGAACACCTGAAGTGGAACTCCAAGAGCCCAGCTACACTATAACATATATAGGAATGACGTCTTAGCAAGAGTTGTTCAGCCTGATGAGCACTCTCTGCGTAAAGACTTAGTTTGATGTACAGAATGCTTGGTTGACCCGTCTTAGCAAGAGTTGTTCAGCCTGATGAGCACTTTCTGCGTAAAGACTTAGTTTGATGTACAGAATGCTTGGTTGACCCGTCTTAGCAAGAGTTGTTCAGCCTGATGAGCA